>CM058231.1:0-1200000 GCA_030180135.1 Orychophragmus violaceus | reverse complement strand
CTGTTACTTGAACAATGAGCAGTGTAATAGCAAACCTTGTGAGCGAACCAGGCCTATCTGATAAGGCCTAGGGTTAGGGATTGAGATCAGTCCACGAGGTCCACCAGGCAATGCCGGATTCTGACAATTACAATTCGTGTCAATACATCTTTAAGAGACTCAAAATTAAAATGAAGCAGAAACTCACAAGGATGATGACGAGGTGGCCAGCTGCGACAGCAATCAGATTTTCCGATGACCAAGCGACGGCGTTAGGGTACGATGGTGAAGTAACCAGTGAAGCTTCCTGGAACCGTGACGCCATCGTTTTGATGGATTTAACGCTGCAAGGACAGTCAATAAAGCCGTAGAATCAAAGAGGAGACGACTTGATTCAAACTTGAAAGTTTAACTGAGCATCTATTACGCAGCAGCACAAGGATACGAATCAAATGTGGTGCTAATAGAATCAAGTACAGTGTAATAAGCTCAGAATTATCCATATTCTTCCAAACCCAGAAATCTACAAAATCATTAGAGCAGTATCGCAACCAAATCAATTCCGAAAACGCTCTAACAATTACAAATCAGTTCAACGACCTCGTACCAGGAGAATTAGCAGCACCGGAGAAGATTTGGACTCGGAATCGAAGATGAAAAGATTTGGAAGAACCTTAGGTTTAGGCTTTGTTTGAGAATAAATTTGGCGGAATCAATTTTGAGCTAAACCGGAAGCAAAGATCATTAAATTCGATTCCACGTTGTAAATTAGGCTTGGCACGGTTCGGATTCGGTGTGGGTCTTTTGAGTTTTCGGATCCATGCATATAAAATTTATTCGGATATTTTATAATTCGGATTCGGTTCAATTTTATTCGGATTCGATTCGGTTTCGAGTATTTCAAAAAATCATAAAACAAAAACAAAATTGATTAATTTGAACAAAATTTTGTTAAATTTAGATAAATATAACAAAAAGAATTGAATATTTCGTTTATTTTAGATATTTTAACTATCGTGGTCTAAAACTAACTAATATATTTAAGTTTATAATTATAATTTTAGATAATTCCGATTTAAATATAATTAATATTTTGGATACAATTCAGATATTTCGGGTATTTATTCAGTTTTCGGTTCGGGTCGGATTCAATTCCAGCAGATATAGAAATTTAGGATACATTCGGATATTTTGCGATTCGGATTCGGGTTTGGTTCCTTTTTCAACTAGGGTTCAGTTTGGTATTTCGGTTTAGATATTTTGCTCGAGCTTTCTAACTACTGTACAAATTAAACCGGATCAAATAGGTTAAGACTCTTATCAGCTCAAAATTACTGATTCCCAAATTTATTCTCAAACCAAACTAAACAAAAACTGTCCAACCTAAATTTCAACCAATCTTCAAGTTCAAGATGATTGATCCAACAACAAAGCTCCTCTAGTTTCAGACCTAAGCCTAATAGTATGCTGTATAACATAAGATTACCAAACAGAGTAATCTCAATCTTCTTTAGGACTTGATACTACATCAACTAGATACTGATTCAACTTCTGTCCAAAAGTTTTCACAGAGAATGATTCAACCACATGTTTCCTGGCTTCACTTCCCATTTCACTCGCCAACTCAGGATTCTCGATGAATTTAGCCATTGCCGAACTGAAATCTTCTGGAGTCGGTTCACAAAGATAGCCTGTTACTCCACTCTTTACCGTCTCCACGGGGCCACCGCTGTTGCAGGCTATCACTGGTTTGTATGCAGCCATTGCTTCTAATGGAACAATACCGAAATGTTCATCCTAGCATTTGAAAATGGAACATGAGATACAGGTGAGACCTGAGCTTGGAGAAAGAAGGTAACTTTACCGTTGGTGTGTAGAGGACGCACAAGCAGCTTGAGAGAAGTTCGTTTCTTTCAGCGGTTGAACAAGATGTGATGAAGTTTACTCGATCAGTAACCCCTTCTTTCTCAGCTAAGGTTTTGAGCTCCTCCAAGTACTCTACATTCTCTTTCAATCGTTCGTCATATCCGCCTGAACAATGGAGTGTTCTTAGAATGCAAAGAGTAAGTCTTCAATCAATATTAGATTCTGGAAGAAAGAGGAGTAATAGAACACTTGCCAGCAACGGTAAGGGTAACATCACTCAGACTTTGATTCTGTTTGCATAGAATAGCAAAAGCTGAAACGGCTAGATCGATGTTCTTCTTCCTCTCAAAGCGGTTTATGGAGAGGAAATTCAACCTGGTCAAGACAAAGGAGAAGAGAAGAACCTATGGAAACCAGCATAGAAGTACTTCGTAAAGTTGGAGATTAATGTATATCCTGGAAATTTGGAGTTTAGGGATATACAATACTTATAAGTATGGGGTTCATTGAACTGATCAATATTGACTGCTGGGTAAAGAACAGCTGGGCGACTTCCTCGTGCATGAAGACGCTTAAATGTATTTGCAAATGTTGATGCTGTGAAGTTGCTGTTAACAAGGATCATATCAGCCATTCCTGAAATCCCACAAATAATATAAGAACAAAAGGTTCCCCAGATGGAGGGAAGTAAGAAGGTATGAAAACAGAGGTGGAACTACAGATAGCAAAGGCTGGATAGTTAATGAATGAAAAAAACCAAACCTGTGGTTTGTTCTTCGATAAAGTCAATGGGTTTCCGATACATCCTCCTAAGTGCAGTTGTATGCTTAGCTAACAAGAGATCCGGGAAATGGCAGTAGAAAACAACCTAAGATCCAAATATGTTCAAGATTAAGCTATTAGTATGAAGTGAACACAAGATACAATGAGTAAAGCAAAGTTTGAATACCTTTGATGACCTTTTGAGTTTCAGCAATGGGACTACGACTGAAACCTGGTCTGCTATTACAACATCGAACGAAGACCATCCCAAAAGAACACAAAGAGCAACAAACAAGCACCTCACATATGCACAAACTGCGTGTAGACGGTAGAATATATGCCGTGGCAGGAAAGAACCATACACCGTAACTTGAAAGATGCCTGGATAGTTGTTAACACATTAAATTATCATATCCTAATCTGAGATAATATAATGCTTATAAAATTTGAAGTTTATCCTAAAATCAAATTGGGAATTGAGAGTCAATCATCTTAAACCCTTTGTAGATACTTCTTTCAAGGCTAACACACATGAGATTTCATATCTGAAACTCAAGCTAAATCGTCACTTACCAGAGAGAGTTTCCTCGAAGCATCGAGATTTGTCGTGGTGAGAGGTGAAGACATGAACCTTATGACCCTGAGACGCAAGCTCAACCGCCGCATCGACGATCAATCTCTCTGCTCCACCTGAATATACCATGATAAACACCGAATTCAACGCACTTGTGTAAACTCGCTATCGATTTCTCAGAATTGAAGATGATGAAGAACGTACCTATTCCAAGATCTGGATGAATGATGGCGATGTTCATCTTTGAATCTTCTTTTCTCCCCATTTTGATCCGACTTTGCAGACTCACTCGCTACGTATTTCTGTTCACGTATCTCTAAAAAAAAAAGTGTGAAAAGTTATTATAAGCGGCCCGTTCTGGCCCAAAGGATCGAAATTTGGGTATCATGAGAGATGCTCGAGGCCCATCTGAGTCGGCCTAGAAGAGAGACTCAGTTATTTTATTGAAATTTAAATAATAGCTCCAATCTTTCGGGATTTCCTAAAACACCTTAAATCTTTTGGTATTTTACTATTTTCACACTGCCGCAGAGATTCAGATATTTTCAAAACAACCCATCTCTTTATGCTGATTACAAAAGCGCTTCATATCCCCCACACTACTTACAAAACGCCCAACCCTTTTGGTATTTTATTTTTAACCCCAGATATTTTGGTATTTTCAAATCTACCCGAGATTTTTTTTATTTCTGTTCAACTGCCCAAGATCTTTTATACAAAGCCTCAAATCATTTACCGTTTACAAAACCAACCCCAGGTATTATTTGTTTATACAAATAAAAATACTGTCTTGCATTTTCTCTTGTAGTATCTCCAAAATTTAATCTTGAAATTTTGATTAGAATACTTCAAATTTCTCATTGAGAAAAGAAGAAGAGAGTAATCTTAATATATGAAAATTCAGAATCAAAAGTTGTGTATGATGAGTACACACACCAAAGTCTGGCAAGTCATAAGAAGACTGATGAGATGTTCAAAGCTAGTGCTCATACCTGAAGATTCAATGCTCTCCATTTACATAACTTTGGTTATTGATTATGCTTGCATCCTGCGTAGTGCGTACAGAAAATATAAACATTGGTTCTTTGATCAAACAAAACCAATCGATCAGCAAGATACATGTCTGGAAACCAACAAAAGAAAACAAGATTCTATATCAAAAACTGTGATTAGGTGTGATCATCTACGATATATACATACCATCTACTAACCAACGCATGCCTCATTGTTCAGCTTCGTCTTCACACATCTGTTCCTGACATGATACCAACAATTCAAGTGATGAATAAAAGGAAAAGAATCAACAAAGAGTTCTTGTTCTCTTTGTAAACTTCCTAACCTCGATCATCATCGATGATTTCATCTCATTGTCCTGGTTAGCATTAGATTCAACAAGAGGAGCATCACCTTTCACTACTCTACTTGGAAGAAGATCAACCTCCCGGCCAAGAAGTTCACAGACAAACCGAGCAAAAGCCTTGTGAGCTCGTATTCCCAACTTCGGTTTTCTAGTACAATGCAGAACAAGTCCATGACAGTGTTTGAATCTCTTTATCATCTTCTTATCAGTCGCAGCACAACACACGAGACAGACAAAGATTCCACCATCACAGTTTTTCTCGTAGTAACTTTTGAGCTCAGTGTTCTCTGCGAAGAGACGAGATATTAACTCCAACTCCTCAGAAACATCACCCTCACTTTCATCAGCTGAACCAGTAGTATCCTTGGCAACAACGCCTTTCAACGCTTCTGATGCATTCTGTTGCATTTGTAACACTGCAGTCTTTGCTTGTTCATTAACCGACATGACATGTTGTTTCTCCTGGGGCTTCTTTGACTCTGAAGGTGGCTCCATTGCAGCTTCCGCAACCGCCTCTACCCCCAATGTCTGTGAAGTAAAAAAAAAAAGTATTTTTGAATGATCAGAACTATTCAAAAGCTACCAAAGATCATAGGCTTTGATTGGTAACCTCTTAACCGGGCATACCACTTCAGTTGCTACCAATCACAAAAGCGGTATCAAAACTACACTAAAGACGGTTACTCTCAGCTTTTTGTTACCGATTTCACTAACAATTTTCTCTTATAGTTTTGCATTATTCAACCGCTTACCACTTCTGCTAACGGCTAATATACTCATTCTGCTTTTGTTCACCAATTGGACCCATAATACGAATTCATATTTCTTACGACCAAATCAATGTTACAATTGCAATGCTAACTTCTTTCAAGGTATCTATCTACATAAGAATCCATAAAATAAATAAACCTGACCTGAGAGTCTTTTTGGCTTGAAGCAACTGGATTGTTAACATCCCAGCCAAGAACATTGCAGACAACCTGTGCTAAAGCCCTATGAGTTTTCAAATCAGTCTTATGAATAAAAAGTGAATGCTGAACCAAAGCCAAACAGCTCTTGAATTTCCGACAACTTCTCTCTCCAGTTCCACCACAAACCAGACACCAGAATTCTCCATTCATCGTGTTCTTGTTCTTCTCATAGTATTCCTTCAGCTTCCCATTCTCTTCGAACATTCTCGACAAAAACTGAAACTCCTTAGAAGACTGTCCCTCATCTCCATCATCAGTATCCGATCCATCTCCACCAGCAACAGAGCTGTCTTCTTTGCTAAAGAACTCGCGACAAGCGCGATGAATATCTCTCTGAAGCTGACTTACAGCAAGCTTAGCTTTCTCATCCTCCAAAAGAGGTCGAGCCTTCTTACACGGCCTGGCTGCAGGCCATCGCGTAGGAGGAGAACGAGGCAGTTCCCTCACGGCCCATTCCCGATCCGACTCGGGTCTCGGGCGCTTGTTGTTGAGGAGATTTTGAGGTTGAATATAGTTTGTAGATATGATCGATGGACCAACGGGTGCATAGCGAGAGAGAAGGTGTAAATCCGCCGGCGGGATGTAATTTGATCTGGATCTATGAACCGGGTCGTGAAACGGGTTGATGAAATTAGGGCTGGGGATGGGGTTTCGGGTCGGAGGACCTTGGTGCCAGAGTGAGTGAAGGTAGATTACCTCTTGCTTCAGAGATTCATCGTCGTAAAGATTCATACTTTGTTTCGGCTTTCCCCCAAGATTTCCCGGCTGCAGAATTTCAGTTCCTTTTGCTTAACAATTTTCCATTTACTAGCATTTTAAGGCCTGTAGTTTTACTTAATAAGAGATTTAACCCAATTTTCTGCCTTTTAACAATTAAACCTCATACTATGAGTTTTTGTCCTTTTTACCCAGAATTTCTGTTTTGAACATTTAGGTCATAAACTTTCACTTTGTAATACTTTCATCATAATTCCATTTTGAACAATTTAAACCTTAGGCGATCATAATCGAGCTGGTTCGGCCTTTTCGTTATTTTTTTTCAGTGAAGGATTTTCATTAAAACACTGATATTATACAAAATCAAGATTAAGTCGACGAGTTACACACAATCCTCGGAATACAAAAGTTAGCGGATAAAATATATCTCTAAAACCATAAACCGGCGGATAAAAGATATCCCTAGAGCTAAAGATAAGACCCTTAACCTTGACTACAAATCAACAAACATCGGAATAGAACCTTTAATCGATACATTTGAGTCGGAAGAACCACAACGAAGCGAAAGAGAAGATAACATAAAGCAACAAAGCCAAAAAAAAAATCGTTATCTTTATTCCCTATAAATTTTCAATTGTAAAATACTCAAATATAAACTATTTTAACTAGGTTTGGGCATACTTATTTGGATTTGAGGACCCGATCTGAAACCGATCTGAAAATTTGATCTAGATCGGATCCGAGTCCATGTATAAGAATTTATTGGGTACGATCACTGAAGATTTGTGGATACAGGTTTGCAAGCCTTTCAGATATACATATAAACATGTAAATAATATACTAAGTAAATGTTATAACATGTTATAAACTTTTAGTAATATGTTAAAACATGTTAGTATCTGACCTGATATGATACAATAGAATCTGATATGACTCGTACAATCCAATAGAACCTAAAAAAAATCTGATGAATCTGTAGTTTTTGATATTTTTACAGGTTTATTCGGGTATTTATAGGTTTATTCAGGTGTTTTCGAGTATAAAATTTTCGAAAATACCTGATAATACATGAACCGCGAATATTACCTGTAAAAAAAACGAGTTTTTGCAGGTATGCCACAAGTGGATCTGAACCGACTCGGACCTGAAAAGACCTCAACCGAACCCGACTCGAAGAGATAAATCCTTAATGAATCCTATATTTATATACCCGTTGAATTTGAAACCTATGAAGATCTGAACTCGACCCGAATGCACATACCTAATTTTAACCACTCAACTTCTAAATAGTTAGCCTTTTCACCCCGTTTCTTTATTTTAGACAACCTCAACACTGTAGCCATTATAGTTTCGGATTGAGATGGATAACAGATTGAGGTAAGTATAAACCTACTACAACAACAAAACGAAAGGAACCAAAAAACAGATATCGTCCAATGGAAAAAGTTCTCATTGATCCAAAGTGCACACACGTAGATTTGTTAATGAGTTACCTATGTTAACAGCTTCTAGGCACTTAGCTTAATAATAGTTTTATAGAGTTTCAAAATGTCATACCACACGACTTTTTCAATCGTTAAGATCTAATGCATTGACGGTGCTCATGGACAATAATTTAATGAGCACATTGACACATTTAAGATCAAACAAAGAACCCACCCCAAAGATACTAATTTACCAAGAACAAGTGATTAAATCTATAATCTATATATGATGTATATTATCCAGATTACTGCAACAAATGTATGTGTATACATTCATAAATACACAATTACACCTACGTAAGCTGAAACTAGGGTTTTCACGCGTACGTGTGTATGTACTCTCTAGGGTTTACAGTGTGTAGTTAACAAAGTGATTATGACTCACATCATTCACATATTACGTATGAAATTATCTTAGCTAATTAATATTCAATTAGAACATTAAGCATTTATATATATGATCATATTTTTCACCATTAGTATAGATGATCTTAGTTTGGCGTGTGTATAAAATTATGCAACAAAAGCGTACTATCGAGATCTATTTCAAATACATAAATATGTAGAATTGCAAAAAGATCATAAACGTGGAATTGATTGTAGAAAATCTATAAAGATAAAATATAGAGAAAATTAAATGCTTACCATTAATTAATCCCACATATGTTTATTATATGTTTTTTTCTGTTTGCTAAGATGGCAAGTTGGAGCTACTAGTCCCCGTAGTACCAACTCCATCATCATGACTCTTCATAGGATTCCTCTTCTTCTTCTTCCTTTTCTTGTACGGAACTCCTCTTGCCTTAGCCTGTGAATCTCTCACTTCCCTAAGGAAAACCCTAATTCCACCGCCGGCAAACGGGTTTCTTTCCGGCAACCCTCCGTTCTCCTCATAAGCCGCTCTCAGCCGTCCGATCAAAGAATCTAAACTCCCCCACGCTTGCTTTAAAGGACAGTTACACTGTCCCGCCGGCTCAACTTGTCCGAAGAAAACGCATCCATGTACATGAACTTTTGTCTTTCCGAATTGGTCAAGATATTGTAGGAAATCTAGGATGTGGTTTGAACCGCACTGTGAGATGTGAACCGGTGGCTGCTGGTTACGAAGGTATTGACAAAACGTGTTCCAGTCTCGTTTTTTCTGTGACTCGTACCGGCTTAACGCTGGCCGGTGTGGAGGTGACTGCGGTTGCTGCGGTTGTGGTTGCGTTTGAGACGACGATCCTTCTGCGATGCCTTTGCCTTTGTTGCTAGGACTAGCCATGGATTTTGATCGGCTCTTTTTGATTTCTTGATCGATGATAATCACTACATGACTAGTACATATGATTCATACGATCTTTTCGAAATAAAAATTATTTCTTTAGGATTTTGGGTCTTTGAAGCTAAGGAAACTAAGAGAGGAATATAGAGAAACTATGTCAATGATAGTGGGGCAAACCTTTAGAAAAAAATTATGCACTAATTATAAATAATCTTATTATATTCTCGCGTAAATTATGTGATGGGAATATATATAGATATATATAGAGATACACACGTAGCATCCAATCAATATAAAAGATGTTAACAGATCTTATGGATCCGATTGGTGAACAATTAAGCGGAACACTAAGATTATCGGTTAGCGGAAGTGATAAGCAGTTTTTTTTTCCGACAAATTTAAACTTTATTAATCAAAATACATAGTGTGATTACAATTTCAAAGACATATGCAGAATTACATCAACACAGTTATTACATACACAAATGTATGTGGCATATATTGAGAAAATAGCAGCAGAAGGGAGTTTAACGATGCTTTCCGAGGAGGAGTCTTACTCGCTAACCGATCGATATATCGGTTATTGTCCAACTTCATATTTGAATCTTCTCTGATGTGTTTTGTTTGCAGCATCCTTTGGCTGAACTTTTCGTTTACAAAACACTCCTTGAAACTCGACGTGTCGCAATGTAACTTTGAAAGATAGACACATTGGTACCAACACTTCCGTACCAAGGTCTTTGTGAAATATCTTGTCTCTAAAATTTGTTTCCTTGATGAATTCAACATATGCCATGGTGGTTTTCTTGCCGGTCGTTGAGAACATAACAAATCCAAAAGGATTGTTAATCGCCGGGGCACCGTTGAATTACAAAGATGCTCGAGAACAACCACAAAACTAACCATAATTGTTAGTTTTGAAAAACTAACGGCAATTAATACCGAATGATCAACGGCGTATGTGCCAAAATTATGAACCGTCTTCGAAGAACGGTTAAGTCCTAACCATGAAAACCACATCTTACGCGAAGCCATGATTTCTTCTATTCGCTCTCTTCTCCAATCACCAACTATGGATGGTATCAAAAGAAGAACCTCTGTCTCACCAACTAGAGACGAGACTGTGTAATATAATGAATTCAATGAATTCAATTCTATTAACACAAGAAAGCGAGATCTAAGTTCATGGTTGTTCATGTTTGGAAACAACATGAAAACAATAACATGACAGAAATTGATGTAGTATAGACGAAAGAGAAACTGAAAGTAAAGAGAGACCGACCGACGTCAACGTCGTAAGGGCCAACGCCGGCCGGAGGAGATTCACTGGAAAAGTGTGTGTGATGAAACGGTTTGATCGCACAAAAAATCGCCTCAGGCAGTTATATGTGTGGATAACTATCTAAAGTACACTTTTTGTCACCAAAATGTGTTTTTGATAAGCAGTTTAATAGTGTAAAACTGTAAATGAATTTTTTTAGTGAAGATTGTTAGAGAAAACGGTAACAAAAAGCTGATAATAACCGTTTTTAATGTAGTTTTTATAACGTTTTCGTGATTGATAAAAAACAAAACAGTATGCCTCTAACGTTTTTATTATAGTGTCACCAATCAGACATTATATATATAAAAAAATAGATTTCATAATATTGCTTTAATTTTAACACCGTGAAATTCCAAACCTTATGTTAATAATTTCATACAAACCTATAATTAGTTTTTAGATATTTTGATATTGGTTCTGTACAAAAAAAAAAAAATTGAACTAGAACCTAAATGAACTAATTCTCTTACGTTACAATTATACATTTGCTTATAGTGTTGTTTTTTTAGTAAGCAAAATCTAGTTTTCTATAAATTATCAACCTAGAATATTATATGGCTTGTTTTATTAGCCATTTCGTTTTTAGTTACACACATAGTGACTGATATTATTTCAGACCAAACACACGTAAAACGTAGATGTATATATAATTAGCTAACTAAGTAAACTGTGAATTATGTAGATAATCTTTTGGAATATCTGGTTAATGAGTGAAGAGAGTGAGAGAGACAGGAGATGGGATCCACTAGAGTGCTTTAGAGCATGTGCATTGGTAGATTTTAGGGGGTTTTTGGCACAAATTCATAGGCTTTTCTAATTAAAAATAATAAATGTTAAGAACCCAGCCTCTTAAAAGTGCTTCCCTAAGAGTCGACTCTTCCCCTGTTGAGCCATGTGGCTACTTTCTGTTGGTGCTTTTTTTTTTTCTCAATTTTTTTTTTTTTTTTTACTTTCCAAAAAAAAAAAAAATATTAAATCTTTTTTTAAGAACTTCCACTAGAAGTTCACTGATGGACCTGGTCTTAGTTCTTTCTTTTTCAATCGGTAGACCTATCAGAAAATTTATCTTCCTTTAATTTGTACGATTAGCATTTAATTATTATAAGAAAATGATAACACTGGAAAGGACAATTAACACAAACACTGTTTTTTTTCTTTGTTACGAATAAATTCTGAAAATATATATGGTCTTAGAAATATCAGTATGTTCACGTATAGTTAACGGTTACCTAGAGTGTTCGGATTTGGTTCGGGTTTTTTGAATTTTCGGGTTTAAGGTTAAAGAGTCCGTTCGAATATATCTAAAGATCGGGTTGAATTTGGTTTGGAAGTTATCAAGTTCGGATATCCGAAGTTACCATAAATTTTTTAAAAACTCGAAAATTTATCCAAAAATTGCGTAAAAATATACTCAAATTACCTTAAAATATTCGAAAATACTAAAAATATATATATATATATATATATATATATTACCCAAAATATAAAAACAAAAACTACTCAAACTACCCAAAAATATTCGAAAGTGTTAGAATTAACCGAAATTATATAAAACTTTGGGTTACTTCGGATATCCATTCGGATTTGGTTCGAATCAAAATCAAAATTTTCGGATCGGATTCGGGTTCGGATTCGAGTTTCGGATAAATGCACAATCCTACCATTACTTGTACCCAAACAATAACATATGTTTGTTCATGTTGAACCAGATTCACATTTGGATAAATATATCGTGTTTGGTAATGGTACTATGACAATCAAATCACATCATTAGTTTTTTATTTTTGTCAACAAATTAAATCATTACTTCATTAGTTTACAATATGAAATGTGTAGCAATATCGATTTGTCTCGATATTCATAATGTAAAAGCATTAAATGCATATTGTAAAATGGGCAAACAAGATAATTAGATCGACTTTAAACAAGGTGCATTTTAAACACAATACACCTAATAATAGATAAGTGGTGTGTCTACACATACACCTTGTTTAAACACAAAAGAAGACTACATGCATGGTGATACATACAGCTTAATTTTTATAGTGAATAATAAACCGCTCGCTGATTATTCAGTGTTCTAAAAGGTATTATATGCGATCATTTAAGCCCCGTTAAGACGTTATCTTTTAATCCGACTAAAAATTTAAAATATTATAAAAATAAACTAATGTAATATTTATATTATAAATGATGATAATTCATAAAAATTATAAATTTTTATGATAATAAACTAATATGAATGTTATAATTTATAAATTATGATATTTCATCTATTTTTTGTATATTATCAATATATTGTTTAATATTTGTAAATGTTTATGCCGTTTATTTACATTTTAGACTTTCGATAAAACGTTTTAGGTGCTAAAGGCTGGGTCACCGTCCGATTAGTGTCTACTGTCTAGTGTTTTCTTGAACACCGGAGGCAATACAATTATTAAACGGTGAAATTTCAATACATCATTACAAGCACACCGATTATTCATTAATCTCTTACAAATACATATTGGACACTGTAAATAAATATCGAGGTGGAACATACTAATACTTGATGTAAGCAACATAAGATGTGTTGGAATCTTTGATGAGTGTACCAAGAAGAGGAGCAATCAAACACTTCTTGTCCTTCTCCTTATAAAAGTAACCCAAACACTTGCAATCACGATCACACTGGGCCTTACAATCAGTCACAGAAGTTGGGCCTTGTCCTTCATTAACATAAGGCCCAGTAAAATGCTCAACACCGACAATCTTGTAGTAATTCACAGCCTTACCTTTGCTCCCACTGCAAAACTGCGTCGTTTTAGGCGGTGAGCATTCATCACTCCAACCGAGCAATCCTTTTGGTGTAGGGCAGGCGATACACATTCCACGGTCGCAGTAACCGTAATCGCCGCAAAACGACGGCAAGCCACATTGACGGACGAAGTAGCTGGAGAAGAATGAGAAAGTCTCTTCCCAAGCGAGATAAGTCGATGGACGGAAATACGTGAAGGCCTTGAGACTTCCGTCGGATCCGAGTCGGAGATACGAAATCGTTCCGTTGTAATTGATTTTGTTTAGGTTTAAAGTTCCTCCTCCGCTTCCGATGGGTCGGGTTTGGAGTAACCGGCGGTTATTACTCGGTTGTTGTGGTGCGGGTTCTAGAAGGAGCTCCCAAGCTGACGGCGTCGTTAAATTATCGAATTCCCTTGTAACGGCGAACGTTACGGTTCCACGGAAATCGTGGTTTGGCCATCCGCCGTAAATTAACGGCGTACCGGTTTTATTAACGTACATGGTTAAGCCTTTGTTATCCAAAACCATACTGTACGGACCATCTGAACCGTCTATATCGGACTTACGGCTGACGAGTTTGTTAACTCCGTTAACTTTTAAAGATTGTCCGACGAGGAGAGTATCGGTGGGGTGATCGAAACTCTGCCAGACAAACTTCCCGTTTTTGTCGTGTAGCACGATGTTGCCGGTGGGTAAGATTTCGAATCCGGTGACGCCTTTGTTGGCCGTGTTGGTCTGCCACTTGATTTTCCCGTTGGCCTCGGCGAGGATGAGGTTTCCGTTACGGCCGAGTGAGAGAGTGGAGTTTTCACCGACGGGGTTGTTTCTGTTTGCGTCCCAGATCCAACGAGTGAGTGACTCGTCACGTCTGAGTCCAACTCGGAGAGATAAGATGTAGGCGCTAGGGGTAGTATTGTAAAATAAGAGCTGGAATGGTGATCTGAAGAAGCTTGCGTTGGGTGATTCGATGAAACGGTAACTTGCGTCGTATTCGGTTATGTATTGGCCGAACTCGCCTTGGTTTATGACTCTGAATTGTTTCTCCGGTGGGACTTGGGCTGTAACCACCGCAACAGTGGTAATGGCGAGTGCTAAGATTACAAGACGAAGCATGATTGAGTAGTGGAGTGTGAGATAGTTTTTGTAATAATATTGGATTTGTTGTTGTGTATATATAGGATCTTTGGTTTGAGTTATTGGCTGTAGTAGTTTGAAAAGTCTAAGTTGCATATTGCGACTTGACTAGAAATATCAGTAAATTTGATGCTGTTACAAGTGGCCGACGGCTGATTTATGATTTGGATAAGGTTTGTGTATGCTGAGAATTTCCGAATATTCCCTGCTAATACAATTAAAGTTTTGACAACTCATAAATCATATACTTATGTCATATATGAGAGCATCTCCATCAGTGTTACCCTAGTGGGTTTCTTAAATTTGTTTTTTGATATTTTTTTTTTTCGGACAGACTAAAAAAATAAAAAAATAATAATTGACCAATGGGCAGACGCCACGTGTAAGAGACGGTTCCTTAAACAAGGAACTTAAGAGCTTGTCTCTTAAGTGGGTCCCACAAAAATTGTTATTTTATTCCAACTTTTTTTAGAAACCGTGTCTAAAAACCCCCCAAAAACCCTAATGGAGATGCTCTGATGATTTATAAGTTTTTCGGTTTGATCCTTCATCATCCTCTTTGGTTTGATTTGTATATGGCTTGCTCGTAATTTGTAATAGTAGAGTAATATAATGTCGGTGGATAAGTTTTGATAAATTTCGACTGTAGATGTTATGCTCCTCTTCTCTTTTGATGTTTGTTGATTTTTACTTCTTCGTTATTATAACTGCTTGATCTCGAGTTGACATTTGTTGTTTATAGTTGTTGTTAGTGTGTAGAAATCTATGTTTTATGTTTGTTAGTTAGTCTCGATTATGTTGTTTTGTGTATATTGTGTTTATGGAGATTTTATGTTAATATGTCGGTTTTTAGTTTTAGTATCGATTTGTGATAGCTAATTTTAAATGTTTATGATTGTATTCGATCAATGTATCTGATAATTGTAATAAAATGAAGAAAAAAAACAGTGAAAACAAGATTTTACGTAAGCTTTAGGCAAATTTGAAACATCGAAACTATTATTTATTAATGAGAAAAATATGCATGAGGTAGGAGACGGGACAGCTTTTACACGCATTTTCTCCGCTTCTCAGATGCTTTTCAGATCTAAATTATTGAGATTGTATACTGTCGGCAAATATTAATCATCGATATGGTAGGTTTTTCTGTCTAATACGTAACACTGACAAGACAGATGGAGCTTAAATTTTTGTTTGATAATATTGATCATAAATCATCGTCATGGATAGTTGTCTAGAAGACTTCAATCAGGATTTTCTGTCTAAGGGTGCAAATGGTATGTATTTTAGAGGAACAAAACCAGAGGAAAACATGTGTTCTTTCATATTCCTCTAGAATTTTACCATTTGAAATAAAAGTAATGGAAAATGTATTCCACTCAATTCTGCCAGAGGAATGCAAAACATGAAGGAAATAACAAGGAATGTATTCCTCTACTAAATTGGAGAGGAATGAGTGGAATGAAAATTTTCCTCTAACTTCCCTATTCCACTAATTCATTTTCCTCCCGAGACAATTCCACTAGTTCCTCTACAAACCACCATTTGGACCCTAAATCTTAGTAAATTCTACTGAAGAATAGTTTTATGACTTGTATTTGTGGTTTTGATTGAAAAAAATATGAAGTCAAGACTTTAAATAATAACCGCAGTTTGAACGGATTATTTTGCGAGCGGTCAATATTATTTTTTGTAACATTCCCAATTTTTTTGTCTACCGTAGTGCGGATAGAAACAAATTAAAAAATCCATTGCGGAACAAATACATATAAGTTAAAAAAAAAAAAAAATTTAGTCCGCAGTAAATCACGGTTCATCTCAAAAATAAAATGATTCAGTCCATAGTTAATTTAATTTGTTGCGACCGCAATAACCATTCAAAACTTTAGTTTAGTCCCAAGATATGTTATTCTTTTTTTTTTTTTTCATTTGTAATAACGAAACATCAAAGTCGTGCATGGTTTTGCCATGAATGCGATGCGAGGGACCAAATTTAATTTGGCTTTCTATTTAATATTTAAAGTACTCGCATCCAAGGGTAGCTGAGATCTATGAATCATATTATTACATGTTCTTCCAATAAAAACCGAACAGTAAATGCTGACAAAGATATCCAAACAACATAATTCATAGAACTTTGAAAAGCTACGATGTATAATCGTAACAAATATGGAACCTGAAAGAATAACTAAGAAGCTTACAAAGTTTCAAACTTGAGCTTGATCCTCACAAGAACTTCAATATGAACGAGCGAGGACTTGACAAGCCGAAGAATATTTTGGAAATGTAATTTTGTAATCTGTTAAAATTTAACTTAACGTGGTAGATGAGTGATTCATATCCAAATCTAGAAACATGTTGACAAAACCCTTCAAACGATTGCGTCTGAAGTCAGTGTAGTTAAGGTCCAACCAAGGAAACGTTGCCAAAGATATCTCCATCGACTCAATAAGACCCTTGTCATAACAGAATCCTTTGTCCGAATTTTCAAGAGTATCTCTGATGTAGTCAGGGGCTGATGCAGCATACGATGGACGGGGTCACGTGCACCCAACTAATTTTTTTTTTTAAGTAGTTCTAAAATAATATCTTCCGATTAACTTAAATTTGATGATAATACCCCTAACTAATTTAAATTTTATAATAGTGCATTCGGTTTAAACATTTCCTATATCCGCCACTGGACATAGCAAATGGTCAGGCAATTAGCTAATCAAATCTCGATTCTTTGTGATCGTGTGACTTTCGTTTCGATATCTCATGCCTAACGTATCACAGCAAAGAGTGATCAGAAGATGACATAAAATGCAAGTCACACAAGCAACCTAAACGTGGAAGTAGATTTGATCATTTGACTATAAGAAAGCTTTTTGGAGAAGTAAAGGAGATCAATAGAAAATAGCTAAGAATATTTGCTTTGGATGGATAACCTTTCACGGCACTGGCAGCTTTGAAGTTGATCTTTTCTTTTTAATTGGAAAGCTATCAACAAAAGCAAAGGGAAGAGAATAGAAATTAGAAGAGCCTTATAAAACTATATAAATCAATTATTCGTTGTGTGTAGTAGTCGCATTTGACTGATTAGCTTTGCGTTGACTAATCAAATCTTATGTGTAAATTTTTAAAACATTGGTTCATGGCAATACAAAATATCTAATTAAAGTGTGGACGAACAAGACAAGATACCAAGGAGTGGAACGAACAAGCATTCCATGAACTCTTTCACCCTGATGACATTCCACTCATTTTAGGGATCCGTCCGAGTCGACATGTTAAGCCTGACGGTTTTGCTTGGAATTACACAAAATCCGGAAAATATACTGTAAAATCCGGGTATGAACTCATCAGGAGTCAAAACTTGGAGAATTTGAATAATGAAATCTTGGAACCCAGCACTACTTGCTTAAGGAGCTACGTTTGGAAGATCCAAACCCCAAGAAAAATCAAACATTTCATGTGGCAAACATTCGCAGGGTGTGTGGCAACATGCCAACGCCTAGCTTTTCGACACTTAGGGACAGATTCGTCTTGTCACAGATGTGGAGCCCAAGAGAAAACGATAAATCACCTCTTGTTTGAATGTCCCCTGCTTTACAAGTATGAGCTCTTTCGGACTTTACGTCCATTCCGGGTTGCTTCCCGAGTACATCTTTATTTTGCAATATGGATTTCCTCTTTTGGAAAACAAAAGACGTGGGTCTCTCAGACCCACATAAAGATAATTACCCTTGGATATTGTGGTATATTTGGAAAGCCCGGAATAGTAAGTTCTTTGAAGGAAAGGAAATCTCTCCCATCGAGACACTCCGGTTGGCAACAATCGAAGCAGAAGAATGGAGGGATGCAAATAAGAATGTGGCAGGGGATGACGAAGAGGAAGAAGCTTCTATGCGACTGATAGGAGACCACCGCTCTACCATCACGTCAACTAATATCCCGACGTGCCAAATTGACGCATCGTGGGTGGATCACGGCATAACAAGTGGTTTGGGATGGTTCTTCAAAGATTCATTTGGAAGAAAATGCACGAGAGCTCAAGGTTGTAGACGGAGGTTATCACCGCTACATGATGAACTGGACGGTTTACTTTGGGCAATGTCCTGCCTCTTGGCGGACGAAATTACCTCAGTGAAAATCGAAACGGACTGCTCAGATTTGATCGCCATGACAGAAGACCCTCAAGAGTGGCCGGGTTTTAGGACGAAGTTGGAATTTTTCACCTCCTTTAAGCATGACTTTGTATCTTTTGTTTTAGTTTTAATTTCTAGGAATGCAAATGTGTGTGCCGGCTCCCTTAAAAAAGGGGTGAAAGCACGCAATGCTATCTTTTCATGAAATATAAAACAATTTTAAAAAAAAATAAATTTTGACAATTATAATTAAATATTTTAAGATATTTAAGTTATTTTGGATGTTTGTTTGTTTTAGTTTTCATAAATGATAACTTAAACTTTATAACTGTAATTTTGGATATTTGAATTATTTTAAGTAAATATAGTTAAAATATTAGATATATAATTGTATTTTAGGTATTTCGAGTATTTTTTTTTTTTGATAAAATAGTCCAAAACCTATTTGAATATTTTGTCGGTTACAGTTTCAGTTAGATACCATTTTTTTGGATCAGATTTAGTTCGGATCTTCGGTCCGGTTATTTTATCAACCCCTAATTTGTGAGAAGTTTCAAGAGTATATGTTTTATCAACCGATCATGCAACATCGTGACTCGCCCCAACGGGCTCGAATAGACCCAGTCATCTGCACCCATGTATATTTCTAGATCTGGTTATCCCGTTAGATTGGTTAATCTAATCTACCTACAAATTAAGGGTCTGATTGGTGACACTATAATAAAAACGTTAGGGCATATCTCTTTGTTTGTTACCAATCACGAAAACGTTATACAAGCTACAGTAAAAAACGGTTAATCTCAGTTTTTTGTTACCGTTTTCACTAACTGCTTTCACTTACCGTTTTGTACTATTCAATCGCTTATCACTCCGTTAACCGCTAATCTAACCGTTTCGTTTTTATTCACCAATCGGATCCTAAATTATTTTAATTTAATATTATTTATTATTGTTATACTTTGTAAATGAAATCATTTGCTTTAAAACGGATAAACTATAAAATGATACCTTCCACCTGGCAGCTTGCAAGTTGACTTTAAAATAAAAAGCTATCAAATGATACCGATGGGAAATTATTTGCATGTACGTGGGCTCGTGCTTTACTGACAAAGCATCAATTTTCAAATATACATACATCCGAAATTGATTCATAAATTTCATTAATTTCACTTATACAATGTAGCCTGAGAATCAGTACTACTTTGTCCCAAAAAAACAGTACTAATACATTTTTCAAAAGAGTAAACAAACCAATTATTTGACCTTATTGAACACAATGATCTCATATGACTTTCACGCATCAACCAACTGACTTCTTGTTAACATTAGGAGCGCATCCGCCTGTGACGACGAGGGCGGCGCGGTATTATCCCTAAATGATGAAGGTGATACTCCAATTTTTTCAGTCAGACGATGAGGGTTCTTACCCGGTTAATTAGGTTTGTTATGGTTTGGTTTATTGCTTTTACGTTGGTTCGGTTTTCTCTATAAACCCGGTTAATTTCGGTTAAAGATCGGTTTATTATATATATTAATATAATATTAAAATAAATTGATTTATAAATTTCATTCACTTCATTTATTACAATGTAGCTTGAGAATCAGTACTACATTTTTCAAAAGGGTAAAACAAACCAATTATTTGACTTTATTGAACACAGTGACTTTCACATCTCAAGAAACTGACTTCTTGTTAACATTAGGAGCCTTGACATAAGCCACCAACGAAGCATCTCCAGTTCTAGTCAATGTCCTGAGCTCATAACCCATCCAACACCTTGAACTCTTCCTGTTATAAAAAAACCCTAAACACTTACAATCACTCGTACACTTATCCCCACAAGCTTTCTCCGTCGCCGACGAACCACCGTTATACTTAGTCATGAAACTATCACCCCCTTCGATCTTGAAATAATGAAACGTCTTGGGATCACAACTAGCAAGTCTCGGAGTCTTACAACTCTCGTCCCATCCAAGAAGTCCTTTGTTGGTCGGACAAGCGTTACACTGACCTTTCTTACACAAACCAAACTCCAAACAATGTTCAGGGATCCTACACTCGTCGTTACCGTCTGTGTCGTCGTTAGTAAACGCCGTGTAGGTCACGTCCCATGCAGTTGAAGTTGCTAACGTGCTGTAACTCCAAACCCTAACGTTTCCGTCTGATTCTAACCTAATGAAACTCAACGTGGCGTTGTGTTTTGGCCGTGAGAGGAATGTCGAGACGTTGAATTTAGAACCTGAGTCAAAGCCGGTAACATAAGCGACGGTTTAAGGCATCCGATTAAAAAATATAATTTATATTTATATATATATATATAGAAGGATGTTTCTAAAATATTTTTTATAATATTTATCTAATTTTTTCAAAAAAATATATGATTTTAGATAAAATTATATGAAAATAATATTATTTTTAGATTTTTTTTTTGAATTTTCATGTATATCCGGACTTAACCCGACTAATCACCTGACCCAAAGAGATTTGGATCTTACTAATATCTTAGACCCGCAAGGCGTGAGGCCCCTCTCCCAACGGGTTTCGAACTAGGGGCACACTGAAACCAACTCCGTGCACTAAACCATTAGCCTACCTCCGCGTTGGTTTATTTTTAGATTTGAATAGAGGATACAAAAATATTGGGTCGACACTAACCTGAGTCGACACCTTCCATGACTAGACCCCACGTGGTGTCGGAATCTTCCACGGCTTGGAACGTCATGGACTGGAACTGAGTGATCTTGGTGAAGAATTCGTAGTCATAATAAGCGATTGGTTTCGGAGTTTTGTTTGTCGTGTAGTATAAAACTAACTTCTTGGCTTCCATAACAAGACTGTACGGACCATTTGTGTTAACTGAGGGAGACCGTCTGCTAACAAGCTTGTTCCGACCGTTGAGTTTAAGTGATTGTCCGACGAGAAGAGTGTCGGTAGGAGAATCAAAGCTCTGCCATAAGAATTTTCCGGTGGAATCATATATTACCATATTGCCATTCTCCAAGATCTTGATCCCCACGGCACCTTTGTTAGCCGTGTTGGTTTGCCAGACCAAGCGACCATCGGCTTCGGCGAGTACGAGGTTTCCGTTTTCACCGAAAGTCAACGTTGCGTTTTCTTTGACCGGTGAGCCTCTATTTGCTTCCCAGACCCATCTGAGAGTTGATTCTTGAGCTCTGTTTCCGATTCTGAGAGCGAGTGTGTATGCGTTTGGGGTTGTGTTGTAGAAACAGAGACGGAAGTTGTCGTTGAATGGTTGGAAGCCACGTACGTCGGGGTTGTATTCGATGGGACTGTAGTCGGTGTAGCCTCCTTGGTTGACTACTAGGAATTGCTCGTCGACAGGGACTTTGGCTTGTGCACCGATCAAGAAAATGGATAGAGTGAAGCAAAGAGGCAATGTGATTGAGAATTCCATTTTTGTTTGTTTGTAATGTATGTTTAATGGGTTGTGGTGTGTGTTTGGGTATTCTGAGTGCGGTTCTATTTATAGGAGCCAAGGAAGTCTTCCTTTGTAAAATTAAAAATAAAAATTTAACGAGTATTTTGAATGATTTGTTTGGGTATAACCGGAACCAAAAATCCGAACCGGAATGATTTGAAAATCGGATAGGTTTCGGTTCTGACTAAAATATCCATATCTTGTACTTAAAATCTACATGTATCGTTTTTGGTTCAGGCTAAAATACCCGAGAATTAATATGAGAACTAAATATCTGAACATATATATACAAACACACTATTGGCATTCGGTAATATTTTGGCGTTTTAAGTATTTCATTGATATTTCGGATAATGTGTTGATATTTCAGATTTCAAGTTTGGATATGTCCTTGTCATTTCGAATATTTTAATTACATTTTGGATAAGTGGTATTTTGGGTTTGGTTTCATGTTTTTTTTTCCACTTCAAATATTTGTTATATTTTTGGTGTACGTATCATAACCCAAAAAATCAGGTATTTTACGGTTTTTATTCTTTGTATTCAAACCGACACAAAACTGATAAAAACCGATAGATTTTTATCCAAAACCTAACCGAATACATGTTTATCCATGCCTTCAGAATACTCATGTGGCATAGATAGCATTCCAAATTCAAATACATGCAACTTGAGAGAGTTAAACTGTAATCGTTGTTAATTATTTGTCTTTGTGAAACTAATCTGCCACTTGTGCATAAAGAATCAAAAGAGATTTAAAGGTGCTTGACAAAACAAAATAAAGTTAAACGGACCGTGATCTAGATGCGGAAGCCGGTGTTCATGTGTGTCCCAATACCCGGCGGCTTGTCAGGTGCGTGTGGACCTGTAAGACAAGTCTTAATCGACGGCTCATTTTTGATTTATTTATGCCAACTTTTTATGATTGTTTTTGTGAATCCATGTGCCCACTTGTCTTAAACAAGCATATTAAAAAGGTAATGAATGCCCAACCACATATATCCAATTATTCGAGAAAAAAACAAGAAGACTTTCATGTTCAACCTGGTTTAGAACATGGCCATTAGAAACATGGTCCTCATATGTAATGACTATTGACTAATGGGCTATCGTTTATCATTCAGCTCCAGTTGTTGGGCTTCATTATTTGTTGCTTAATCCCAAGCTATCGCTTTCAATCCTGATTCAAGTGCCATAATCAGAGATCCACCGTCGTCACGCGACAAGGTCCTACACAAAGACAGTCAAGCTTGAACAGTTTGACTGTACCGACGCGGAACTAATGTACTAAATACGATACCAGAGAAGAAAATTATGGAAGTATAGTAAAAAATATTCAATACAATAAGGTTGTTCGTTTGCCTGCCGTCAGCGGTAACAACTGGCGACTAACGGCAAGTTTTTGTTCGTTTGCTTGCTGCCGGCGGCAGCGGCTAGCTACTGCGATTAGTAGCAGTGACAGGTTTTTGTTCGTTTACCTACCGCTAGTCGCCGATATCAGCCGCCAGCGTCCAATTAAAGAACCATTTCCATACGCTGATTTTTTCAGAGTTAGAAATAGGAGCTGGCGGCTAATGCTGGCGGTTGACGCTGATGGTTAACAGCATATAAACAAACAAAAATCTGTCGCCAATCGCTGTCCCTAACGACATCGGCTGGTAAACGAACATGACTAATATGAAAATTTCTATTAATAACACTGATGTAGACCAAATATATGTGATTTACTCGTATAATAAAACGAAACTATTTGGTGCACCATTACATTAAGGAGCATTTGAAATTATTAAAACCATTTTTTTAAACACTGATATATATTATGATAACTATTACAAAGACAATTTTACAAATAATATTATCTCCGTTCTACGAGAATTTATCCACGATCACGATCAACGGCTCTACGCTCCTGCCGGTGTAGAAATTATTAAAACTTAGGGAATGTTAGTGATAAAATAAAACATAGGGGTCTGTATTAAACATAACAGGGGACATATATGTTATTATATATAATATAACGAAAATCCATAAATATATAAAACTTAAAGGAACGCTAGTAATATACAAATGTTCCCGGGAAAAATATGTAATAAACTATAAATATTTTATCTATTAGTTTTTTTTTTCTTCCCCTTTGTCCACTGTAAGGTTGAGAAAGGAAATCGAATTAAATTCATCGAGGAGAACGTCAGATTCGACCGACGACAGTGTTCTCGACTATCGGCGTGCAGGTCTTCTCTCTCTCAAAAACCCTAACTCTGATCTATCGAATTCGGCAGCGCGAGATAATGGCCAACAGTAATCTGCCCCGAAGAATCATCAAGGTTTGTTTTCCAATCTCGTTCCGATCCCCTTTGGCGACGAATCTTTACAATCAATTGTTAGCTGTGTCACCGAGTTTTGTTATCGCCGTTCGATCTTGTATTAACTTGATTTCTAATTCTTATTCTCATTGTGATCTTATAGGAAACTCAACGTCTGCTCAGTGAACCGGGTAAACTCTTTGATTCTTCTCACCTTCTTGAGTTATATTGTTGATTTCAGCTGAGAATTTTAATTTTTATATTTAAATTTTGAATTGTGGATCCGAAATGTGATCTTCCATGGAGTTTCATTTT
Organism: Orychophragmus violaceus; assembly: GCA_030180135.1. Lineage (NCBI taxonomy): Eukaryota > Viridiplantae > Streptophyta > Magnoliopsida > Brassicales > Brassicaceae > Orychophragmus > Orychophragmus violaceus. The sequence continues at coordinate 1,175,596 of CM058231.1, read as the reverse complement.
GATTGTAGAGTAATTTTAAACATGATTTTAATGGAGTTTCATCAATCGATTGTTGCAGCTCCCGGTATAAGTGCTTCTCCAACTGAGGATAATATGCGGTACTTCAATGTTATGGTTCTTGGTCCTTCACAATCACCTTATGAAGGTAATTGTTTATACCATGTTCATCGTTGGTTTAAGGGGCTTTCAAGTTTCAACTTTTTATTTTTCTTGGTAGATATCTATGAAAGAGTTCAAGTAATTCCTCAATGCTTGCTACTTCGATTTCTTACTTCTGGTAGTAATGAAATAGTCTTCTGATAATCTGAGTTTCAGTTTCTTGCTTTGATGTTACAGCGTGTTAAGTAACGATTGCTAATGATCTTGTTGATTGTTGGGTTTGGAAGAAAAGCTGAGCTTATTACACTGTACTTGATTTTGTTATCACCACATTTGATTCGTATCCTTGCTGCTGGCTGCTGCGTAATAGATGCTGACTTAAACTCAGTTTATACCATGCTCATCGTTGGTTTAAGGGGCTTTCAACTTTTTATTTTTTCTTATGGAGTTGTTGGTAGTCTATGAAAGAGTTTAAGTACTTCCTCAATTCATGCTACTTCGATTTCTTACTTCTGGTAGTAATGAAATGTCTTCTGTTAATCAGAGTTTCTTGCTTTGAGGTTACAGCGTGTTAAGTAACGATTGCTAATGATCTTGTAGATTGATGGGTTTGGAAGAAAAGCTGAATAATGGTGATATGAATAATTATGAGCTTATTACACTGTTCTTGATTTTGTTATCACCACGGTTGATTTGTATCCTTGTACTGCTGCGTAATAGATGCTGAGTTAAACTTGCACCTTGTTTTTTCCTCGTTCGAATCAAGTTTGCTCATTATTGGGTTTTTCTTCTTCTTTTTACTGAGTGATATATGCCAATCATTTGCTTCATTCCATTTTGTAGGAGGAGTATTCAAGTTGGAGCTCTTTTTGCCTGAAGAATACCCTATGGCAGCTCCCAAGGTAAGTTGCTTGGATTGGAACAAAGAATCATGTTATAAAGTTATGCATACTACGCATCCTATGGTGTTGAATATAAGTAGGGCCAGTTACAAGTCTCTAGTAATTAAGTAAATTTGTCTGTTCTGATATCGTAATCGCACCAAATGATCTTCGGGAAAGGTGCTTCTGGTTGGATTATGACAGACCTGAATGTAATGCCGCATTAATGTTTCTCTTTTCGTAGTACATATATTCAGTTCTATATCATTGTATTCGAACGGGAATAGTTTGTGTAGAGACTAGAGAGTTGTATTTTTCTAAACTTCAGTACTCGCGGGTTCTTTTAATGATTTGATTTTGAGCAGGTTAGGTTTCTCACCAAGATATACCATCCTAACATTGATAAGGTCTGCTCTAACTCCTTACTCTGTTTTCCCTCTTACCATTCACAAAACAAAAACACATGTTCATAAACTTATCTATTTGCATGTACAGCTTGGAAGAATCTGTCTCGATATTCTGAAAGACAAATGGAGCCCTGCTCTACAAATACGAACAGTGCTCTTAAGGTATCTGAATTGTCTAGTTAGATTCTCTCCTGCTACATACCATAGGTTAGCATTGACTGCTTGCTTATTCTATTGTTGTGTTCCTAAAAATTAGTATTCAAGCTCTTTTGAGTGCACCAAACCCTGATGATCCATTGTCTGAGAACATCGCTAAGCACTGGAAGAGTAATGAGGCAGAAGCTGTGGAAACAGGTAAAATGGTTTAAGCCATTAACTCTGAACTTAACTCGGTACTATACTGTTTATAACCCTGTTTTGGTATCTCACATCATCCTTGTGAACGAACTATCTGCGCAGCTAAAGAATGGACCCGTCTTTACGCAAGCGGTGCATGATGGACTGGAGGGTTAAAAGATTTCATTCATCCAAATTACTTTACATTTGGTGAAAATCTATCTCAAAATCAAAGTTATAAAATAGCTTATATTTTGTTGGGTCTTCCCCCATGTTATTGTATCATTACGTCGAGACTCGTTTACCCATATTTGAAATTCGCGAAGTTTCGTTGAATCAAAAGATATTTTCTTGATTGGTAAGCTGTGGAATCGCTTTTTCGTAAAAACACATCTTGCTTTTAAGCTAAAAAAATATATTAAATAGAAAAATGAAGTCTAAATAGATTATTTACAGAATTATCTGATTAATAATTTGTGGAATGGCAGAATTGTGTTTCAACATAGAATTGCATTTAAAAACGCGATTACTCAAATGTTACCAATAGACGTCTAAGTGTACAACAACAACAAGCCCATTGCATTCCAAACGAAATAGATAAGACCATCATATTAGGACACAAGTTCATTCGAACTAGAATAACAAGAAGAGCTTTACAATTACAAACCATAACACAAATTAAGTCATAGTAAAAGTAATCCACAACCATAATAATCATCAAACCTAATGTTTACTCAGATATATAAAAAATAAGGTAGAGAAATAAAAAAGCACTACCATAATAAAGCCACCAACCAAAGGAATCATCATCATCAGTAGAGTAGACATCGAAAAGCCACCAACCAAAGAACACCATTTTCAGATTTCATGAAAAATATTAATGAAGCCGAAGTGAAACAGATGAGATTTTTTTCGTCTACCAAACCGTTGAAGACAGAAGAAGAAAGACTTACTACTAAACCGGAATTGCGTCTACGTTCGATGAATCTTCACATCTCAATACAATTCCTTCAAGACTTGCAGGGAATGTGCACTTACTCCATTGCCAACCAGCAGCTAATGGCTCAGTCGTTGGGACTATCATTAACACATTTTCGTTTCTTTGCACCACTCCTATTACACTCACTGTGCTTCCTTCTTTGATATACCTGCAAATGAAAGAAGTAACTCTTTTAAGGTTTTTGATAACTTCTTTCTAGCCCTGGGACTTTTAACCGAACCGAAAAGTTGCGGTTCAGTTTGGTTAGCTAGGTTCGGTTAATTCGGCAAGTATAAAAATTATTTTATGGTTTTCAGTTGGATGAACCGTTCGGTTAACCGAAGTCTTTTTTTAATAAAACAAAATATACCAATTTTAAAATTTTCCGAACCGAACCTAAACGACCTGAAATAACCGAATATATCCAACATTGACCGAATTAACCGAAATTATCCGTACCGAACCGACCCGAATAACCGAATATACCCAAAATTAACCAAACAAAACCGAAATTATCATAAATTAACCGATTTATCCGAAATTTTGGTTAGTTTCAGTAAAAAACATATAACCGAAAAACCAAAAACCGAGTTTCGGCAAAAAAAAACCCGAAAAAATCGAAAAACAGGAAAACCGAACCGAAGAACGGAAGTCCCATGCCTACTTTCTATAAGTTGAGTTTCCAAGTTTCCATACCCTTCTTTGAGCCGCATCACTCGTTCATCATTGGATAGATTCTTCTGACCTAACCACCTAACGAAATCTGGAGATGCTTGCTCGCTTCCTGGCTTAAAATCGATGACAACAGAATCATCGACGATCGGTGTTACCTTTGAACCGTTTCCGGTCTTGACCAATGCTCTAAGCCCGGATTGAAAATCAGAAATGTAGAAGTCTACCACATGCCTCTGCCATGTATTGTAGATGCAAAGTTTAGAGACATTTCACATTGAAAGGAAACATTTCATATCAACTAACCTCTGCTGATCTCAGTCCCCATGTGAAGCGGCGGTGTGAAGCATTGGCTGGCTTTGAACCCCATCCACGGTACTCATAAAGACAAGTAGACGTGTAAACACATCTGGGAACTCTATGGAAAGATGACTCAAGCGGCACGTTACCACAAGTGACAACCTTTTCAACAAACAAAAGATAAGAACCAATGTCATAAACATAATTTTCATGGGAAATTTGATTTGTTCTTACCCCAGTGACCTTCACATATTGACCGTTTTTAGCAGTTCTAAGATCAGCATCAGGATAACGAGCAATGAAATCTGTGATACCACGTCTTTCACAAGAAATATTCCAAACAAAGAGAGCAGCAACAACTGTGAACAAGACCGCCACGACAATGAGGAGAATTGCATTGTGAACTGCTCCAAGAATGAAGCCTCCAGCGAGGAACCCCATCACAAATATAAGTATAACCAGCCACAGAACAGGCTTGGGGAAGCTCTTCATGCAGGAAAAGTCATCTTCCGGACCAAGGGTAGTTACCGCCTGGCTGTGGACAACGGAACTCATATGTGTCTTCATCGAACCAGAATAGTCTAGAGGACCAGAAATCTTCCTAGGAGCTCCAGATGAATTCAGAGGACCTGAAGTAATTGGTCCAGATGTTATGAGACCTGTAGTTGGGAGTATAGGAATAGGGCCGGAGTTTTGCCGTGTTACACCGCCAGATTGAGGACCAGAGGATTTCTTTAAAGGCTCCCCGTGTTTAGACAAAGGACCAGAATTAGTTTTCTTCATTGAATTTGATCCAGCAGAAGCTAAAGAGCCAGACATACGACCAGTTGCATTAGTCACAGGACCAGACTGCTGGCCGCTTCTTGAAGAACCTCCAGTTATTGGACCAGACTTTCTTGACTTAGTCCCATCTGTCGGAATGTCGAACATCTTCCCTAATTCTCCTGATTTCTTGATATCACCACCTGTGTAAGGCATGGCTACTGAGCTCATTGTTGGAGGCTTTTCTTTGGGTTGCTCTGGTCGACCAGACACGAACAGCCCATTGCTGAGCTGGTGAGATGCGTATCTCGAACCCATTTGGCTTCTTCAGAGAACCTAAACTAGCTATGAGCACCACAAACAATGTTCTGAAACGTGAGGGTTTCAATGTCCTGCAGGAACGAAATAGGAACCCATGAAAAACAGGCAAGATAGTTACAGAATTGGTCTACATATATACATGTAACAGAACATACTGAATAACAAGACAGGGTATAGAGAACTGGTTTGCATTATATAGACGTTATCTAGACAGATCCTGCTTCACTAATATCAATATAGATCTATAAAGTACCTTTAAATACTTTCTGTAAATTCCAAAAGAAGAACCAAAACAAACCTCATAGTTTCCAAATCAATAATCAATAATTCTCGCCAAACCAAGTAAGATCTCTGGGATTCAGAAGAGATCTTACTAAACTAAGTAACCCTAAACCTAAATCCCCAAAATGGTATAATTGATCATAGACGAAAAAATCCAATCTAGGAAAATGAAGATAAACAAATGAGACGGCGTAGATTCTCACCTGAGAGAGTGTAAGTCTCCACGAATCTGGGTGTGTGATAGAGAAGACGAGAAAAAAAAACTATAAAGGAAAGTAGTTAGAGTTAGGGCCTAGGGGAGTGACAGTAGAAGATGAAATGGAAGAACCAGTCGAGCAGCTGAGATCCCATAGCCGTAGCTCAGTCTCCGTCGTGTGGATCCGATCTCGATCTCTTTCAGCCGCAACAGTTGGTGCGTTGTCTCAATCGCTTTTTTTCTCTCTCTTCACTCTCTCTCTCTCTCTTCACTCTCTCTCACAAATCGCTGAGGCTTTTTTTTTTTAATTGTACAACCAACCGATGAAAGAAAAAGGAGAAGAAGACACTGTTTTGTTTGCCGTCTGTGTCATAATTTTTATTAGCAAGAGTTTTGGGATTTTTATAGAAAACTTCTATAAATATGGCTGTAAACTGTAATTATCACAATTGGTTTTCTTTTCTTATCTATTAAAATTAATAAAATATATTAGCTACCAAGACAAGAACAATATAAAAAATAATTATATATATATATTAAATATAATATACATATTATAAATCGACCCAAACCATGAATCAACCGGAATTACAACCAATAACCAAAAGTAAAAACCAAACCTAATTAACCGGCCTAAACCGACAAACCGGGGAAACCTAACCCTAATCTAAGACGCGTGAAAGAGAGGCGCCGACAGCTAGGTGTGATCGGCAGATAAATCTCGTCCGTTGCCGGCGACGCGATCCGTCGAGAATCACGGCCTCATCCGATGGTCTTCCAAGCATAAGGAGACCGACCCTGTCCGCCTTTCCAACCTCTGGAGGACCGAAAGCCCATCTCTCCTTCTCCCGATGACGAAGTCGCTTCCTCTGTTTATTCCCACAGACTTTCCAACGAGAGCAACCGCAATTGAGCCTCCCCATTGTCTCCTCCACACACCTTCAATCCGGTCCGAGACCTATCTCCACCGGCACCTCAAGACTCCACCCTCCGACGAAGAAGATGGGCTCTGAGACGACAATAGTCAGCCGGGACACCTCAACCGACACCGCCACCCCGCCTAACCGGAGTCGCTTCGGTTAGCTAGACCTCCGCGAAATCCCTCTGCACACAACGCCACCTTTATGACTCCTCGGCGCCGCCGCAAACGAAAACCCTAGATCTACAAACTCCCATCTCATCTTGCGAGAGATCCGACCCGCCACCGTTCTCGTGCAGCTTCTGGATCCACAGCTTAGTCAGATCTGACAGATCGAACGCTAGAGCTCCGCCTGCATCGACGAAAAGTAGCCATCGCTCATTGACAGGGATGGAGCCAAGGTATCTTCTGGTTACTGGAGACTCTGGTTGATGCATGAAGCGCTCAAAAAACGAAAGTCCTCTCCGGTGAGAAGAGAAGACCGGAGAGGCAGAAAAATCGCCGAAAATCGTTTGCAAGAGAGAGAGAAGTGTATAAAGCGGTGCCGCTCAAAGGCACAATATATACATATATTGTATGATTGTAACAAAAATGTTGAATTAGGTCTAGATGTTCGGATATCTGTTCAGATTCAGATCAGATATTTTAGGTTTTAACATTTAAGACTAGACATCCCGTTCAGATATTTCTATATACCGGATTGGTTTCGGTTTAACACTTATCAGATTCATTTCAGATTTGGATAATCGAAATTACAAAAATATATAAAAACTCTGAAAAATATTTTAAAAGATCGAAATACTCGAAAATTCTATAAAAAATATATTTAAAGACCTAAAAATATCAATAGTACTAGAAAATATCTGTCATACAAAAGCTGATAAAATAAATATTCAAACTAATCAAAAATATTCAAAATTAGCATAATTATTTAAAATTAGGTAAAAATTTAGGTTACTTTGGATATTCGTTCATGTTCAGTTCAGGTTTGTATATTACCTAGACTTAAAACTCATTAACCCTTATTGCAAGCTGTTTGTTCAATGCATTGTACAATATATGACTTGAAGTCCAAAACTAATGTAAAAGCATAACAAATTTACACACTTAGGATCTGCTAATATATGGTGTGGAGGTAAAACATTGACATTTTTTTCACAGGCAATATACAAATGTTGTGTACAAAGCTAGTCATGTTATGTATCAGAATGTGCTTCTTGTTCTAGAATCACGCTGTTAGCTCGCTTCAGTACTACGCAGTTTCCAAGAGATTGATTACTCAGACAGAGCATGAAGAGACAGCATATGCATAGTCCTGTTTCAAGGTAGAAGAACTAGTCAGAGACCACTTTTCAATATTTGGACACAAGCAAGAAGAAGGATTTCCACATGAATCCAACATTACGTCTTAATAGGGGTGGGCGTTCGGGTACTCATTCGGGTTCGGTCGGGTTATTCGGGTTTTTGGATTCGGGTTTAGGCTCATATGTCCCATTCATATAATACTAAAACTCGGGTCGGGTGTGGTTCGGGTTGTGCCGAGTTCCGAGTATAAGATAAAAAACCCAAAGTCCATGCGGGTTCAGTTCAAGTTTTTTTACTCTCAAACCAAGTGAAAATAGAACTATGCATCCGAAACAGGTAAAACAACAGCAAATACGGAAAATATAACTAAAGACAAGCATTCAGACAGATTTTGTGGCTATGCCGGACAGGCGGACACTTGCATCTACACTCTTAACACGAGATTGAAAAACGAACAACCAAACTATACTCCCACCAAAAGAACATGGCCAGTTCCTACTAAATCCGACATATTGGTATGTAATATTACTCATCAAGTATTGTGTACAAGCCTAAGATGAAAATGTGGATGCTTTTACCTGCATAAGCAACGGTTACACCTGATATGAGTCGTCCGAGAGCTGATAAGAAGTAAAGGCAGATTACAACCTAAAACAAAAAGTATCAGACCAACATCTTCACTACATAACACAATAACTGACTTAAATATATTGATGTTAATGCATGAATCATGATCAAAGAACAGCATCTCACAATAACCAAGGATATACTTGCCTTGACAAAAAGCCTCTTGTCGTGTCCTGTTGCTGCAACTCTCAGAACGGCCTCTGCTGCTCCAACGGTATTAGCTAAGCACGCAACAATGTTACTCGCTGTGTCCTGTGATATTTGCCACTCTAGTGGATCCACTGGAACCCTTGAGATAAAGTTATAGATTAGTAAATCATGTGACTGAAGAAGCAAGAGTCTTGTGTACAGAAGAGCATCGGATCATTGAGAGATTCTGGAATTATAACTCATGCATTGATCACAGAAGAACCATCACAGGATCACTGATTATGACAAACTAGGAATGAAAGGTGACCTAGTTTCAGTCCAGTTCACAAATCGGAGACCCAAGAACAATCGAATCACCCTAAAGCACAACTCAATTCCACAAATCAGAGACCGAAGAACAAAATCCAATACCGGAAACCGAATAAAATCGAGAGAAGTTGAGTGAAATGTGAGAGTAACTTACGAGACATTGAGTTGGCGAAAAAGGAGACCTAGAATGGCGAGTGAGCACAAGAGAACGATGAGTACATCAGCGAAAAGAGAGAGAAGAGTTGCGTTGCGATATGCGCAGTGGTAATACACAAGTGTCCCGCTAATCAGTAATCCCATCGCCTTACCCACTTCTCCCATCTCTCTCCACTCAAAATTTCACTCCCAGATTTTCCCAGAAAATTTTATATTTCCCGGAAAAGTAAACTGATTTCTTGCTATGATTTTCCCAGATTGATGATCAGAGAGATTCTGTCAAGCAATATGTCGTCATAACCCACTTATTGGGCTCAAAATATAATATAAAGCCCATATATAATCTGTCACGGGGCGATTAAGCACATTGGGCCTAAAAAATATATAGCCCATAAATAATCTATCACGTGGCGATTAAGCACAGAGCCGAATCCACAAGCGTAAGGTGGGAAGTCATGTAGAGGATCACTCCACGATCTCGTCAATCAGATCATCTTCTACAGCGCTTTCAATATCTACGTGCATCCCTTCTCTCCTTGTGACCACTCTTCCTGTCTGTTCACTGGTTAGGATCTCTATCTCTCTCTCTCTGATATTTTTGTTGTTTCTTTCTGATTTATTAAATTGCTTTGATTCAATCTCTGATCTTGGTTAGAGGCTTTGACGATTTCTGATTGACTGTATTTGATCGGATCTCAGCATTTTGTAGGAGGTGAATTTTGTTTTCCTGGTTGATCGGATTTGAATCCTGCGAAAATGCCGGCGTTTTACGGAGGAAAGCTCACGACCTTCGAGGATGATGAGAAGGAGAGCGAGTATGGTTACGTTCGCAAGGTATTATCCCGTTTCATCGATCTGATATCATTTTGGTTTTGATTCCTGTTTTGTGTTAATTTCTGAGGATGGATAGATATTGAGTCGATCTGTGAATTCCGTCTTATTTCAGCAGCTCGTGTGTGAATTTATGATCTGATCTGAAAGGTCTTTGTGATTTGAGATTTTTTTTCTGGCAAATTGGAATCAGATTGGTAATATCTAAGTATTGCGATGCAGGTTTCAGGGCCCGTCGTTGTTGCCGATGGTATGGCCGGTGCTGCTATGTATGAGTTAGTGCGTGTTGGGCATGATAATTTGATTGGAGAAATCATCCGTCTTGAAGGAGATTCCGCCACCATCCAAGGTTTGTTCTTACCTTAATTTACTTTACTTATTTGTCAAATACTTGCATCTATAGAAATGAGATATCTTAACTGATATTTGGCAACTTCCTGATTATCAGTTTACGAGGAGACAGCTGGATTGACTGTCAATGATCCTGTTCTTCGAACACACAAGGTTCGTGAGTTCTTCTTCTTTAGGGTTGTTTGTCTGCAGCTAACAGATTTTGTCCTGAATTTGCAGCCACTTTCTGTGGAGCTTGGACCAGGAATATTGGGAAATATCTTCGATGGAATTCAGGTTCAGTTGGATTTAGAATCTTGCCAGACATGAAGTTTAGGACTTCTATGTTTTGTTATAACATTACAAAATGGGAGACTGTGGCTTCTCACAATTCTTTGGTTTGATTTCTTTAAATATCACAGAGGCCTTTGAAGACTATTGCGAAAAGATCTGGTGATGTGTACATCCCTCGTGGTGTGTCTGTTCCAGCTCTTGACAAAGATTGTCCTTGGGAGTTCCAGCCAAATAAATTTGGTAATGTGTTTTACTTCATATGTCTCTCTATGGAAGTGTTTATATGGTCTTAATCCTGATGCCAATTGCCAACTGTATTTGAGTTGGCTGCAGTTGAGGGAGACACAATAACGGGTGGTGACTTGTATGCTGTAAGTTCACGGACCACCTCCTTAATCTAAACTTGGCAAAGCGAATATATTTTACACGGTTACCATGGGTTTCTCTTGTTTGCACTGGAAATAATTTTTTTTTTTTTTTTTAAACTCTGATCATAACTTTGGAATGCAGACCGTCTTCGAGAATACTCTGATGACACATCATGTTGGCCTTCCTCCTGATGCCATGGGGAAGATCACTTACATTGCTCCAGCTGGTCAATATTCCCTTAAGGTTTGAGTTTAGCCTTCTCTCAAACGATATAAATAAATGCATTCAAAACTTTTTCTTTTCCTTCATTGTTTGACATGATCTATTGGTAACTACTTTCTGTTGGAAAAAGATTAACTTTCTTCTCATGGCTGTTTGACTATGTTTTTCATTTACCAGGATACAGTGCTAGAGCTTGAATTCCAGGGGGTTAAGAAATCGTACACCATGCTTCAGGTTTGAACGTATCTTTAATTTTCCTACTTGCACACGTTTATTTATTTGGTCACTTTGTAAACTTGGTTTGTTTGATAATATGTCAGAGCTGGCCTGTACGTACGCCTAGGCCAGTTGCATCCAAACTTGCTGCCGACACTCCTCTACTTACGGGGCAGGTGATTACTCTTAATTCTGATACAGTGGTCATAGTCATTTGAAGACATATGTTGCTGATAGGTTTCTTTTCCCTGTTGTCAGCGTGTCCTTGATGCCCTTTTCCCCTCGGTTCTTGGTGGAACTTGTGCCATTCCTGGTGCTTTTGGCTGTGGGAAAACTGTTATCAGTCAGGCTCTTTCCAAGGTAGGGTGTGACACTTTGATTTTGCTCTACTTAGATTACTGGATATATCAATTTTCCAGAGCTAATTTGTTCTTATATACACAGTACTCCAACTCCGATGCTGTTGTTTACGTTGGTTGTGGAGAGAGAGGAAATGAAATGGCTGAGGTATGCCTCATTCTGAATATGCCTATTGGTCACACACACAAAAAATTGGTCTGATGGTTTCTCATAAATTAGGTTCTTATGGACTTCCCACAATTGACAATGACGCTGCCTGATGGCCGTGAGGAATCTGTCATGAAACGTACTACACTGGTTGCCAACACCTCTAACATGCCCGTGGCTGCTCGTGAAGCCTCAATTTACACAGGTAATTTTCAGGCATTTAGGTCCAAAAGTTTTTGAAGAATCCCATTTCCCATCTTCTAATGACATACTGCACATACAAACCTTTTTTATTACGACCCTCATTGTTTTTGGGTAATGTGAATTCCAGGAATCACTATCGCTGAATATTTCAGAGATATGGGCTACAATGTTAGTATGATGGCAGACTCAACTTCCCGTTGGGCAGAAGCATTGAGAGAAATTTCAGGACGGCTGGTAATATTTTGCTTCTCACTTTGCTATATGTATTTCCGTGTTTTCCTGCTACTCATTTTCTCAGTTTCTTGACACCTATTTTGTTTTGTTTTCTAGGCTGAAATGCCTGCTGACAGTGGGTATCCTGCCTACCTAGCAGCACGTTTAGCATCTTTCTATGAACGTGCTGGTAAAGTAAAATGTCTCGGTGGACCAGAACGTGATGGAAGTGTCACAATTGTTGGTGCTGTTTCACCTCCTGGTGGAGACTTTTCAGATCCTGTGACGTCTGCAACCCTTAGTATTGTGCAGGTGATTATATAGTTCATGGCTTTTTCCCCGTCTTCCATTGTACATGTACATAATCATATATGTTAATCGAGATGAACCAGATGGTGTTTTTCTCTAAATCTGCCGTAGATTCAGTATATATTAGCATCTTTTTTTTCTCTACACTGAAGTGCTTACTCTTCCATTTTGGTTGGTTTTTAATCTGCAGGTCTTCTGGGGTTTGGACAAAAAGCTTGCCCAGAGAAAGCATTTCCCTTCTGTTAACTGGCTGATTTCCTACTCAAAGTATTCAACGGTATGCTTAAACATTCCCGTTCTCCTTCAAACCTGCCTTGGTATACTATCTCGAAGTTCTTGTATATATAAAAAGTTGCTTGGTTTTCTCAGGCATTGGAATCTTTCTACGAGAAGTTCGATCCAGATTTCATCAACATCAGGACAAAGGCCAGAGAGGTATTGCAGAGGGAAGATGATCTTAATGAAATTGTCCAGGTACGTGTCACACATCCTTGTAAAGCTACCTAACATGGTGACTAATGAATTCCGGTCTCTTACCGATAATCTTGGCATCTAAACTCTACTCGAGCTATAGAAGAAATAATACTTTCTGAAGGAACTTATTTGATCCGTGCATTGCACTTTGTGTGCAGCTTGTGGGAAAAGATGCGCTAGCTGAAGGTGACAAAATCACATTGGAAACAGCTAAGCTATTGAGGGAAGACTACCTTGCACAAAACGCATTTACACCGTAAGATTTGTCGCCCTTCGTTTTGCTTTTAGTTCGCTCTCAACGAGTTATTCACTCGAATGTTTTGGATGAATGTTTGACAGATATGACAAATTCTGCCCTTTCTACAAGTCGGTCTGGATGATGCGTAACATTATCCATTTCTACAACCTAGCCAATCAGGTAATAAGATGCCTTGTTAAGTTGATATATTTTTGGTGAATTGGTTTGTCTAGAAGGCAAGTAAGTGTCTGGCTACTCGATAAAATCTCATAAATCGTCTCCCAAGCATAACTTGGTCTCAAATGTTGTTGGTGGATACAACAGGCGGTTGAAAGGGCAGCTGGAATGGACGGTCAAAAGATTACTTACACTCTCATCAAGCATCGCTTGGGAGATCTTTTCTACCGTTTAGTGTAAGCAACACTATTAGTCAATCATTATATAGCTGTAGTGAAAGTGTCTGGAACTGAAGTTGTGAATCATGGAAATAACAGGTCTCAGAAGTTCGAAGATCCAGCAGAAGGTGAGGATGTACTTGTGGGTAAATTCAAGAAACTGTACGAGGATCTCACTGCTGGATTCCGTGCCTTGGAGGATGAAACTCGGTAAGCCTTCAGAGTCCTCCGAATTGGGTTGTTTGGAGAAAGAGTATTCATCTTCTCTTGTGTTTTTGAGCCAACAACTATCATAGTGGTCGGTATTTTATTTATCGGTTTGTCTCGATCGATCGAGTTTAGCTCTGTGAAACATCATATGATTCTCCGGCTGTGCTGTGCTGTGTAATATGTTTGATTCTTTGTTTTATTTTTATGTTTTCATTTTGATGGTAATAAGGTACAGCGAAAGTGAGACATCTATTTGATTTGATGTACCTCTCAATTCAATAAGATATTATTATTGTCGAAATGTACTGAAAACCTATTGGGTATACTTGTATTTTCTCATAATATATCATCATTTTGTACTTTTTTTCCATCTTTGCTCTGTCGTAGAAATATGTGTTTGTGGTTTGGTTTAAGACTTTGATTGGTAGCAGTGGCCGAGATAGACTAGTCTAAATGGTCAAGACCGTTTTTATATAACATTTGTAGTTTTTAGTCTACCCTTTGGACAGAAAAATTTGTGGTTGTGTTACCATTACCACCTACATTGTGCTGAAGCTCTTGGTACTCCAATCGTAGGTGATTATAAGTACGGTTGGCTCATCCACAAGAGATGGAAACAGATGCCTCAGACTGATATCGAACCAACCACTAGGAAACCATATAAACTGCGCAGACCAAAAGGTCTTGATATCCAAAAGGGAAGCGTCTTATCTAAAGTTCCCTTGTTGCATCTGCATTGCCGGGAAATGGTAGTTCTAAACATTGCCAAGTTTCTCCATGTCTTGAACCAACAGGAAACAGATCCGCTTTGCCCGGGAATCATCAGCAAGCAGGATCTCTTGCGGTTTGTAGCTTCAATGCCTAGCCATATGAAGATCAGTTGGAACCTAATGTGGTGTAGCTTTTTTGGTTCCTGACAGTTCCTGTAATTCTCGGTTCAGCAGCTTCACATTGAGAAGATTTGTGTTGTACAGTCTTAATCATTTTCCAGATGAATCTCTCTTTAACATTTACTCACCTGAATATTCTCTTGTCGAAGTTAGGTTGCAAAAAGGACAAGCCCATGTGTGTAAATATACATACAAATCAGCTACTGATCACAGTTTGGAATATCTATCCACAAAGGCCTTGGCTTTGTCTGGTGCGAAAAACCGTGCCTACACATTAACAGTTTAGAGCTTTGTGTTACTCATTTGAACTCTGTATTTGGAACGAAAAAGGTTTAATGAGTTCATATTATAATTCACCTGGATGAACATTCTCTCTGCATCTCCTCTGCTTCCATTTTCTTTCAATATAATTCCCTACAACACCAGTTCACATGGAGTTTATGGGCATGCATATTGAGCAACTTGACTGACTACTTCAGGTGGAGTGAGAAAATTACCTTAGCCAAGTAACCTCGAAAGTCTTCAGGATGATCAGTGATAAGCCGGTCATAAACAGCGATAGCGTCGCTGATATGTCCCCAGTCTGAATAAGCTTTTCCAAGAAGCAACTCAACCTGAGTAAATATTGCTCCAACGTTTAAAATAAGTAGAAGTCACAAAACTGAACCTAATATAGATCATTATGATTATGATTGTGGTAACTGGTTTCTTAGGAAGTAACATACAAAACAGATAAGCCTGACAGAATACTTGTGGTTCCAGCGGAGTTGGTTTGACTGGTATGGTTATGATTAGATCAATATGTTAAAGAGTCCATTACCAAGAAACCAGCTTACTTGAATTGGGTCTATATCTGTTTCAGTTTCAGGGCTAACACTGTCTGTTGTGCTTATTTTCTTTGTATTCAAACGGTCGCGGGTGGCCAGAAGAAATTTGACAGCCTGCCAATTATGAAAAGGTGAAAAGAAATTGATCGACTGAGAAGTTGAGACTACTTAAGAATAAGTTTCTGAGACAAATGATAACATAGATCTGGTAGAAACAAATTTACCTCGTCTGGTTTCTTAGCAGCTAAATACGCGTTCATGAGGCCTCGTGTGACTTCAAGATCAATGCCTTTAGAAACCTTGGGTCATATAACAAGTTATAATACCACTATTAAGGAAAGTAAAACTGATTGCCGTTACTCTTACACCAACATACACATGGTAGTAGCATCTATACTAGGCATAATATCATCAAACCTTTGGTCCAAGCTAGATAAGCTAAAAAAAAAGTAATCACAAGCACCCCCAGAGTCTGTGCGCATGAAACATTCTCGTGTAACTCCAAGATGGTAACCCTGCTTCTTCATATTATCTGAAGTAACACACGAATATTGAGAATATTTACCTTTTCAGAAATTCTGTATGCAGCGATACTGCCTTCATAGTTCTTAAGTTCATAATTTACTTCTCCAAGCAATCGAAAGACATCAGGGTCAGTTGGTCTCTCCTACAGAGCAAGAATCCCACTTTATGCTAACTATTAGCCAAGTCTCATATAAGCATGTTCTTATGCAACATAAAAACATGGAAGAAACAAACCTTAGCCAATTTCTCAAGAAGCCCAGCAGCCCGTGAATACTCTCCCAGTTCAGTCAGCGTCACAGCTGCGCCCTGCACAGCCCCCCCAACTTTAAGAATTTTGTACCGTTATAAATAGTTAAGGAGAAATAACCCTGTCTATTTTCAGCTTACTGTTAGTAACTTCAGCGAATAAGTTAATGGGAACAGAATAATTTTCATGCAATTCAAAGTAGGTGGAGCTTAGGCTCATTTGAGAAGAACATAATGAAACTTAAAACAAAAGCAACTCAATATTTTCAGATCATTGGCAACAGAGTATTAGTTTAAGTTCTATTCACTATATTATTGGCAGCCTACAGGGAGATGAATGGCTAAATGCCCAAGAAGACATCAAAACATGCACATTGTTTTCACTCACCTCAAGAGCAGCTTCATCATTAGGAGTGCCATTGAGAATTGTTTCAAACTCTCTGAGCCTTTGCTGCCAAAATAAACAGTTTCGAGATGTTCACGGCATCTCTTGCTTCATTCAATTTACCAACATAAATGAACCAAAATTTAAAGAAAAAGACATCAACCCCTTAAATTACCTGAAGCGTGGCTTTCTCCTCGTCTGATATTTTATTTTTAACCACCGCGGTCTTCTCGGTTGGACTATCACTGAAAAGTAAAAAACAACATTGTTAGAGCTGAGACCAACTACTAAACCGTCTGAAAACATGACTTGGTTAATCACGGGAACTAAGCTAACTAATCCTCAAAACACACGTTTTTACCATTACATATATATCACACATTTGAATAGATGGTAGACAAATAACAAACAGTGACACAGTGTAAACGACGAAGTTATCGGTTGGACTTAGGAAATGTCTCCACAGAATAAGGATACTAAAAAAAAAAGATCACATCAACGTATCTTACTAGTCATCGGAACAGAAAGCCTCTAAACGAGAACCCACCTTCCAGTGGGAAGAAAGTCTCCAAGAGCAAAGACTAAACCAAAGACAACAACAGCTATGCCAACTCCAATCTGTCATGGCAACGATGTCATTATATAAGGCCATAAACAGTTTTAGGTAAAAGACAACAAGCACACTTGGAAGATATTATTTGTGTGTACCTTGGTACCAAGACCAATTGTTTTCTGATCAGACTGGACTGGTGCATCATAGTCTATTGGACCGAACTCTTTAACTACCTCTGTCTTTTTCTGCTCAAGAGCTGACCTGGTTTCATTAAAAGGGCAGATGTCAAAGAGCAAGATTACATTCTAGTTGGAGGACACTAATCTAAATAAGGAGGTGAGAGAAGTGGTAGGAATCAAGAAGACAAGAACACCTTCTAATGGTTTCCAGCCGTTCCTCAAAGTCTACATCGAAAGATCTACCAGATTTTCCATCAAACTGAGAATTCAAACCAGGTGCCTCTGCAAGCAAATGCAAAGGGGATACATTGAGCAAAATTAAAGGAACGAACTTAGGATTTAACCATCCTTCTATAGTGTTATGATGTGTTCCAGACTCCATGACGGAGCTGCAACAAATGTTAACTACATATGCCACACACAAATTACACTTACTTTTGGGTACAGAGACAGACTGTTTTGAAGATGATTTCCTGCAGCAAAGCAAGTGGATATGAAAAATAACAACACTGGAAACTGTAAATGCTTAATCAAAATGTGTAACATATACCTTTGCTTTAATGCGGGATCTTTCTCTTCCTGTAATGCGATTTCACATTTTGTCTCAGTACTTTGAATCAATACATCAGTTCCAAAAATACAAATGATTCACAAGGAAACATCAAAAAATTTCAGAATCACACCTTTTTAGAGCCAAAGCCACGCTTAGGGTTAGAATCCGAGCAACGAATTCGAAACAAGAGAAGCTTTGAGTTAAATGAAACGGCATTAGCCGCCGCTAGTGTCATGAACATCCTCTGCAAATCCTAAACCCAATGAGAGAGACGGTGAACAGTAACGTCTGAAAACTTCAAAGTACAAACACAGAAAGAAATTCGTTCGCCGGAGATTGACGACGAAATGAGAGCTCCGTGATCGGACCGGTTAGGTATCTGAGAATGATAAGAGTTAGTTAGTGGTGGTGGTTCTTATTTTACAGATCGTTTCTATATATGGGCCGGATATGCAAATTTAAGTTGGGCTAGGCCCATAGATATGGGGTAGACTTTTTTTTCCTTCGAACCATAATTACTAACGAAGAAGAGTGACAACGTGGCGGTGTCTCATTGGATAAGATGTGTCACTACCGGTAAAATTACAATTCAACCACTGAGGAGTGAAAAGACAGAGGAGAGAGCGCTTCTTTGGCTAGGGACAAGCTTTCGCTAATGGCGGTTTCCTTCTGATCATTCACCGGAGCCGCCGTATAATTTTCTCTTCTCCGTTTACTACCGATTTAGGGTTTGTTTACAGATACACTCTTCTTATGCTTCTTCTCTTTCCTTGTGCTAAAATTTTCGTTGCCGAACGCATTCATTTCCAGGTCTAGATCATGTAAATTTCTCTTAGTAAGGAAGTTAGATCTAACGCGATTGAAGTAACGGTGTTAGGAAAATTGAGTCGGATGCATTGTCCCTTTCGTTTTTCATTTTTACACTGAAATCTTACTCGATTAGATCTTTAAGTGCGTGATCTGGGCATTTGATTGTAGAGGCGTTTGCATACATAGGAAATTATAGCTGGGGATGAGTGATTTTTGAATTTAATATGAAAATGTTATTCGGTAGGTGAAGAGAAACATCAGGACTTGATACTTTTCTATTTTTCTCAGGAAAATTTGATTATGGTGGAAACTTCTTGTGACAACTCTTGCTCAATACCCACTGAGAAAGTTTGAAGAAGCTGGAATCAAGATATAGCTAGACTTAGAGGGTTCGTTTTTTGACGTGGTGTTAACATTTGGAAGAAAATCTCTAGTATATATCAAAAATTCAGCGTCCAAGTTCTGGGGCGGAGTTGCCCCATAGCACTGAGTTTACGCCTCAACCTATAATCCGGAGGGCACATTCAGCTCAAAACATGATGATGGATGAAGATGTTGAGCAGGCCAGTTTGCTGTCTTTCAATGACAGGCCGAGGGCTTTTCCCAACATGCGTAGTAAAACCTACAGTCCACTGGTAAGTGCTTTTCTTATTGGTTGTGTCAGACTCAGATCATCAAATTTGTATGAAAAGACCTTTTGTGATGTTAATATGTTATAACTGGTTTCCTTCTATTTCGTTTAGGATCGTAGTTTCTTGAGCATTATAAAAAGTTCGGCTGTTTTTTTTGTCAGATATTCCGGATTCTTAGGAACTTGAATGTTCGTGTTCTATCTATAATTCTACTAATCTGCTTTGGAGCGATCTTTTACTTGGGAGCTAGTACTTCTCCTATCATCTTGTTCGTCTTCACAGTATGCATCATCAGCTTCCTTTTGTCAATATATCTAACCAAGTGGGTTTTAGCGAAAGATGAAGGACCTCCAGAGATGGTTCAGGTAAGCTCACTTAATTTATGTGGTGTTAATCATGATGTTGGCTTCTTTTTTTTTATTTTATTTGTTGCCATCAAACTTTTTTAATTCTAATTTGTGAGGTTGTTCTCTTACTTCTAGATATCAGATGCTATACGTGATGGAGCTGAAGGTTTTTTCAGAACGCAGTATAGCACTATATCCAAGATGGCCATATTGCTAGCTTTTGTGATTCTTTGCATATATCTATTCCGTAACTTGACTCCCCAGCAAGAGGCTGCTGGTTTAGGAAGGTGAATATGCATGATTACATAGTACATACACAAGATATGTTTAATCTTTTTTTTTTTATGAATGATATGTAGCTTATATTACTGTTTGCTGTAGGGCGATGTCTGCTTATATTACAGTTGCCGCATTTCTCTTGGGGGCGCTATGCTCAGGTATTGCTGGCTATGTTGGGATGTGGGTGTCAGTTCGTGCTAATGTTCGGGTTTCCAGTGCTGCTAGACGATCTGCGAGAGAAGCATTGCAGGTTCTTTTTTAGTTTAGTTATTTTTGCACAACGTGTACATATCACCAAATACTAAAAAGGAGATATAATGCAGATAGCCGTTCGTGCTGGTGGGTTTTCGGCCCTGGTTGTTGTTGGTATGGCTGTGATTGGTATTGCCATCCTTTACTCTACGTTTTATGTTTGGTTGGGAGTGGATTCACCAGGCTCAATGAGTGTTAATGACCGTAAGTCCTCTCTTCTGGTTTCTATGAAAGTTAATTACATTTTCATCTTGTCTGCATACCCTACATCATCATACGGAGTTCAAAAGAGTATTTGCTTAATTATGTTATGACTTGGGTTGAGCAGTCAACCCTATATGCTCAACCAGAAACAGTGTGCATAGAATCTCATTGCTGAAACCCTTATATTTTTATGATCTACTGGCTTGTTAGATTTTTTGATGGAATCTTTCTGTATCTCTTACAGTGCCTCTTCTTCTCGTGGGATATGGTTTTGGTGCGTCATTTGTCGCCTTATTTGCTCAGTTGGGTGGTGGAATATACACTAAGGGAGCTGATGTTGGGGCAGATCTCGTCGGAAAAGTTGAGCAGGGTATTCCCGAGGATGATCCTCGAAATCCTGCTGTTATTGCTGATTTGGTATTCCATCTTTGTCCTTTTTTGGCTCTTACTTTCACGATTTTCTGTGCATGCTCAGTGTACACTACAGTATACCCGTCAAATTCAAAATCTTAAAAATGTTATCTTTTCGCCATGTAGGCTTTTAAAAGTATTTTTCATCTTGTAGGTTGGAGACAATGTGGGGGACTGTGCTGCCAGAGGTGCTGATTTATTTGAAAGTATAGCTGCAGAAATTATCAGCGCTATGATACTAGGTGGAACAATGGCTAAGAAGTGCAAAATTGAAGGTTTGTAGGGGATCTCTCTTTAAAAAGTTACTTCTCACATGAAATATTTCTGATGTGTGGTTTGAGTTCCTGACTTATGCTGATCAAATCAAACGAACATCTAAGATTATAATTTGAAATGCAACCCTAAGTAATTGTGTAGAGAACTTAAGCTCATAAAATTGCACTTCTTGTGGTAAAAAAAATAATCTACGCTTTATGGTTGTTTTGGCCACTATATCCGTGATGACTTGAGGTACATTATTACTCATTAGGATTTGAAAAGCCGGATAGAATTTGTAGTTTAGAATACCATAATCTGAAAATTGAAGGAAGACTAATTTTCATGACATCTTTAGCGGTGGTTGTTGAACTTTGAAGTAGGAAGATGGGTAACAGTAAATGATTAAATCTTTGCTTACTCGAATTTTTATGTATTACGCAGATCCATCAGGCTTTATCCTATTCCCTCTAGTTGTTCATTCTTTTGACTTGGTAATATCATCAATTGGTATATTATCAATCAAGGGAACACGTGATGCCAGCGTTAAATCTCCGGTAGAGGATCCAATGGCTGTACTTCAGAAAGGATATTCTCTGACTATTATATTAGCGGTTTTGACTTTTGGCGCGGTAATGTTGTCGACACAGACCATTTACTGTCTTCTTCCATCTGTTTCTTTTGTCAATTTTTGCTTCAAACATCTCATTGATTTTATGCACACATGCACATAAGTGGACATCTACGCCACTGAAATCCGTTTTATTTCTTTAATCTTCTTCTGACATCATTATTTATGTTTTGTAGTCCACTCGCTGGTTGCTTTACACTGAACAAGCTCCATCTGCATGGTTCAGTTTCGCTTTATGTGGGTTGGTTGGCATCATCACAGCCTATGCCTTTGTCTGGATATCCAAATATTATACAGACTATAAGCATGAGCCTGTTAGGACGTTGGCCCTTGCTAGCTCGACTGGTCACGGGACAAATATAATTGCTGGGGTCAGCTTGGGTCTGGAATCGACAGCTCTTCCTGTCTTGGTTATAAGTGTTGCTATAGTATCTGCTTATTGGCTGGGCAATACCTCGGGACTAGTTGATGAACACGGAATCCCCACTGGAGGGCTATTTGGAACAGCTGTTGCCACTATGGGAATGCTAAGCACTGCAGCTTATGTTCTCACTATGGACATGTTTGGCCCCATAGCTGATAACGCTGGTGGGATTGTCGAGATGAGCCAGCAGGTAAATGTCACAAGATTGGTTCAGAAGACTTCTCTGTTTTATATTTATACTAATGTAGATGTAATAAATGTCTCGTATAGCCAGAAAGTGTCCGTGAGATCACTGATCTTCTTGATGCTGTTGGGAACACCACAAAAGCAACAACAAAAGGGTTTGCCATTGGATCTGCTGCACTTGCGTCATTCCTTCTTTTTAGTGCGTATATGGACGAGGTTTCAGCGTTTGCTAGCGTCTCTTTCAAAGAGGTAAATGTTATTACAAACCTTTGTTGTATCCTCCATGTTCAGACAGCTTCTCACGCTCATCCTCGGATCAAAACAGGTTGATATTGCTATCCCAGAAGTCTTCGTAGGTGGATTATTAGGTTCCATGCTTATTTTCCTCTTTAGTGCTTGGGCATGTGCAGCAGTTGGTCGAACTGCTCAAGAGGTTGTTAACGAAGTAAGACGACAGTTTATTGAGAGGCCTGGCATAATGGTGAGCATAATCTTCCTTTTCGAGGGCTTTCTCATTTTCTATGTTTATTAACTTGTCGTTGTTGACTAACAAAACTAACTTCCTGTAACAGGAGTACAAGGAGAAGCCAGATTATAGTCGCTGTGTTGCCATCGTTGCATCTGCAGCTTTGAGGGAAATGATAAAGCCAGGAGCTTTAGCTATAGCATCACCCATTGTAGTTGGTAAGTTAATAATGCTTTTCAGTCTGCTTTTTCTTCTCGTGTCCAAACCAAACTTCTTGGACTCTCTTCAGGTTTGGTGTTCCGGATCTTGGGATACTACACGGGACAACCTCTGCTTGGAGCTAAAGTTGTAGCATCTATGCTCATGTTTGCAACAGTTTGTGGTATTTTAATGGCACTTTTCCTAAACACAGCCGGTGGTGCTTGGGACAATGCAAAGAAATACATAGAGACCGGTGCACTCGGTGGTAAAGGAAGTGAAGCTCACAAAGCGGCCGTGACCGGTGATACGTAAGCATTTCGTTATAATCTCAATCAAAGTTCTATTCCTAAATGTGATTCTCTCATGACCATTCATTTGAAACAGTGTTGGAGATCCGTTCAAGGACACGGCTGGTCCTTCCATTCATGTGCTCATCAAAATGCTCGCGACTATAACTCTTGTCATGGCTCCGGTTTTCCTCTAAACCGGTACCTATCCACCGCCGTCTCTTGCACATATACATAGAGATAGGGAGAGAGAGGTTGGTAATGAATTATGAATTAATGGTTTTGTGTGTTCATTTCATCTGAATAAATGAGATGTTTGGGCACTTTTTAACAATTCTAGAGATTATTTTAGTCAACCACATCTTTGACTTTATGAATCTTCTTAAGTCTCACTCTACTAGATTTCATCTTTCTAGAACTTCTTACTCTTCTTGATTTGCCTCCTATTCGGACCGACATTTGTCTACTCCGTAGCCTTACTAGTCGGCGGTTGCTGCCACGATTGTGATGGTGTTTGCTTCTTCTTCTTCTCTGGTTTGGTCTAGTCTTGTGTATGGGACTGAGACTGTCTGATGAACTTGGTTCGTCGTCGTAAATCGCTGCTTCTATATCAGGGAGACGTTTTCGGCGGTAGACACGTTTAGTGTTGCTCAAACTGTGCCATAAGCAACGAATCATATCTCCAATGGCGAACCAGTACATTGCACAAGCGGCACAAGACATTTTGCATATGCTTTTGATAACACATTGGCAGATTCCAAGCTTGAAGAAGAGTGTGATAAACATCAAAACTGCAACAAACAAACACAATTGGTAATAATAATGACAAAATCATGACTGAAAAAAATATAGATGATTGAAGGAGAAAGGTTACTTAGGACACAGAGGCCTGAGATCAAGACCAGCTTGGCAAGGTCAGGGAGACAGAAATGTTCTATGAAACATGAAACATCCCATGGCCCCGAGCATATATTTCTGTGATTGGTAACAAACATAATATGATAAAATCATCAAAAAAAACGACGATAAAAAAACCAACCGAATCAGCGGTTTTGGACAGTTCGGTCTTAATTCAGACAACAGTCAAATGATGATAAGGAGAAAAATCTTACAGGCAGGATCTTCCAAGTGTGGCTTTGAACGGTGCGGTGAATAGATTGCCAAGAAAACCTCCGATGTCGGTTCCTATAGAGTTGCCCATTTTGCTTAATACACAAGTCGATGAAGATCTTTCAGCGGTTGATCAAATAAAATCACTCTGTTTGATTGATGGTTTTCACAGCAATCATGTTCATCAAAACGTAAAGAGATGAATACTTCGCATACAGTTTCCTCTATTTCAGACGCAAACGGGCCAGTAACCGTTTTTCATTTAAATAATGTCATTTTTTTACTGTGTAATACATTAGTGTAAGCCATTCTATAGGCTGTTTAAAAGAGATACACCTTTATCTATAATACTAGTAGGCCTAGAGTTCGGTAGTTTGGTTAATTCGGGTTGGATAATTCGGTTTTCACAAAATTCAGTCAAATTAAACCAAACAAAAATTTGGTTCGGTTTGTTTCATTTTTAAAAATTACTGAACTGAATCAGAGTTTTCGGTTAAATTATGGTTAAATTTGGGTAAAAGATCGAATAGTCAAATTCAGTTAATTCGGTTTGAATATGATTCGACTTGGTTTGGTTTAAATTTGTATGATTGACTAAATCTTTTCTTAGAAAAC
This sequence comes from Orychophragmus violaceus, assembly GCA_030180135.1. Classification (NCBI taxonomy): domain Eukaryota; kingdom Viridiplantae; phylum Streptophyta; class Magnoliopsida; order Brassicales; family Brassicaceae; genus Orychophragmus; species Orychophragmus violaceus. The sequence goes on along the minus strand of CM058231.1, from coordinate 1,150,815 downwards.
TGAATAAACCGACTACCAAACTGAACCGAACCAAGATATATTCTTTTTAAATATATTGAATCGAACCGAACTCATAACCGAACCTAAACAAAATACCAAAAGTTCAGTTCGGTTTGTTTTATATTCGCATGCCTAGTTCATAGCATTAATAGCCAAAGACAAGATTTTGGATACTATTAAAACTCTAAAAGGCAGGAATTTTTGCAATCCCTCAAGACAATCCATCTACTTGTATAAAATATCAACATATCTTGTTTGATTAAAAAGTGTAGAAACTGATTCAATTTTGTATACAAGAACAGTACAAGTAAATACACTAGAACCTATATGAACAAAATACAAACAAAACAAAACTGAAAGAAGCTCCAGAGAGATATCACCAAACTCATAACATAGTGATCATTCTCAAAGAAACTTTTAAACCTAATATAATCTAAGAGGTTTCACTATGAGTTTGAAGCTCTCCTAAACCCAAGAAATCAGCAGCAAACTCTTCATCATTTTTGCTTAACATTTCTTGTAATGTACATTCTATGTTCCTCCCTTTGAGTACCCAAAACCGCGGTTTGATCCTCTTCTCCAACGAGTAACTGAAATACCTTGGGTAATCTATTACCTCTCTAACCGGTTTCTCCATGATCTTCACTAGAAACTCTAACTTGGGTCTAAGCACGTTGTCTATGCTGTATCCTAATATCGGTGAGAATTTACGTATCATGAAAGCAATATCCCTCTCTGATATCCCAATCTCCAGCAGGTACTTCAGCCTGAGAGAGCAAATGGTTTACAAGATAAGTGGTCATGCTAAAGAAAGGTTCACTGAGGTGATGGCTGAGATAGATACCGAGGAAGTACTGTTTTGTCTGCGTCGTATAAGAGAAACTCCGGGTACTTCTTGATGATTCTTGGAAAATGGGTACTTGAAACACCGAAACGAGTGAGAAAGATGAGCTTTTTCTGCAGGGTTTTGTCAATGCTGCATCCAAATATTTCAGGACATCGACATAGTATTTGACCGATGATTTCCTTTTGAAATCCTAAATCTTCTAAAAAGGCAACAACCTGTTACAAGATCAGAGATCACTTGAGTTAAAATAAACAATGAATGAGTGAATACACACATCTTAAGAGATCGGTGGTTTCTTTTACCTTAAGAAATTCTTGTGGTTTATATAACAAAAGCTGTGGCATCTTGGGTATAACCTTTCCCATCCTTTTGTTTCTAACACCTAATTTATCAAATTCCTTTACCATCAACTTCATATTGCTTGTTGAGCAACCGAGGAGTAAAGGCCATCTCCTTATTGCGTGGTCAATATCAGTTTTGAGCACCTAAAACAATGAAACATCATAAAAACATTGTCTTCTTAGAACTAATCATGGACCAACAATGATAAAAGACAGCTCAACTTAAATTTGATTACTGAGAACAGTTCTATATCATCTTAATTTTGTCAAGATCATTAAAGAATCAAAGAAACCAACACACAAAACCACTTGTTTCTCTGAACAACGTCAGGGATGGCCTGAACTCGAAGAATGTATTCTATCAATTCAATATCAAGCTTACCGATTCACTCTCTAAAAACGAGATGATGTGTGAATAATTTTCTTGTATGCTTGGTGAAAGAATCCATGGATACTTCATCAGTACTTTTCCAGAATCTTTATTCACCACACTAACCTGAATCATTACATCCCCAGTTTGCAATAATCAGCAACGAGAAGAAAACGAAGATACTGAAGCTCCATGCTAAAATCAATCAAATATCATACCTTTTCCAGAGCTGCGGCTACTCTTCTTTTCATCTCCTCAGTTTTGCTGAGCATTATAGGAGGGTACAAGAGAAGTATCTTTCCCGCACAATCTTTAGGAATACCAATGCTTTCAAGAAACTCTATCAAAGGCTTCATATCATTTTCTTCTGAAAGTAGAAGAAGCCGAGGGAATGACTCGATTAGAAATCTGAAAGATGCATCTACAGAGCCCAGCATGTCCAAACCTCCACGCCTCGCTTCAATCTAAAAAGGAAAATTTAACAATCATCTTACTAAAGAACATAGTGCTTCTAAAGAAACCAGATGCTGTAACTGAAGAAAGACTTAAACCTTTTCAAAAAAGGATAGAGTTTGCTGCACATCTTCATCAATGGGAATCGATAAGTAGAGCATCATTCGTCGTGCATACTTTCCAACTAAACCTTTCTCATCACTGCCAGAAAAGAATATTTCCTTCAGGTACTTAACCTATAATCCAAATCCAAGATTAAGTACCATTCCAAATCCAAATCCAACCAAACGAAATCATACAACACTAGCAACTCCATCTTAATGAAGAACCAATGTTTCTTTCATCTACCATGTCTGTATTAGTTCTGCAATTTATACAGAATGTAGAGGAACTGAACAATCCAAGATTAAGTACCATTCCAAAACCAAATCCAAATCCAACCAAACTAAATGATAAAACACAAAGCAACTCCTTTTGATGCAGAACCAATGTTTCTTTCATCTACCATGTCTGTATAAGTTCTGCAATTTATCCAGAATGTAGAGGAACTGAACAATCCAAGATTAAGACCATTCCAAATCCAAATCCATCCAAACTAAATGATAAAACACAAAGCAACTCCATTTTGATGCAGAACCAATGTTTCTTTCATCTACCATGTCTGTATTAGTTCTGCAATTTATACAGAATGTAGAGGAACTGAACAATCCAAGACTAAGTACCATTCCAAATCCAACCAAACTAAATCATACAACACTAGCAACTCCATATTGAAGCAGAACCAATGTTTCTTTCATCTACCATGTCTGTATTAGTTCTGCAATCTATACAGAATGTAAAGGAACTGAACAATCCAAGATTAAGTACCATTCCAAATCCAAAACCAAAACCAACCAAACTAAATCATACAACACTAGCAACTCCATTTTGATACAGAACCTATGTTTCTTTCATCTACCATGTCTGTATAAGTTCTGCAATCTATACAGAATGTAGATGAACTGAACAATCTGTTCTATACCTTATCAAGAAGCTTTGGGAGAGCTTCAGATGAGACGTAATGAGCCAAATACATTGCAGAAGACAAACTCAATCCAAGACTCTCCAAAAACGAAACTTTCCCACCATCACCCTTCTGCTTCACCATATAAATCACTTTCTCACTAAACCCTAAACCCCCAATTCCCTCCGGTTCCCCATTTCCTTTCCATGAATCCCATTCCTCCAAATCCCTAACACCATCTACAATCATTCGCGTATATTTAGGACAATTCTCAGAAATGAAATCTGAATCGGTTTCGGAGAGTCCAATCTCTAGTCTAAGAAACCCAGAAATAGAAATCTGGGCAATAGAGAAATGGTCTTCATGGTTTGTCTGCGAAGAATTAGAGCTAGCGCTCAAGTCCCCCTGCTGAAACGAGGCGGAAACAGCAAAGCGGGCCGGGAACAAGGTTACGCGACGAGGAGAGAAGAAGAGAGAGTTAGAACTAAAGTTAAGGGATTTTAAAGGAGGAGAAATCAAGGGTAGGGTTTCGAAGTTGCAGGAGGTGTTGAAAGAAAGCTCCATTAACATGATGGAGAAGACAGAGACTGCTAATTTGCTTCTACCCACATGAAGAAGAAAGAGTAGCAGAAAACCATTGCAGGGTTTATCTGTAGCTATATGGGTTTAAACAATTAATCTGAAACTCGCAATTCCGGTTCAATCAAACCGGTCCAAATTGGGCCTATTTATGGGCTATAGTGTAATGTTTCAGCTGGCATGTAAAACTGCCCTTCTACTCTAAAACGATTTCAAAATATAATTGAGTTTTGCTTCAATTCTATTTTATTTTAGAATAAAAATAAAATAATCTCATATTTTCATTTCAAATATGAAATAATTCTTTTTTTACTCTATTTTGTAATTAAAAATAGAATAAAGTTTGAGCAAATTTTGCTCCAAACTATATTTTGAAATAAGAATTGGAGTAGGGTTATAGATGGTTTCAGAAAACATTATGGTTGTTTGCTCGAGAAGTAACTAAATAAACTACAATTAGTTCTTGACATTTTCCTTTAGATTTTTTTTTTGTTTTTTCCAATCCCGATCCCATTATCACAGCAACCACAGAATTTAGAGATCCGATGAAATGGTTAGAGATCATAGTAACCATTTTTGGTCTAGGAAGTGTACCTGTTGAGGAACAACTCTACTCTCCAGTTGTGAATTAATGTAAGCGAGAGTTGGCAGAATTTTGGTGGATTCGATTGGTAAACAAAGACGAAGCGATAATTTTAGCGGTAAGCGGAGCGGTAAACAGTTAGAAAATAATACAAAACTGTTAAAAAAATGGTATAAAAATTGAAGAAAAATAATTTAATATCGTTTTTATGGTTGGTGGTCATCAAAGCGGTAAACTATTACTACTGCAGTAAAAGATTAGCAATCAAAACCGATAACTATGCCATATTTAAACACCAACAAGAATAGGTTTCTTCGGGAATTGGATGATAGATAATTAAGAGAAAAAGAAGAGATTACGTGTTGGTGGAAGAGATTTTGGTTAATCTTTTTTATACATACATACAAATATAATACATAGTAGAAATGTGTATACGTACATATAAACTAAGGATCTAAATAAGATCATTAGTTTGCTTATTCAGTAGAAAACTTCAACCACTTGCATATAAATAATACAAAGTGACCCTTTGATTTTGAGAAGTTATGATGATGAGTTTTCTTATCTTCTCTCTTTTCAAGGTTTTTCATATGGTAATGGAACTCGTCTCCTATACTCTGCGAGCGCCCACACAGGGAAGATGTTTCTATAAGCTGCATAGTGTAACAAGCAGTTCTTCATGAAAGCTCCAGTTATCTCCTGTGAATATATACAAAATTGGGCTCTCTTTAGAAGTCACACACTTAAGCTAGGAAAACCATGTGACTTGGAAGCTTTAGTTTGCATCCATTCAAATATGTTAAGTCTTTCAAATTGAAGAACCACAACAGTCTAAGTGTGTTGGTGGTGTGTAGGGCTGGGAGTTTGGTTCTTCGGTTAGTTTGGTTATTTATTTTTTCCCGAAATTAACCGAATAAAATTTCAGTTTGGTTCAGTTAGTAGTTAAAATCGGTTATCAAATTCTAAACCGAAATTAACCGATTATTTATTTGAAAATTCGGTTAAAATCGAATATTTTTGGACAATTCGGATAATTCAAGTTCGGCTTAGAAATTTTAATCTATATTGGTTAAACCAGATTTATCTTGGTTAGAATCTGTTTATAATATATATATTCAGTTTCCCGAACCGATAACCGAATTTTTTTTTCAATTGCCCAAGTAACCGAACCGAAAAAGGATCGGTTTGGTTCGGTTAGCTCGGTCCGATTAAAAATCTCAGGCCTAGTGGTGTGTGTATATGTGTGTGTGTTACTGTCTAAGAACCACAAATATGTTAGACAGGAAACAAACCAGCTAAAACTGGAGACAGTGGAAAGTTATGGTTAAGCTTCTACATAACTCTTTTGAGTGGGATTTATGTGAACTTTGTTTAATGTTTTCAGGAGTACCTGCTGAGGAAAATCGCCATTCTCTAATTGGGAATTGATTAAGAGTTTTGCAGCCCGGTGAAGAGGAGTCGGATCTCTCTCAGCCTGTAATGTGAGATCAGAAGAAACAATTCAAGAGGGAACACTAAGATCTTTCCTATGGTGAAGAATAAAAAGTTCTTAGCACCTGTCCTGCATGAAGTAGGCCCATCATGGCCCAAGAGGTTTGCACCAAGTTTGATTTCTCACCTTCACTTGGAATGTATCTCTGCAAACCAAACCAGAGTGTATGAGTTTCTTGAAACTACTTAAGTACATTGCAATGATATTTGGTGATGATACCTTTCTGGAACATGACAAGTAGCTTTCACCCCAACCTCCATTATCTTTCTGAGTTGTGAGAAGGAAATGAACTCCCTTACGCATAGCCAAACAGTTACTATATGTCTTTCCAGCAGCTGAGAGACCTCCCAAAGCAAACCATGTACTGTATGTGAAGCAAACTCCCCAGCTTCCATACCTATCAATCGAAAGATTTGTTGTTATTACCAAAATCTTTGTGAACAGTTCCAACTTGCCTAGAAACTACTACATTTCATAGTAAATGTCGTTTTAGAATTTAAGTTTTGTTTCATTATAAGTGTTGTTTTATATTTTTGATACAATTTTTAATTAAGTTTACCAATTTTATCCTTACTTTTTAGTTTAATATTAAATGTGAACATATTATATATGAAGGGTATGAAGGGTAAAACAGAAAATTAAATTGCTTTTTTAATATATGTGAAAAAACCTTAAACGACACTTAATAATCTGAAACCGAGGGAGTAATATATAATACCATGAACCATCAAGCATCTGTATGTTCTCTATGTATTGCACGGCTTTCTTGATGGAATTGTTGATCTCTTCTGTCCTGTGATTCGGATATAGTTTCTTGAAAAGAACCAAAGCTTGGATTGTTGATGAAGTACACTCATTGTATTCATGCTCAACAACGATGTCAGCAAAAAATTCAGTAGGATTTAGCAACTGAAACAATAAAGAAACAAGAGTGAGATATTTCTGAGATTTTCTTTCCCAAGTCTTGTAATGTGACTTCGTTCTTACTTCCAACCACTCTTGTCCACGGGCAGGCTCCCAAGCAGTTACACCTCCATTTTGACTCTGCAGCAAGAGAAAATGTACAGAAAAATTCCCATCATGAAGCATCATTTTAAGTAAGTGGGGCTGCGCATTTTACCGGAATCCCGAATCCAAACCCAAAACTGACCCGAAAAACTCGATTCCGATCCGAACAAATTTTTAAAAAATACCCGAATGAACTTAAGTCAAGATATTTTGGGTATCAGGTAATACCCGAATCCGAACGGGCACCCGAAGTAACCCGAAGTTTTATATAATTTCGGTTAGTTTTGATACTTTCGAGTATCTTTAGGTAGTTTGAGTAGTTTTGTTTTTTTACATTCTGGATAATACATATATTTTTGAGTACTTTCGAAAACTTTTAGATAATTTTAGTATATTTTTCACAAGATTTTTGGGTAAATTCAAAAATTATTGAATATTTTTGAATAATTTTTTCGAGTTTTCAGAAATTTTATCGTAATTTTGGATAATCGAACCCGACCCAAACCCGATAAATCTCGAACCGAACCGACTCGATATATAGAAGTACCCGAATGTATTCTCTAGTCCTAAACCCAAAATCCGAAAAATTCAACCCGAACCCAAACGGGTACCCGAACGCCCATGCCTAGTAGATAATATTAAAGCTCACCTGTAGAGAGAGTAAGATAGTAACAGACTCATATAACTGTTCGGGATCAATTTTCTGGCCAACAAGGTCAGGTGGCATCATCGAGAGCAACAGGCAACACTGTAAAGCAAGATAAGCGTGCTAGTTAGATGGAAAGCTAACCTATTCATTATAGTAACTGAAATACTCTGACTAATCAATCACCTTCAATCCTTCGGCTGTGCAATCAGAAGCTTGCCATCCATGATCCCGATCAGAGAAAGTCCAAGACCCTTTGGAGATATGACGGTACATGCTCGTGAAGTCGGACGATGGGTTCTCTCTAACCTTCAAAAATATCAGTTCTGTAAGTTATGATAATTCAAAAGTCACAAAGTCAATGCTGCTGAGGATATCAAACCTGAGAATCCTTAAAGAAGTCATGTCCTCTCCTGAGTACGTCAGGGATTTCACTACAGAGATTACTTGCAATTAAAGCTTGGAGTGCAAACCCAGAATCCCATAATTGACTTCCAAAGCTCTGCAAAAATACATGTCTCAAAAACTTTTAGGCCATATTTAATAACACATTTTTTTTGAAAATTTTAAATGGTTCCGCCTTATATAGCCCCTAAAATTTATAGAAAGCTTATGAAATACATATGTTTCATATGCTTATTATAGAAAATTTCGTAGAAATGTTAAAAAAAAAAAAATATGAATTGTTAGTTTATGAAATTATATATTTAAAATTTGTTTTGTTTTTATTTTTTCTATTTTTATATCGTTTTATATTTTTTTTTTTATAGGTTTTGTTAGTATAAAAATAAAATTGTAATTTTTTTTAGATAGGACCCGAATATCTCAGCTCCAACTTTAAATATAACAATTAGATTTCAAATCTTGGCTGATACCTGCATTTTCATCCCATCTTCTGCAATCCACAAGTAATCAGAAACCCTCAAAAGATGCTTCTTGAAATGAATTCCATTAGGGTCTTCAACCCAACACGCAAGCATACATAATGCCTTCACAAACAAATCTAAGGTTTTTCAAATAACTCGAATAAAAAATCCGGCATTTCTGCATAGGACTGTATTTGTTTTACCTTTTCAACACATCCAATGGTGATATAACGGCTATTTTCATCTTCATAATGTATATGTTTCATTGCCACATCAAGAGCTTTTTCCCTAAGAAGCTTGTTGAATGGCCAACATGTAAGAAGAGGCTCTGCTAAGATGTAAAGGCAGTCCCATATAACATCTTGAACCAGTGGACGAGGATAGTACGCATCTTCCTGAGAATAAAAATGGAAGGTTTTCTATGAGTTTCTCTTCCTAGGAACTATTTAAAGAAAGAACAATAATCGATCTAACCTTTGCGCATAAATGGCGTGCTTTATTCCAGTTTATTTCTGCATAAGGTTGTAAGTATATCTCTTCTCGTAGTTGCAAAATAAGAGGACTTATTGGACCAACGAATCTCTTCCCGTAAAGATAAGACATTGGCATGTAAACCAACCGGCAGTAACACCACATCTTAGCTGCAGATTTTCATTGAATTATGTCAAACACAAGTTCAGAACTGAAGATGCAATTCAAGATATCAAGTCCTACAAGCCAAACCACATGGCGGGGGGGGCAACGTTCCTATTAATCTGAGGTAGCCCTGGGACTTTTAACCGAACTTGCCGAACCGAACTGGAAAATTTCGGTTCGGTTCGTTTAGTAGTTCGGTTAGTTGGATGATTTTGAAAATTATTTTTGGTTAACCGAAGTTTTGTTTCTTTTTTTATAAACCAAAATAAATCGATTTAACCAAAATCCATTAAAATTTTCGAACCGAACCGACCCAAAATAACCGAATATACCCAAAATAACTGGATAAACCAAAATTACTTGAACCAAATCGACTCGAATATACTCAAAATTAACTGAATTAACCAAACTAACCGAAATTAACCGATTTTACCAATAATTCGGTTTATTTCGGTACAAAAATAATAACCAAAAAACCGAACCAAACCAAAAAAAATTCGATTAGTTTCGGCAAAAAAAAATAGAAAACCGAAAAAAACGAAGAACTGAGAAAACGAAACTAATCTGTAGTGTAGTCACTAAATATTTTACTTGTCAAGTTTTTAGAAACTATTGATCAGGAGGCAACGCTGAAGATATTCAAGATGTTAAGAAACTAAACCTGGATGTATAGGAAGACATGAAGGTAGGATCCAAAACTCTGGAGGCATAGGGTTGCTTCCTGACCAATCAAATACACCGAGTATCTACAAACATTCAACCAAAAATTAAAAACAACCTTCTGAATCTTCTTTTGCTAATCAAACTCTGTATATTTACCGAAAGCCAAGTTTTTCCCCAAGATGGTATGTATGTTGCACCACCATGGCCAAGAATCCATTCCCTAGCACGTTTACACGCATTCCCCGGTCCTTCATTTGGACCTTCTCCAAGTATCCGCATACATATGTAGTTCAACGTTGTGCAGAACATCGTGCTGTGTCCTTCTATATGTAACCCCCACCCACCATCTTCATTCTGCACAAACAAGTTTATAAAGTAGCATTTAGGTTTGGGATGTTGGGTATTTGGTTCGGTTCTGCGTATTTTGCATACAAAGGTTTATGATCTAATGGGTATTTATTTTTTCCAGTTCAGTTCCGTTTCGGTTCCATCGGTTTCGGGTCAGTTCGGGTACATAGGTTGAGGAACCGGTAAACATCAGAAAAATTCGGTTCTTATCGTTTCCGAGTATTTTATATCCGAAACGTAAAAAAATATCCGAAATGTAAAAAATTACCTGATATGTCAAAAATACCCGAAATATAAAACAAAATTACCCGATATATCAAAAATACCGAAATATAAAAAGTACCCGATATATAAAAAAAATACACAAAATGTAAAAAATAATTTATCCGATAAAAAAATATCCGAAAAATTAATAAAATACCCAAAACCAAACAATATCCGCGGTTCCACAATTTCAATACTCATTTGGCCGGAACAAGAACCGAACTGAAATTTTTGATCGTTTTTTTTTGCGCAGGCCTACCAACATACGAGGTACTTTTTGCATATCTATGTATAATGTACCTGGTGACAGGAGATATATCGGAGGATCTCTCGACGATGTTCTTTAGTGAATATCTCATGGAGATGTCCCGTGACGTGAAGACAGAACACCAGTGGAGGAAGGAAGAACAAAGGTCCAGCGTTTTCCGCTGGCCAGTGTCCATCACTGGCTTGTAATGCTGATAAGAAATTGACTCCTCTTCTTAACGCATTTGAAGCTGTTTGGCTCGTGATGTTCTTGGCGTCTTCAACCTTTACTGGAGGTATAGCTTGCTCGAATTTGTTCTCCTTTAAAAACTGCATCAAACCATTCGACCGGTTAAGGACAAAAACAAAAAAGCAGGATTGGCATACAACCGCAACGGTTAGAAGTTACCAATTAAAGTTACTAATCAAAGCATGTGATGTCAGGAGGATTGTTTAATGACAACTTTTTTTCTGAATGATAACTTTTAAAACTTATACATCTAACCGCAACGATTAAAAATTACCAATCATACCCAATAAATAGAAGCGAGCGGTTTTTCGTGGCTCTAGTATATGATGTTCCGAGGATTGTTTTATGACGGCTATGAGTCTTTTTAAAATTCTATGGTTTTGTTTCTGTTAAACTTTCAAATTTTGGTAGATTTGGCTTTGTAATTAACTTCAGTGTCATTGTATGTTTAGTAAATACTATTTTTTAAGTGAAAATAGAAAAGAGTTACTGTACTCTGAAAAGAAAGTAATTACAATATGATTTTTTTTAGAAAGATTGAATAATAACTTATACTTTAAAAAATTATTTATAAAAGGTTAACGATTTTTGCCTTTTAGGGTTGGCCAAATACTAAAAATATGGACCTAACCCATAATCACGTTCTTTAGCCAGTTGCATGTTTTACAAGAACAGTGGGATGCTATATCTTTTCCTTAAAATATCAATGTAAACTGAACACATATATAGTAATATTTTCTAGATATTTCGTATGTTGGATTAATTATTAATGATATAAATAATATCCATGGACGAACAAAAGCTATTTAGAAAATATTACTTTACGACAATACGACATTTAATTAACCGTACGTGTAAATTATTTGCATAATATTTTTTTATATAGTCTATGTTTATACATAAATTAGACGTGCATTCTAGATAGAATCCACCAATGTATAGCTTGTAATGATCATATAAGTTGGACTTGACACTATATAATTGCATAATATTCTTTATATAGTCTATGTTTATACATAAACTAGACGTGCATTCTGGATAGAATCCACCAATGTATAGCTTGTAATGATCATATAAGTGACTTTACACTAAAGATTGATTATGAATTCATCAGTGATTCAGAACACAACTGAATTTTATAAATATCTAAATATTAAAAAGGTGCTCAAAGAAATTGTTCAATTATTCATAATATAATATTTTCAGCTTTATATCCTTTCTAAATGTTTCTCCAATGAAAGTTAAAGATCTGTTTACCTTTGAATTAAAAAATTAAACTAACACCTCCACAAGATGCTAATTCGTTTTATCAACGCAGAGATAGACTAGTGGTTCGGTGCATAGTTGATTTCAATACACCCCTAATCTGAAACTCGTTGGAAAAAACACTTAACATCATGTCATCGGTATTAGTAACTGCTGGTCCCAATTCAAGAGGATTAATCGGATCTAAAACCCAAAAACCTTTCATTTATTAAAAAATGTTAATTTGAAATAATAAAAAATCCATGGACTTGAGTTTAAGAGGTAGGAAAATAGATTGTGGACCAAAAGAAATTACCTGAAAACTTTATTTTGAATAAAAAATCTAAAATACAGTCAAGGAATCATTTATTTCGCATTAGATTATTTTCCACCTGATTGTTTTACCAATCCTACATTAATCTATAACTATAATTGACGGAAAAAAAAAGAGAAATAAATACCTGCATACGCCATAAGAGGTCGCTACTAGCTTTAACCTTAAAACGATTATCAAAAAAGAATCGGCGAGCTTCTTCGACGGCGGCTCGTTCCTCCGCTGTGCCGGCGTCGGGATCAAACTCCCATGTCTGCCGTCCGAGGAAGTTGTTGGTGCTGAACAAGTAGGGCTCCTCTTTGTTTCCATTTGCTATCTTCAACTTCCACATTCTTTTAATTAGATTTTGATTAATTATTAATCTTATAAAAATATTGCATCGAGTATTTATATAGAGATGCACGAAATTAATGTGTAGAAAAGTAGAGAAGTAGTTGAAATTGAATTGATTTACACTCGCACACATACATAATTCGTTGTGAGATTTTCATTTAGTTAGTTATTGATTTAATTATAAGTATTAGAAAACTTCAAAGCTAAAAAAGTTTGCAAATAACTTATTAGTCTTTAAACATTTTTTGATTAAACATGGTAAAATATAAAAACTAGCAGATAAAAAATCATCTCCGGAAACCAAATCCATAAAAGAGGAGCTAAGCCGGCAGATTCACAAAGAATCCTGGAAAATAATTCCAAATACGGGAACTAAAATTTACAACTAAAAACATTTTTTATTCTGAGTAAAATAGAGTATATAAAACCCGTTAATATATCTTGAAAACTTTTGGAAGTTTGAGGTTGGATGTTGTAATATGTGCAACCTCTTATGCCCAAGTAGATGTTTTGTGTGTGTCTTTTATAGAGTTTCTGTTATTTTATTAATTTGCGTTGGCATGTAACGTTTTTATACAAAACTAACCTGATCAGCTATATGATTGTTATACTACATTTGTTTGCAATTGCATATTCTTGTATTTTTATATTTTTACAATATGATTTTCTGTTGACAAAAAAATAATTCTATAAACGAATGTTTTTTTTCTCTAAAATGAATGTTAAATGTCCAAGCTCTTGTCGTCAAGTGGTTGAGGACGGGCCTTGGACGCTAACACGTTCCGGGTTCGATCCTCCTTCCATGCGAAATTAAGTCACATTTGTTTAAGGACACCCACATGGATATGGGCCTTGCTTTAGGGGCCCATTTGAATACCCAGAGAGAAAGTCTATCCATGGGCTGCACCTCCCCTTGGGGATTAGTCTGAACCCTTCCATAGGCGCGGGATACCCCCAAATTAAACAAAAAAAAAAAAGGAATGTTAAATTTGTATCAAATCAAAAGTGTTTTACTTAGTGTGACGTTTTAGACTAACACTGGATTCTGACTATTACATAAGCAAACAAATGTTTTTTCAAATGTAACGTAAACGCAAATTATACTTGGTACAAATATTATCGATGTCTGTTTGCGCCGCTGCAACTGACAACAACGACAAATTATTGTTCGTTTACTTGTCGTTGTCGATATATTATTAATATTCGTTTACTTGTTGTTATTGCTGACGGAAGCCGTCAAATATCCAGTTGTAATGCAAATTTCTGACCATTGATTTAATCAATATTAAATACAGAAATTTGCAGTTAGACGGTAGCCGTTATCGTTGATGACAATGATAGATAAACGAATGATAACCTACTAGGCTACTATTGAAACATGGATATTACTCTCTCAAATCTGAGTATCCAATCCCCCAAGCTGTGTTTGGAAGATCTAAGGTTTATTAAATATCACTTACAGAGGATCTTTCTACAATTGCTCTACTAAGAGGAGTGAAAAATCGAATACCAAAAAAGATAGACAGCTACCTAACTATTGCTACTTGGATGAACGAGTTTCCTAATAGATTTGACACTTACGTTGCATTCGAATCTTTGGAACATACACCCTGTCACATGCGACTTGATCCTCCTCCTTCACCTTTTTTGTTTTTGTTTTTTCTCTTTTTTTCTTCATATAAGAGTACAATACATAAAATATCTGTTAACTTTTATTATAGAAGATGCAGAATAGTCAATATGTGGATAATATGAGATTTTTTTTTTTTTTGATTCACAACAAAATTTTATTAAAAGCCCAATGGACTAAAAGTGGTGACAAAAACAAAGAGTTCAAATCCAATCCCATTTATTTCTATGAACTATTATATTGACAGTAGATGCACCAAAAAGACATATGTAATCAGTGGCGGACCCAGGATCACATTTTAAGGGGTTCATAATATAAGAAACCTAAATTCAGAATACTAAGAAAGGTTCATACTCTTGAAAAAGGGGGGTCATAAGTCTACTGAACTACCAATAAATTCATCAAATCCTTAAGCAGATGATATCAAAACTAACAAAATAAAAATTTAATGGGTGTCATAGGAACCCATATACGGTAAGGTAGGTCCGCCATTGTATGTAATGGTATACACGCAAGAGGAAGGGTTGCTTATCACGTTGACATTGGAGGCTCCACGAATCGATACCACATCACTGCTGGACTCCGAGCAAACATCACGGGAAGCCTTTACTCCAAATACGGCCAATGCAATCCAAGCGAGAATCGATGCTACCGCTAACAACAAATCCCAAAAACCGTCAGTTTCTCATCCCAACTCTTCTCCACAATCGAAATGTTCATCTTGGACCAACAAAGGACCGCCAAAATTAGCTTCTCCTACATCGTGATGAAGAAATTACTCCGTCTTGTGAAATTGAATCAAGTTGTAGCCACACAACGAAATCACATAGGTGCATGTCAATATGATAAGGTAAAATAGCTGGATGAAGACGAAATAAAACTTCCGGGTAATCTCCGGAAAATCGACCTGTAAAAACTAACGACTCCAACATAAGCCAAAAAAAAATCCGATGAAAACTGGAAATTATTCAAGACCAAAACTTACAATAACAACAAAAAGACAAAATAAACAAAACACCATTCATAACAGATCCTTTCTTCTGAAAGATAGATGTCCGAGAAGAAGAAAAGAAGGATCTCTAACTTGAGAGAAATTTCCTCTCACTAAGGCTGAAGAGAGAGGTTACTATGAGATTTTGGTCACTACAAGAGAAACTCTATTTCCTGACGGCAATCATGACCAATATTGATTCGTCAGTAATTATTGACGGATTTACGACCGTTTTTTGATGAACTATCGTCGCCGTAAGTTATCGGTCAGAAAAACTTGACGGTCACAATCTCGGAGTACCCGGTCAGGAATTTCTGATGGAATTATGACCGATTATAACCGTCAAAACGTTCTTGACCGATTTCTCATTATTCAACATCTGTCACAAAAATAATTTACCAAGTTTTTACCGCTATCATCCGTAAAAACAAAATTTGGACCGATTCCGACGGATTTATAGTCGTTGATATATTTGAAAAATAGCCGGTGATATAGGCGAATCGGTCAGTATTCGGTCAGAAAATATGCCGTCAAGATTCGGAAAGTATTCGGTCAGTAGTCAGTCAGTATTCGGTCAAAAAACCTGTGAAATCAACTATAAATTTAAGTCATTCCTCATTCACTGCATTTCACACTACATTCACATTTGCTAAGAGATTTCGGAAAAAAAATGTCAACTTTATATATAGAAGAATCCATGTTTTGCTCATAAGCATCCCTTGCGTTTCCATAGATTCGAACTGCTAAACTCGCCTGCAGATTTTATTAGAGGATTTGAAAAGATGGTTTTGGGGTGTTTCACTGTGGAAAGCAAGAAGAAACGTGGCTCGGTTTCTATGAAATGATTGGATCTTGAAAAAAAAATATCAATTTTAGTTCTATTTTTTAATTCAAAATATTAATTTATACATTTTAATATGATTTATATAGAATAATATAGTAAATAAATAAATAATAAGGTAAAATTATCGGTATCCGTCAGTATGCGATCAGAAATTTTAAATATGACCGGTCGGTAATCGGTCGCAAAATTGTCGGGATATTTCGTCGGAAAATGGTCAGGAGTTTGTCGGGATATGTCGTCGGAAACTGATCGGGAGTTCGTCGGGATATGTCGTCGGTAAGTGGTCGGTAGTTCGTTGAAAATTGTGATCAAAGAATGGTCAGTAATTACCCACAGCTTACCGAGGTTGATGCCGTCAAAATTCATGATCGTTTTTTGACGGATTCAGTATTTCTGACCATTTCAAACTGATGGTCTATCGTGGTTAGAAATCGATGAGGAATGTCTATTCCTGACTGTTTTCTCACTATTTCGACCGTCTTGATATTGCGTTTTTCTTGTAGTGGATTGCATTAAAATCGTTAACCACATAAAATTAAAAAAATTAAGAAAAGTGTTTCACCTCCACACAAAATGCTCTTAGTTCATTATATTTTGGTATCAATTATTGTTTCTTAATTATATTTTGTATCAATAATTTTTTTTAATTATTTAGTTTTGCTATTTTGTAGAAATCATAGTTCTACAAAACACCCTTCTAAGAGCACATTGACTAGAACTTCTTGTCATCAGTTAAAGAGGCTATTTTAGACAACACTCGAGAATCAAGTGGTTATGAGAAGTAGTGAAGGACCCAGAATTTATTTTACTGCAATCAAAATATTTTTATAAATAATATCTAACATAAAGTATAAGTGTCATTCAAGTGATAAAATTTCAAATTTATAGAGGTAAACATAATCAAATGTGCCAAGTTACCTATTTTTACATATATTTTTTTGAATTTTAATAATTTAAGGGTGTCATTTGAACCCATTAACCATAATGTAGGTCCGCCGATAAGATAGCGACTCCCAGGGCCGTGTCTATGTACAAAATTGAGAAACACTCGCCTACGGCCATTTTATTTTCAAAAAAATTAACCTATAATATATATTAATAATAATATTAACTCTAAATAAAGTAACATAATTAATATAAAAAACTAAGATACAAATAGGTTAGCTAGCTAATTAATCTTGTTCTCACCTCATATACACAACCATTTTATTGTTAAAACATTAAACTTACCCAATTATTACTTATAATTTCTTATTTATTTGAAATGAAAATTTATTTTAATTGTTTAGTTTTCATGTTTTTTATCCTTTTTGTACATGGGTTCTTATTTTGGATTAACAATTTGTGTATTCAATTTTAAACCTAAATATTTCATTTTGATTAATGATATTAACATATTTATAATTTTTTTTTTTGACATTTTGGTTATATATGCAGATTTTTTTATATGTATGGCTTGGGGTCTATGTAACTCTAGACACGACTCTGGCGACTCCAATACCCACAAAACCTGTCCTTTGAAAGTTTATATGTTCGAAATTAATCATCCACTGTGAATATATTCGACATTGATTGACTACATTTTCCAAGCTTGTTTTCATCATATATAGATAAAAACGTGAGCCCAAAAACAAATAATAAATGGAAGTTTTTATTCAGTAGTCTTCTTGACTGTCACGTTTCGCTGGAAAACAAAAAAAAAACAAAAATAACGATACGTTTCAACGTAATTTGCATGCGTGCATGGGTTTGTAAGCAGTAAGCCAACGCAACCTTAGAAGAAGAAAACTGGTTGGATGTTGAATATATGGCTTGCGAAGCAAGTAATCTCTCATGTGACATATATTCATAATTCAGACAAGAAGCATCCTCATTTATCACCCAAAGGCGTTGCGCCAAAGTCAATCCTGCACAAGTATCAATGAAGACTCATCTCTTTCACAAAATCCATCTAACTAGATAAGACTAGTGTACTACTCCACTACCTAGAAATCTAGGGGTTAGATTATAACGAAAAGCATTAATGGAAACGCGGTGAGTTTTAACGTTCGGTTGTGAACATGAGCGTTGGGTACATGTATAGTATTTATGATTATGAAGAATACAAATTCCGATGAACTTGGGATGTATTAATAGCTTTTTCTATGGTTTAGAGATTACAATTAATTTTCATTTAAGATTTGTTTAAACTGAAAATATGTTACTAGTGTTAGCTTAACTCACACTCAAAAATTAGTTTATGAATGGTAGATGCCACACATTTATATATTACCGAAAACATTTTGTCTTAACCAATGTGGAACATTTAATATATGTTCAAAATATTGAACTACAAAAATAAATACCACCACAGATTAAATTGCAATGTTCAAAAACATAATATATATATATATATATATATATATGTGTGTGTATATGTATGTGTGTGTGTGTGTGTTAGATGGTTATGAAATCTACTTTTTAATGTATATGTTGTATAGTTCAAAGAATCTACAAGGTTTGAACCAAATCAAAATATATTTTTTGAAATCATGTTTTCTATGGAGTGAATCAAATCATTTTTTTGTCGGTATGAAAGTTAAATCATGTTTTAATACTATGGAAGAAAATCATGTTTTTAATACTATGGAAGTTCTGAACTTTAAGTCCATAATTATTTACGAGTTTAGAATCAATTTTTAAATATTAGATAATGTTTAATCCCGGAGCACAAAAAAGTTAACCACTTTGTATAAGTACACTTGAGTCAATTGTTTGCATAGTTAAATACTTATTTCAAGCATACACTTAATGTCTGAATGCCAAATAAAACAGATAGAAACGGCACGGTCGCACTTAACACAACCACCAACTAACTACCTATCACATCATGGACTAAAACTTATAGATCAAAGCTCTATGTGTGGGCTCATTATATATACACGTGGTTGCGTTTTAAGCGTCTCATTGTGAATGACAAATTGAGTAAGTTCTCTTTCACTCTCACTACTTCTGTTTTGGTCAATTTACTAGATCAAGAAAATAACGATCATGTGCGCGCCACATATAACATTATGAACGCGAACCATGTCCCCACATATCAAGAAGTTAGGATGATGACATCTGTCCATTCCTCCTCATCTAGCACGGTACAGGTACCGTTGGTTTAGGTCGGCCAACGGTGGTGATTTAATGCTGATTGATACATGTATTATATGCACTTGTAGTTGTATGAGGTTTTATTAGAGCAAGTTACAAATTATGATTTTATAACAAAATTTGTAATCTAAAATCGGTTAAAACATTTTGGATTTACTTGTAGGACCGTAAATACGGAACTTCTGCGTATGGTGAATGAATCACGTATGAAATGAGGTTAAGGAAACAGAACGGAGTCGAGACTATGAAGTCTCTTTCCTTAACTCGAATTATCACCCGCAGTGAGGCGGTTCTGTCGTGATAATCATTCTCTTTGATTTAACCAAACCAAACCAATTGATTTTGATTTATCAAAATTTTCCCCAAAAAATAATACGCGCGGAGGCCCCTTCGGGGCCTATTACCAAGACCCAAGACCCAAGACCCAAGACCCAAGACCCAAGACCCAAGACCCAAGACCCAAGACCCAAGACCCAAGCCCAAGCCCAAGCCCGGCCCGGCACGGCACGGCGCGCGCGTGTGGTCTTTCCAACCTCTCTCTTACACTCCATAGTGTAACTAAGCTATTTGAACAATGACATGAAAATGTCCATATATATACAAGTGATAAATTTCCCATCTAAGCAATGTGGGATATTTTATACACTTCATTCCTCAATAAAATATGCCAACAACTTATGGCTTATATGAGCCCATGGCCCAAATTATTTCTCATTCACACAAACATATTTTGTAAAGCCCAAAGCTTTATTACTTGTAAAATTATGTTCCAACATTACTTACGTACGGTTCAAAACAAAATATAAATATAAGTTAATCTACATGATGAAACAAGTCCAAAACTGTTTTGCCTACTAGTATGTGGTTTAGTGGTTATTTGGTTTAGGAATGTGTTTAAGACCACACATTATGAGTTCAAGTCTCATTAAAACAAAAATTATGAGGGTGTGTAAAGTCTGGATATGAACTCAGTTTTGTCAATTTAGTTTATATATATATGGTAGTTCAGTAACAGACGATTTAACTACTTCCTGACATTATTTAAAAAGTATTACAAATTCGTAAAAAGCAGTGTGGTAGTCATTTGGGAAGAAATCTATAGCACCTTAGAACGTTCATATCAAGATTGGCCAAATGTTCATTTCTTGAGTTGCTCTAAACTCTCTAGCGAAATCGACAACACAGACCGTTTGTTTCACATCTTTACTATGTTGTGTTGCATGCATGAACTAAACAGGAGGGCCATATCTTTCATTAAATTTGACTTTTGGAAGTACAGAGTTCTGAAGATATCAAATATCTTGTCCTCATAGGAGCTAGATGATTTACAGTTTAATAGGAACTTGAGTTAGCCCCAAAGTCTTCCGAGTTCATTTATGATGACTTCAAATAGTATGGACCATACTCTATGGTAACGTAATAACACGTCGGCGAAAAAAAGGAGACACCCGTAATAGGAAACACATACTAAGAGTAATTAATAAAGTAGTTAATGAATTCCTTAATTAACAATCCCATATTAAGTTATTCTTATTCAATGCGTCCTCGACCTCTATATAAACATATGTAAATGAACCTCTTAAAAATAGTATCTAATAATCGATCGTAAGAGGCAAACATCGGCCAAGCACAAGTAATCTCTCTTATCCTCTCTCATCCTCTCTATCTCATGATCATTCAATACAAAGACATATAAAACAAAACTATATATAGATATAGTGATATATATGTAATAAAAAATGTTTAATATAGTGTTAATCTTAACCTACATATATATAGGATCATTGTCGTTATGTGGAAGTTGAAGATAGGAGAGGGAAATGGGGACGACCCTTACTTGTTCAGCAGCAACAACTTTGTTGGACGTCAAACATGGGAATTTGATCCCAAAGCCGGCACACCGGAGGAACGAGCCGCCGTCGAAGAAGCTCGCCGGCATTTCTTGGCTAACCGTTCGCGTGTTCAAGGCTGCAGTGATCTCTTGTGGCGAACGCAAGTAAGTTTTTTTGTTCTCAAGTGAGTTTTCTTTATTCATCATGAAAAATAATGTACGTACGTATTATACAAAAAATAATGTACGTATTACATATAGCCTAAAATCAAAATAGATTATATACTGACTATACATATATATTATATACTGACTATACATATATATTATATACTGACTATACATATACATATATTTTTTGTTTAAAGCATATAATATATAACTTTACTAGCTTCATTATTTATATACAAGTTTACAACCACATGATAATAAAGAGTGTGGATTTTGTGGCTCATTTATTTATATAGCAAACTGAATTTGTTGATGATATTAGGTTAACTATTAAATGATGCCAGTGACGTTTTGGAAACATTAAAGGATCTGTGTTATTCATACTAGTATTGTCAACAACAACAAAAACTATAGATTAAAACAAGTTATTATAGTAAACATGAAATCTTAAATTTCATATAATGTATAAATAAAAAATTTACAATATTCAACAAAATCTCGTTGTTTTATAATCGTCAATATTAAATCTGCGATTTGGTTTTTGTATAAAAAAATAAACCATTTTGTTTTGTCAAAAAACCAATTATTCATCGTATGAAAATATTGATTGATTTTTATTATTATTAAAAAAAGAAAATATTGATGATGTGACGCTTTTTATATTTGGGCCCTAAAACTTAATGGCCCAAGTTACCACTTGATTATTTATTTATATTATTTCAACCCGAATAATATTTTTTATTTAGTCTGAGCTGAGCTGAAGTTTGATTTGATTGTACACACAGTTTCTGAAAGAGGCGAGATTCGAGCAAATTATCCCGCCGGTGAAGATTGACGGCGACGAAGATATAACTTATGATAAAGCGACGAATGCATTACGGAGAGGAGTTTCTTTATTCTCGGCTTTACAGGCCTCCGACGGTCACTGGCCAGCAGAAATTGCCGGACCTCTCTTCTTCCTACCTCCGTTGGTGTGTTTCTTCTCTATTTCCCTTTCGATTATGTCTATCGGCGAATAATATTAGGGCTAGAATTAGGGATTTAAGGTCTAGGTTTCTATTGCGCAGGTATTTTGTTTGTATATCACAGGACACCTCGAGAAAGTATTCGATGAAGAACATCGCAAAGAAATGCTTCGACATGTCTATTGTCATCAGGTATGAATTTTATGTTGGCTCAGATTTCAAAGCAGAGCTTTAGATTAGTAATCATCTTCAATATGTTCTTAGAACGAAGATGGTGGATGGGGGTTACACGTCGAGAGTAAGAGCATTATGTTCTGCACTGCGTTGAATTACATTTGCTTGCGTATACTTGGAGAAGGTCCCAATGGAGGATCTGAGAATGCGTGTAAACGAGCAAGACAATGGATTCTTGACCGTGGTGGTGTGACTTATATTCCTTCATGGGGAAAAATCTGGCTATCGGTAAACTCTGCAGACCACATCCCTGAGAGATGTTGCAAATTTACGTGCTACAATCAGCAATTTGATTTGCTTTTGGTGTTATGTAGATACTTGGAATCTATGATTGGGCCGGAACCAATCCAATGCCTCCTGAAATCTGGTTGCTACCTACTTTTCTTCCAATACACTTAGGTTTGTTTTCTGTTTTCATTTTTTGATGTTGAGATTTTACTAACTGGCTCAGCATAAGATTCTTATTTCCATTTGCAAAATATAATACAGCGAAAACTTTGTGCTATTGCCGGATGGTTTACATGCCTATGTCATATCTATATGGAAAGAGGTTTGTTGGTCCAATAACACCTCTTATTCTGCAACTGCGTGATGAACTCCTTTTGCAACCTTACGAAGAAATCAACTGGAATAAAACCCGGCGTCTATACGCAAAGGTATGGTAAACCATTCTTCAATCTTTATATTTATATGCAAAGGTATAAACATCTGATTGTTCTTCCCGCAGGAGGACATGTATTTTCCCCATCCTTTGGTTCAAGATTTGGTATGGGATGCTCTTTACATTCTTGTGGAGCCGGTCCTTACCCGTTGGCCGTTAAACAAGCTTGTGAGGGAAAAAGCTCTTCGTCTGGCAATGAAACACATACATTACGAAGACGAGAATAGCCATTATATCACCATCGGTTGCGTTGAGAAGGTAAAACGTTGTATGACCCTTTATAAAATTAGGCATATACTCTCTTAAGAACGTATGTTTGAATTCTTAGTTGAGCTTTTTCGGTAGGTATTGTGCATGCTTGCATGTTGGATTGAAAACCCTGATGGGGACTACTTCAAGAAGCATCTTGCTAGAATTCCAGATTACATGTGGGTCGCCGAAGATGGAATGAAAATGCAGGTGACTACAGGAGTGAAAATTAGATTATTTTGGTATGTTCTGTCTAGCGATGGAAACTTCTTTAAAATTTATAGATTTATGCAGAGCTTTGGAAGTCAACTATGGGATACAGGGTTTGCGGTTCAAGCTATACTTGCTAGTGATCTCTTTGATGAAACTGGCAATGTATTGAAGAAAGGACATGATTATATTAAGAAATCTCAGGTTTGATATCCTTTTATTATAATATAGTGTAGCTTGAATTTCTATAAGAAGAGTTGAATGTGTTTTCCTAAATCAAAGAACTTTTTCAGGTTA
The DNA here is from genome assembly GCA_030180135.1 of Orychophragmus violaceus. Lineage (NCBI taxonomy): Eukaryota > Viridiplantae > Streptophyta > Magnoliopsida > Brassicales > Brassicaceae > Orychophragmus > Orychophragmus violaceus. Next base: position 1,127,087 of record CM058231.1, on the reverse strand, counting down.
GAGAAAACCCTTCTGGTGACTTTAAGAGTATGTACCGCCATATTTCCAAAGGCGCATGGACTTTATCTGATCGAGATCATGGATGGCAAGTTTCAGATTGTACGGCTGAAGCTTTAAAGGTAATCAAACCAGTCACTGATGCAGAACAAGTTTGCTGAAGCTTCCACAAGAGTTATGCCTCAAAGTATTTCTTTGGTTTTTGTAGTGTTGCCTGCTCCTCTCCATGATGCCAGCTGAGGTTGTTGGCCAGAACATAGATCCTGAACAAATATTCGATTCTGTTAATCTCTTGCTATCTTTGCAGGTAAGTTTAAATCTATAAGACTAATGTCCTAAAATATTATTGGCTCTTATTAAGATTTGCAGCTACAACTTCATTAAAATGTAGAGTGAGAACGGAGGCGTGACTGCATGGGAGCCTGTCCGTGCGTATGAATGGATTGAAGTAAGAACTTGAACACAGACAATTTTCGTAGGAAGAGAATTTATGATGTTTAACCTTTCCAAACTGGTGTTTCAGTTTCTTAATCCCACGGAATTTCTTGCTAATCTTGTGGCCGAGCGTGAGTATGTGGAATGCACCTCATCTGTTATACAAGCTTTGGTTCTATTCAAGCAACTCTATCCAGATCACAAGACAAAAGAGATAAGCAGGTCCATCGAGAAAGCCGTGCAATTTTTAGAAAAGGAACAGACGCCAGATGGTTCATGGTATGTTACTTTTAACACAATCCCTACATGCCTACATGGTTCAAAAAAACCATAACAGTTTCATGTTTTTTCTCGATGCATGATAGGTATGGGAATTGGGGAGTTTGTTTCATATACGCCACATGGTTTGCTCTTGCCGGTCTAGAAGCCGGTGGTAAAACATATAAGAACAGTCTGGCTATGCGTAAAGGTGTTGAGTTTTTGCTCAGGACACAGAAAGATGATGGAGGCTGGGGCGAAAGCTATCTGTCATGCCCTGAAGAGGTACTTAGTACATGCATGAATTTCACCTTAATTATCGAACAAGTGTTGATCTTTTAACATGTTTTGTATATTTATGTAGAGATACATACCATCAGAAGGGAAAAGATCCAATCTAGTGCAAACAGCTTGGGCATTAATGGGTCTGATTCACGCTGGACAGGTTCAAAACATTTCATTCTGCGTTTACATAAGTAGAAGAAAAATTCCTCGATTGATTCTGATGTTATGTATATATAATAAACAGGCCGAGAGAGATCCGGTTCCTCTTCACCGTGCTGCAAAACTTATCATCAATTCGCAAATGGAAAATGGAGATTTCCCTCAACAGGTTAGACATCCATCCTCTTTGGATAGAAACAAGAGTACTCTAGGGATTCAAATGAGGATCTCTGTTTCATTTCTTGCATTCTCGTCGTTACATATTGATTTGGATTAATGTTTATAGTTTATCATATTTGCAGGAAATAGTAGGAGTGTTCATGAAGAATTGTTTGATACACTATGCTACTTACAGAAACACTTTCCCGTTATGGGCACTTGCCGAGTACCGGAAAGCTACCTTCCTAACTCTATCAACAACAACTTCCTAAGTAGGATGGTCAGACCAATTACCATATATTATATCCTCTTTATCGAATGAATGTCATCTTAAGATTTGATCTTGTCCAATTGTTATTACTATCACGTCTTGTAAGTTGTATTAGTGTAATCGTTCTTCTACTGCGACTAAGTGCAAATATATGTTCCCAAACTTTTGTTATAAAAAAAAAGAAAAAATTTATATAGTGATTGTAACACCCAACTCTCTAGTATTCATAATCGTCGAGGGCTCGATATCGAAGTTGTGGATGTGCTTGTATGGATGGTGCAACGGTGAAGTATGAAACTTCTTTTTTTGCAAACAATTTAATAAAAATCTAAACAGACCAAATTGGTAATTGGTAGGTTAGAACCTACGTAAACAAAAAGATAAGATTGAGGCGCGGTATTAAATGAAAAGTTTTGAAAAACTCATTTCGTCTTTCAAATTTATTTATACAGATAGAGAAAGCCGACTAATTTCTAGGCTTGTGAATCAGTTTCAACAGTTCTAACCAGTCTATGGCGAATGTGACATCTTCGTGTTGGTAGGATTTTATTCATTCTATTGCATATGTTAAAGCTTCAAATTCGGCATATAATTTGTGAGAGACTATTCTGAATGTTCGTTGTCCATTTTATTTCGTTTACCTTTCCTCGAAACATGCATTCCATTCTTGTCTAAAAAAATATCTTCAATAACTGTTAACAAAAATAACCGTCAATATAACACTATAAATCTCGTCTTATCATCAAGTATAAAGACTTAAAGATGATCTTTCGTCGTCGTAACAAGCTATGAGCTATCCAGTTATTATTGTGTGAAATGTGCAAAACTTTTTTTATATTCATTCTTCTCTTAATTAGCTTTTTTTTAATAAAAAAACTTAGTATCAGATTTGAAGTAAATTAGTACATAACATAACTACCAGTCGTCCAATAATTATAAATGTTAGACAGAACAATTAGTTGGATGAAAATAAAAAGGACATTAAGTTGTTATGACATAACCTTGACTCTATACTCGAAAACCACATAATTCTAATCTTCTTCAACTACATTAAACAATTTAGTCACACTTTTTACTTTACAACACAAAAAATTCTTCCACGGTACAATGTATCCTTATTCCTTACACCCTTTCCAAAAATGTGTGTAGTGTATACCGAATTGATTTATGGAACGCGTCACGTTTCAATTATAGTTAGCTATAATAGATGTACGTCTTACTTAAATGGTAAGAATATTCGACGATCTATATATGGTTCAAAGAATTGTCTGAACAGTGGAAGCCATTGGTTCAATGATTTGACTAAAGGTTCATTAATGTTTTTACACTAAAAGATTTGAGGTTCGAATTTCAGGTGCGATTTATTATCTGTTAATGCAGATTAATGGAGATAAAATTACATAAGATCTTTAGCATGGTGCAAATGCAGACGATAAAAGTCGTCAGCTGATAAAATTGTCGATGTAATAATTCTCATAAAATCTCTAATAGAATAGTAAAATCAATATTAAAAAAAATTGTCTGAACTTCCACTTGAAATTTTCCGATTATAATAAAGAAAACATTCACATGTAATACGTATATATATATGGTTTGGCCCACACATGCGTGGTCGAATGATAGATATTTGAAAATACGTTTCTTCCCGATTCGAATTTCTCTCGAAACTAAATCACAACAGTGTGGAAATATGGATGTTGGCAGTTTTTTTCTGGTTTTGGGATTAGTCGGATCTCATGTAACCCGTTGATCCAAGAACCAACTATAAAGTAAATGTCATGCGATTTAGTTCGGAGTTCATGGTGTTCGTTGAATTTGATTACCGGAGTTAAAAATATATAATTATATATATATAAGTTTATGATGTGTTTGTTTCATCAAATGTTTGGAGAAAAAATGTGCATAGCATATACCAGAGTGATTAGTGAACGTGTCACCTTTTAACCATTAGTTTGCAATATTTTAGTAAAAAGGACATTATTTTGTTTATATATATTAGTAAAGGTAGGTCTAGGTTTAGTAGTTAAATCTGCTTTATGATATTTTTTGGGGTAAAATACAACCACTAGGAAGATGAACAACCAATTAGTGGATAATTAAACCTATAAATAGCTATCAGTGTTACCAAGAATGGTCAGAGTAGTCTTGACTAAACCCTAAATGGTACAACCGCACAAGAACGAAGCTCCAGTTAGCCAGTAACATCTATTAATTCGGTCAATACTACATATCAACTTACATCACAAATAATTTTTCAAAGTATTAAATTATTAATTCATATATATCATAATAATATATGATACTCCCTCCGTTTCACAATAAGTGTCGTTTTAGAGTTGTTTTTTCGTTTCAAAATAAGTGTCGTTTTAGATTTTCAATGCAATTTTTGACATAAATTATCCACTTTAACATTAGTATTAACCAATGAAAAATAAGGATATCAAGAGTCAAAGATATTTATTATGGGTATAATAAAAGTTTTAATAGATTTCTTAATTTGTGTGAAAATGTCAAAATGACACTTATTATGAAACGGATGAAGTATCTATTAAAATATACATGCTTATCGGGTTTAACAGCTTGTATCCCAAGTCCCAACATTAATATTCAACAAAATCTTGACATATAGTAGGACATTACACGGTTGCAACACCTTATAATATACTCCATCCGTTTCATATTAAATGTCATTTTAAAGTTTCAATTTTGTTTCATTATAAATATCGTTTTATATTTTCAATGTAAATTTTAATTAAGTTTTTCAATTTTACCCACTCATTTAATTTAATAATAAGTGTGAACATGTTATATATGTAATTAATGAAGGATAAAACATAAAATTTATTATTTTCTTAATCTGTGAAAAAAACTCTTAAACGACATTTAAAATGAAACGAAGAAAGTATAAGGTAATTCAGATACAAAGACGAAAGACAAAGATAATATCACATAAATAACATAAATGATCCAGAAATGATGTTTCATTTTAACCAATATATTAGGGTTTTAAATCTTGAGGTAATTATTGTCAATAGGTTTAAGAACTTGAGAAGCCTCATTCTCAATAAACTTCAACTGTCCTTTCGTAAGGTGCAAGTAAACCATCCAGTCTCTGTCGTCCACCGAGCTCGGCATGGGCATCACATATCCAGCATTACCTCCCCATGGGAAATGATAAGATCCAAACACGGGCGACCCCCACCCGAAATCCACTTGTTTCACCGGAAAATTCCTCCCGGAAGAAACCACAAAGGCCGGTCCCTCGTCGGACTCGGTGCTGTAGATTCTTGCAACCGCAGGTGTTGGACGGCGAGTCTCAACCCAATCGATCAAATTCAAGAAATGTTCTTTGGTCACTGAACTCTCCAAGAATCTGTGAACCTCTTTAGTCACCCAAGATAATGGCTTGTTGATCAAGTCATCTATTTTCTGCTCACCAAATGGGATTGAGAGAACGTTTCCGAAGTAAGTATTGTTTTCTTGCTCCATAAGTTTCCTCCTTCCGTCGACAACGATCCCTAGTTTCGAGTTCTTGGTCGGGATTGGATCTTTTGCCGCCTGTTTCGCCACCAGTTTCCATAGAAACGCACTGAACGATTCAAGTTTTGTCCTTTTGACTGTAACCTTTGATCCGCTAGCTAGGGTTTGAAGGTCTTCTAAAGCATCCGCTTTGATGTAATAGAGACGACTTCCGAGGATACTGTCTGGATCAGTGGTTTCTTGCGGAGGGGGCAAGGATGTGACAGGCATATACATCAGGTCTATAGATGAATTCATAATCAACGGTCGTCGAGGGTTTAGTAGGGATCTTCGGAACAATGGTGCATAAGAGATTGGTACATCGGATCGAGAGATCTCGGCCCACGATATAAGGAACATGTTCATGGAATACGCATCCGCTACACGATGATCAAATGTGCATCCCACAACTATGCTCCCACATTTCAGTTGAGTCACCTGTTCAGACAACGAGACAAAAAACAGAGTTACATTGTTGTAATGAACTATTACCGTCTTAAGCGGAGCCGGCCTCGAACATAAGTCATGTAAGCAACAATTTAGGACATCCGATTGAAAAATGCATTGTTTATATATTTTCTTTATTAATATATATGTAAAAAATATAGAAAGGCATTTTTAAAATACTTTTCATAATATATATCTAAAAAAGTTTAAAGGACATATGATTTTAGATAAAAATATATGAAAAGAACATATTGTTTTTAGATTTGCATAGAGCATACAAAAATGTTGGGCCGGTAAGACTCTTAAACTGAAAACTGTTACCTGAATCGCTAAGACTCCATGTTTCTTGATGGGAACAAGCCTGGCAATACTTTCATCAGGATCATATAGGTTAAGCTCTCGGAGGTCCACATCAGCACCAGCCTCCACGAAATCTACGCCGCGGTTGTTGCATAGAATCTCCGGTTCTCCGGTGGGATTGGTGACGATCTCGCCGGCAAAAGCGTAGTAGGAGATGAGAGTCTCTGCCAAAGCCGTCTTGAGGGTTTCATAAGCTACTGAATTAGTGATGTTACATGGTTTCTTGTAGCACAAGCAAACGCTGACGTGGAGAGGAGGAAGGAGGAGGTCTAGGTTTGAGAGAGGGAGCCAGTGGTCCTGGAGAGGAAGAGCCGCCGTGATGAGCTGCTTCCTAGTGGTGGTCACGTGGAAACCACGTGTTTGCTCCGCCGCTTCTCCCATTGGTTGTTCTCGGAGAGAGAATGAAGAATATTGTGTGGTGTGGGTTTGTTGGAAGATGATGTGAAGAAAGAGAGAATTTATAACCAGAGTTTAGGAGAAAATTAGGTGAAATTTTCCAACATTTGGTTATTTTTTTATTATGTTATTTTTTACGATGGTTGATTTACTTGTTTGAAAAGATAAGTTACCACTACAATTCTATGTTTTAATAAGTAATTGTACATATAAAATAGGTTAACTCTTTAGATTAAAATCAGGCCTGAATTAGTTTTAATTCAAATCATAGTTAACTTAAAATGTGTTAAATGTTAATGCTATATTATTTGCATTGATTGGCTTGTTTTTTTTTTTTTAATCTTGGATTCAAATCTAATTGAGTTTATATAGATTCAGTCGACATGTAGATTTTCTGATTTTTTTTAATACTGTGGAAGTTAGGTTCATAATTTTCATGAATTTGAATTTTCTTTGGATGTTATGATTAAAAGAATACTCCTCTATGCCAAATGGAGTTGAATAGATTTTCTGAATTGCTACTAATAAATTTATTCAAATAAGAAGAACACAAAAAATATATATATATATATATATATATATATGTTAACTCAGACATGTAGATCTTTTGAGTTTTTTTTTTTTTATTTTGTGGAAGTTAGGTCCATAACTTTTCATGAATTCTAATTCAGCTTTTAAATATTCTGATTTAAAGAATATTTATTTGTAACAAAAGGAGGTCGAATAGATTTTCTGAATTGCTATTAACTGATTCAAATAAGAAGAACACAAAAGAACAATTACGTAAACTCAGACATGTAGATCTTTTCAATTATTATTTTTAATACTTTTGAAGTTATGTCCATATTTTTTCATGAATTTGAATTTAACTTTTAGATATTCCGATTTAAAAAATATTTATTTGTAACAAAAGGAGTTTGAATATATTTTCTGAACCGCTATTAACTGATTCAAATAAGAAGAATACAAAAAAAAACAATTAGCATAACACTACAAGGAGCACTATCTGTGGCATCAAATCTTGTACAAAGAGGTATCTTATCCACTTCAAACTGTTGAAGGTGCAATGTGATAAATACATAATTTAGAAGTTTTTAGCATAATATTTAATCCAGAATTTAGCATAATATCATTCTTTCGTACTAGTTTTATTAGGAATTTATATATTTAGAATTTACAATTTTTAGTATTAGAGTTTGCATTTTTTTTTGGGGTTCTTTTCTTAAATATTTTAGGTGAGATTGAAGCTTTAAAAATGTTTTGGAGTTTCTATAAGAGTTTGGTATGAGTTTATTATGCAAAGGAGTTGAACAAAATGCCAAAGGTGATGATATTGGACAACAAAAAGCTACATCATCTTCACGTGAAGGGAGGAAGGCATGCAACGTAAACAATTCGTCAAATAAAGAGTCAACAATGGTGTGCATATTGAAATAAAGTCAACGAAGATGTGCTTCACCAAACAAAGAGTGAAGGCCTGAAGAAGAAATGAACAAACCAGATTCGTTCTCGTCCAAAGGCCCACATCCATCGCAAGCCCAAGCCCACTCGCCATCCTTATTTTTGCCCAGAGGTTCTATCGGCTGCGTTATGTAGGCGATTTCACGAGTAATCCAGAAAAACGAACCAACTTTGGTAATTGTCGAGATCGACTTTCGATGTTGATTTTCACGGGGAATTTCTCATGCTGAATGAGTTGGGATTCTAATACACTGTTCGTTTGCATGTCGCCGGCGGTAGCAGTTGGCTACTGGCAAGTTTTTGTTTATTTGTTTGCCGTCGACGGTAACAGCTAGCGACTGCGGTTGATAGCAACGATAGATTTTTGTTCGTTTACTTATCGTTAACATCCAATCACGAACAAATTCTGGACGCTAATTTTTTCGGCGTTAGAAATAGAAGCTGGCGACATTGTATCATTTAAATCTGAGTTTATAATCATGTTTAAATCAGTTAATATTTTTATTTCCCAGAAGCCACAAAATATTCTTGTTTTGTGTGTGTAGAAAAAACGTTTCAAGGTCCATCGTCACCATCTCCGATCAAATTGCAAATATCTGAACATTCCACTAAGCTACACACATAAACAAAACCAACAACAAGAATCATCAGCTCCTTCAATTACAGGTCCATGCTATAGCAACAACCTTGAAATCATAAAAATAATTTACCAGTAATTACGGCTACGAAATCCTTGCTTGAATACCACTAATGGCCTACCAAGTAGAAACATTCATAAGAGAGAAAAGATCAGTAAGAAAGAAACAGAGAGATAGAGATGTTATGGGTTTAGCACTCATCCATAAAAGCTTATTGGAAACTTTGCTAACACAACAATTCATCTTGGCCCAAGAAGACAAGTATGTTAAGGAATCAACGGCCCAAAAGGAAGTCAGTATTCACACGCTATAAATAGGACCTTTCACTATTCATTTTAGACACATTGTAACTTTGTGAAGGCTCCGAGCTACTCTTATAAAGCTCCGAGCTCAAGCAGCATTTAGGAGCACGTCATTACGGACTCCCACCTCGTACCATCATGTTCATTCCTCGGCTTCGGTCTTAAAATTAATAAGAACAGTTTCGACCTCACTTAAAGTTTATTTCTCACCTCGTAGTTTGAACTTTTCTTATCGTAACCCTACTCTTATGGACTAGATCGAAATTCCATAACAACAAGAAAGAGAGAGAGTGAAACCTTCTGATATTGAGCGGTCCTTCTCCATCCCCGCTACGAATGCAAGTGTTAACGCATTTAACGGTGCATCTCTCTGCGTGTTTGGATTTGGGTCGTTGTATCCTCTGTTTCTTGCAGTCTTCACCTGATAGCGTTTGCGGTACGTTTGATAACGTTTCTCCATCTTGCGGCGGAGGAGGTAGCTCTACAGAAGATACCGACACTGAAGCCATCATAACAACCGCCGCTATTGCCCCACCGATTACCGCCGTGGATATACGAACAGTCTTAGCCGCCGATCTAGTCACCAAGCGGCTCTGGCAGTGAGATCTACTACTTTGACTGTTCAAGAAATTCGCGCGGTGGAGAGAATGAGATGAGGGAGAGTGTATTATCATTACTTTTTAGTGGTTTTTTTGGTTTTTTCTTTCGTGCAGTTTTAGTTTTGTTCTTCTTGTCTCATCAGATTCTCGTCTTGCTTTCCCGACAAGATTAAGCTAGTGGTTCTTGTTGAACACTCTATCTTGTTTAGACACGTGTCAATATTTGGTGGCCTGGAATTTAGATACTTCTCAAACTCCATGGATGCCAGAATCTTGCGCTTGCGTGGCAATAAGATTCACAAACACACAAATTCTATTTTTCGAATATAGTTTTCACAATAAACCTTATTCGTTGTGTTTCATATTAAGTGTTATTTTATATTTCCAATATAATTTTTAACTAAATTTTCTAATTTTATCATTATTCTTCTAACTTACTCCCTCTGTTTTGTTTTATTTGTCGTTTAAAGTTTTTTTACCACAAACTAAAAAAATATTAAATTTTTAATTTTATCCCTAATAAATACACTATTTTATTTGATATGAGTAATTAATAAACTAATAAAATGAGGACAAAACTGGAAAAATTATCATTAATATGCTGAAAATAGAAAATGACATAACTCTAAAACGACAATTAAAATAAAACGGAAAGAGTAATAATTAACGTGAACAATTATATATGTAATTAATAAATGGTAAAACAGAAAATTTAATTGTTTTTTTTAATATGTTTGAAAAAACTTTAAACGACGCTTAATATGAAACAGAGCAAATATTTTTTTTTAAATTAAAATAATTTTTTTAACATAAAGTATTTTAATTTTAAAATTAATCAATACAAAGAAAATACTAAAAAATCAAATTAATTATTAAAGATATAATACAATTTTTAATATATTTTTAATTTGGGTGAAATGAAATGAAAAAGTAACAATTTACCATTAAAAATGTATATAAATCTATGAAAATCAAGTCATAATCCATAAAATAAAGGCATTGTATTTATAAACTATGAAAATCCAAGAACTAAATTATTATGATTACAAAAGTGTGAATACAATTTCATCAAAACATAAGAAAACCAAAAATAAAGTGGAAGAGAGAGTCTCTCTATCTTACTTTGCTTGCAAGCAACACGTTAACGTACTGTAATATGTTACACTTGCCATTCCCGAATCAGAAATAGCAATTTACAAAAATACAATAAATTACCAAAAAAAATATAACAAGTGAGGAAAGTGTGTGTGCGTGTGTATGTATAAAATCAGAAGATCACCCAACCAAACAAACCACATCAAATTTACTGACCTTCAAACTCAAGACTCTTCATCTCTGAAGAACACATGACTTCTTCTGCAAGTCTGAGCGCATGTTAAACACAAACCTAAGCTACATTCATCATTAGTCTCTAACTGCCTGGTCTTCTTCTTCTTCAAGATTTCATTTGATCATTCCAAATGTACAAGTTTTGATTAACCTGATCCCCCAGCGACTTCTGCAGCTCTTTGTCTCATCATTTCCATCACAGCTGCTCTCCGCCGTGAATCTGATTGCTGCTGTAATCTTCTCAGATGCTCCTTCAGGTCACTGAATGAAGAGAGAGAGGTTCACAACGATCATCAAATGGACCAAAGTGTTTGATGTCTAAATGAAAGATTGATCATAAAGTTTGTTTACCTGCAACGAGGTACATGACACTCGGATTCCTTGCAGGCCCGAGCGTGGAGTTGCAGAAGATACCACATTTTCTTGCATAGAACACAACCTCCGGAAGCACGCACTTTGCATTGTATACCATGTCGGAATAGTCCCTTCACTTTCCGGCAATTTGGATATTGACAATGTGCGGAACGACATTGTGATGCATGTACCAGAAGATCAAGCATTTTCCTAAGCTGCAAATCCAGATGGGAAAGAATGTTACCATTTATCCCTGGGACTTTAACCGAACCGAAAGGTTAACCGAAGTTTTTTCATATAAACCAAAATAAACCGCCTTTAACCAAAATAATTAAGATTTTCGAACCCAACCGAACGGTTAACCGAAGTTTTTTTGATATATAAACCAAAATAACCCACCTTTAACCAAAATAATTAAGATTCTCGAACCCAACGGTTAATCGAAGTTTTTTTTTATATAAACCAAAATAACCCGCCTATAACCAAAATAATTAAGATTCTCGAACCGAACCGACCCATACCGAACCGAAATAACCGAATATACCCAAACCGAACCTACCCGAATATACCCAAAATTAACCGAAGTAACCGAAATTATCCGAAATAAACTGAAATAATAATAACTGGAAAAAAACCGAAAACCAAACCAAAAAAATCGGTTAGTTTCATCAAAAAATTGAGAGCCGAAAAATCGAGAAACCGAACTGAAACCGAACCTAAGAACCGAAGTCCCAAGCCTAATACCATTTGTACAGAACTTCCGGTATCAAGAGAGAAGCCACTAGCTTTGAAAACAAACAGTAGAATAATACCTGCAAGACCCGCAATTGCCTAGCTTCTTTGTTCTGAGCATTTTGATCAGCTAGAGATGGATGATTAGTCAGCTTATGAGGATGATTAACTCCACCATCTCTACTGTAACAGGAATTGCACACATCATAGTCTGGACATACTTCACAGCGCCAACCTTGACCAGTTTCAATGTCGAGGTGACATGCATTGCAGGTCGTGACAAAGGCTGGAGCAGTTGGGTTATGCAGATGATAAAGGACCATCATTGACGAATGTTTTGCCCGTCTCAATGTGTCGTACTGATAATGGTTCCCTTGACAAAGACTCAGAAACGCTTGTCTAGTGTCGAAAAACTCGCTTTCGAGTATCTCATCCTTGTCTCTCGTATCTGCAGGAATATCTGTAATCTCAACCTGCAAAATTAATACCACAAACACTCATAAAACTGAGCACACCGACAAGCTAAAGGACACTATCCTCAACAAGTAAATGCAACTCACAGGATATAACGCATGCTTATCCTTAAAGTTAACAGGATGCCTTTCCCTGTCTTCACGCCGCTGTTCAGCCTCATAACACCTGAAAGGGAGAATAACATTTTCATTAATCATCAATATTTATTCTTGTGTGCAATGCAACCAATATGGAGAAAGGAAGAGTTCTTACTTATCACAGATCTGAAAGTATTTGCACTGACTGCAGAGCCACCGATTTCCAGATACCATAAGTATACAGCAATGTGTGCAAGAAGGTTGCAAGTGGACCATGATAAAGTCTTCCTTCATTGGGTGAATGGTCTCACCAAGCTGGAAACAAAAGTGAATAGAATTAACAAGAAGAAAAGAAAAGAAAGATTGTAAAAAATCCATAGAAAGCAAAGATCACTTTATGCATTAGCAGCAGATCCTTGGATGCATTCCCAGATAGATCAGTCTGTCCAGAAGCCTTCATAGCCCTTTTTGTGATTGTTTTCTTGAGAATTCCTTTCTTATTACCCTTTCTGCCATCTTCTTCTTGACTCATTTGGTATATAAGATCCTCTGCTGCACCTGGCCAGTAGTCACCATCAAAATATGGGAGCCTAGCTGCAGTAACCTTAGCTCTACATTCACCAGTTTGCATAAAGAAATGGTCATATAGATTTATAGTTTCTGCAACAATGCCTTCCTTTGAAGCTTTCTTCAACATTGCTAAGTACCTGCAAAGAACAACATGAGTATTTGGATTATGTAAACCACTTTTTCATACAAAAACTTATGAACAAAATGTGATTGAACTGACCACTCTCGTAGTTTATCAGATTTCGGCGTCTTCTGGATTTCTGGATGACAATATAAGATATAGTCCTCGCCCTTGAGCGGCGGACAAGCCCATATGTAGCAGCTCGTGAAACCACGCAACTTGCAGTATTCTAGGTAACCGATCTAAACACAGGATCAAATCAGACCCTTAATCCTCCATACAGTTTAGAAAGAAAAAAAAAAATCTCAGATATTGGCTAATAACCAAGGTTTTGAAAACAACAGGACTTACCAGAATTTCGTGGTAGACGAAAGTGCGCAGAGCCTCCCCGTTGTAAGATCTAACCTCGGGTCTAAAGTACTTTACAGAATCCAAATAAGAGAGATAAACCCGGCGTTGGTTAGGAAATGCGCATTCAGAACCAAATTCTTGGACGTACATCCCAAATAAGCATACTTCTACACCTTCAATCTTTTGGAACAACAGAACCACCTGGTAAAATAAACAGTGTGGAGAATGGGAAGGATAAATTAAGAGAGGATCACGGGAAAAAAAAAGCATAGATGCACAAAATACAACAATAATGAGCCATGATCATTCTTACCTTGGACTTGTATGCAAATTCTGTTGGGTAATTGTCTTCCCGAAAAATTTCAAGAAATCTGGGTTTGACTTCCAGCTTCTTGTCAACAGATGAAACAACTCGAATCACAAGGGACTCGGCAGTAGGAATCTGCCAGTATCAAGTCAAAGAAAAAACCATGTCAGTTTCAATCTACTGTTTCCAACGAAATATAACTAGAGCAAACAAATAGAAAAAATAATGAACTCGCAGATGCAAAAACCTTCACAAACTCCACAACTAGATTACCTCATCAAAACTTTTTCCTTGAACTCTGGCTCTATCTGTTCTTTCCTGCTTTAGCCTCTTAAACAACCGCTGCTCTATATGGTCACTTAGAATTGTTCGCGGTAGATCTTTAGCTCCAAGAACAGCACTCTGAGGTAAAGGCAATCTCTTACTTTGTTCGACTTCTGCTATAAAGCAATACGGGCAAGTATACTCAGCTTGCCCTCCGTCATTCCTTCGCCCATTAAATAAAGCACAAATCTGATGCTGCCAGGCTTCACATTTATCACATTGGACCCACTGCAAAATATCATAGTAGAAGCAGATTAGAGAATGTACTACAAAACAGCCATACAAAAACAAGTGACAAACAAAAAAACATATCTACAGTGTTGATAGTTGTTTACCCATTCTTCAGTTTCTTCATCATTTTTCTTTTTCTCGAGTCTTGCCTTAGGTATAGGCGTCCCTTCAGCGAGTATAGTGTCCCCACGGGATTCATTATAACATGGAATACAAAAGTAATGACGAGTGTCACCAGCTCCTACAGTGTAATACATTGCATTTCTCTTGATGCGGGCACCACAAGGGGTACAATAAATAGGTGGTGGCTCAAACGTAAGCTTCTCCACGGCACATAGTTGGCATGAATTCTCACTCATTGAATGCTCCATAGCCTGATTCTTTTCAGCTTTGGCTTTACTCTGCAAGCACATAAAGGACAACAGATTATGCTCTAGTACATAGAGAAGGGAAACTAATCAAACAACCCGCATATAAGATTACTACTAATTATCAATCAAGTTCTTGTGTAAACATCATAAAGCTATGAAAATCACAAACCTGGCCAACCCACTGGCGGAGACCGCGGATATGTTCTCTCACTTGCTCGGGAGTGAACAATTCAGTTAATGAAACACCCTTTATCTCCGGTTTTCCAGATTTTGGTAGAGGTTCCACGGGCTCTGCCAGAATTTCTTTCTTAAGTGGCTCGGATTCTTTCTCCATTTTGCATTTCTCTTGCCGAGGTAAGGCATCAGACAGATCTTTTTTAACAGCTTCAATGACAGGCCTTTGCTTGGGAATATTTTCAGCAATTCCAATTTTCGTCTCTTTGAAACTGGTTCGTGCCTGGGCAGAAGCTTCAGAAACCTCAGCTTTCACTTCAAAATACTTTGAAGGTGCACGTCCATCACTGTGCATATGATCTTTTCTTTCAGCATACTGAGATGATTGCGCTTCTGTTATGGAAACAACTGTGCTCTTACAACTTTCCGTCTCAACATCCACGGGTCGAGAAGGCTGCTCCACCTTCAATCGTTTTAATGAAGGTTGCAAATGCTTTGAAATATCAGCACCAGGCGAAGCACAAGATGTTGCACCAGCAGAGGTCTGTACTGCATCATTGGATATTTCAGCTCCATTCACTGATCTTGCTACCCCGCTTTCAGTTTTTAAACGAGCTAGCGACCGTGCATTTGCCTGTTGCTGTAAGTAGGTCTTCACAGGAATACAGACAGGACAGTCAGATTCCTTACAAATTCGATGGTGATGAATCAATGTCTTTGTGGGGCGGCAACGAGGATATGAACATTGACGTGCAGCACAACTGTCCATGTGCTTCCAGAGCTTCTGAACCGTAACGCAATTCCGGTCGAGACACTTCCCTTCAGGCGCTTTGCAGTTGCGAGCATGACGTAGAAACAGGAGCCATTTCTGTTGATTTTTGAATCTCGGATCTTGGTTTCCATTTCCATATCTACAAGTGGTACCTACAGGATTTTGAGGATTAGGAGATTCTGATGTAGTGGAGATATGACTTTGAACTATAATAGGCCCTCCAGACATATTATTGGGCTGAGCTTCATCCGTTCCTGAAATTCTTTGACGGAAATCATCCTGAATGTGCCGTTCGTTCGACATACCATTAGACATTTGAGTATGTTCCTGTGGATGAGATTGCCAGTGACCACGCAGACCAGATTCTGATTTCACTCCAACAGAAAGGTTGCTAAAACTGTTAGTAGAGTCTGAAGCCATACTCTGCGGGTGCAACATCTGCTGTATCTGTTGGCTATTTTGGGGAACTGATGTGCACATATCATTCTGACTTGTGGCAGGGAGAATCTGAGAACCTGCATGACGGTCATCTGCATTGTTCTGGTATTGATTCTGAAACTGAGAAAGCTGGAATTGCTCAGGAGTCTGGGAGTGGATAGACTCGCCAGGGTTCTCGATTCCAGGTTCATGTTTAACGTGCGTAACCATGTCAGTGGCCACATGATTTTGCCCAAAAGCATCATGACTTATAAATCTCTGTTGCTGCTGGCTCTGCTGCTTCAACTGCCGCTGATGAAGAAATTGCTGCTGCTGTTGGTGCAATTGATTAGGTTGTTGCTGAAATCGATTAGACTGTTGCTGAAACTGCTGCTGTTGATGTGACTGCAAAATGTACAGAAATAAATTACAATCCGTATTCTCAGACTGAAATTTTGATTGATGATTCACTGGTGCACATGTTGCAATTTGAAGTGAATTTCAATCAGTCCTTACCAGAGAAGAGCCAGTTCTAGACAAAGACTGAAAACTTGCTGTATTGGTATTCTGAGTACTTGTCATCGTCCCAACAGATGTTACAGCACCATACAAGTTTCCAGATCCAAAAGGGTCAGAATTATTTGTGCCATATCCTTCGCCTGAGGGAGTAAATAACACAAATTGAATATTCTGATGGAGAAGCACCCAGAAGAACTTACAGTGCATATGAAATTAGACAAGTATAAATGGAGGGAGGGGGGTAAAAACCTTACCCTGCATTCCTGAACGTTGAAGGTTATCATAAGCCTGCTGTGAATTTCTGGTTCCTGGATCTACACTTTTTGCATTCATCACAACACCACCATTAATGGAGTTGTTAGACACATTAGACATTTTTTGTTGCATGCCAGGTCTAAGGCCAACACCCATTTGACTTCCATGGTTATGCAACAGACGACTATTTTGACCACCAATATCCTGCCTCTGTTGCTGCTGCTGAGGCTGAGGTACCATCATGGGGGCAGCAGAAAATCCTCCATTATTGTTGGAAGCTTCAAGACTCAAGTAAGATTGGCCATTGTTGTTATTGTTATTAGTATTGCTGTTGACAAATCCAGGGGTAGGCATCATCTGGCCAGTATTTCTTTGTGAGCTCATTGATGCCATGTTCCCTCCAGAACCAAGACCAAAATTACTCGATGAATGCTGGTATCCATTCGACATGTTACCTGCAAACACAAAAAGTAAAGGTGTTCAGAGAAACTATGAGCAGAAACAAATTTCTGGATATCGTATATAAGTTGTCATGAAAGAACCTCCAAGCATGCCACCAGAATTTAGCAGGCTTCCGGTGTTCATAGCAGTAGTTGTGATGTTATTACTTCCAGCAATTGTAGTATCAACAGACGATGTCATCATCATATTTGGATTCCCCCCACTTTGTTGTAATCCTGGAGTGGGTATCATTGTTCCAACCGAAGAAGAATTAGCATGTCGTTGATTGTAGTTGTTCAACTGTCTGCCTTTAATAAGACTTGCCAACCGAGGTTCAAGGGTCGACTGATTCCAGTAATCTTCCTGTAGTTCAAATTGAAAGTGTCACATTATAAAGAAACTTTAAAGTTTTAGCACATTAGCCTCAAGCTGAATCCAGTAGCAACATGTGAAATATCGATTTTAGCACATGAATTTTGAAAAATCACCGTTGTGTTAGCAACTTTAAACAGCCCTTCCTCTAAGCGTCTAGCAACATCCATATACTTTGCCTTTGACGCATCATCAGCTGGAGATGGTTGTTTTTGCTGCAAGATGTTGAAACTGGGAAAAACATAAAAATACCCAAACGTTCAAAGATTTGATTAGCTGACAAAACCCAGTGAGAGACAAAACAATCTCACATCAATAGTAAACAACAAGAAAGTAATATGACACAGACTGCAATAGAAGCTTACATCTTGATTCGCATGCCTTGTCGAAGTTTCAAGAGGTCATGATCAATGGGAGAGACACGTGAAGGTCCTGAACCAGCACCAACAGGAACACCACCACCACCACCACCACCACTACTACTAACTAAATTCTGCATTTGTGAGTTCCCATTCTGCTGCTGAGACATGGTCCCTTGGTTCGGAACCTGACCAGACATCTGTCCTGACATGTGAGCCTGAACATTCATGTCACCTCTTCAGTTTTCTTCGCCTTGTTCTAATTCTTCTCGTAATTAACAGTAACAAGCACTGCATAACTTTTCTCTACTCCAGAATTCACAACATCCAAATCTCATCTCCTTATTAGCTCCTTAGAATGTCAATAGAGCTGAAATTGACACAATTGATCTCATAGTATAAACAAGCTGAGATAAGCAATTAAGCTCCCAAGTAACCAATTTAATTAAGGAAAATTCAGAATTGAACAAAAACAAAAACCCTAAAAAATTTACACCCTAACCTTTGAATTGATACACAAAGGAGCAAGCTTGCACAAGAAAGAGCAGAACCCAGAGAGAAATTCGCGGACACCAATCGGTTGCTACTGAATCACGATGATCAACTGTGCGAAATTGAAACAAAGTCGGTGAACAGCAGATGCGGCACGTGTGAACTCAATCTCAAAGCGAGGTAACAAATTAGGATCAAGCAGGTATACAAATCACAGAGTGAGAAAACGAATGAAGACAATTTTCCCAAAATCGGGGGAGTTTCTGGGCTCAGAGTTCGTCGAAATTGGGGTTTTTTTGGTAGGACTAGCTCGATTTGGGGATTTTGATTCTTTTTCTTTATTCGTTGTTTCCTGAATTAATAACCAAAAAAAACTATATATTAAAATATTATTTTGATGTCTGAATGCACAATTGGCGCAACCAAAAAGGGGGAAAATAAAATTTTCAGGCAGCTCAAATGAAATTTTCGGGCAGGATTGGACAAATTAGGATACTATTGTTTCATTGGTTTTGATCGATAATCTCTAACCGCTACTAGGGCTGGGCATAATATCCGGACTTGAAATACCGAACCGAACCCGAATCGAAAAAGTAGAACCGAACCCGAACCCGAAACGATAAAATATCCGAACGGGTCCTAAACTCCTATATCCGAAGAACCGAACCCGAACCCGACCCGAACCGAGAACCGAATGGGTACCCGAAATATCCGAATTACAATTATATACCTAAAATATTAATTATATTTAGACCTAATATAACAAAATTATCCAAAATTATAATTATAAACTTAAATATATTAGTTGTTTTTAGTCTAAAATAACTAAATTATCAAAAATAAATAAAATATATGAAGGGTTTTGTTATATTTATCAAAATTTAACGAATTTTTATTTAAATATAACTAATTTTTATTTTTGTTTTATGTTTTTCGGGTACCCGAACCCGAACCGAACCCGAATGGAACCGAACCGAATCCGAACCGAAATTCTAAAATACCCGAATGGGTTTTATATCTCAGACTCGAAAACCCGAAAGACCCGAACCGAACCCGAACGGGTACCCGAACGCCCAGGCCTAACCGCTACGGTTAAAAATATACCGATATTTGTTATCAATCACACACAAAAAATATCAAAAGCTACACTAAAACGATTAATCTCAACATTTTACTACCGTTTTCAATAACAGTTTATGTTAAATGGTTGAATAATACAAACTAAGATAAAAATGTTAATTGAAATTGTTAGTGAAAACAATAACCAAAAAAAGTTGAAAATAATCATTTTTTTACTATAGCTTTGAATCCAACTTTTATGATTAATAACAACTAAAACAATATATTACGGTTAGAGGTTACCAATCAACACTCGTTCCCTAACCTCTTGCCAGTTACCACTTTACTAACAACTAACATATCCATTCTGCTTTTGTTCATGAATCGGACACATTATCTTTTATTACCTTTGATACATGCTCTAATTCCAAACCTAAATCAAACAATTAAACCGGAATTCAAGAACCGAAAATCAAACTCAGCTGTTTACAAACAATTCAATTACACAGCACAAAGCTGGAATACAGTAAAATAGAGTTTCAAACGCATAAGCACTCATCTTTTATTTCTAACAAAAACCTTGAAGCAAAGACCTTGTTGTAGAATGTTATCAACGGTAGAGACTCTCTGACTTCAGATTCTCAGCAATCTCAGTCTCCCATCGATCTCCATTCTCAAGAAGCTTTTCTTTATCATACAGAAGTTCCTACGAGATGGAACAACACAACAGAAGTTCAATATGAATGCTGCAAATGGTTTGAGGCTTAGAAAATGTGATAACACAGACCTCGTGTGTCTCGGTTGCGAATTCAAAGTTAGGTCCTTCAACAATTGCATCAACGGGGCAAGCTTCTTGGCAGAAACCACAGTAAATGCATTTTGTCATGTCGATATCGTACCTGTAGAGCTCCAATCATCATGAGTATGGTAAAAAAGAAAGCATATGGTTGATAAATCAGAAATGGATCGGGACCTAGTGGTTCTTCGGCTTCCATCTTCCCGCTCCTCTGCTTCTATTGTGATTGCTTGAGCTGGACAGACCTGATGGGGAAAAAAACGAGCATCCCTCTCAAAATCACAATCCGAGGTAAGAAATTAACCCATACCAAATGATCTTCACACATTAAGTAATTAACTGTCAGCAGATATGAGCATTTCAACAGAATTCTAGAGAGTTGACAGTAAATATTAATGAATACTCAAATGATTCTCCTAATCACTAGGATAAACTCCATAGGCATCAGCCTATGATCATGAGCTATGGCCCATATCAGCAGAACCAGTTTACAGCATGATGGGTTAACAATCTTTGTATAATCAATGTAAAAGTACTCATCGTCCTGATATGCCTTAGAAGAGAACATTAAATTAAGTTTTATCATAGATCTCATGACTCACAGCTTCACAGAGTTTGCAAGCAATGCAACGTTCTTCCCCAGTAGGATACCGTCGAAGAGCATGTTCACCACGGAAGCGAGGGCTCAGTGGACCCTTCTCAAATGGATAATTGATCTGCATACAAGAAGTAGTATCAGAATCATACAGATTTCTTTCAATCAAAGATTTGAAAGACTGGGAAACATGTCACTCACAGTAACTTTGGGATCAAAGAAATACTTGAGAGTCAACGACAAACCACGGACCATTTCAGTGAGAAACAGGGTGTTTATACTCCGTTCAAAGACTGCAAAAAATGCAAAATATTAGGAAACGGCCGAGGAAATAAGTATGAGAAAAGAAGACCGGAAAATTTTGTGTAGATCATATTAGCTAACCAGTATTCCAATCCTTGGAGATTTCCTTAGCAAGTTGCTCCTCTTCTTCATCATCTGAATATGACAGAGGCAAACAAATTAGCCATCTATGCATCAGAACCACAATGAAACTGTTGTCCAACAACATACACCACGATCACACTTTAACATGATTCATTAAGAAAGCCTAAAAAACAGCAGATACCTTTCTTGGAGCCGTAAGAAATACCACGGGACTGCAATCGAGAAAGATGAGATCCCTGCAAAGCTTGCCCTGATAAAACCTATCGATGAAGATAAGTTAATAAGAGCAGTAACCATAACCCAACACACACCAGAGGAAGCTAATGAATGGATTCAAAATTCGTAAGAAGAAAAAATTAGAACTTGCAAAAACGCTCTCAACCACACAAGCAAATAATTAGCGAGACTAGCATGTCAATGAAGCCCTCAAGCTCAGATTCATCGATCAGCCAAAATAAAATTCAATCCTCTCACATTCCGTTCTCACTCTACAATCTAGGAATTAAGAAAATCCAGTAACAGTTTCGATTCAGATATAATCACATCGACACAAAACGAAAGACAGAGAGTGAAGAGAATCTTATTTGATCCCCAAAAATCCAGGAGACATTCAAACAAATGCAAGTAAACACACAAGAGCGAACGAGATTCATACGAGATGTCGAGCACGGAGGGTATTCAGTGACCTGCGAGCCAGTATCGAAGCCATTGATGAAGCTCCCAAACTCGATTTAGGATCCTTCCTTCTTCTTCACTGCGATTGATTGACGAGAAACGAAAAAATGGAATCAACAAAGAGTTCTTGAATCCAATTTTGTCCCGAAGTTAAGATATTATTACAATTTAGTCCTGAATTAAGATATTATTACAATTTAGTCCCTAGCAAGTAGCAACAAAGAGCATTAGTTTTCTAAACCGGTGATATAACCGGATTATGAATTAACCGAATCAACGGATACAGAGTTACAAAGTGCTAAACTTTTTAGCAGTTCTTGATCACCATTGGTGATCGAAAATTCTTTACAAAGAAAGACTGAAATATTTTTGTTCAGTTGAAGTTTGTAGATCGGTGATTTGGTGCAATGTAGAAAGAGTTTCCACAATTGATATGAGATTGCATCAAAGGATTCCATCTATCGAAAATTATCCGGCCACCACGTCCAATCCTCCCCTGAAACCGTCTTGGAGTTTGACCAGACGACGAACAGGGAGCTGGAGGAACGATCCCTGCAGCTGCTAGTTTCTCAGGAACCAACGGTTTTGTGAACAGCATGACCGGTTCATTAGGATCCTAAGGAGACCAAACCAGTACAGGTTGCTTTAGTGATTGAATCATAGCAAAGACAGAGAGAGGTGGTGTTGAAAGAGAAGGTTTTATAACCAGTCTGTGAAGCCATCCATGCTGCGAGTGTCGTCTTCTAACTTCTTGTTTGATGACTCCCGGTTGAGATGTATTCAGATTTGAGTTTGTGAAACGAGAGTTAGGGATGATGGAAGGTCTTGTGCGTATATGTGTGCTGGTGTAGTCATCTGAGTCGTCGTCGCTTGAACCAAATTTGTAAGATGTTGTAGCTGGTGGAAATCCAGGTAGAGCCAAGGTATCTTCCAAGAGCTCTGTTTCATGCTGCAATATCAAACCCAAAGCTCGAGTAAGCATCACATAAGACAGCATTTTTAACACACGAGGTTTAGTAATAGTATTAAGTACCCTGTTTTGGAGCTGGAATCTCTGAAGGCTAACCTCGCCCTCCATGACATCTCTCTTCTTTTCTTCTCTCTAGAGAATAGGAACATCGAGATAGCGACTTTAAGAGTGCAACCCTTTTGTTAAGACATGAAATGAAGTAACATACAAGTCATATAACTCTTAAACTGTCATAAAGAACACCTTTATAAGAGCCTCCAGAATGGTCTTCGCTTGGTCAAGATTGCGTCTAACCTGTAACAACATAATCCAACAAAACTATATCATAACAGATAATTAAAACCAAGAAAACTAAAACAAGGCATTGTTAATGCTAATATATCAGGACATTAAGACTGGTTCAAGCAAGAAAGGCTTAGTTACCTGTCGAAGCTTTTCAAATGACTGGACATTGTTTTCTCTCCTCTGCATCTATAGTAGAAGTAAAGCGTTGTCAGTGTCTTTCTTTCTCTGGTTAGATTGAAATTAGAAAAAGAAAGTATGAAGATAATAGCCTACCCTTCTTGTGTGGAGTCTATGAGCTTTCTCCCTTGGCCTAAACACATTGTAGGGATTGGTGTCATTGACCGGTGGAGGAGGCTGTTCCAAACAAAGAAGCAAAACTTCAATTAAACTAATCGAGGCAAGACCCCTTCGAACATGAACCGTAGATAATGGTACAAACCTGCAAACGCCGCAGGATAGGCTTCTGCCATCTTTTGCGCTAAGTTCACACAACAACAAAAAGTAAATGAAACGTATGCATTAGTCTTATAAGCCAAACGTGCTCCAAATGTTTAACTAGTTGGTCACAGGATTATGCATAAGCTTCAAGAACCTAAAGATAACTCAAACAAGGTTTCATCTCACGCCGTCAAAAAAAAAGTTATTAAAATATCATCAACCTATGCAACACAATGTCTGTATCCAGAAAACTTGTAACAATAAAGCCATGCCAAACCTTGTCTTTCCAGTAGTTGAAGATAGCCTGGAAGACTCCATAATTAATGGACAGTGATTGCAGCGCCTGTAATAAGATGATAACAATAACTATTTTAAATGCCATGTTCGGTCTGTATGAGTATATGTTAAGGAACAAGAGATATGATAATCCTAAAGACTATAAAAACACAATCAAAGCAAAGGTATACCTCAATAGCACCATCAAGCTGCAAAAGCACAGGAACCGGAGAACCAAGGGTAGGTGTAATGACTCCTGCTTTTTCCCGCGTCTTATGATCCAACACCTCTAGCTTAAAAATAATGCTCTCAAACCTGTTTCAAACATTTCAACAATGACTATATGGCTCATCAAAAAACAATGATTCTTCTTTCTGTGGCTACTTGATTGAAGGTTAGGTGCTAGCACTTTTAGCAGAATCCAATCACTTTGAGCATATATAGAGCGAAGTGATATACAGAATATGATAGTGGGATTGGTTACTATACATTTCAGGTGAAAGTTCCTTGTTATCTTTATCATACTCATAAAGCCAGTCATCATCCTCATTGTCAAGATCATACTCAACAAAATCTCCAAGCTCAGACCGAGCTGCAAATCAAAACACAGACTTAAAGTCTCCATATAAACAAATAAACCACCTTCATCTCAAGAATACAAAACCAAAACAAAGTTAATTAGTACCTCCTCTTGCACGTAGATAAGAAGCAGGTTGACCAAAAGTAGCTGAATAATCTCTTTCATATGTATCCACAACAACAAACTGAGGTGTTGGTATTTCTGAAGCAAGCTTCTTACTTGGCACTGGATGCACCTGATAACAGAAACACAAGATCTTACACTACTAAAAACTGTGAAAAAAAAATGATGCTTGAAGTTAGTATAAAATAGTTCACCTCATTGTCAACATCTACAGAAGCTATACGAAGCAGCTGAGAATTTCTAGTGGTTGAAGTTGGTGTGTCGTCGTCTTCAAAGTCTTTAAACGATTTTAAAATCGGAAGCTTTTTGTGAATGTCTAATGGCCGTGGCCGGAATGAAAGTCTGCTCATTTCACCTTGTTGCCCACAATTCTACTTACAAGAGTGTGTGTATATATACAGACAGAGAGATAACTATAGATGTTGCTCCAATAAGACAGGAAAGATGTAATCGAATGAGGATTTTAGGGTTTGGGTTTTGGTTTGAATCTGGAAGGGACGAGAAATGAATCAAATTTGATATCCACAATTTCCGAATCTCTCACTTGTATAATCCCAATTTCTAGGGTTTTTTTGTTGCCGGACAAAATGCCTAAAAAGGGAAACTCTTTCGTGATTAACCCAGAAGTCAAAATCGAAGAAGAGAGACGAGCTTAAAGGAAATTAAAATTGTAAAAGAGAATTAATGGAGGACGACTTCAGTAATGTGTTTAGACTATGAATGGTAACATCAAAAATGTGTTTTTCAAATGTTTTTTTTTTTTGTCAAAAATCTCTTTTAAGTTAATATTTTGTAATTGGTGTTTTTCAAAAAAAAAAAAATTAATTATATTTTTTTTAACAAAGAAAAATCTCATTTGTTCCGTAAATAGTTTTGTTCAGTACGTACCATATTTAAATCAAACCATTCTAAAATGTCCCGCAAAAACATCCTTATCATTCGGACTAATTCCCCCCCCCCCCCCACAAACATCATATTTAAAAGGGAAGTTTTTATTTTATTTTTGTATTTAGTAATTACTAACATTTCTTTTTGAATTACTTCTCATAATTCAATGATAATCGCATTATTGGTTTTGAATGGTACCAGTCCGACAAGGCGGATTAGTCCGAGAGCGATCAAAACCGTTTTTATTTACCATTCACAATAATTGTTTTAGAACAGTGTGGACAGAAAAAAATAAAAGCAGTCCACTGCGGACTAAGTGTGAATCAGTTTTATGAACAAATAAATGTGGTCCGTAGCGGACTATTATCCACTCCAAAAATGATGTGGTTTGGTCCGCACTTGAATTTGTCCATTGTGACCGCAGTTACCATGTATGATGGTTTTAGACTACAGTGCAGTTCAAATATAATATGCGTAAAAACATATTTATAAAACAAGTGCGATTTTTCATTTGTTTTAGAAAATATAAATATTTTTTTTTAGAGGAACACTAACTACATAAAAAATGTGATAGGAAATTTAAAGCGGTTTACAAAATACACATTTGAAAAATGCTTTTAACCGTTACCATTCATGGCTTAAATAACAGTTTCTTTAAATGTTTTCTTGAACACTGAAAAATAAATGAACAAAAATCCACAGCTTTCTATTTACAAAGAAAGACCCCAAAAGAAGTATTGCCATTCAGGGCTTTGCATTCACTTGCTGTGAATCCGGTTGTACCGTGGTAAGCTACATCAAATCAAGAATCAAGTAGATGTCCTACGCCACTGTTTCTTGCTTTTCATCTGACTTAACTTGAAAGGACTCCAGCTTTTTCTACGTTTTGAAGTCTCACAAAAGAGACCAGAAGCAAGAGCTTGTTGAAGCCATAACTCAAACTCTTCTTCATCTTCATCCATCATCTCCACATCTAAATCCCAAGGGAACCTACTTGAGTTTGATCTCTGTGTTGTCTTTTCTAACCCAACCATGTTCACATGAAAGCTTGGCCTATGTGTGTTTGGTCTACACGCCATTCCCTGTTCAATCAAATGTATCTCAATCATCTTCACATTCAGGTAATCCACAAAGAGAACCAACCTGGCAAATGGCCCATTCTGAGACGTCAAAGATCTTGCTTTCCGCACAAACAAAAGCACGCGGTATTTCAATCTTAAAGGGCAGGGAAAACAAAGTGGTTGAGTTGAGGAGATACTAAATCAAAACAAGATTCATCATTACAAGCAACTAACCTTATGTGCTTTCTCAAAGGGTAACGTTCCTTTGAGTTCAACCCACCCATCTCCATCTTTTGCTTGATGATATTGACCACAATCCTACATTTAAAAAATCAAATAATCTGAAAGAGAGCATTGGAATAACAAAGAATGCAACAAGATTATGCTTTGTATGAGTTCCTAAGTTGGTTTGATTCATCACCTGGCACCATCTTGCCTTTGCTTTAGTCCTACTGGTGCATACCCATATGTGTGAATTACCACATTTTGTACAATGTATCCGCCTCGACTCTTCTGCACGGTAACCAGGACCACTCTGCAAATGAACAAACATGAGAAGTCTGCAAACACGCGCCAAAAAATACTACAGAGAAGCAAAATGAGAGTGACTAAACCTGATGTGATGAAGCATGAGATGTCTGACAAACACTCCTGGTCTTAGACTCTTCTTTTCGTAGTTGTTCATCGTAATCTCTCTTCTTTACATAATCAGAAAGAACCTGAGAAACAAAAAAGAAGTTCAAGTCTTAAATGTCTATACATCTAAATATACCAAGAACATTGAAGTTTATAAGTTATCCTACCTCGTAAGCACATTGAAGTTTCTTGAATGACTCACTAGCCAAAGGACTTCCCATATTTTTATCAGGATGAACCAACATTGCCTAGAACAAATCACATACTTCATTAACCTTCAGATTAATTGCATTAACCTACTCACCATTGGAAACAAACAACAAACCTTCTTTCTATACTCTTTCTTCAACACCGCGTCATCGATCTTTTTATGCCGAGGGAACCCCAACGCTTCATAATGATTCAAACTTTTCAGTATTCTCTTCATTTCATCAGCTGAACTTGTTTCTACTTTGACTATCTTAACACTAGAAATCTCCTTCACGCTATTAACAACAGTTGTAGGAGCAGTTGGTTCAGCAGATGACTTATTCTCGTGAACAATTTTCTCGGTTTCTTCTTCGACAGGAACTGAAGGATACTCAAATTCCCCTGAATAGTCTTCTTCTATGATTGTTTCTTTGGATTTCTTTGGTTCCTCGGGTTGTGGTTTTTCACTTAGATTGTCACACCATTGAAGAAGACAATTTAATACATCGTTGGACAAGAACGCAAGATTCATTGAGAGCAAAACACCAAGCCATCCTAGTCTGACTTTGACACAATACATCGCGTATAAGGCCGCCATTAGAACCACCAGACGGGCATGATTTAAGGAGAATAAATAGCCTGAATCAAACAAAACTAGAGAAATTAATACCATGTAAATAGTATAGACTCATTGACAAATAACCTGAAAGACAACCCAGCAAACTAATATAAACTTACCTCCGACTATAAACAATGTTCCGGTGATCCAAAAGTTTGCATACATCCATAAAATCAAAATACCAAATAGTCCTACAATAAAGAGCCCAGGAGTGCAACCCAAGTTCAGAACAACAGCTGCAGCAGCTCCCTGCAATAGTAAATTCAAAACAATAAGTCAACCCCAACTTAATCAACCAAATCTACAATCTAATGTAGTAGACTTCAAATAAAAAATCTTGAAACATAAATTCTAAGATCAAGAATTATCCCCTTTCTCCATTTCACATCTTAGATCTAATGTAGAAAGGGGATCATTCTTAATCATAGAACTTATGTTTCAAGAAAGGGGACTATTATCCATTTTGCATCTTAGAACTTATACATCTTAGATCAAGACTTATCCTTTCTCCATTTCTCAATCAACCAAATCTACAATCTAATGTAGTAGACTTCAAATAAAAATCTTGAAACACAAGTACTAAACTAGACTTGTGTTCTAAGATCAAGAAGCATAAGTTTCAGAATCAGTTTGGTTAGTAAAACACAGTTGACAGTCCTATTTAAAGATCTAAAATCCAGAAACAAATATCTCATCTCCCTGAAATGGTGAATAAACACAACTCAATCAACCAAATTTCCAATCAAATGTAGACTTAAAAATAAAATCTTGAACAATCTAGTGGGGAATAGCATCTAAGATCAAGAATTATCGCATTTCTGCATTTCACATCTTAGATATAAGTTTCAGAATCAGTTTGGGTAGTAAAACACAGTCCTAATTAAAGATCTAAACCCATAAAGAAATCAGAAAATGGGTAACAAGTCTAAAGACAATACCATACTGAGGAGAACATAAACCAAGCAAGACAAGGAAGTCAAGCTAAGGAAGCAACTCCACATTATCAGAAGCAAAGCAGCTGAGCCCAATTTGGCGCTGCAACGGAAACCTCTCAAGATGCAATCTTTCCAGTAAACAATTGATAGACGAAGCAGACCTAATAGCTTCCCACATCCACTACACACCAATGGCCAGTGACGCTCCACGAGCTCTCCTATCTTCTCCACAAAACAACGCACCGCAGAACAAGCATTCGAGCACATATGTTTCTGAGATTGCATCCATTTCCAACCTTGTTTAACCAACCCAATATCCTCCATAGCTCAAATTCAACAACAAGAGAATGAAATAGTCCAAAAGCTAACCACTTTAACTCACAAAGACATTAACTCAGGTCTCAGGCTAGAAACAAAGATTGAATGCTGTGAGAACAGAACCGAAAGGACTCATCTCTTGACGAAACTAGCTTCTCCGCCATGGTTTATGATCATCTCCACCAGGTTGAGTAGCTCAAATTCAACAACAAGAGGATGAAATAGCCCAAAAGCCAACTACTTTAATCCCTACCTCAGGCTAGAAACAGAGATTGAATGCTGTGAGAACACAACAAGGACTCATCTCTCAACCAACCTAGCTTCTCCTCCATAGTTTCTCATCCACCAGGTTGAGTAGCTTACTCAAACAGATTTGCCGTATAAACTTAACAGAGAAGATAGACAGTACAAGCAACACACAGTACCAAGAAGACAATCCAGTCACGCTTATTCGTTCAACGCAAATCCCTTCACATGCAAGTTTCCTCAACACAACAGATTAAAAAAAAAGCTCCGCAATATCTGAAACAAACAAAAAATGGAATCTTTACTTTACCCTTTTTATAGCAAAACCCAGTCTTTGCTTCATTCAAAGACATTCCCTTGATTACCCATCAAGGTCCCACCTTTTTGATAAACCAATCCTCTGATCGGATCCGAGAATTTCCGGTGAATAAATAACCTCGTCGGAGAATCACCACCACCGACAAGAGTGATAAACAAAAGTGAGGAAATGGGCTTTGGTTAAAGTAGATTGGAGGGGTACTGTAAGATTAAAGCTCCAGAAACCCTCGAAAGAGCTCGTGAAAAAAAAAGCGAAAAAAACAAAACTTCAAAAGTTTCAAAAAGTTCTTCGAGGAGAGAGAGACGACAAAGTTTCGCGTGTATAGAGAGAGAATATATATAATCCATAGAGAAGAAGGTGAGGTTAAGTCGTTAATTATTATAATCAGCCTTGGTTTTTTGGCGTATTGATTAGCATTAGTTGAGTTAATCGAGCATAATTACTGCTACTGGAGTAGTATAATCTTCTGGGTCACACTTGGCTTCCAAGAGTGTGAAATCTCCTGCGGCTGCGCGTGCCATAAATCCGGTTAAATCCGGTTAAATCCGATTAAAGTTGAATACCAATTCAGGAATTTAACCAAACCGAATCTTCAAATTATGTATGCGTTTCGAGTCTTATTATATTGTAACTCAATACTGAAAGTAATATAATTCACTGTTACTTTTTAAGCAAAAAAAAAATCTAAAACGATTTTGTCTTCTAAATCGGGGGTTCATAATTGACGACGACAAATAAATTAACATTTTAATGACCGCATTTTATTCACTAATTTACATAATATTCTAAATGTTGATTTTCCTGATGGATTTATCGACTAAAGAAAAACAGTTAATACAATAATTGCTATTCAATTCTTCTATTGGCATTATATGATCGTATCCGTAAATACTCTTGTGGAATTTGGTTTAAGTTATGTTTTTAGAGCATATGTGTTGTTTTTTTTGTAGACAAATAGTTTTGAAAATATTGTTTGTTTTCATTTGACATTATTTAGTTAAGCATGTTCTATTATATATGTATCCCTCGTGTCGTTTGTTTATGTTTTTGGGATTATGTGAATACATCAAAGATACCAAATTATTATTAATATAAAATTATTCTTCTGTCCATATGCAATACAAATATATCTAGCTGTATTTACAATGTGTTTGTGTGTATATAATTGTATATACTATCAAATTAAATTTATCTCAAACATAATTTGTTATTTGTAGTGTTTATTTATTTTCATAAGAAGAGTTTAGTATCAAAATTTGTTTATGCCTTGCTTACCGAGTTTTTAGTGTATATACACGGATGTGGTTTGGCCAAAGCCGGAACTGTGATATTCCGGACCTATTAAAAAAAAAATATATATATATATATATATATATATATATATATATATACGGTTAAAAATTATATCTAAAAAATTATACAAAACAAAAAATAATCTAAACAAAATAAAAATAGAAAAACACAATAACAAAGAAAAATCTTAAAATATAATTTTATACACTAGCAATTTACAAAATTTATTTTTAATATATTTCCTTAAATGTATTTATGTTTTGTGATAAATATAATATATATATATATATATATATATATTATAATTACATAAACTTTCTATACAATTGGAAACTCTTATATAATGAAAGTCTCATTCAAAAGTTTTATAAGAATATGCTCAAATCCTACTCTAGGTTTGGTTGGGTTGAATTTTGGTCATTCATTATTTGCTTTTGAGTTTCTTGTTCTCTTGTTTCTCAAATCTTTTAACACCAACCAACTTTTATAGAAGCATTGTTGAGCGCTGTCTTGGTCAACTATTCAATTTGATTGTTAAAATCCTTAGTTCATCCATTGGTTGTCTTATACTAGTCTTTGCTTTGTCATTTTAGTTATTTATTGTGGCTTATGACTGCAGAATGAATGTATTTTTGCCGTTTTTACTTCTTGATATTTTTTTCTGGTTTAGTCTTTGGTTTATTCGACTTGTTGTAAATTTTGTGTTTATGGTTAATATAAGTATTTTTAGACACAACAAAATGTTAAAATGTTCCTTTGACTTATAAGTTACAACAACTGTGGCTTATGACTGAATTAATGTATTTCTTACTGTTTCTATTTTTTGATATTTTTCGGGTTTAATATTTAGTTTGTTCAGCTCTATTGTAATTTTCTGCTTATGGTTAATATAAGTAGTTTTTAGAGGGAAACATATTAAAATGTTCCTTTGACTTATAAGTTACAACAACTGATATAGTTTGTAGGACACGAATCATTGTTTTGTTAGGTCCACATCCATCTTAGATTGAATATATGAATGACATCGGTGGCTTGTAAGCTGCTGCAACCTTACTCTCGTTAAAATTTAATAGTAGTTTTGTATTTTTGTTTCTCTTCACGATTTAGACGTGTAGCTAACACATATCGAGTGATCAACAAATAGTTGTTAATTTAAACGACTTTGATTTTGTATTATATCTTATAAAGTAATACTCTAGTTGATAGTTTTCTAATCACTTGAGTAGAAAAATATCCAGAGAAAAAGAAGATAAAGGAATAATAATCGTAGTCTTGAAATAAAGAAAACTATATACTAAAAACACATTGACCAAATCCTTGTGTACAATTATATACTTCTACATTCGGATTTATGTATTAGTAAATATGATTAGAATATGTTTGATAATAAGACTCTTTTAAAATTAAGACAATGGTCAAGTTTGTTGATGTTTCCAGTTTGGAGAAGCCACAGTTGAAGGAGCAAAGAAAATCAACACATCCAGCTACTTGTGTTGTTTGTCAACGAGCGACTAGAAACGCCGTAGCCAACGCTGGTCGCTGGAAGCATTGTACAAATCTGTGATTCACTTCACAGCGTGCAGACAAGATCACCAACGAGGAAAGACATTGCCAATCTCTGACATATGTATGGGCATTTGGAGCTCCGTTCAAATTCATATCGGGATTTTCAGATTTTTTTTATTTAGAGATATAAAATCCATTCATATTTTAGAATTTTGGTTCGTATTCCGAGTTTGGATTGAGTTTGGATATACCAAATATCAAAAAGGAAAAATAGTTAAATCTAAATAAAATTTGGTTAAATTTTACAATTATAATAATTATTTTCATATATTTTAGCTATTTAGATATTTTGATTATTTTGATTTTAAAATAATTTTAGATTTATAATAATAATTTTAGATATTATGTTATTTTAAGTCTAAATATAATTAATTTATATATATAATTGTATTTCGGTTATTTGGATATCTATAGGTTATTGGTTTGGTTTGAGTTTGGATTCGGTTTTTCGGATACAAAGTATAGGATTTGTTCCGATATTTTGTCGGTTCTGGTTTGATTTGGTACCATTTTTTGGGTCGGGTTCGAGTTCAAATCTTTTGATCAGGGTATTTTGTCATGTCCTACTCTAGCAAACTAGTGGGGTTGTATAAGTAAATTAATTTGTATAAGGGTCAAAACTGAAAATAAAACAATAAATTGATAATCCAACGTGGCAAAACCGATTAGGAATATTAAGATCAACGAATCTCCTTAACCAATTGAAGATAACGTTAGTGAAGAACATATCCACACGAAAGCCACACAGCAAACGCCACGTGTCATGACAAGAATCTCTT
This sequence comes from Orychophragmus violaceus, assembly GCA_030180135.1. Taxonomy (NCBI): domain Eukaryota; kingdom Viridiplantae; phylum Streptophyta; class Magnoliopsida; order Brassicales; family Brassicaceae; genus Orychophragmus; species Orychophragmus violaceus. The sequence continues at coordinate 1,093,726 of CM058231.1, read as the reverse complement.
ATCGCATCTCCTCTCCTCTCATATTAGAAGACCTCAAGACCACACAGACGCACTAGTGCGAGAGATCGAGAGAAGAGAAGAAATAATGGCTGCTTCAGTGATGTTTTCATCGGTGACGTTGAAACCGGCGGGTTTCACGGTGGAGAAGATGTCGGCGAAAGGATTGCCGTCGCTCACAAGAGCTCCGTCTTCCTTCAAAATCGTAGCGAGCGGTGGCAAGAAGATCAAGACCGACAAACCTTATGGTCCGTATAATATGCACACCAGACTCTACTTGTTACACACGCTACCGTTAAATCGATTTGTTTTGTAGGAGTTAACGGCAGCATGGACCTGAGGGACGGCCTCGACGCCTCCGGCAGAAAGGGCAAGGTTAATTCCGTTTATACTTCAAACCGATGTCGTTTAGATTTTGAATGGTTACTGCGATCATCAGACTAAATCAACTACAAACTAAAACACTATTTTGGGTGGACTATAATCCGTTACAGACCAAGTTTATCTATTCAAGAGATGATATGTATTTGGTCTGTAACAAACTTTTTTGATTTTTTTCTATTTGCACCATTGTGAATCAAAAATTGCGAATAATATAAAAACGGTTTTGACTATTTGTGAAGTAATTCGTCTTGACCGCAATTACTATTTAAAACTTTAATGTTAGGGATATACTGTTTTTTCCATTTCCTAATTCAGTTTCGTTAAAACCGATGTCGTTTTAATCTCAGGGATACGGTGTTTACAGATTCGTCGACAAGTACGGAGCTAACGTCGATGGATACAGGTGAGTGATAATAAACTCTTCAACAGTTCATATCATAGAATATATGTTGTTAACATAATGATGATTGGGTTTTGCTTTGCAGTCCTATTTACAACGAGGACGACTGGTCAGCAAGTGGTGATGTGTACAAGGGAGGAGTCACAGGATTGGCTATTTGGGCAGTAACACTCGCCGGAATTCTCGCCGGAGGAGCTCTTCTTGTGTACAACACAAGTGCTTTGGCTCAGTAAATCTTAAGACATGTGTACTCATGTGTTCTCTGAATGTTTGTGTAGTCGTTCTCTTCTATGTAATGGTGTTATTAAACTCAGAACATACTTTGAGGTTATAAGAGTTCAAGTGTTTGTATATATATTCATCTTTGGGCGATCTCGGTGCACAAAAAAGAACATGAATACAACATACATATGTATATTATAGACTGAACCATTTGGAGTTTCAAATGATGATATTTGAAACAGATATGAACATGATGAGTGTTGTTGTTGATCAGAACATGATTAGATCCTAGTTCCCGGCTTAAGTTTAGTCATTGAAAATCGTCAAGGGTGTCGTCTTCTTCTTCTTCTTCATGAGGTGAAACAGACGAGGAGCTAGAGCTAAACAAGAGAGTTGATCGATGCACTTCTCCATCTGACATCAACAGTCTCACTCTCTGCAACGCCATGACAAACATACCCAAACGCATAATGCAAAAAGCTTACAATCACAGTTGATAAAAGATGGACTTTTGCAAATATGGTTGTTCGTTTGTCTGCTGTTGGCGACAACGGCAGGTTGTTGCTCGTTTAGCTGCCGGTGGCAACCGCCAGTATCCAACCATACTCTTTTGTGGTTTAAATTTTTGATCGCTGATTTAATCATCATCAGATGCAAGAAGCTACGGTTGGACGCTGACGGCTACCGGCAGCGGCACAAGTAAACGAACAACAATCCGCGGCCAGCAGCTAGCAAACGAACATGACTAATATTTTTGTATCAAAGATGGGATGAGAAACTGAGAATGGACGAAGCAAACCTTGTCAATTTCATCTTGAAGAGAAGGATCGATGTTCCCTTAAATGTTGTAGTGCTTTCTCTCTACCTTGTCCGAACCTGAAAACAGAGACCGGAAACACAAAAACATATCTCATAATGTATATCCACTTTTTTCAATCTAGAATCCAGTCCAGACCTTTGGTCTTCGTAAATCCAATCCACTCTGTGTTAAATGCAATACTGGATCTTCATACAAACAAACTTGGAGAAATATCTGGTACAGCTTGGTTTTAATGAACAGTAGAAGGTCTTTCTATGGTGTGCAATCTGATATTGATGTCAATTAAGAAAGCTGGTTTTAAGTTTCCTTAAGACAAGAGATTAAGAAGGACAAATGAGTTATGTATGTTATTCTTAAAGCTTCTGAGTCTTCTGATATAATGTGTCTTGTTCTTAGTCAATCAAGGACAAAGCTCAGACTATTATAACCCATCTCCTGCACTTTCTTGAATCATAAATTTTCCATGACAACTCAAAAGTCCAGCATATTAAATGATAACAACTCAAAAGTCCAGCATATAACAACAAATGCCAGTTTTTTTTGTGCCAAGTTTGAAGTTAAACTTGCTGTTAAACAACCACAATGATACACTTATGGTTTCACTGATGAAAAAAGAGCTAGCTAGTAAGATAATTCATATTAAAAGCATATGATGAGATTTTAAGTCGCACGTTTCTTAGATTTTTGACAATCTTGCAGTTCACATATATAAAGAAGTTGCAAATCACATTGCTGAGATCTTTTCTTGATTTAGACTAAAGATACATACAAGAGCAATGAATCATTTTTAATTAGCTATTCACCATTCATTGTGATTTGCTTTTCGATCGGGGGTGGTGAATCCAGTCCACAGCTGCATTATAATGCTCGTTGATAATGCAAATTAACAGGGCATTCGTACACTGGCTACACCAAAAGTAGGAATCATTGAGTCGACATGAACTGCAACTCAGAAAGTGATGAGACAAACTATGTACCTTCATGTTATTCCCTTTAAATGCATGTGCAAATGGATTATATTTGCAAACAAAAGGACACTGATTGAAGATCGTATTAAGTCTAGAGTCCATCCTGAAATGGACACAACACCATATAAAGAGAGACACACCACACTTGCACGGTTGCACCACTAGTCATTGTATTTATGCAGAGGAAGTAAGTAAACACATAACAGTTCATAACTCGTAGAACACAGTAATTAAACACCCTAGTATAGACTCAGAGTGTAAAAATACCAAGCTTGCTATCCTTGCTCAAAGACTGTGAACCATTTTCATTTACTCGAATCAATTAACATCTAATGAACATAAATGAAATGGGTTGTTATTTCTAAGTTCAAAGTCTTCGCATGTGTCTTCAATGGCAAGTTTGGGTTGTTATTTCTAAGTTTTTGATTTTATTCGAGTTTTGGTTAGTTGTAAGTTTGGTTTCCTTTTTAGGGTCTTTTATCGGGAAATGTATATTTTTTCGGTTTAGTTTCCGGGGATATCTTCATGTTCCGCCGGTTTTATGGGTTTAGTTTTCAGAAATTATTCTTTTGTCTACTGGCTTATGTATTCCTCATTTGTATATTTTTTCAGTTAATCAAATACCATTGAAACGGAAAAAAGGAACATATATGAAATGGAGGTAGATCGATAAGGTTTTGAATGATAGCCGTTGTGACATCGGAAACCATTCTATTTGCAAACCGAACAACAATCCATCTCGGATTAAGCTTCTGTATTTATATTTGATCTTCAACAAATTTCTTTTATTGTCTCTATTTATATAGCTGCATATTAAATAGTATGAATGATAAATAAAATGTCTTCATCCATATGACCACTGTAAGCCTCGATAAAACTAAAAATATGTCATTTCAAAGATTCTACTAAATTCTCTATTCCCTCCTATCAAATATAGATTTTGTTGCAAGAATGCAGTTAATAGCTAGCTACTAGCAAGCTGTCGAAATGATTTCAAACAGATTCGTATTTTCCCTTAATTATGATTTTTAAATTGGAAAATAATCAAGAGCACACCATATATCACGTGATCTTCTGTATCAATGATTTCATGCTTTTCCAACCTCCACAACCTTTATTACCAATTTCATAACATAACCTTTCCATAAATTTCCGGTGCATATAATATATGATGGATACTTAATATAAAAAAGAGATAAGAAGAAGAATAATTAATACTTTCCATTAATAAATAAACAAAGGACTATTAAAGGTAATTAAAAAGTTGTATTAATAAATTCTAAATCTAATCTGTGTATTTAGCCGTTATCCGAGAGATCCCGCCATTGGTTCCTCCAACAGAACCAATTCGGAAAATATCGAAATTACCCCGAGAATGCGGTGAAATGCACGCGCCACCAGGCTCGTATATGTACTCTCTCTACTCCCGAAAAACAAACTCGCAACGCTCCAAAGCAAAAAAAAAAAAAAACAGTTGTAACCAAAAACCTCTCTCTCTTTCATTTTTCTTTAGATCTGGCCGTGTTGAGTCCCCGGGACGACGGCGATATTCCTTTTTGGTTGCATGAGCGCCGGTGGTGATGGCTTCAGCTTGCGTCAACAACAATGTTGCTGTTTCTCAGGAGTTTTCTGCTTACGGATGTTTCAATCCACGAGCTTCTTCCTCCTTCAGACGTGAAGACGCTCGGAGCTCTGGATCCGCCTCATCGGAGATTCAGAAGCAGATTCCACCAAAGGAACCAGCTAGTGATTTCGAGTTTAGACTCGAGGATCCGGTCGAAATGCTTCCCGCCGACGAGCTTTTCTCCGAAGGTAAACTCGTAACGAAGCAACAATCGACTGGGATTGCAGACACCGGCGGGAAATGCAGGAGGATGGAAGTTGAGATGGAGATCTCCGGCGGCGATAGTTGCTTGTTTTCTCCCAAGGCGCCACGGTGTTCGAGTAGGTGGAGGGAGTTGTTAGGACTCAAACGATTCTCTCAAAACAGCAAAGCAACAACGACGTCGTTTCATTCAAATCCGAGATCGTCTACTTCTTCGTTGAAGCAATTTCTGCACCGGAGCTCCAGATCATCGTCGTCTTCCTCTTCCGATGCTTCTCTTCCTCTCCTCAAGGATTGCTCCGATTGTGAATCTCTCTCCATCTCCTCTTCCCGTATGTCCCTCTCATCTTCCTCCTCAAGCCACGACCACGAGGATATTATTATCCCGAGATTATCCCTCGACGCAGAGAGACCTAACCACCACCACCTCCTTAACCAGAACATAACCGCGAATCCATTTGCTCCCTCTCGTAGCCAAAACCCAAACCCGCCGAGAATGAGGTTAGTGAAGCCTCGTGAGAGCAATACAACGGGAGGGAGAGTGGGACGCAGCCCGATGCGATGTCAATCATCAATAACCAGAGGACTCTCCGTAGACAGTCCAAGACTAAACTCGTCAGGTAAAATAGTGTTCCAGAGCCTTGAACGAAGCTCAAGCAGTCCGAGTAGCTTCAATGGTGGAACGAGTGGGTATAGACATAGAGGAATGGAGAGATCGTATAGCTCGAATGTGAGGGTAACTCCGGTTTTAAACGTCGGCCAGTTTTTCTCTTCATCATCATCGTCTCAACACAATAGAACAGGGAGTTTGTCTAATAACAGAGCTTCGTTTCATCACCATCATGGTGGTATCACTAAAGGTCGTCACTCCACCGATCGAATCTAAATCATTTACCCGGTAACTTCTCTGGCTTGTTAGCTGTACCACCAACACTTTTAACAGAGCTCTTTATTAGATTTTAGAATCGAGAGGGTGTATATAAAGAATCTGGCATTGTTAGTGTAATTCTCTAGGGTTTTTCTAGGGTTCTTCATTACACTGGGAATTTGAAGCTCCCATTACTGTGTATTGTTGCTTGCTTGGTTCAGGTTTGTGTGTTGGAGAGAGTGAGGTTGACGCGCTTAATGGATGCGTGTGGGTCGTAGGAAAATAGATTCTCACTCTCTCTCTTGCTCTGTGTGTATTTGCGCGCTCTCTCCCCACGTTGAAGCTTATCTAAGCTGTCTCTTTCATGTGATATTTTTAATTTTTTAGATTTTAACATTTTTGTCGTTTTCTGAGGTTTCGGAAATGATGCAGTTTTTTCAGACACTTTACCATAACCTTTTGGTCTTTTTCTCTCACTATATTTATTTTTTTGTATTTTTCGGTTTACTCTTTATTTTATTGTTTGTTGTTATGTTAATCAAAGAAGGTTCGTTTAAGCATTAGTTAATGCTGTGGATCTATATTAGTCATTGGTCTAGTGTGTTGGAATCATATGTTTAGTTGTCAGGATTTTTTCCTGCAACTTATTATGATAGTGGTACGTGAGAGGTACGAAAGTGTGGAAATATTACATTGAATATCAAGTCTAGTAGAAATGGTTCAAAAAAAAAGTTGTAGAAAAAGATAAGATTGGACCAGCAAGAGATTGTATTGTATATAAGTACAATTAGGGATGTTAATTTGGGTTAAATAACCCAACCCAAACCCAACCTACAAATATCCAATCCACAAAAACCCAACCCAAATCCAACCCAAACATTTATTTTGTTAATGGGTAAAATCCATGTACAACCTAGTAAGTTGTGGGTATATCCATGGGTATCCAAACATTGAAATTTTTCATAATACCATATTTTTACTATTGCATAATATCAATACACCAATGATTACAAATATTCAAAGCTGTAACATTATTTGAGGATCCATATAATCCAACTAAAAAACGAAACAAAAACTGGAAATAAGGTCTCAATGTCTCATCATCGTGGAGTCTCCAATTTTCTGCATCATTTGCTTCCCTGCAAACATATATCAACACAATGACCACATCATGTCTCCCTGTAAAACATGTAAACACAAACACATCAGAAGTACGCTATTGAACAATAAAAGACAGCTCCTATGTTCCTAGAAGAACGAAATGAAAGAAAGACAAGTGTCTATTTACACCATGTCTGAAAGTATACACTAAGAGTCTAAATTAGCTTTGAATTGCAGATTCACGGCATTTCTTACACACTTTATACAGCTCCTATGTTCTTTGATCTGTAATAACAGCCTCACCCTCAAAGTACACTATAAAACATCAAACTCTTCATAATTTAGATAATGCAGGCAACTAAAAAACATCAATCTGATCAAGCTATTTAAACATCAAACAGAGATCAATACATATATTTTCAGACACCAAGTTACATGCATAACTGTCTGAATATAGACATCAAACAGAGATAAATACATATATTTTCAGACACCAGTTACACACATAACTGTCTGAATATAGACATCAAACAGAGATCAATCAGACAAGCTATTTATCAATCTTTCACGCATAACACACTAACCTCGTCATCGAATCTCATGTCCTTGAGCTACTAGCATCATCGTCTCCATCATCAAAGAAATCTTCAATGTCACCTACGAAATAAGAAAATAACATAATAACTTCAACACAAATTTCAGATTCAATCATATTCAGTCAACAAACAAACATAACTTTACCTTCAAACTCAGCAAATCCACGTAACCAATTGCGTGTACATAGCAACGCTTGAACATTTTTCGGTAGAAGACGGTTCCTATATGGAGTTAAAACTCGGCTTCCAATGCTAAAGGCAGACTCTGAAGCCACTGTCGTAATGGGAATGCTAAGTAAATCAGAAGCTAGAGATGCCAAATCTCCATGGCGTTTCCCATGGTTTTTCCAATAATCCAAAACTTCCATATCAGTAAAAGACTTCATCTCGACTGTGAAGCTTTAACAAATTTTACACTATCTCGGATCTTCTCCAGAAGATTTCCAGCTAGCTCTAATCCCTTCTTCACAATGAGATTTAACACATGCGCACAACATCTAACGTGCAAGTACTTTCCATCGCATGGTAATCTATTACCAATGACCATCTGCAGACGATGCTTCAAAATCTTCTGCATACTGTCATTACTGGTAGCGTTATCTAAGGTGATAGAGAATACCTTCTTTTCTAGATTCCACTCTTTCAAACAATCCAAAATCTTCTTAGCAATCTCTTCCCCGGTGTGTGGAGGTTTGAACTCGCAAAACGCTAAAACCTTGCTGTTTAACCTCCAACCATCGTCAATGTAATGCGCTGTTAAACATACATAACCCATCATAGTGGTAGTGGCTGACCACAAGTCTGAAGTAAAGTTTATGCGACCTTTGTGTCTTGCCAAAACCTCTTTCAACTTTGCCTTTTCTAGTTCATATCTCTTATAAACATCTGCACCAGCCGTTTGCCTACATATAGGCTTACAATCCGGGTTCAGATATTTATCTCTTTCTCGAACTTTCTCATATTCCACATACTTGAACGGCAAATCATGGTAGATAATGATTTCACTAGTTTGACGGTCTATTTTTGGATCATAAATCAGCCTGCCTCTGTTATCCCTACCGTCGGTTCTAGGTCTCTTTGGACAATTGTCTAAATGGCGCTTACAAGCTGATGTTCCTGAGCTAATTTCAACGACCATTTTCTTACTACAATGGACACACCTACCTCTACTTTTTCCATCTTCCTCTACTGTCTCAATAGGTATGAACTCTTTCCAAACATCAGCTTTTAGGCGTTTATTAGAATCAAATACCGTTTGAGTCGGATGAATCGATTGAATCTCACTCTCTGATGCTGCTAGTAAGGTTTCTCCATCCTGATAATCATCCATTGCCATCATATGTTCATGCTGAGCTTGAAGTGTGGCAAGTAATTGTTGCGATTGTGAATCCATTCAAGAGACCTGGATCACAAATTCAGACACACAAACATAAAAAATCAGTACTGTTGTAAAAATCAACATCCAAACTCAATATGAAACAGGGTCACACACTCAATATGAACAAAGGTTCCAACAGAGAACCATATTTCAAAATAAAGCTTCTGTTTTTAATCCTTAATAATAAGCACTTGACTGAATCATGGTTCCAACTTCCAACAGAGAACCAATTTCAAAATAAAGCTTCCAAATGCCTACTAATATAGCGTAGTTACGATTTAAAAACGTGAATCCTCAGGATCCTAGCCACAGAATCCCTAAGTTCAAACCATCAACCATCTTAAGAAGCCTCTGTTTATCATATCCAGCAAAAAAAAATCGAATAAGCAAAGCTGATCCAGTTTTCACAGGTCTAAACAAAGATTTTATAAATAAGATTATTGTAAACTTGTAAAACCTGAGATAGTGGATTCATGGCGAACTCAGGCACAGAGAGAAACTCAGGTCTAAACAATCCATAGCATCGAAATCGAATGGAGACCAAGGAATTAAAGAGAGAAATACATACAAGTATTAGCTGAGATGGATCTTGTTGATGATGATGTTGAACAAAAAATCTCGCAAATCCTGAAATTTTGAACGTAAATCCAACCCATAAGCCTCTATCACCTGTCTCTATCTTTTCTGTACTTTGGCCAATTCACTGAAATTGAAGAAGAACTGTTCTGTTCCCTTTCTTCCACTCACTAGAAAAATCCAAAATTTAAACCCAAACCATCAAACCCATAACCCATTTGTGATAAATTTGGATACCCATTTGCCAAATTAACATCCCTAAGTACAATACCCTAAGCCTCTATCACCTGTCTCTATCTTCTGTCAATTTTTCAGCCCTTCCTTCCACTCACTAGAAAAATCCCTCACTAACCACATTTGGGGTCTATAATTCTAGTCAATTTTCAGTTTGAATACTAGTTGTCTCAAAAGTTACATCTATATGATGATTATAATAGTAGCTTGAGTATGCTAAGTTCCAAACTCATTATCTTGAAAAACAGTGCATAAAAGTGATAAAAGTAAGCTAGATTTGTGGGTTAAAGACAAAAACCTTTGGCAGAGTTCCCGAAATGGGTTTAGTTTTGTGAGTTTGTATGGGTTTACCATACAGATGGACCAATCAGATTTCTGGTCAGAGGCTCAGTCCTCTATACTAGTCCTAATTTGGCTTTTTTGCATCATCATTACTTATTACAGTATTAACACCCTCACAAGCTCCCATCATTATCATCGACATATAAAATCCAACCATATATACAGTTTAATCATGATAAGAAAAACATATAGAGACAAGGTTAACTCAAAGAATTTGTGGCCCATAGGCAAATAATCTAATAATTCAGTCGCCTTATGAAGCTTGTAGTGTATAGAGTAGATACACTATTTATCTAAAAGCCTACGAGATCCAATTTAATAGGCTTCAACCACGTGACCAGCACAGAAAAACACGTGACTCTCTGCTCTTATCGATTTTGTCGTGCACCCATGTGACAAAACTTTATAAATACTACAAGATATATTAGATAGTTTTGTAAGGGCTTTACCCAACAGAAACGAGAACAAATAATATTATAAACGATAAAAAATAAACGGCCCGACATATTCACTTGGAAATTCTGTTTTACATGATTGATTTGATGGACCGTGGTTAGAGTTTGGAACGATAAAAACGATAAATTCTGTTTCACATATATATTTCGATTGGTAACACTCATGGAATCGCGTAATGGTAGAAATAAAATAAAGTTGCGGAAATAATTTAAAATTTGCTGAAAAAAAATTGTAGAATAAGTTTTGTGTGATTGGATGAGTTTTGCGGAATGGCTGAATACTAAGATTCCACAAATAATCTACATATAGTTCACTTTTCCACTTAATGAGTTTTTCTTTGTATTTTTTTAAGCGAAAACGCAGACTTTGCGTTTTCGCTTTTTTTTTCCTATTCCACAAATTTTTTTGATTGGCAAAATTCTTGCGGAATGGCGTTTTTAAACGCGATTCCGCCATTCCGCAGGTTACCAATCAAGGCCATTGGCTTTATTCGTAAAACAATTAAATAAAAGATGAGTATTTTCCAAACAAAAAGGCCCGATTACATAAAAGGCCACTAAAAGCCCACTTAAAGACTGAAAACACTAAACGGCGTCGTTTGTATGTGAGCAAAGACTTGCAGACTGATCATCAAGTAGTTTCCGAGGCTGTTTTCTCTGTGTTACGTTCAATTGAAAATTGAGAACATAGTGAGAGATATCGTAAAATATAGAGATGTCAGATGATGATGCTATCATAAAAACAAGAGTATTGTATTACTAGTACCTTGTATGATGTTGGTAGAGATCATCTGATCGATGTTATCAATACGCCTTTGTATAGATTTAAGCACCAGATTCATCGAAGAAACTCTGTGTTTAACACTCGAGATCCTCGATGCGTGTTGTACTATGAACGGCAACGGAGCGTTCTCCAGCAATTGATCAAGCTCTGGTGTTTTCATCATCGCATTCAATTAGAAAACCAATACTATCTAATCTGGGTTCCCAACATGTTTCATGTAATTCAAAATTTGTGAAATTCGACGAATAATTGGTTAATCCAAAAGGCAAAATCATGGCTAACCAACTTTATCGGAACGATTAGCAAACAATTAAGAATGAAAAGGCAGCTTGCGAATTGATTGGTTTATCATCGATTAAGTATGGCACAAATTGAAAATCGAGAAGAAGATTTAATCGTACCTTGGACTAGTCGATCGAGTGAGCCGGAGAGTTTGTCTTGGCTACTGAGAGTATCAAGAGATTTAGAGTCAAAGTCCTTAATGACGGACTCTAACATCGCCGATAACCCTCGGCTCATAGCTTCTCCGCCTCCGACGTGACCATCTGCGGCGGTGTATGACGACGACCCAGTCGCATCAGCTGATTCGAAACGCCTCGATTCCGGTTGTCGCTCCATTTCCCGGCTATGTTAAAATTGAGATTGTTTTGACATTTAATAATGTCGTTAAGAAGTTTTCTTGGACGGAAGTACCCCTGAGAGATTAACTTATTTACAATTATAGTGGTTTCGGATTGGTAATACTCGTCGAATCGCGGAACGGTGGAAAATAAAATAAAGCAGTGGAAATAATTTTAAATTTGTTGAAGAAAAGTTGTGGAATAAGTTTTGTGTGATTGGATGGATTTTGCGGAATGAAGGAATATTAAACTTTCACAAATAATCTACATATAGTTCATTTTTCCACTTAATGATTTTTCTTTGTATTTTTTTCAGCGAAAACGAAGACTTTGCGTTTTCGCGTTTTTTTCTTATTCCACAAATTTTCTTGATTGGCAATTTTTTTACGGAATCGCGTTCAAAAACATTCTTCCACAAATTTTTTTGTCAATCACAAATATTTATGGAATAAAAAAAACCGCAGATTTACGTTTTCATTGAAAAAAATACAAATGAAAAATTATTCTGCGGAAAAATGAAGTATATACATATTATTTGTGGAATTAATATTAGCTTAATTGATAACTCGTGGAATAGCCGAACTGCATTTAAATGCAATACTGGTGGAATCGTGTTTTTAAATGCAATTACGCCATTCTATGATTACTCATGTGTTACCAATCAAAGCAATGTACTTTCAACTCAACTCTAAAATGAAAATGGGACTCAGAATTATTCTTCTTGAGGTATGCGTTCTTAGATCCAAATGTTTTTTTTTTGCGGTCAATAGATCCAAATGTTTATTTGGTAAAACATTGAAAGAAAAATGGAAAATGAATTATCAAAAACATGAAAAAGGTTTTGAAAACACAAAATTGAACATGAACTAGACAGAAGACAGAAACACACACAATGCCTTGGCTACAAAGACACAACAGTTTTGTCTCTAAAAAAAAGGGTTTGAACCGATTCTCTATACCTTTCTTGTTACAGTTTCTGCATCATCTTATGCTTCATATACAGACATCGTGAGATATGGTGTCTTGATTCTATACTACTATCAGCTCAAGACTGGCTCGGTTTTCTGGCTTCCAAGCATAGACCGTTTCAAAAACTCCATCAACAACCTCTTTTGCTGTTCATCAATATGTGGGAAACTCGAACGTAGAAGCTCAATCGGCATTTCACGGACAATGGCTTGCCCCGCTGCATCAGACTCTGGTGGCAACTGAGAATTCAAACCCTGCATGATACTATCGTATTTGCTGACACAATACTTCATCAGAAGGTTGAAGAACTCATTGAATGAAGCACGCCATAGAGCCATGCCTGCGTTGTTGAAGTTATTAGCCCGGAGAAGCTCAGAAGCCCGGTCGAGTATAGATTTCAGTACCGTGGAAGCTCCGTCTCCAACAGGACTGCCTAAAGGACGGAGTGGTGGTTGCTCAGAAGAACAGGACACTGCTGCTAGACAGGCACTTATTGGTCCTAAATCCATCTTGTGAATGGACAAGATTACAACGTTTGCGAGTTTGTTTGTGGTTTTTGTGATATCAGGATCGGATGAGAGGACTCCAAATAATGACCTTAAATGACGGAAAATGCCCATGCAAACTATCCTCATTAGGTCGCTGTTAGGGTGAATAAGCTGAAGATATCTTATAAGTAGTTTCCGACCCTTTGGAAGCGAGATAATTCTCTGGAAGATAATATCATCATGGTACCGGCTTTGCCCGTTCTTGGCCAAGGGATCAACGAGCTGTAGGGAGACTGCAAGGCTTTCCAACAAAGCTTGTCGTCTTTGTTTCAACTGGTTTCCTCCCTCCTGGAGTTGGCTAAACTCTAGGAAACGATCTATGTCATCAACATCAAGGAGGATATTAAGACCATCCTCAATGTACACCCTAGCTGCAAGCATGGGTTCTTCATCAAGGGGCTTAGCGGTAGCCCTGTTCTCCGCATTACTTGAATTTGGAGGGTCCATTTCAAGAAGGGGACGAGGCCTGCGGATAGAAGAGAAAGGAACTCTACCAAGACCATCAACCTGAAGAAACGCATGAGGCTCATTGTTTGTCCGTGCCAGTGGATGGAGGTCTCTCAAATGATTTGGACAGAAATGATGTTTCAGTTTCGCACCTGCAGATTTCTTAGCAAGACATGCTTGATGGTAGTAATCATCAACGTAAGGATCATTGCTGTGTGTAGCAACAAGCTGCATTCTCAGTATGTTATCTATCTCGCCTGCTGACATATATTTGGACCGGAATGGAGGCCACCCACTATATCTGCTCTGAATTCCACCATCAAAGCGTTGTTGATGAAAAGGCATGTTTTGTCTGTTGCCTTGAGCCGAACCTGGTCTTGATTCCCTCGGATCAACAAACCCAAGCATTCCATCATAACTTCCAGAGGATGATGATCGAGAAAGATGTGGATTAAATAACTGAGGCTGCATTCCTGGCATATGACCGAGAGGACGGTGCATTGGATGTTGTAACCTATTCTGAGGTCCCAGCACCTGAGGGGGCATCAAACCGTTTTGATGAGGCGGCTGTTGTAGCATCGCGTTATTCATGATCCCAGAATTATCACCAGGATACATATTTTGACGATTCATCCATTGCGCCGGATGGCGATTATTCAGAGGAAGAGCTGGATTAAATTGAGGCACGTTTCCAGTGTGCTGGGGAGATCCATGATGCATGCCAGTCAACCGAGGCTGCAAAGTTGGGAACTGGGAAAAGTTTGGCGATCCCATTTGAGGCCCACCAGAATGATATGGTACACTTGGGTGTCCTAAACGCTGATCTGGTGATATGCTGCCTGGAGGAGGGTATGAAACGAAAGATGACTTCGGGACAAGAATCGGATCACTGGGAAACTGTTGTTGATTGTGGTTTTGATGCAGCTGATGTTGTGGTTCAGGAAATGATGCTGTAATTTTAGGGTCCAGGGCAGAAAAAGGTTGTCCCGACCAAGCCTTGTCATCTTTGATGGCATCAGAGTCCAGTATCTGCTGGCCATAACAATCTGGCAACTCCTCCCCGTGAGTCCATTCAGGTGCTAAAGAATCTGAGAACGAAAGAAAAAAAGAGCATTGAACTGTTAAACCACAAACCAAAGCCTTGCTTGTAAGGTGCAGAAAATGGAATGAAAAACATCTCAATCTAGATCATAAAGTTAAAAGTCGAATATCGGACACAAATTCGATATATCATATCTGTAATCACATAGATTCAGTCCCTGGAAAACTAAGTAAACCACTCACTCTGCCTCGATCGCCTATCAGTGATTGGTCCCGTGTTTCTATAGATATCAGGATCCCTATTCAACTGTAACATGATAAACAAAAATCATCAAAACAAAAGCTTAGTCCAAGGAATCTTAACGTTTTGAGGATAAAATGAAACAGAAACAGAAGTGTAGGATCAATCATCATGTGTGTTCATTAAAGCTAGCTAACCTTTGAAAAAGTACTAGCTAGATCATCAACGTCAGAAAGAGGCCTAGACTCTTCAACCTGGAAATATTGGGAAGGAAAGGTAATTCACTCCGGTTATATGAACCAAAGAAAAGTTTCATCTCTGGTTGTCTACAAAGAGGAGATGCTAATCTAAGAGAAATAGGGTGAGATTAACCTCTTCCTTGTCAAATGAAAAGTCTTCCCCCATTCCATTGAAAGACAATATCTCATCTTCTTCTTCCAATCCACCAAGCTCAACCTCCTCAACAACATCGTTCCCAAAAAAGGCATACTGAGATGCATCAAACACTGAATTACCTGCACCACATAATCTTTCAATCAGCCCTAACTAGGGATGAATAACTATAAGACTCCGACGCAAGTTTGATAAAAAGAGAAAGAAAAAAACGAAATGCAAAACAAGCCAAAGCAAATTGCTCTATCAGAGAGAATCTCAATCTTGAAATGCACAAATAAATATTTCAGATTTCACCCATAAAGAAACTCGAGAATGTTCAAGCTCGAAATAGCAACTAAATCTTCCCTAAACTTCGTCTTCGTGGGAATACAAGTGACGAGTGAGGTCTAACGAATCAACTAGGGAGCAAATTCAAACTTAATATACTCGTCTACAGTTGAAGAGCTAAATCGAAGTAGATCCAGATTCAAACTACAAAAAAATGATCTGGAGAACAACAAATCCGAGAAACAAACCTGTAGGATTGTCTCCAACTTTCTTAAGATCCTCGGTTGCAGGAGCTTGATCTATACTGCTCCCCATTCCAAAAGCATCCATAATCAACACCGTCTCCGAATCCAATAAGTCTACAAACCCTAATTAAGTGCTTTCTTATACAACAAAACAATCTAGGTGGCGAAGCAAGATTGTCAACCAAAGAAAATCGATCCCTAAGCGATACGCTGCTACCTAAATATCAAATTGGTAAGAATCTGAAATCCCTAAACGTCTTGTAAAATGGATATCCATTCACGAATCGAATCCAATCAGAGTATTGAGCTTCCTACTGAGAATCAGTACATATTGGCTCCCGTGACGGAAGTAGAGAAACAGATACGGAGAAGAAGGAAAAAGATGCAGTAGAAGAACCCTAGATGAGAAGATATAGCGATGGCCGAACTTTTTATTTATTTATTATGATTGATTGATGAAAAATGTTATATACTGGTTTTCTAATTTATAAAATCTCAAAAAAAAAAAAAATATGAAAACATTTTTTATTAAATCATATGTGACTCATATAAACTTATTTATATCTTTAAGAAAAAAATAAAGAAAATATATTTTATTAAACCATATGTGCCAATATAAACTTATTTATTGAATTAAGAGAAAAATTAAGAAAATATGTTTTATTAAATCATATGTGACCCACATAAACTTATTTATATTTTTTTTTTGAAAGAACTTATTTATATTTTTAAGAGAAAATTTAAGAAACACTACTAAACCCAATCATTAATCTAGAAGTTTACATGTATCGTAACATTTTTACTTTGCTAAAATGTAATGATTTTCTTGTAAGAATTGAAAATGTTGATAGAAGTTTATGTAGTGCAGGTAATTGAAGTGCAGGTAATTAACTAGTAATGATTTTCTCTTAGAAGTTTATGTAGGCCCAAATTGATAGAAAATGTTGTTAAAGCAAAGTTCACGCTCGAAAATCTGACAATGTTGGTGCTGATTTTTTTGAAGTGCTCTCCACATTGTATTTGTTTTCATTTGATGGATTGTTTCTTGAATGCAGGTCACCTCCAAGGCGGCTACGCAATCCTCCGATAAGATCTTTAGTGGGCAGACGTAGCCGATCACCAAGTATATCACCCTGCAGGCCGCAGCTATGGTTATACCCGTCTTTGTTTGTTCTAAAAGCATTCAGTGATGATGCCGTCACATTGGGCATTGTCTTTTGACTAGATATCTTTATGAAATGTGTGACATGAGGTGTTTGCCTCATGTCATATGTGTGAAAAATGCCATCACATTCTAACATTTTTCACACATATTAAGAAAAATATGTAAATTTCTATTTTGCCTTTTATTAATACACTAAAAAAGTTCTCTCTCTAATTAATAAGCTGAAATACTAGGAATAAAATAGAGATTTGTTTTAAAAATCTGCATTGAAAACGTAGAATAATACTCTTTGTGAAACAAAAATAAAGACCTACAATGACACTCTTTGTGAAACGGAGGGAGTATATCACAATTTTTTTTTATAAGTGGCTAATATTGAAACGGATAATAGAATGATTGTCATTGTAATCTTGGATCTGCTAGTTCAGGAGCTTGTGATCAAACACATGATTTAACAAATTAAATCAGCATTCCACCCAACTAGAATATCTCCTATCAATATTTTGCTCTCAAATCTAACAAAAAATAAATAGTTGACAATCTATTTTCATATGAGAATTATCGTATAGCACCATATACAGTCTATGAGTATGTTTCGTTCTAAATGTTCTCGAAATCAAACTTTAAGATTTGTAACTCTAAAGTTTAAGATTTCCCGTGAGAAAGTATGTTGAGTGTGATTGTTTGATAGTGTTAGAGGAAAGATAAATAAATAAATAAATTATTCTACTATGTTCCATTTATGTTTTACCAATCAAAAGAGGGTAAGGAAAAAAAATTCCAGCTGAATTGTACTGATTAACATTATACGTAACTAAAATTTCTCTACTTAGTTTTTCCAATAGGCGGAGCTCGTTTCTCTCTCCTCTGTTAGAGAGGGATTTTTTCGCCGAGCTTTCGCCATGGAGTTTTTTTCTTGATTTTGCCCTCTTCTCAGATTCAGATCCTTCAGAGGGTAATATCTTTTTTCTCCATCGGTTTTATCTTGTATCGCTCTTCGTTTCGCTTGGTTTTGTTTGAATAACTTCGGAGTTCTTCCGATTTGGTTCTGGTTTCTTCCCGGACCATCTTATGCTCCGCCGTGTGTGGAGCTTTCCCGATCACAGTCCTCGCTTTTCACCCCGTCGCAAGGTCCGTTTCTCTTCCTCTCTTTGGTAGCGGCGTCCCGAGCTTGGAGTAATATCTTTGCTTGCTATTTCCCGTTCTTGGCTGGGATCAACTGGTGATAACAGAGATTTTGCTAATCTCTAAGGGTATCAATTCCCCATGCTTATCGTGTAGCAATGAGGGATCAATCCAATTTTGGGAGTGGATAATGACCAATTGAATACACCTAACAACAACAGCCAAGCAAATCAATTCAAATAAAAGTTCTAGCAGTTCTAAGCAAAACTAATCAAGATAGAGCAATTAAACAAGCAAGCAATCACTAATTAAGATAAAAGGAATATAATCAAATATAAAAGACAAGGCTTATGGGCTAAGGTCAATGATTAGAACCATCTAGAGCTAACAAGGATACCTAAACAATCAATCAAGAAGCAAATCCCAAGCTAGGAACATTAACAATTGACTAATCCAATTTCTTGGTACTAATCACTTTCCCTAATCACATTTCAAGATCAAATTCTCATTTGTGAAATAAGACAAGGCAAGCATTAACAATCAAGTTCCATAAGCTAATAATCATTCTAAACATTCATTCTCATGAGCTAGAATATGAAAATTCCCTAGAAGACTCTAACTTGCATTTCATCAAACACTTGGTGTGCAACAAAAGCCTAAGGATCTAGATTAACTTGATCATGGATAATCTAGCACTAAGCACATCTAGAAGGGTGAGATCAATCATAAATAAGCTTTAAACATCCTTGATTCACTCTAAATGGCCCTAATCTACCTAACCCATAATCCTTGAATGAAACTACTCACAAATCATGCTTAGCCCAACAAAATCCATAAGAAAGATGTTAAGCATGATGATTTGTGTATGATTAAAGAAAAGAGATGAAGAATCAAAACAAAACAAGTCTTAGATTAAGAAAATATTAAACTTTTGTCTTACAAGAACTTAGAACCAAAAACAAGCTTAAGATCCCAAAAATGAGGGTTTTTGGCTTATAAATGAACAGTGTTTCGAAACCGGGTCAACCCGGAACAAACCGGGTATTGACCCGGATCCATTGGGCGAAATCGGTCAAATTCGAGCAGGTCAACTGATCTGGGGAGCCTCGCGGTTTGGAGGCTAACCGCGAGCCATACCGCGATAAAGCGCGGTCTTGGTTTGGCCATCCCTCGCGGTCAACTCTTCGACCGTGAGCCATACCGCAGGTCTTTCTCTCGTGCACGCAGGAGGGCTCTCGCGGTTTGCTCCTCGGCCGCGAGCCAAACCGCGATGATGCTCGGCCTGTTTTGTACGTCTCTCGCGGTTTGCTCCTCGGCCGCGAGCCAAACCGCGAGTAGCTCTACTCGGCCAAGTCTTGTACTCTTCCTCAATTCATCATCTCCCAATGCTCCAAGCTCCCGCATCAACTCCTTTTGCACCTAAAAACAACCTAGAACACACCAAAACAAACCAAAACACAAACTCCTAGTCCTAGATGCCTAAACTCTAAATGCAACACAAAGAAACAACAAAGGAAGGGAACAAGACAAGGAAAAGAAGATGAATCAAGAACAAACACTAACTTAAATGCATGAAAATACAGACATATCAATTCCCCCAAACTTGAATCTTGCTTGTCCACAAGCAAGCATAAGACAATCAATCCATTTGGGAGAAAGGTTTGAAGGCGGGAACTCAAAACCACAAGACTCACAACAAGATACAAGATCTTTCAAAGAAATTACAAGTTGCTCTAATCTTATTAACTAATCATGTACTTCCACATTACCGTTCCCTCAATCCCTACTCCAACTCCCGAGATCCTATAGAACACAAGCAATCATCAACTCAATTCCTTACATTCATTTAGAAGTTAAGTGCGATCTCACAAAGGGGCAATCAATCAATCCCAATTGGCAAGGTTCAAGAAAGGCTATTTGAGGTGGCTTAGAGGAGTTTCTTTTGGGGTGGTTAACTCTCAAGAATAGGAGCAATTGGCATTACACAAAATCTATCTAAGAAAGGGAACAATTCATGCATACAAAGTTCTTTTCTCATTGTTCTACCCAATTCCTAGAAGACTTCTCTAAACAATCCCACCATGAAAGATAAACACTCACCAAACCCCCAACTCATGATCAATCTTTACCAAAACACTCACCCCTTTAGCTCTTTTCTTTCTTTTTCTTTGTCACTAGGAAACACTTAATTGATCTTTCTCTTTTTCAAACATGAGCAAACTCTTTCATAACTAACCCCTCTTAACACTTGATTTTTCTTTCTTTTCATTTTGCTTCAATCTAGGGGCCTTACTTCTTTTTCTTTCTTTTTGCACAATGCTCTCTTCTTACTTGATTTCCTAGTGACTTCACTTTTTCTTTTGAACCTTTTTGAAACACTTTTCATTGATCCTTTTCATTCCCAAAACAACTCTCATCTCTCCCCCAAACTTATTTCCCATCCTAATGCTAGACTCTTATGGCAAATAGAGCTAGCTAAAATGAGAAAAGACCATTGTCGTTCCCGATACTCTCAAGTTTTTGCACATGCCAAAAGCTATCAAGAACAGGCCTCACTCACAAATCACTTTGGCTTCAAGGAAAGGTTTGGGTTCATTGGGTAGGGGAAGCCATGATCATAAGATCAATGGTTGCCCGAGTTAAACAAAAGAGTGGTAAAGGGGAAAGTATAACTCGGGCAAGGACCATGGGATTGCATTTCAAGCCCCTAAGCAAGATATTTCAAAATTCAAATTAAGTCCAATATCATAGAATTGAGCTAAGTTCATGCGAGCTTCACAAGGATAGGGAATTTCGGAATCTCAAAGTCAAGCAATGGGTTTTCCTTTGTTTTGAAAATCAATCAAAGCAACAAGCAACTTAATTGGTGAGCCTCTACAAGGCAAAATCATCATTGTCCCCAATGCATGATTCCTAAACTACTAACTAGACTCAATCCTACATGCTTCTTTTTGTGAAAATTTTTGAAATTTTTTCAATTTTTTGTTGGTTTTTCTATGCCTTAGATGCATGAGACTCAAATAAGATTAAAAACAAGACTAAGAACAAAGAACACAATGATTAGCGACTAGTCTCTCCCCCAAACTTACCTCACACCGTCTCGGTGTGAAAGTAAACTTGAGAAAGAGACTCAAAAGAAACAAAAAGAAAATCTAAATGCAAGTATTTACAAGATGGTGCAAGGTTGGTACCTCAAAAAGTCTCAGACTCGGGAGATGGTTCCCGAGGTGGTGGAGAGGACAGTGATGGAGACTCGTTGCTGGAGGATTTGTCGGGAAGCTCTGGTGAATAACGGGCGCTGTACCTCGGGCCACTAATGGAGGCTCTGTGACGCTGTCTGGGTGCTGAGCTCGATGCTCCTTCTCCTTGATAGGAGTGTCTTCGTGCTACTGGAGGCTGATCAAAATCGAACTCCGGCATCTGCATAGGCGCGGGCTGTTCCGCCGAGGCATCCACTGCTGAGGAAGAAGCGCAACTGAGCTTATCCGTGAGGGCTTTGAGCTGCTTCTGCATCAGCTTGCACCCTGCTTTCATGTGGTCATAACCTCTCTTCAGCTCGTCATACCCTTTCTTCATGTCCTTGCATCTCTGTACCACCCTCATGTTAAGCCTATCTTGGAACTTGTTCCATCGTTGGAGTACATTGATGTGGCCATGCGCATCACGGATCGGGCCTGGTGGAAGAGCTTGCATATAAGGCTGGAAGTGGTACCGCGCACTGCCATACAGATGCTCGGGAGACTCTTCATCCTCAAGTGCTTCTTCTAGCTCATCAAGCAACTCTTCATCAATCTCAGCTTGGGAGGAGTTTCTCCTTCTTCTCTTTGAAGCATGAATGCGATCCATCGTCTCGTCGGCTTCAGTGATGAACAATGAAGGATCCACTACAAACCGGAGGTTTTCCGGGTTAGAGAGCGTCGTGATAGCAGTGTTCGGGAGGATGACTCTTGCTTCCTCAGAGCGGCGCACATAGAATGTGTAAGCATACCTCATGGTAATCCGAGAGTATAAGAAGTGATGCTTCCTCAGGTAGGATATGTTCATCAACTCATATCCACATGTTTCCGGACCCAAGTCGATTCCCCTGTGCATCAGGATGGGTGTAATGAGACCACCGATACGCATCTGCGGGTTCTTGTCAGTGGTGGTCCATGCCCATTGCTGGAAGTATAACAACTGGTTGGCAAACAGTCCAGCTGAGCCGAGCCTGGGAAAATCGACTAGTGCACCTTCCTGCAGATTTGGTAGCTGGAGGTACTGCGCTATCATCCAAGCCATCAACCTCATTTCCTCAGTTAAGGGTCCTCCCAGATCATGTCTGGCATACAGAGTGTTGGCCAAAAGCTGATGGATATAACGAAGCCCGGGATGGCCTATGTGGGAGCTCTTGCTGCGGCCCGGCTGCCAAACCCCTACACCCATGATTGTCCATGCGGAAGCTGACAAACCTGGTACCCAAGGAACTTCAGTAAGCTCGTCATCGTTGAACCCGAAAATCTCCTCTATCTCCTCAAAAGAGGTCTCATAATCTTCCCCGTTGATCGTGTAGGAGAGGATCCCATGTCCACTGTCACCATACAGCTCGTGAGCATTCCTAGTTACCTCAAGGGAGGCTAGGAATTGGCTGGCCACATCCCGGTGAGTTGGGTGAGCCATACTGATAAGGCCTTCCAAGTGGAGTACATGGAGAAGGTTTCGCACATCCTCTAACATCCCGAGCTTGGAGAGTGTCTCAGAATCCCCAAACTTAGTCGGGATCCATGTCATCTTGTTGAGGTGTTCATATAGCCTCTTGACAGGTGGGAGCTTAGATATGTCCTTTGGTGCAGTATCTTTCCTCCTTGTACCAGAACTTTCGCCCCTTTTCTTCTTACTCGGTTTCTGAACCGGGACCTCAGCTGCTATCCCTTTTCCCCTATCTTGAGTTGAGTCGGCGTTCTTCTTTGATCTTGTATTTGCCATTGTGACCTACAAAACAACAAAGCTTGGAAATGTCTTAGTTCACCATTCAACTTGATAGCACATATATTTCTCAAGCAATGCATTAAAGCAATTATCATACAAGGCCATGACAGCATTAAGAGACACACCAACACACCACAAGACAACTTATTCATCTCCAAAGTTGATCACATTGACAAATTGCTTAATAAGTGAAATTCTTCAAATTGGACGATCACACAAGTTGTCAAGCATCAAGTGAACTTCACACAAGCATTTAAACAAACAATCAAACCCAAACTAAACTCCAATTCATCATCAAACTCATTTTCACCCTTTTAAAGAGACTCTTTCATGCAATTTGAAAATTTTGTGAAGTGAAGTTCAAGCAAATCAAGTAGTCTCTCAAACATAGGCTACTAGCATCCTAATGAGTCCATAGAAACCATCAAACAAGAATTCCCCCAAAATTTTCGAAATTCCAAATTCTCAAGAACCCTAATTCACCAAAAACCAAATTCAAGCAATTCTATGATGAAATCAAGTTGGGTTTTCACCTAGCAGCCTTCTAACAAGAGTTTCTAAGGTCTATAACCAAGCAATCATCAATCTAAACGAGTTTTCAAAAAGATCCAAAAATTTTGCATGAATCCATAAACTCGAATTTAGAGGGGATTACCTTGTCTGGAGGATGAGGGAATGAGAGAAACAGGTAAATAATCAGACATAGCTCGAGAAATCGAAAATATAGGGCTTTGAATCACTAAATTCGGATGCAAATTGAGAGAGTTATGAGTTTTTGAAGGTTTTTCTCTTCTTGCTAATGTCAAAAACGAGTTTGGGGAAGAAGGAATGAGAGAAATCGCCCAAGGGGCTGAGAAAACAAGGGTTTTCCGGTTTAAATTCGGTTCATTAAACGAGTTTCGGTTTAAATCCGGTTTAGAGGTCGAATTTGGGAAGAATCACTTACCTGGGGGGCTTCTCGCGGTTTGGCCGTGCCCGCGAGCCAAACCGCGATAACACACGATCAGTTTGGGATTGTTTCTCGCGATCCGGGGCTAACCGCGAGCTACACCGCGAGAGTGGTCCAGTCGCGTGAATTGAGTCCTCGCGGTTTGGCTTACACCGCGAGCCAAACCGCGATAACACGCGATGGGTGTTCGTCAGATGCTCGCGGTCTGGGCCAAGCCGCGAGTCAAACCGCGAGTGATTGTCCGAGCTCAGGCAATTTCCGATTGTTCCAACAACCTGTCTTTGACCAATTCTATCACCTGAAAACATGAAAAACTAAAGAAAAACTTCAACCATAACAAGAAAATCATCATATGTACAAGGATAAACATGGGAATGTCTCCCAAGTGCGCTTTTGTTTAAAGTCGGTAAGCTCGACTGTTTAAACCGTGTTTTTAGGCGGTTGGAGGGCTAGAGAGTGGAACCGAGGTCCCTTCCTCTATAGCCTCTGAAGCGGAGTAGTGCTTGAGGCGTTGACCGTTGACCGTGAATTCCTCATCGGACTTTCCCCAAAGCACAACCGCTCCATACGGTCTCACTTCCTTCACCTTGAACGGTCCCGACCATCGAGACTTGAGCTTCCCGGGAAACAGCTTCAACCGGGAGTTAAACAGAAGCACAAGATCACCTTCTTTGAACTCTCTCTTCAGTATCAGCTTGTCATGGAAGAGCTTGGTTCTTTCTTTGTAGATCTTTGAGCTTTCAAAAGCCTCAAGTCTTATCTCATCCAATTCATTAAGCTGAATCAATCTCTTCTCAGTTGCGGTTTTGATGTCAAAGTTCAGCAACTTGACAGCCCACATAGCTTTATACTCAACCTCAACTGGTAGATGGCAAGACTTCCCATACAGCATATTGAAAGGAGTGGTCCAAGGGGAGTTTTGAATGCTGTTCTATAAGCCCACAAAGCATCATCAAGTTTCTTGGACCAATCTTTCCTTGAAGCTCCAACAGTCTTCTCTAAGATAGCCTTGATTTGCCGGTTGGACACTTCAACTTGTCCACTTGTTTGAGGGTGATATGGAGTTGCTACCTTGTGCTTAACTCCATACTTCTTCAAGAGGCCTTCAAACATCTTGTTGATGAAATGAGATCCTCCATCACTAATCACTACTCTTGGAACTCCAAACCTCGGGAATATTATGCTTTTGAAGAGCTTGATTACAACCTTAGAGTCATTGGTGGGGCTTGCCACTGCTTCAACCCATTTGGATACATAATCCACAGCCACCAAGATATAGTTGTTCCCATAAGAGGAAGGAAATGGCCCCATGAAGTCTATTCCCCACACATCAAACACTTCTACCTCCAGAATTGGGTTCTGAGGCATCTCATTCCTCTTGCTTATGTTTCCCTTTCTTTGGCATGGATCACACTTTGTGATGAAGGTCTGAGCATCCTTAAACATTGTTGGCCACCAAAAACCAGCTTGTAGGGCCTTTTGAACAGTTTTGAATGTGGCAAAGTGACCTCCATAGGGTGATCCATGACAATGTAGTAGGATCCCTTCCACCTCCTCATCTGCTACACATCTTCTGTAGAGTTGATCTTTGCATAAGGTATAGAGATATGGCTCATCCCAATAGTACCTATTGACATCCCGAAAGAACTTCTTTCTTTGGTAGCTGTCAAGAATTGGAGGTTCTTTCCCACAAGCTAAGTAGTTTACAAGATCAGCATACCATGGCTCCTTATCATCTAGGGAGTTAGCCTCTTCCAGCTTCTGCTTTGTCTGATGAGCTTCTTCCACAGTCTTAACAGCCATTAATTGTTCTTCAGGCAGTGAATCATCAATGGGAATACCATCTTCGATTCGCAGCCTAGAGAGATGATCTGCCACTCCATTCTCTATACCCTTCTTATCCTTAATCTCAAGATCAAATTCCTGTAGCAATAGAATCCATCTCAGAAGTCTCGGTTTAGCGTCTTTCTTTGCCAAAAGATACCTCAAAGCAGCATGATCTGTATACACTATCACTTTGGAACCCACTAA
Source organism: Orychophragmus violaceus (assembly GCA_030180135.1). Taxonomy (NCBI): domain Eukaryota; kingdom Viridiplantae; phylum Streptophyta; class Magnoliopsida; order Brassicales; family Brassicaceae; genus Orychophragmus; species Orychophragmus violaceus. Next base: position 1,067,767 of record CM058231.1, on the reverse strand, counting down.
GTAGGATCTGAATTTCTCAAAAGCAAAGACTACAGCTAGGAGCTCTTTCTCGGTTGTAGCATACTTCACCTGTGCATCATCTAAAGTCCGGCTAGCGTAGTAGATCACATGCAGCTTCTTGTCTTTCCTCTGCCCCAGAACTGCTCCAACTGCGTAATCACTTGCATCGCACATGATCTCAAAAGGCAAATCCCAGTCAGGAGCTTGTACAATTGGAGCACTAATCAAGGCTTCCTTAATCTTGTGGAAGGCATCCAAACACTCCTCGTCAAACACAAAGTCAGCTTCCTTACACAGCAAACGAGTGAGTGGCCTAGCAATCTTGGAGAAATCCTTGATGAACCGTCTGTAGAAACCAGCATGTCCCAAGAAACTTCTGATCCCTCTAACTGAGTTTGGTGGCTGAAGACTTGTCATAACCTCTATCTTGGCCTTGTCCACCTCAATACCCTTCCCTGAAATCTTGTGACCCAACATAATTCCTTCTGTCACCATGAAATGGCACTTTTCCCAATTGAGCACCAAGTTTGTCTCCTCACATCGCTTCAGTACCCTGCACAAGTTCAACAAACAAGAGGAGAACGAAGAGCCATACACAGAGAAATCATCCATAAAGACTTCTACAATGTCCTCGATAAGATCTGAGAAAATAGACATCATGCACCGCTGGAAAGTAGCTGGTGCATTACACAAGCCAAATGGCATCCTTCGATATGCGAAGGTACCATAAGGACAAGTGAATGTCGTTTTCTCCTGATCATTGGGATGTATCGGGATCTGAAAGAACCCACTGTACCCATCGAGAAAACAGTAAAAAGGGTGGCAAGCAAGCCTTTCTAACATCTGATCAATAAAAGGCAAAGGGAAGTGATCTTTCCTAGAGGCTGCATTGAGTTTCCTATAGTCTATGCACATCCTGTGTCCTGTGATGGTCCTAGTGGGGATTAGCTCATTGTTATCATTTTTTACTACAGTAATCCCTCCCTTTTTCGGGACACAGTGCACGGGAGAGACCCACGTGCTGTCCGAAATTGGGTAAATTATACCAGCATCAAGAAGCTTAAGGATTTCTTTCTTTACTACCTCTTTAAGATTAGGATTCAATCTTCTCTGATGTTCAATTGAGGACATAGATTCGTTTTCAAGATGAATCCTATGGGTACATAAACTAGGTGACAGCCCTTTTATATCTTCAAGAGAATAGCCTATAGCCTTCCTAAACTTTTTCAACTCAGTAGTCAAGGCAATCAATTCATCATCACTCAACAATTCATTGACAATGACAGGGTAAGTGGAATTAGGACCAAGAAATGCATACCGAAGCCCCCGCGGAAGGGGCTTTAACTCAATCTTTGGTGCCTTGAGCTCACTCCAATCATCAGTTGCAAACTGCTCCCTTACAACTTCAGTCTCATAAGCGCCATCAGCTCCCTTACCCACTGTGAAGACCTCTGTCTTTTCGCCAACTGAATCTGACCCCAACTCAATGTAATCAACTTCTCCTTGCAGAGGTTTGTGCGAATCGAGAGCTTTCATGTAAGCCCAACTCTCCTCTCTGAGATAACCATACTATCCACATTCCTTTGTTAGAGCCACTTCCAATGGATCATGCATATTCAATTCTTCAAGAAGTTCATCAGCTAGCATATCCATAGTCTCAATGTAAAATAGCTGCCCCTGTATGGTTGGCTTCTTCATCACCTTGTTGATGTCAAACTTGAGTACTATGTCTTTCCCTAGGTTGAGGTCAATCTTCCCTTTCTTGACATCAATGATAGCACCAGCTGTGGCAAGGAATGGTCTCCCAAGAATAAGAGGATCCTTTGGCTCTTCATCCATCTCTAACACAATAAAGTCTGTTGGAACCTCAAATCCTCCCACTTTTACCGGGAGATCCTCTAATAGACCAATAGGATATCTAATCGATCTATCAGCCAACACCAAGGAGATCCTACAAGCTTTGTAGGTAGAGAACCCTAGTCTCTTGGCTACTGAGAAAGGCATTAGACTAGCGCTTGCACCAAGGTCACACAAGCAACTCTCAAATCTGAAGGGACCAATAGCACATGGTAAAGTGAAACTGCCCGGGTCTTCAAGCTTTTTAGGGACAATGCTCCTTTGAATGAATGCACTACACTCATGAGTAAGCATGACCATACCCTGCACCTCCTTAGTTCTTTCCTTAATGGCATCCTTTAAGAACTTGTTGTATTGAGGAACAAGTAGAAATGCATCTATCAAGGGCATTGTGAGCTCTACATTCTTCATCTGTTTTTCAAAAAGAGCCTTATACTTCTCTAAGAGCTGCTTTTTGAATCTGCCCGGAAAGGGTAACTTGGGTTCATAGGGAGGTGGAACAAACTCACTAGCTTTCTTCTTGGGTGCCTCTTCCACTACTTCTTCTACCACAGCCTTTCCCTTCCTCTTGGCAATCTCACATTCACTTTCTCTGTTGAGAGCAGAATTCTCCTCCCCCTCTTGAACTTCAATGTCCTCATTGAGTTGAGGAATCACCTTAGGCTTGGGAACTTGATGAGGTTGCAGCTCTTTACCACTTCTCAATGTGATGGCATTGATATACTCCTTTGGGTTTTGCTCAGATTTTCCGGGTAGAGTTCCTTGAGTTCTAGAGGTTGAAGCATTTCTGTTCTCCATGTTGGTGACCCTAGATGTCAAACTCTGCAACTCATTCTTCAAATCTCGAACTTCCATAGCCCCTGAGGCTTGTCCCTGAAGTAGTTGCTGCATCATACCCTTCAACTCACTGTCCAAACCTGAAGAAGAGGAGGCTTGTGGCTGTTGTTGGTTAAAACCGGGTGGAGGGTATTGTTGCTTTGGGATAAAGGGTTGTTGACTCTGAAACTGTGGTTTGTTGGCAAACCCTTGCTGATTAGTATAAGGGACAAAAGGCTTTTGTTGCTGAGGTTGTGTGAAGCCTTGTTGCCCTTGTTGTTGAGCTTGGGGTTGTGTTTGAGCTTGAGGATAAACCTGATCCTGTGGGTTGGCAACATTGGGATTTCTGTAAGAGAAGTTGGGGTGATTCCTGTAGTTTGGATTGAAACCCCTATTGAAACCTCCTTGGCCAGCAATGAAATTGATCTCTTCTTGGGTCATATCTCCTTCAACACTGAATAGGACTGGTGGGGAGTCATCATAGTTCTCCACAAAGCTTATTTGCTTTTGGTTGGATGAGATCATCTTGTCTATCTTGTCATTTAGAGACTTGATTTCCTTCTCATACTTCTCATCCATTGAAGATGATCCTCTAGGAGTCCTCTCATAGTCCTCATTGTAATTCCCATCACTTGTGGCCAAGTTCTCAATCAATTCCATAGCCTCATCAACTCCCTTTCCTAAGAAGTGACCATTACTGCAAGAATCCAGCATTGCCCTCATCCTAGGAAGCACTCCTCTGTAGAGGTTACTGAGCAGTGTCTCTTTGGTGAATCCATGGTGGGGGCATTGAGTGGTGAGCTTAGTGAACCTGTCCCAAGCCTCAGCAAAAGTCTCATTGTTTCTTTGCACAAAACCAGATAGTTCATTGCGAAAGCGGGCGGTTCTTGTAGGTGAAAAGAATTTCTTCAAGAAAGCCTTCTTGAGATCTGCCCATGTAGTGATAGACCCTAGAGGAATAGTGCTCTCCCAATCTTTGGCTTTATCTGCCAAGGAGAATACAAAGAGGCGCATCTTGAGACCCTCATCCGTCACACCATTGAGTCTTGTAGTATCACAGATTTTGTCGAATGTGTCTAAGTGCTTCAATGGATCTTCTGAGGAAAGTCCATGGAATTGGTTATTCTGCACCATATTCATTACCATGGCTCTGATTTCAAAGTTGTTATTGTTCACAGGTGGTGGAATGATACCCCGTCGAATAGCGTTGGTGTCGGGTGTATCGCCATCTCCAATGGCTCTGAAAGGTCTCTCACGATGAGCCGGGATCCTGTGTCCCTGTGCATCTCTAGCATCCGCATCCTGTTGATGCTGTTCTTGATGGCCCTGATGGCCTTGCTGGTCCTGATGACCTTGCTGGTCCTGATGACCCTCTAAATCCATAACTGGCTGCTCTTGAGGCTCAAGCAAAGGCTGAACTACTTCCTGTTCCAACCCGAGTCTCTCTAAGTGAACAGCTCTTTCTAGTGCCCTTCTCTCTCTTGCTAACTGTCTTTCTAGTGCTTTGATATCTGAAACCCGCGCAACCAAATCTGTAGGACCTCTGCTCCGCAAGTTCATGCACCTGACATCAAAGAGAAATGAAGAAGCAAAATTAGTAACCAAAACTTGATCTAAATAGGAAAGGAAATCGAATTGATCTATCCAAGTTCCCAAAATGGCAACGGCGCCAAATTGATAACAGAGATTTTGCTAATCTCTAAGGGTATCAATTCCCCATGCTTATCGTGTAGCAATGAGGGATCAATCCAATTTTGGGAGTGGATAATGACCAATTGAATACACCTAACAACAACAGCCAAGCAAATCAATTCAAATAAAAGTTCTAGCAGTTCTAAGCAAAACTAATCAAGATAGAGCAATTAAACAAGCAAGCAATCACTAATTAAGATAAAAGGAATATAATCAAATATAAAAGACAAGGCTTATGGGCTAAGGTCAATGATTAGAACCATCTAGAGCTAACAAGGATACCTAAACAATCAATCAAGAAGCAAATCCCAAGCTAGGAACATTAACAATTGACTAATCCAATTTCTTGGTACTAATCACTTTCCCTAATCACATTTCAAGATCAAATTCTCATTTGTGAAATAAGACAAGGCAAGCATTAACAATCAAGTTCCATAAGCTAATAATCATTCTAAACATTCATTCTCATGAGCTAGAATATGAAAATTCCCTAGAAGACTCTAACTTGCATTTCATCAAACACTTGGTGTGCAACAAAAGCCTAAGGATCTAGATTAACTTGATCATGGATAATCTAGCACTAAGCACATCTAGAAGGGTGAGATCAATCATAAATAAGCTTTAAACATCCTTGATTCACTCTAAATGGCCCTAATCTACCTAACCCATAATACTTGAATGAAACTACTCACAAATCATGCTTAGCCCAACAAAATCCATAAGAAAGATGTTAAGCATGATGATTTGTGTATGATTAAAGAAAAGAGATGAAGAATCAAAACAAAACAAGTCTTAGATTAAGAAAATATTAAACTTTTGTCTTACAAGAACTTAGAACCAAAAACAAGCTTAAGATCCCAAAAATGAGGGTTTTTGGCTTATAAATGAACAGTGTTTCGAAACCGGGTCAACCCGGAACAAACCGGGTATTGACCCGGATCCATTGGGCGAAATCGGTCAAATTCGAGCAGGTCAACTGATCTGGGGAGCCTCGCGGTTTGGAGGCTAACCGCGAGCCATACCGCGATAAAGCGCGGTCTTGGTTTGGCCATCCCTCGCGGTCAACTCTTCGACCGTGAGCCATACCGCAGGTCTTTCTCTCGTGCACGCAGGAGGGCTCTCGCGGTTTGCTCCTCGGCCGCGAGCCAAACCGCGATGATGCTCGGCCTGTTTTGTACGTCTCTCGCGGTTTGCTCCTCGGCCGCGAGCCAAACCGCGAGTAGCTCTACTCGGCCAAGTCTTGTACTCTTCCTCAATTCATCATCTCCCAATGCTCCAAGCTCCCGCATCAACTCCTTTTGCACCTAAAAACAACCTAGAACACACCAAAACAAACCAAAACACAAACTCCTAGTCCTAGATGCCTAAACTCTAAATGCAACACAAAGAAACAACAAAGGAAGGGAACAAGACAAGGAAAAGAAGATGAATCAAGAACAAACACTAACTTAAATGCATGAAAATATAGACATATCAACTGGTCGATTCGTGTTCGATTGACCGGCGGCGGAGCTTCCTCGTCGTGATGTTCTCTGCTGAAGTTAATGAAGCTGCTCTTCTCTTTCTCGCGGCTCTTTCCCGACGGTATCTTTGGTGGACTGGAGCGATCGGCAGCAAGGATCTATGGTGGTTGCAGATTTCGGGTTCTTGGTGGTTTCCGGCGCTCTCTGCGGCGTCGCTGGTTCTCCGGCGGTTGCATGCTGGTCATCTCCCTCGCGCTGACACGTGGCTCTTTTACTCTTATCCGCTCACCCCTTTTGGGTTTGGGCTTCGCTTTGTATTTGGGCCTGCCTTGAATTTCTGTTTGGTTTTTATTTGTAACCTTGCTGGACTGGCCTGTTGGGCCTAATGAAGCCTATTGTCGACAAAAAAAAAAACTAAAATTTCTCTTAAAATTTTATAGAAAAATAAAAATTTCTCTTGTTACGTTCTCTTCTGCTCTCTCTTTCTTACATTTTTTTTTTTTTTTTTATCATTTTCTATCCCACTTACTTTTTACCAATCACACCCGTTATATACGCATATGCAGTAGCAACTCACCGCTACTTCTCGGAAAACCTAAGTATACTTTCTTCTTCAATCTCATAGAGAAAGTTTGGAGTGAAGAAATGAGACCTTGCATATATCATATCAATCATGTTCTCTCGTTTACTGATTTAGATGGTACGAATGTGACTGATTGGTCTCGTCAAGGTAGGGACTTTGAAGTAGCAGGCTCATGTAGTAGTGATGGATCTGTGTAAGTTTCTTTTAAGAACAACACATAACCTCTTGTCTAATCTCTACTTTTGATTCAATTTGATTAACCAATTCTTGATTTGGTGAAAAAGTGAATCAGTGATCTGACAAAAACAACAACAACCACCACCTTTGTCTTTTTCTTTTTGGTTGGAGACTTGGAGTTAATGTGGTTCACGATCTGATGGTAACAAGTCAGTACATTTAAATTTCATTTCAATGAATAGCTCTCCTCGTATTCATATCCATCCATATAATATACAGTAATATTTTTAACATTTATTGCTTATTTTGTCTGAATGAATTATAAGCAGTGGTGGGATCATAATGGATTTTTATAGTAGTAGTGGGAATCATGCAATGAATAAAATGAAGGGACCACTCACTGTCCATAAGTACAACCACACATGACACCAAGTTAAAGTCTTTTGTAGGAACCTCTTCTCTTGTCTCCTAATGGGGCAACGATTTTCAAGATATAAAATAAATAAAAATCTTGATATATATATATATATATATATATATATATATTTTAATATAGGTATTCTAAGTTTATGGAAAGATTCAGACTAATTCTCAAGAGGAGATGAAACCCATGGATAAACTCTCTCTCTTAATAGTCAAATGACCCACTAAAACAAAATCCATATCCATGTGGGTGTTCGAGATAATTGTGAAGTAATTTTGCATAGTAAAAGGATCGAATCCGGAATGTGGTAGCGTCTAAAATTCGACCCCTACCACTTGACTATTGACAAATCTCGAGTCCCCTACCACTTGACTATTGACAAATCTTGATATATTTTGTTATATAATGAAAGTTAAGTTTCAATGATACGGCTAAGTAAGGTATTTTTTTGGTGAGCAAGAAAGAGTGATGGCCCAACACATCTTTAAATTAAATTGGGACCTCTCAAACCTAACTCTTTTTATCTTATTGCATCTTATCTTCCCAACTCTTTTTCAACTAATATGGTAGATGCAAAGATGTTATATGATGGTACGTAATATGTTAGGTCACGATCTCTTCATGTATGGACCATAGTACATGTGATATGTATGCACTAGCAAGCCCCAAAACAATTAATTCAAACACATGACTTTAATGAGAAGCTTTACACATCCATTGAAGTCTCTTTTGAATTGTTGTAAGATATAGGTGTGTGATATGATGGTGGAACAAATGTTTAACTAAAGTCACCAATTTAGAAAACTTTGATGGACGAATATTAATGACATAATGTATATGAACCGAAATATATGTGAGTATGGTATATATATATATTTTCACAAAAGCAAGAATTTTTCCTTTATAACAAATTGAATTATAGTGGTGCCTTTAAGGAAAGATGAAGTTTCTAGGTAAGGCATCCTTTAAGATTCTTACAATGGTTGTGGATTTATTTTCTTCTTTTGAAAATGTTTATATCACATGAATCCACACCACCAACTTTAATTTGAATAAAATGAAAAGTTATTTTAAAGAGCAATGAAAGGATACCATACAACAAAGTCAAGGTCCAATGTCACTTGTTCTTCAATCAAAGAGGAAACCACATTTCTTTCTTTTTTTCTTAGGATTGATACTTCACACTTTAAAATATTATATTTCGATAAATTGTATATAGACAGTCACCTATAAGTTAATATCTCATTATCTATTATTGGGTTGATCCGGTCAGTTTCGATAAACGTACTGATCTATTTCAAAATGGATTTCTCTCCGAAAAAACACCACACTATATATCCGAGTGTGAAATGTTTTCAGCTAATAATACAAGTGTTTGGATCGTTTGTTAGCAAACTATTAGATTAACTGTCTTGACCAAAACATAAATCCAAACTTCTCACATGACTATAAGTTTGGTTTCAAGTAAGAATCTAGTGAAGATCAATACTGATTTATATAAAGAACCGAACAAGTAAGTTGTGCACCATGTCTTTTACTTTACAAAACCTACTTTTGGAAATTGGACTTTGTAAAAACAAATTAAGATAGTGGACATTTGAATGCTTCTAAAAGACAAATTAAGGCATATTGTTTTCACTTTTATCGTGTGGGAAAGAACATATAACAAAGCACCAAAAACGTAAAGAAGAAGTAGAAAAAGAAAGTAAAAGGGACATAAATCAAAGTAGGAATTAATTCTTGTGCGTTACTTTGTATCTGATATCATGTTCAGAAGAATATGTTTCCATATGTCTTTCTTCACCTCTTGGGTTCTCTATGTGTTTTTATACATAAGATAGGTACTTTTTAATTTTAGTTTAAATTAATGAAACGCTAGGATAACTAATCCAATCTAATTCAAACAGGCTATGGTAAAACCTCTATAAATTAATATCATCTAGACCATAATATTTTATTAATTTAACAAAATATTAATCTTCCGAAATATTACTTTGGTGGAAACTTAATTTAAAACCGAAAAACTATTAATTTAGCGAAGTACAAAATTATGAGTATTATTTTATAAGGTTATGCTGTAGAATGATTCACTCGAAAGAAATTCATGAATAACAAATAAATTTTATTTAACTTCCATATTTTCACAATATTACTATTTATCTAAATAAAATTAATATAAGATGACACTATTATTTACTTTAAAATAAATATAACCCATTGATTTATCTTTTTAATGTAATCATGAACAGTCGGATCAGTTTATGAAGTGGTAATCCGATCTAGACAACATTGATTTAATTTATGGAGATTCAATTGACAAAAAAATACAATCCATTATCGTATTAACTAATCTACAATAATAATCATGAATTTATTAAAAATAAATATTATATGTAGTATTCACTTAGTGAATTAATTTTTCTTAACACTTAATTAAAAAAAAAAATCTATTAAAGAAATTTAACTAAAGATAAGTTTCAACTTTTTTTGGTTGATGTTAAATAAATAAAGATACTCCGTAAAAGTCAAAGAAAGGGTCAAACAAAAGAGCCAGGATGTTTCACCACGTGGCATCACATGGCGCCAATCTCATGTGAAAAAAATATTACAAAAACGGAAAAGTAGTATTTTACCTATTTTAACAGACCGTACAAAGACCAACTCATGGGTCCCAGTTAAAAATGTTCGCCACGCTGGAATGCTTACATGGCAATACACATGACTCCTACGGACCTTTTACACTTGTCATATTCCCATTGGATGTTTTTCATCATTCAAAGTAATTTTTTTTTTTTACCGAGGTAAATATTACAAAATACCCATGTATTCTGCTAAATTCACGGTCTAACCAGTCTACTCTATTTATTTGGTACGGTGATGAAAACAAACCGAGACCGAGCGTTACTCCTAAACTATGACCAAAACATAACCGAATCCGATTTCTTTTAAATTAACTCAATACGTTTCCGCTAATTACGCTGCAAATTACCCACTTCAAAAATTTACATAACCGACCATATGTGTGTTTTCAAAATCACCACAAAATCTGTGTGATGAACATTAAATTAGACAAAAAAAACAAATCTTATTTGCATTGAATAAGAACAACAATTAACAAGATGGTCAAATTCAATTTAATCAATCAGAATATTAGGTAACTAAGGCTTTGAATAATAGCAGTATCACAACAGATTAAATAAAATGTGGACTACACCATTCTATTCCTAGGATTGACTGCAGTCAACTGCGAACTAATTTGTTTGTTCACAAAAATAATTCGTACTTGATTTATAAAAAAATATCATTATTTTTATTTGTTAAAAGCTATAAACTAAAAATTATAAATGACAAATAAAAATGGTCTAAACAATTCACGAACTAATCTATTTATACGAATTCTAACATTCAAAATCTAAATATCAAAATTGGCAAAAATGTTAACATATAATAAATTTCAGAAAACATGTTAATATGAGAATTTTATGGGAAAAAGGTTACCAAAAATGATAACATATATTACTAAAACCAAAGAAAATGGTAGGTTAATTAAAAGTTCCCAATCTAAAATAGATTTTTTAGATATACCTTTGAACAAATTAAATATTTGAAAATATTATTTTCTATTAAATTTTTTTAGCTTTTGTTCTATTCACGTTCGTCGCGTCGATGTGTATAAATAGGAAACAACCATTTGGTTGAGGTTCGTTTCGATTTGGTCTTTCTTTCATATTAAAGAAAAAATAATAAAAATAAAAAAGCAAAGGCTCTCTTCACGCATGCATTTCTAATTTTTCTCTCTTTTTAAAACGTCTTCTCCGTATTCTCATCATCATCTTCATCATCAACCTCTCTTCTCATGGCCGTCGATGCTCACCATCTCCTCCTCTCTCCTCCTCAACTCTTCTCCAACAGGTTTGTTCATAACGCTCTCTCTCTCTCTCTGCATGCGATCTGATGGATTCTTTGTGGACATTGATGATTTTTTTGTTTGCAGAAACTTGATGATGAATAATAACAACACCATGGAACTAACTAACGGCGGTTTCTGCACGACCAACCAAAACGGTTACGGCGGCGTTTTACCTTTCTCGGTAACGAACGATTCGCTTCATCTTCTTCATATGTACGGCGGTTCCTCCACCGCTGATACTATTCCAACAACCGCCGATTCGTTCACTTACTACGCCGATGGTGCTACCAACACGAGAAAACGCTCTAGAGATTCAAGATCGAACTATTCTCATCAGAACCTTACTGAAACTAGTACTTCTCCTTTTTCATTTCTCGGCCAAGACATCGATATTTCGTCTCACATCAATCAACAACAACATGAAATCGATCGATTCGTTTCCCTTCATGTAAGTCTTAAAGATAACATCAATGGCTGATCGTAGTGTATCAATCATATGTTTTCCTTTGATTCAGATCGAGAGAGTGAAATTCGAGATTCAAGAGAAGAGGAAGAAGCAAGCGAGGATGATAATGGAGGCTATTGAGCATGGACTGATGAAAAGGATTCGAGTCAAGGAAGAAGAAAGAGATAGAATCGGGAAAATAAACCACGCGCTTGAGGAGCGCGTGAAGACACTCTCCATCGAGAATCAAATCTGGCGGGATCTTGCTCAGACCAACGAAGCCACCGCTAACAACCTCCGCAACAACCTTGAGCAGGTCTTGGCGCAGGTTAAGGATCTACCAGGCGCAGGATTAGATAACGCTGATTGTGACGATGATGCGGAGTCGTGTTGCGGAAGTAGCTCGGGAGAAGAAACGGTTAGGCGCACGGTAGCTGCGGAGGCGCATGGTAAGATGGTGATAGGTAGGATGTGTAGAAACTGTGGGGAGGAGGAATCGTGTGTGTTGCTCTTACCGTGTAGACACTTGTGCTTATGTGGAGTGTGTGGGTCCAGTGTGCACACGTGTCCTATCTGTAGATCTACCAAAAACGCTAGCGTTCATGTCAACATGTCACCTTGACTCCGTTTATAGAAACTATTCTCTTTTTTGTTCATTTTTTTTTGTTAATGGAAGCTTTTAATTTTTTTTTCCTTAAAACAATTAATTGTAAGGAAATTAGTTGAATATTTTTTTTAGCTAAGAACTCAAAAAATCATTAGAGGAAAACATTCACTACAAAGAAAGAGAGAATCCTAGCAATATTTTTTATACATTTCATTTTTCTTTATTTAATCTCTCTCGATAAATATCGTTTAAATCAATATAGAGTTCACAAGAAAATCCAAAACATTTATTGTATCAACGTAATAAAATATGGAAATCAAAGAGTCACAGAAATTGATTTTGTAACATAAAAATATATTTTTAACTTATATTGAGGAAACACAAATATTGTCTTATTATTTTATATATTTGTATAATCTAGATGCCTACATGATTATTATTATCATTGAGAGAACAATGATCTCAAAACATCAAAATAAAAATAAAAAAGTTAATCATAAAAGTGGCATAAAAATATGTATTGTCATAAATATTGTAACAAAAATAAAAAAATTATTAAAATAGCATTTATTAAAAAATAAAGATTAAATATCCACATTATTAAATATTAAACATTAAATTCTAAATCCTAAATATTAAACATTAAATTCTAAATCCTAAATATTAAACATTAAATATTAAATCCTAAACTCTAAATAATAAATTTTAAATTTTAAATTATATAATGTTATAAATGTTTTTTTAATATAAATAATGTCAAAATATAGATTATTTTGTGTGTTTACTTTATGATAAAAATATATTTTTGTGCTATTTATTAATTTTTCTATGGATATAATTGGTGTATGTACAGTGAAAATGATAGAGGCATACCATTTTTTTGTTACCAATCACGAAAACGTTATAAAAGCTATAATAAAAGTGGTTATTCTCAGCTTTTTGTTACCGTTGTCGCTAACAGCTTTTACTAACAGTTTTCATTTACAGTTTTGCACTATTCAATCGCTTACCACTTCTATTAACTGCTACTCTTACCGTTCCGTTTTTTGTCACCAATCGGACCGTATATAAAATTATAAGTGACAAATATGATAATTGGTGCCGGAGTGGGACCAGAAATAACAGTACACTGTAGGGTGTGAAGCCACGCGCCGGCAGAGAAGCGTGAGACAAGGGAGGAGGAGGAAAGAGACAGTGGAAGAGGTAAAAAGCTGACACGTCGGACGCGCGCAAATGTCGCTGTTCGTCCTCTGCGTACTCCTCCTGACACTTTCTCTCTCTCTCTCTTTCTTTTTGATATTTTCTCATTTTGTTTATTTTTTCGATTCTCCATTTGTTTTCTAGCAACTTGATTTGTGTTTACAAATTAATTAATTAACTATGGGAATCTCTATTAATGAACCTTTTTGTGAAGCAACCGTGGCCTAGTGGTCAAGTGGTTAAAGCTTTACACCGGCAGGTAATGAGTTCGAATTCCCGAAGACGCAGTTTTACAAGATTAATGGAGGCAAATTTATAAGGAAGTTTTCAGGAGCAGGTAGAGCCGTTGATCGTGACCGTTGATGGATTCTCGTAGAACGGAAGTAATATTATCTGTAAAATTGTCCTTGTAATAGTTCTCATAATCTGTATCAGCGTTAAAAAAAAAAACTATGGGAATCCGAGATTCGTATATATTTAATTATTTATACGATTATAACAAAAAAGCAATAAAAAGTTAAACTATATAGTATGAAAATTATACGTATGAGTGTATACAAAGACTTATTTCTCTTTCTCTCTAACTCCATGTTCTCCGTTCTCTCTACTTTTTCGAGTCTTTGAATTGCCGTTTCTGGCTGTTGATAGAGGTTTTGGCTCCGCCGGCGGCTCAAGTAACTTTTGTAAATTTAACTGCAGCTTCTAGCCGCCTTTGTTTGATGTGGTCGTTCTTCCATTAAACTCCTAGTGCCTTGCCGGATCGGCTTTCCGATTAGTTGTCGGACTCTTCTTCATCTTGTGTTCTACTTTTATATCTTATCCTTTTAAATCGGTTCACAATTTTGTTTTCCGATTCCTCTTTAAAATCTTTTTCGATCTCAATCCCTAACACTGATACCAATTGCATAACTGGTAGGCATGAGAGTCCAATGTCTTAATATTTGGAGGGAAGTTAAAATTAGTAGGCTAATTTATTTTAGAGGCAAACCATTTAACACGAAATCAAAAGTATCTTATAGAAAATGGATAGCAGAAAAAGAAGCAAACGCGAAATTACAAACACTTCTTAGTTGTAGTCAAAAGAAAACCACATAAAACAGAGAAACCCAAAGCAAAACACGCAACTTAAACCCAAAAAACCGAAAAACGAGACATAAACTCGAAACAAAGAGTCTCAAAGCAAAGTTTAGTATTTTTTCTTGGCTTACTAGTATTTTTGTTGATAACTGATCTTAGTTGTTTCGTCTAAATATCTAATTTGTTTTGGTTTTGTTTTGTGTTATGTACAAATTTGATCGAAATATATTGATCTTTTAGACGGAAAATACCAATCGCATAATTGGTTCTATGACAAATTGTATAACTAAGATTTTAAAGTTGCTTTAATAATAGATGTTTATAAATATGATTAATCTGCTGAAAAGTATAGATACTTATATACTAATATTCTGCTGAATATTAAAAATAAATACTATTTTATATTATTAATTAAAAATGAATTGGATATATTTAAAAAGAAAAAAGGGAGGACACGAGAAATCGATGTGAAGAGATCATGCCAGCATTAAAGAGGAGGGCATTACTCGTCACACGAATTAAAAGTCTCAAAGCCAATTTATCTTTTTCTTCTTTTTTCTCCTGTTTATTTTAATTTTTCTATGGGCCTAGAGAAAATCAAAACATAAAATATTGGTTTAATTAATGTTAATCATACAATTATGAGTAGTGGATTTCATATTTGTATATTATTAGATTTAGATGTAGACATATTTGTGCCTTCACATGCGGATCAACCAATGGAGGTGCAATTTTCTAAATCATGACAATTTTGAAACGTTCAATATTATCTATATACTCGTTTTAATTAACAAGTTCGTTCACATTATTAAGAAAAAATAATACTACACGTTAAGTTGGACATAACTAATATGCTATTTTCTATGGCCGAAAGTGATATTAATTAAAAATCTTTAATCTAGAGTTAGTTAAATCTTCCACTATCAATAGTGTAGCATTATTTACACATATACATTAACATATATGTGACCTAGCTAGTGTTTGTATTTGTTGCATGCTTAACCAAGAATCATACAAGAAGATCAGTAGATCACCAACAATCAGCCGGTCAGAGTTTTCTTTTAAAATTCTAAGTTTATTTATTTCACAATCTTTTGAAATAGGTTTATCTCCTTGTTGTATATTTCAGTTTCGGTTTATGTTTATTTTTGTATTATTCAACGAAAAAATCACCAAGGGTATATAGATTCCCACATTAGCAGTTAAGATCAACATATTTCACACGTAGCTAGTAGATCCGACAAATTTGAATTTGATATCGAGAGATCCCTGAGATTGACCTAAACCGAACCAAAGAACCAAAGATCGACATAAAATTGAGCGGTCAAGATGAATTCAAAATTATGAAAAAGAAAAACATTGATTCACATGTTTTGGATCTCTGCTCTAATACTACGACAAATTTATAATATGAACTCGTTGATTTATTCATGAAGTTTTTTTTTTTTGTCACGAAACTTTCATTCATAAACTTAATAAACCGGAATACAGAAGCTAGAGGGAATATTACATCCTCTTTGATTACAACAAGTAGAAGCTAAAATGAAAGCAGAAGATAGACTTACTAAGGAGTGGGACAGCGAAAATAAGACACGGCTCAAATGCGTCGAGACGATAATCACGGTAAAACCGGAATCAAAGAGGACATCTTAAATTGTGACTTAAATTGTAACCCTCCATTGAGGCGAGCAAACAAAGTAAAGAGTTGAAGTGTGTTTCCTGTATAACAACATGAAACAAAAGATCTCTGAATAATAAGAGACATGGTGGATAGGTTCTCTCCCAATAATGGGAGAACGGCGAAAACAAACTTTTCCAAGAAAAGGAGGCTTGAAAAGATCTCTCCCATGACATGGAGGAAAATGGAAGTGATCTCTCCCAGGCGAAGGAGGAATTTGGAAACGCCTTGTGGTAATAATGCGAACCCTCTATTCGGATAGAGTCGATAGTATAGCACAATAATGGGCTTAACATTAGGGCAAGGCCCACTGAAGCAAGTGATTGAAGTTGGCCCATTGAAGCAGGCCCAACTTGACCATTAGAGAACGAATCTTATCGTCCGACACATCAGAGAACGACTCCGGTAGATGAGCGGCTGAAACGTCAGCAAGGTTAACCAGATTGAGATGAGGTTCGGCGATGCAGAACATTGGAAGCTTCCGAAGTCGACTACACCGCGAGTTGTTTGGAGCAGATCCGACGGAAATGAGGCTGAGGGTGCAAACACGCAACTCAAGAGAAGGTGGAAGCGATCTTCGGGGAAATACCGAGAGGAGGTACGGTTTACCGGTAAGCCGATCCCTGGTGAGAGCGTCGACTGCAGGGCTGTGCCGGAAACAAACAGAGAGAAGCTCGCCGCGAGACAAGTTTTTAACAACATCCGAGGCTTTTCAACGGCGAAGGAGAGGCCACATAGATCTACAAGTTCGAGATTCTTTGTCGAAACAAACTGCAAGGAGCCGAGTCAACTCGGACGAGTCTTCGCTGATTGGATCTGACTGAGAAACAAGTAACCTGTCAGCCGTGGTAAATGGTTTGGGCCGAGATCCGCCGGAAAGGAGGAGAAATAGCTGTCGATGACAGAGACTTTGACATTTGATTGGCACATATCCGACGGAGGTGACGCTCTGAGAAGCAGAGTTTAGATTGATGAGGCAGAGTGAGCATCAACGCAACCCAAGAGATAGTGGAAAAGATCTTCGGGAGAAACCCGAGAGGAGTTCAAGGATGGCTTCTCCTTGCCGGAGACATATCGGAAGCGGCTTACCGTGAGGTAAGGAGGTAATAACATCTGAGCGTTTGTCTCGGCAACAAAGTAAATGAAGAGAAGGAAACTTTCCGGAGATTTCCTCACCACCGGAGACGGTTGTAAAGTGACACTGCAGAGCTAAGACAGATCCAAAACGTGGATGAGATGATTTCTTTGAAACCAGGAGAGTGAGGCGGAGGATAGGAGCGGCGAGCGGAGGAGTGAGCGGCAAAGGCGGAGATGGAGGAGGTGATTCCGGCGGATGGTGGCTGTCAAGCATCTGTGGAGGAGCTCCTTTCCAAGGAGCTTTCCAAGATATCAGAAGCGAACCAGTAGCCGGAGGTGCTAGAGACAGCCCACAATAACAAGCTCCTCCGACTCACAAATCCCAGGTTAACAATGAGAAGAGAAAATTCACAGGCGGCGGAGGCTCCGGAGGAATAAGAGACACCAACAGTTCATACATCAGGCCAGAAGAGCTTTTCGGGTCGGAAGACTTCATCGGAGGCGGCGGAGCGGCGTCGTCAGTTGATGGCACCACCATGGCAGAGGGGAGGACAACTAGACTAAGAGCGGCATGCATAGGAGCTCTGAAGGCTGAGATCCATCTCGGCGAGGTTGTACGGCGCCTCGGGTTCTGCGTCAGAGAGAGAACTCTAGGGCGAACTCCATATTTCATTAACAATCATGTTACTATTGAATGTGTTGATTTATTCATGAAGTGAATAGCTTTTATATAGTCTATAGATTGGCTAAAAATAAACACAACTTACGTCTATCTAATACTCTTTTGATTACATTATATCTATAGAGAATTTATCTATAATCTTATAGATTCTTGCATAATTTTGAATTCATTTTAACCGTTCGATTTTTTGTCGGTTTTTGGTTTTTGATTTGGTTCGGTTTAGGTCGATTTCATCGATCTCCCAATAGTTGAAGAACTTGTAACAATTTGTTTTGTATGATATTGATATATAAGGTGACAATTCTATCGAGTTATAAACTCGTATATATGGACAACCCGTGATTTATGATGAGTTTTCTGACCCATTGTAATAGTTGAAAATGGAGATAAGAATATAGGGAAGGAACCAAACGTCACGTACACACTAAGCAACAAATGAGGCAAGAACAAATTTATATAAAAAAGAGAGAGTGACGCTTGACCGATTGATGTTAATTTACATTTGCTTTATATTATTTGGAAACTTTTGATAGAATCTAAGGACCATTGCCCTACGGTTATGCTTTTCTCTTTATTAATATATGTATAAGCGAAACAAACGAAGCAAAAGTGGGAAGACTTGGTGGTGTAGAGTGATGGGGATATGCTAATGTTGTGGACTTGTGGTGTTAGGGTTTGTGTCATGCAATTTGTCCACTTCTATTTTAGATATTATTATTTATTTTACACCCATTTTTTTTGTCCAATTCTTAAAATTCTGGTGGAGATTCTCTATTTATTAATTTAATTACCCTCTTTATTTTATATTAAGTGTCATTTTAAATAAATTTTTGTTCTAAATTAAGTATCGTTTTACATTTTTAATGTAGTTTTTAAATTAAATTTTGAGTTTTGTCCCGACCTTTCAGCTAATTATTAGTATGTGTGAACACAATATATAGTATAATTAATTAAAGATAAAAAGAAAATTTAATTATTTTATTAATATGTATAAAAAATCTTTAAACGACATTTATATTAAAACATTGAAACGGATGGAATATAACATTAGAGGCTACGATTTTGATATAACTATTTGGAGCTGTGAAAACTGTTTATCAAAAGTTTAGTATTTGATTTTCTAATCAACCTCTCATCCCATAAAACTTTCACCCGTTTAGATTTCATATGGCATAAATAAAAAGGATTTTCTATAACATATGTTTTTCTTTTTCTTTGAACAAAGATATAACTTATGTTTGAATGATGAAATAATAAGTATGCTAGCTGAGTTTAAGTTAAATCACAGAACAGATCGTTGGTGTTTATATTTTGTGTTTAATTTCTTGTAACCCAACTTTTAAACGTTTACTTAGCAAATTTTAAACAAATGGCAATTTCAACTTTGGTGCATTTATTTTACCAAAAAAAAACTTTGATGCATAGTATATAATAAAAGTCTAAAAAAACAATTTCAAGTTACCTCCTTATTGGAACATTTATAATTAAACCGTGGAAACATGCAGTATCGTGTGAGTTCAATAATGCACATAATATAGCTAGTTAGATATATGATTAAATCAAGCATCATATTTAGAAGTGCAACATCCACTAAACTATGTTGGGAAAAAAACATCCACTAAACTAGACGATTTTATAACCCGTACATATACATATGTACATAGTGGAATATATACACGATCTTCTTCTTTTTTTTGAATATATACACGATCTTATTATATAAAAGATTTAATAGATTACATCAAATGTCTTTGGGAATAATTAAAGTAGAGAAATAGATGTGAAGATGGGTCATGATGGGGGGAACACCAAAAACTTTATAGATTACCTTGTGAAAGGGGGCACTCATGTAATGGTCCAACCTCACTATTACCCTATTGAATTTAGCAATTAGCTTTTGACCTTTTTTTTATTCTTTATTCTAAGAAAATATTTGAATTAATAAATTAAATTAGCATTTGTAATGCTTATTGTTGTTGGGGATTGGACCCCACTTATCATTTTCACCCCTAAGCCAATCAATTTGATTTGACTGCATAACTATGAATAAATGAGCCCAAATGGGAATATAAACATTTGTCACCTCTTTTAGACTTTAACACTCACTTCTTGTTGTCAATAATGTGGATGGGAATCATAATCCCACAATAGAATTGGGACATTCAAATTTCAAAGTGTGGATTACCCCCAAACCAATACTTTGTCAATTGACTTTTTAATCTCAGTGGTTGGTTTTTAGAAAAAAATGATTGATAATTACACGAATTATACCAATAATATGATGATGCATTTAGACTAAACAAATATATTATTAAATACACAAACTATATAATTTGTATGATCATATGTTGATTTAACTAAAACTATAACCATTACTTTTTCAAATACTAACAAGAATTATTTAGTTAAAACTATAACCATTACTTTTTTATTTGTTTAAATCTTCTTTTCTTTCGTCGTTGTTGATTTGTAGCTCTGATTATTACTATGTTTGCTGAAATTAGAATTTTTTTTAACACTGTTTTTATTTTTTCAAAGCTCCAATGGAAATTATAAACCTCTTCAAGAGGAAAATTTAAACCAAAACAAATAAAAATAGAATATTAAAAGACACTTTAAAAGCACATAAGTACAAAAGGAAAATCTAAACAAAAACAACTCAAAATAGGATACCATTTAGCAGTTTTTTTTTGTCAAACTCAATAAGCAGCTTTGAAAGCACATAAATGCACATCTTATTAGAATTGCCAATAGCCAATAACTTGAGGTTTTGTGATGTGTAGTTTCATTTTGCTGCTCCCAATCTATTACACAAACCACTGGAAAACGGTCTTACTCATAATTTTGTTTCATAATCTGTATGTGACCCAAAAATTCAAAACCGCAACCAACCAATACGACGGATGAGAGGAAACCGGAGAGTGGATCTAAAACTTTGAAAGGAAAATATCGCATACGACGTTACACCACCACTCTAGAATCAGTGCCCAACTGAAAGACTGAAAAATCCATAACACACGCCAACATCAAAGGAAGACCAAAAATAAATTAACAACAACTACACCAAAAACCATCTGCAGATGCAAATGAAACTCCGGCGAAACTCCACACTTCCAGATAGAATTACAAAGCCGAAAACATAAGTGAATTAGAACGTAGACAAAAATTTAAACAAAATTCTAATGCATTAATGTTTAGGACTGAGTCAATTTTATAGTCTTATAAGATTTGTTGGGTTATAATTGGATGGGGTGAAATTTTTTTTAATTGAGTTGAGTTGGATGCTTTTTTTTGGGGACGAAGGTTCAGTTGAATGCTCTGGTACATTAAATCATAGTATATAGTATATGTAACTAGATAGATTAATTTAGTGTAGGTGCATGTGGACATGTAATTGATTATAGTTCATGTAGCTTATAATCATTTTCCTTAGTTTTTTTTCTCTATTACGGTCTAAATTAGTAGAAACCAAACCAATTGTTGACATCTATCGATAATGTATCACTAAATTATCTATCACTTGATTTTTTTTTTTTAATACTACATTGAACGATACATTATTAGTTAACATGTGAATGGTAATCGTCTCCAAAATACCACAAATCATACTTTTGTTGCATAATTTTGTTCTTTAACGAAATAATTATATTTGATTCATCAAATTCTAAACTTGAAAAAGGAAGAGATGTGATTTGGCAAAGGCAAACAAAAAGATATAAATCTAAAAAGTAGGGGGAAATTGCTTAAAATGCCCTCAAATTTGATTTTAAATAAAAGTGTATCTCCAAACTTGAATCAAATATAAAACTGGTTTTGCAGCCTTATGAAATTACCGCGCTGTCCTTATGACCAATCAAAAAAACGTCAAACGCAATTACCATTATAACCTTTGACTATTTCAGACTTCTATGGATGTCTGAGACTTGAGACTCTAATAGAAGTCTGACACTGAATTAATTAGTAAATTTAAATTTTAAAATTATAAAAAAATATTTTGTCAAAACTTTTATATACATAAATTATATATAAACAATTTAGTAGTATATAAATTAAAATTTGATAAAATTGAGTCATATTAAACAATGTTAGTTAAGTATGCCTTAGAACCCTACTTTGTAATGGAACATAATGGAACATTTACATATAACTTACATATAACCTTAGGGTTAGTTAGACTCATGGTTTAAGAAATTCACATTTGAAAAAATATATTTGCACATGTATGTTATAATGGTGATATAATTAACGAATTTGATGTGTCCTATGTGTTTTGTTTAAATATTTTTCGATGTTAAGTGATAAATACTAAATTTAGGGTTTATCAGACTTCTATAGAAGTCTGAATTTTGGGGTTTCGTAAATACTTTTAACCAAATATACCTTAAATGAGTACAATTGACTAAATTTTATGTAATTTTAATTTACATATGTCCAAAAGCCTCATGTTTAATTTATGTATCCAAATTTTTTCTCAAAATATTTTTTAATAATTTTATAATTTAAATTTCCAACTTAATTATCTCTCAGATTTCTCGTAACATTTGGTAAAATTGAGTCAAACTAAAAAAATATGTAAGGTATAGTAAGTTCTAAACCTCAAAACATTCTTTGTAATGGAACATTTACATATAACTTACATATAACTTTAGGGTTAGATTCATGGTTTACCAAATTTATATTTGAAATATTAAATTTGTATATATATATATATGTTATAATGTGCATATATTTAGCGAATTTGATGTTTTCTAATTGTTTTGTTTAAATATTTTCACCGATAAGTGATAAATATTAGGTTTAGGGTTTCTCAGACTTCACGACGAAGTCTGAATTTTGTGGTTTCTCAGACTTCTTTAGAAGTCTGAGACGTATTTAAGTTAAAAATTTAAATTTTAAAAATATGAAAAAATAATTTGATATAAATTTTGATACATAAATTAAGTATAAGCATTTGTTATGTATATAAATTAAAATAACATAAACTTTGATCAAACTTAAGCATTTAAGATATATTTGGTTCAAAACACCATGTAGTTTGATCTATATTTCACATATGAAGGTGAATATCATGTTTTATCTGTAGGGTTAGATTCAGAGTTTGTGAATTTTCATTCATATTGTTCCATTTTAGTTAATTTGTGACTATTCTAAACGAGTTTGATGTTTATTATAAGTTTTCTATATAATATGATGATATTTAAGTAGTAATTATTAGATTTAGGGTTTCTCAGACTTCCAGGTAAATCTGGTTCGAGTATTTAAACTTGTCATGAAGTCTTATTTCAGACTGCATATGAAGTCTGAAATTTGCCGCATTTTCAAAAATTTCCACACGAAAACTTTTCAAAAAGGCGGGAAATTTCTGCCTGAAAATTCCCGCTCAATTCAGAAATTCCTTCTCAAACTGCATATGAAGTCTGATACCGGATATTTTACAATTTTTAATTATTAAAATTTTGGCGGCAAAGTTTCCCTCCAATTCTCTCATCTTATCTAAACCTATTTTTTTACACACATATAACAGCCAGAAAAAAAAACCTTCACATTCTTCCTTTTTTTTTACTACCTCTCTTTCTCTCTCTCTCTCTCTCACTTTTGTAAAACCTCTCTAAAATTTCTCATCCAAAAATGTTCTCAAGCTTATTCTCTCATATGAGTTCTTATGTATGTGATTCATAGTTGATTCTCTTTGAGCTGTGAAATAGGTGAGTGGATCGGTTCTGATTTAGTGTTTTCAAAGTTTTTTTAACTGAACCAATTAAGACTTTTGACATAGACTTTTAGTTATACATGTTGATTTGCTCAAAAAATCCTTTATTATCCATTTCTTGGAGACTTGTTCGCTAACTAATGCAAGAGCTCTGTGTTTTTGCTTTTTCAGGTGCTTGGTTTAAGGTTGATCCAGATGACTCTCCAAAGAAGCTGGAGTTGGGGTTTATTATGTGCTAATGGCTCATAAAATTTCACTGTTACGAGGAACACGAAGTCTGAGAGTCTAATACCAGACTACAATAGAAGTCTGAGAGTTTCTCAGACTTCCATGTAAATCTGGTTCGAGTATTTAAACTTGTCATGAAGTCTTATTTCAGACTACATATGAAGTCTGAAATTTCCCGCATTTTCGAAAATTTCCACACGAAAACTTTTCAAAAAGGCGGGAAATTTCTGCCTGAAAATTTCAGAATTCCCGCTCAATTCAGAAATTTCTTCTCAGACTGCATATGAAGTCTGATACCGGATATTTTATAATTTTTAATTATTAAAAATTTGGCGGCAAAGTTTCCCTCCAATTCTCTCCTCTTATCTAAACCTATTTTTTACACACATATAACAGCCAGAAAAAAACCCTTCACATTCTTCCTTTTTTTTACTACCTCTCTTTCTCTCTCTCTCTCTCTCTCTCTCTTTTGTAAAACCTCTCTTTTGGACTTTTGGTTATACATTTTGATTTGCTCAAACAATCCTTTATTATCCATTTTTTGGAGACTTGTTCGCTAACTAATGCAAGAGCTCTGTGTTTTTGCTTTTTCAGGTGCTTGGTTTAAGGTTGATCCAGATGACTCTCCAAAGAAGCTGGAGTTGGGGTTTATTATGTGCTAATGGCTCATAAAATTTCACTGTTACGAGGAACACGAAGTCTGAGAGCCTAATACCAGACTACAATAGAAGTCTGAGAGTGAAAATTCAACATGAAGTCTTATATTAGACTTTTTTTGAAGTCTGAAGTTTGATACTAAATTAGGTGTTTTCTCATTGTTGTAGATTTTTACTGGTTATTAGACTTCTTGTTGAACACATTTTATTGTATTAGATTATTGGATTATCAAATCAAAGAAAGAAAGTTCTCCTTATGTACTATGCTTGTAGAAAAATACAAAGTTGTATAAATTTCTTTTGTCTACTCAAAATCATCAAGGAATTTTGTTCATTGAAAGTATACAATATCAAGAAATGGGTTAGTTTAACCTTGGAAGAAAACATTACTCTTTAGATTACATACACCAACATCTGACAAACTAAAATAACCTTAAGTGGTGATGAATTGGTCGTCAGACCTCTATTGCTGTCTGATTCTTATGAGCTAAAAGTTTATAAAATTAAAAAGTCCAAATGTCAAGTTCGTTCTCTCATCATCACATTAGCGATCTTACTGAAAAAAGCTTATAAACGCTCTACATGTGGTTGTGTAGTTCATCTTAATCCCAATCTACTTCTTCATTGATACATTGATATGATTTGGTGTAATCAGTTCAATTATATCAAAGCATTCAATAAACAACCAACATATATAATATGGAGTATGACGTTTACGCATAGACATTCGTTCCACCAGCTCGGATGCTACTAGCTACATTGCCAATATTATTCAAAAATTGATTCAAAAATAATTACTATATATAAAAATGTAAAACTCACACATAAAGAACATAGAGAACTAACACACATTTATAAAAATTATAATCAACCAAAATTAATAGCAAATATTCAATAAAATACATTTTAAAAGTTTTTAATATTTCAGACGGCTATAGATGTCTGATTGTAGTGAAACCAGACTTCTATGGTAGTCTGAAAAAGAGGGTATTTTTGCAATTGATTTTGAAATGTCAGACAGCGGATGCAGTCTGAAATCAATCAGACAGCGTACGCAGTCTGCTTTGAAAAATTTTGAACTTTTTGTCAGACAGCTTATGATGTCTGAGAAAAAAGGGTAGTTTTGCAATTGAATTTCAATTGTCAGACTTCTTTTATAATTTTCAGACTTCGGGAGAAGTCTGAAAAAAGTAAAGGGTAGTTTTGCAATTGATTTTGAAATGTCAGACTTCGCCAAGAATTTTGATAGTTTTCAGACTTCTTATGCTGTCTGACAAGAATTTCAGACAACGAGGGAAGTCTGATAAAAACATCGCATTTTCGGTTTTTATCCAGCGTTGACCAAAATTCGATATTTCAGATGTCTATAGCCGTCTGACAAGAGTTTGAAATTTCAGATGTCTATAGCCGTCTGATGTTATTTTTCCCTATTTTCAGACAGATTTAGAAGTCTGACGATTTTTTCGCTTATTCTGGTCAACATCTGAAAATTTGGGTCAATTGCAGTTTCTACCCCTCATTTTTGTCAGACATCGGATCCCGTCTGACAAAAAGTCAAAAATCGGTCAATTTCTTGCCAGACTACATAAGAAGTCTGACTAAAAAATCAAATTTGAATCAATTGCAAAACTACCCTCTTCTTATTTTGACTTCTTGGTGACGTCAGATAATTTTTTTTTGTTTTCAAAGGAATTTCTCAGACTTCTATGGAAGTTTGTCAATTGAAAGTCAATTGCAAAACTACCCTCTCGTTGACCATAATTTTTCATCAGACTTCGTGGGAAGTCTGAAATCGCGAAACAGATCTGAAAATCGGGGGATCTTGTGAAAATCACATAAATCTGATTTTGAGCTCGTTTTTACCTTCCCCAAACACTCAAAACTTTAGTTACACCAATACCCAACAAACCCAACCATTTTTATGCAAGAATGACCAAAATCGCAATAGATCCAAATTTTAAAATTTTGTAGAACGTGAATTAAAGAGTTTTTTGGATGAAATTAGAGAGAAAATAGGAGAATAGAAGGTTGTGAACTCTAATATGGAGTTTTGATGGGTCGAAATTGGTTGTGTGAGGCATTAGGAGCTCAAAATTGGTTGTTAATGGTGTTTAGGTGAACTGAAGAAGATGACAGTTTCGTAATTAAGTTAGATCTAAAGGGTTTTTTTGGTCTTTTGGTAAAAAATGTCAGACTTCATATGAAGTCTGACGATGGCATTATCGTGAATACACAGATTATTAAGGGGATATATTAGCGAAGTGAAGGAAGGAGAAGGGGAAGGGTAGTTTCAGGATTGACTTCAATTTCAGGGACATTTTTGCAAACAGCCCAAAAAGTAAACCAAATAAAGCATTACGAGCATTTATTTTTCTCTTTTACTTGCGAATATCAATGACCTACCAATTTATCCAAATGCCATTCCTTTCTTTATATTATTGAGTGGATTTGGTGTGAAGTCTTCTGAAATCACTGCAGAAAAAAGACACAAGACATTTGTTTATTTCTCATCATTAGTACCATCCAACATCAAAAAAATAAAAAGAAAATATATAAGCGTAGTGTTAACAATCAGTCATATCCCACTGAACCACAACACTGAAGCTCATGTGAATTAGATTTGGACCTCAAAAGAGTTTCCCTTTATCATATTCTCACACCAAATATTAATGATTATGATCACAATACACCTGCACATATGTTCCTCTTATTGGTTTTCTTTGTGCAAAATTGATGTCGGATTCTATAATGTTATTATAAATCACAACATAACTTGGATCTTGATTTTGATGATGCAGTAAGAAAGATATGAAAGAGAGTGGTATAGTGGGTTATAGACCCATCTGAATACCTATAGAATATCATTGCCATCTTTCTCTTTTCTCTGTCACACCCCACAACTATTAACTGTTCATGGATACTCCTTTTTCTTTCTTGAACAGAGAAAAATGTCTAGGAAAGTGTTTGTAATAGTTTCTTTCTTGTTTTTATTAGGCACCCATACATGTCCCAAAGTTAAATTAGAAAAAAAGAAATTAAATTTTAAAAGAAGTGAAAGAAGAAGAGTAGCCAACTACCCAAATCATTTATGTAGTTTGGTTGGGGTTAGTGGGCAGATATCATATCCAAGATGGAATAGGTTTATATAAAGTATATGCATGCATATGCTAGTTTAATGTTATACATGAAAGTCCTCTTCTTTTTATCATGTGGATAGTTATTAGGGAAATCAGATTGGACTATGTCAATAGATATCTTGTTGGGAAAAAGGCAACTAAAGTGCTGATGTGGGTATCAATAAAATAGCAATGTCTAACAATCAAAAGTTTGATACAATGTCTATGATTTACTTTTTGAAAATAGCAATGTCTAACAGTAAAAAAAACACAGAGATACATGAGGATCTTCAGCCTCAAGATGACATCTTTATTTTCATATAATCAACACCAAGTAATGACCACAAAGCAACAATTATTAATTAATAACATAATCATGGAATTAGTTAGTATAACACTATAGCTAGGCAAATATAAGAAGATGCATTAGTTTAAGATCTAATAAGGTAATGCAGAAGAAGAAAGTGCAAATACTTTTGGAAAAAATGTACTTGTCTATTAATTGATCACTGAATTAGATTAGGGTTTTGGAAATGCTGAAAAAGATTTTTCAAAAGAGATAGAGAGAGTTTTTAGATTGGACCAAAAAAAGAAAATAATATTGGGTGATTGCATGATGTGTTCTTCTGTCCAAAACAGTAACACATAATTCACATAAAAATGGTTGGGACTGTAGGACCACTGTACAACAATAATGGACCTAGAATTTGTCCCCAAGATATCAAAACCTCCATACATGAAAATGATACCCCTTAAAGTTTGATCTTTTATGTGTCAAGTTGTTTATAATGCATCATCATCCAAAAGTATCTAACTGGGGCTCCCGCCCACGTCTTTGTCTGTGTACAGACAAGTCTTCCCTGCGTTCTATTTAAGTACTTAGAATAAGAAACTTCAAATATCATGGTGTGGTTACAAGTCTTTGTCAGTAGTTTTCTGTAATCGAATGCAACATCAACGTATATATATTCCAATATGTGAATGATACGTCGAGATGTTAGCAGGATTACGTTTGGTCTGTGATTTGATTTTATCAAGGAAAATGTAGAAAAAACACACAAAATATAATCAAAGATGTGTGTGTTAATTGATCTTGATGCTTCAATCAACCTCAAGATCTTGGCTTTATGCTTTGAATTGTGTACCCTTCATTTGGATGAGATGCCAAATGACAAGGACATGAATCCATTATTAACTTGTTAAAGTTTCAAGAAAAATGAAGATGAAGAAAGAATCTGACTTTGGATTTTCTTTTTGTGCCAATAGGATGGATTTCAAATTGATAGGTTTCGACTATAGATAGGTTAGTTAACATGTTCAAATAAGACACGAAACCTTACTAGACAACTAACTACGCAGTTAATCACGAGTAACCAAAAGTCTTTACCCTTGTTCAAATAGTGGCTAGACGCTAATCAGATGGTTGGACCGAGCCTAACACTTAACAAGCAAATCGAAAATCAAACAAGGATTACTTGCTGAATTTTAAGAGTTTTTAATTAAGAATAGTTATATATAAATAATGTTACAAATTCCCAATATTTTTTTAGGTGGCCAGGTTAAGAGCAAGTGTACTACGTTGTGGTCATGGGTTCGATGTACTGTAACCCTAATTTAGGCCACAACTTTAGTCTTCACGTTTTTCATCAGTTGTAATATCATTTTTATCTACATTTGTCTAGATTTGGAACGTATCTCTCGATTTCTAACCTTAAACAAATTAAAAAAAACCAAAGATCCAATTTTTAGTCTTATTTGAACCAACTCGCAGAGGGTGTTCACCGCTGAAAATTACGTCGGCAGCGCGTTTTGGAACAACGTTCTTTATCTATATATCAAAATAGATTTATAAGCAGCCTATCACCATCCAGCACCATGAAAAAGAGTGTTTGTTGTTTATCTTCACAGAAAAAAATAAGCTTTCAATGTAAAAAAGAACAAAGAAAAACAGGGCCAGCAGAAAAGAACGATATAGGTCTTGGTTCATATAATAATAAAAACACTGACCTTTTGTTTTTGAACAAGAATGCGACTCAGGTCTAAAATGGGGATTATGGAGAGCGACTTAATTGTCCTTCCCTTTGGTTCTTTTCCCATGATGCCTTCACAAGCCACATGAGTTCTGGACCCCCTTCTCTTGCATTCAATCTAACATGCCCTTTTGAGATGATGATTCTTATAGGCGTATTTCGAATCGAAAAACACTTTAGGACCGGTGATAAACTTAACAAACGAGACTCTGATATCATGTTAAATTTAGCTTATTATGACTTTGTAACTCAAAACCAATTGACAATAAGTAGATTAGTCATTTACCTTTTTGTATATTAGTTCATTATTTCTCCATATAGCAATGTGAAAGTTTTGTCTCATTAACATTCCTGTCTCAACCAAACTATTGGGACAATATCTTTGATCGTGTCTTGTACAATGATGCCCTCGTCAATGGCTTCAGCTAGACTTCTTCCAACGGACGTGTTTCTATGTACAATGCAAAATGCGATGATTTCTTAAATGAAAGATAAATATTTGAGATAACCAATCTCATTTGGGATGCTAACAAAACCAGTGAAGCCATAACCTTCAAGTATACAAAAAATCCAATACGAACATTTCTTAGATATATACACAATGTAAACACGAGGAAGACAAAGTAGAAAGACAGCTTTAAGGATGTATGAACCAAAGCGATTATTACAGAATCCATTGTTCCCCAACACACATGAGTTTTTGAGATTCGATATTTAAGTGAAATAACAAATAGATTAATAAAGTAGATAAAAAATGGCCAAAAAAACTTTGATCACAAGGTCGACGAAGAAGCGTCGGATGAGGATGGTGTTTTAAGTTTATAAAATTTATTATTAATAGAATTATATAAATAATATCTAAAAATATTTTTCTTAATTTTTTTTACATGTCATTACTTTTTTATCAGAAATTGAATACGACCAATCATTTTTGTGGCGCAAACTCGAAAACTAATTTAAAGGTTAAATGTGTATATAATTAATTTAAAAGTTTCAAATTTGATTGAAATATTTTGGATATTAAAAGTGTTAATTTTTGTAGAAATAGTGTATAAAATGGTTAATAAGGTTAAAAAATCCTATACAAACTATTACATATAGAAAGAAGGGGGAAAACATATAGATATCTCTCTTATATATAAACATGTCTCTTAAAAAAAGAATTATTATAAAATGAGTATATTGTGCTATTATTTAAAACATTGAAACGAACGTACATAAATATTAAAGTTACATTTTATTATACTTTGCTATATATTATAACACATTATTAATAAAGCTTAATTAAGGAATTAGTTCCTCTTTAAAATCAATAGCCAACAGATAAATATTAGGATAGGGAAAAAAGAAGAAGCCTATATCTTGTTTCTCCTTTGCCAAGGAAGCACTTCACCGAACGGTTTACTATAACTTCTTCTGTACCAAATTGAATCAAGTCTTGCAGCCCATTCACGTAGATGTCCACATTTTATTTTAAAAGGGGGTTCAAATATTCGAAGCTTATCAAAAAAATATACTTCCTTTTTACCAGAAGGGTTATTTCTTGGAGGTTCGAACCATAAATCACATTCATATACTCTCGTTGCATTATTTTCTTCAACTTTTAAGTTGTTGAACTCAAAAAGTATATTATTATTGAATTTTAAAGTGATTCTACCAAAATCTTTCTTAATGTCACTCCCATTATATCTTCGACAGTGGGTCTCAAGTGGAATACCTCGATCGAGTTGGTTATAAACTAGTACGCGACTATTTTTGCAAGCTTCATTTAACCCAGAACACATATAGATAGTAACTAATAGAAAAACTATTAACGTATTCATTTTTGTACTAATAAGATTATCAATAATATGCAGTATTTATAATCTATTTGTGTGAACAAATGTTTTGCCTTTATTTTTAGATAGTCTATTAATGGAGTTACTAAATTTAAAACACAAACATAAACCAAGTAAAAAAATTGGTCATAAGAGATATTGCTCAGTTTAATAGAAAAAAATATGGTTAGCCAAATATATAAAACCAAGTCACCACAAAAAAACATCTTCTTAATAGAAATATTGAAATTTTATTACTTTTTAATTATATCAAAACCCAAAAATTGTGTAACCTACAACTATAAATGGGTCAAAAAAATCATCTTCTTAAAAACAAATAATTAAATGTAATAGCTAGTTTAGCCACTTCTTTCAAATTAAAAAAAATTATATTTATTTTCATAAATAAATACATAGATAATTTGATATATTCCATGTTTTATATTAAAAAATTTGTAACGCTCCGACCGTCATACTGTAGACACGACACTCGCTCTCTCAGCATGTGAGTTAACTTTCCTCTAACGGCCAGTCGTTAGTCCGGATCCTCTAAGAGACTCGAAATACTTATTTATTGACACTGCAATAATCATGTGATCTTTCTCTATTCTTTGCTTTCACTTGCACGATATCGCGAATCACTTTCCGGTAGGTTACCCATCCTTCAACTACTCCAGCTGAAACATGCTTAACTATGTAGTTCTCTCTTGACAAGTGCCCCAAAAAATAATTGCACTTTGGTGACATATGTAGCCAAATCAATTTTTAAGCCCCTCTGCATATTCCATAAATCTTACAACTACCCACTCACAGATCGCATCGTCCTCGTTGCGCACTAGGATCATTATCCTTGATGGTGTGAGCCCCCACATACATTTTCGGAACTTGGTTCTGATACCACTTTTAACTCTCCGAACGCCAACGTCTAGGGGCCCACACCCACACTCGAATCATGGGCTCACCCTTGTTCGATTGTCGGTGTGTTAGTCGAGGAATCTTGAAAGACTTGTTTAATGACCCTACAATCACCACATGCTTTTTCTTTGTGCTTTGTCATCATTCGCACGGTACCACGAATCACATCCCAGTAGATCATCCATTATTTAACTACTCTAATTCAAACACACCTTAACTCTAGAGTTTATTCTGGACAAGTGACTGAAAAGATAAATGCATTTTGGAGACATATGTAGCCAAATCAATTCTTTTAAGCCTCTCCACATTGATAGCCAAATGAGATACACATAGAAAATGATGTCGAAAATAAATAAGTAATGTAGAATTATTTTATATGTTTTTAGGAGCTATTAGTGGCGAAAATAATTTACTCGTTTTGATATGTATGTATTCTCTATTTTGCTTTGTTGTTAACTTGTTTCATATTGGTTTCAAGTTTTGCTATGTATTTGCTACCTATTTGCAGATGAGTTCATGTGACTTTTATTCACCTAACAATCCGGATAATGAAAATAATCATGAGGAATCAGAAGAAGATGTTTTTTTTTTTTTTTGGTCTGACAGAAGAAGATGTTCAGACACCAAACCATATGAAGAAAGGAAGAGAATATGAGGTAGTGGTTCTTGTTAACTTGTTAAAGTTCAAGAAAAACGAAGAAGAAGAAAGAATCTGACTTTGGATTTTCTTTCGTGCCAATAGAATGATTTCAAATTGATAAGTTTCGACTGTATATAGGTTAGTTAACATGTTCAAAAACAAGACACGGAACCTTACAAAGAAAAAAAACAGACAACTAACTAAGAAGTTTATCACGAGTAACCAAGTCTTTATTAGTCTTTATCCATAAATCAAAATAGATTTATCAGCAGCCTATCACCATCCAACACCATGAAAAAGAGTGTTTGTTGTTTATCTTCACAGAAAAAAATAAGCTTTCAATGTAAAAAAGAACAAAGAGAAAACAGGGCCAGCAGAAAAGAACGAGACAGGTCTTGGTTCATATAATAATAAAAACACTGACCTTTTGTTTTTGAACATGAGTGCGACTCAGGTCTAAAATGGGGATTGTGGAGAGCGACTTAATTGTCCTTCTCCTGCAGATGTTCCTTCAAGATGATGACTCTTATCGGTGTATTTCGAATCGAATCACATTTTAAGACCGGTGGTAAACTTATTTTTGGACTATTGCAATTAGGTTAACAAACGAGACTGAAACTATGTTAAATTTTAGGACCGGTGGTAAACTATTGTAACTCAAAACTAATTGATAATAAATAGATTACTCAATGTGAAAGTTTTGTTTCATTAACATCCCTGTCTCATCCAAACTATTGGGCAATATCTTTGATCGTGTCTTTTACAATAATGCCCTCGTCAATGGCTTCAGCTAGACTTCTTCCAACGGACGTGTTTCTATGTACAATGCAAAATGCGATGATTTCTTAAATGAAAGATAAATATTTGAGATAACCAATCTCATTTGGGATGCTAACAAAACCAGTGAAGCCTTAACCAGCAAGTATGCAAAATCCAATACGACTGTTTGTTAGATAGATACACAATGTAAACACGAGGAAGACAAAGAAGAAAGACAGCTTTAAGGATGTATGAACCAAAGCGATTCTTACAGAATCCATTGTTCCCCAATACACATGACTTTTTTGAGATTTGATATTTAAGTGAAATAACGAATAGATTAATAAAGTAG
Organism: Orychophragmus violaceus; assembly: GCA_030180135.1. Lineage (NCBI taxonomy): Eukaryota > Viridiplantae > Streptophyta > Magnoliopsida > Brassicales > Brassicaceae > Orychophragmus > Orychophragmus violaceus. The sequence goes on along the minus strand of CM058231.1, from coordinate 1,033,856 downwards.
GTAAAAAATGGCCAAAACAACTTTGATCACAAGGTCGAGAAGAAGCGTCGGATGAGGATGGTGTTTTAAGTTTATAAAATTTATTATTAATAGAATTATCTAGATAATAACTAAATTATTTTTCCTAATTTTTTTACATGGCATTACTTTTTTTTATCAGAAATTGAATACGACCAATCATTTTTGTGGCACAAACTCGAAAACTAATTTAAAGGTTAAATGTGTATATATAATTAATTTTTTTCTTCGACAAATCAATATATTGATATTAAAAAAGTTTTACAAGGTACAAAATACATCTAGTTTCAACCGTTGAAACAAATAAAAGAAATTGATACAATTTCGATGAAAAGGTGGAGAGTAACCATGCTTTCTTAACGAAAGGCTTATAGGCTAACATATGAAATCTGTTATGTCTCTTCTTCGCATACTTGAGATTGGCTAACAACATATAACTGAGACTCCAAAATACCTTTGGCATTACTTTAGTGAGTAGATATGATTTTGATATCGTTGAAGATGATTATGAGTCTTGTTGCTTTTTTGAAATCAATATACTTGATATTTATGGTAGAAATCTTTCTTGTTCTTTTGAAAACCTTGCTTAGATCTGATCTATGGAAATTCTGATTTCTTCAAACTTGGTTATTCCATTAATTCCGGGATCAAAACCCCTAATGAAACCTCCATACCAATGAGTAGGAGGACATTCACCGGTTGATAACCGGAAATTCCACCGGAAATGAATAAACATACCAGAAATAAGCCAAATCAGAAATGGATCCCATATAGAAACCAAAGACTGATTTGGAAGCGATAAATTCAGACCTTGAATCTCCACCGTCGCAATATCGCAAAAACCGAAGAAGTGATATCTTCGATTTACCATTATTCATTTAACACCCTAACTTTTGCAGATATTCGAGAAAACATAAAACAAACTAAACTATAAATGGGTATGGCCGACGTTAGAGAAGCCAACGCCGGCCAAAATGACCTCCAACGTCGGCCAAAATGACGAAGAGGAAGAAGACTTGTTACAAACTTACAGTCACACCAAATATCGCAGCAGTTACGAGAGAGAGAAAGCGGTTTGTGTGTGTGTTTTAAAATACTTCAAAGTGTTAATTTTTGTAGCAGTGGTGTATAAAATGATTAATAAGGTTTAAAAATCCTATACAAACTATTACATATAGAAAGAAGGGGGAAAACATATAGATATCTCTCTTATATATAAACATGTCTCTTAAAAAAAGAATTATTATAAAATGAGTATATTGTGTTATTATTTAAAACATTGAAACGAGCATACATAAATATTAAATAAAGTCACATTTTATTATACTTTGCTATATATTATAGCACATTATTAATAAAGCTTAAGGAATTAGTTCCTCTTTAAAATCAATAGCCAACAGATAAATATTACGATAGGGAAAAAAGAAGAAGCTTATATCTTGTTTCTCCGATGCCAAGTAAGCACTTCACCAAACGGTTTACTATAATCTCTTCTGTACCAAATCGAATCAAGTCTTGCAGCCCATTCACGTAGTTGACCACACTTCACGCGAGGAGAGGGTTCAAGTATTATAACCTTATCAAAAAAATATACTTCTTTGTTATCAGAAGGGCTCTTTCTTGGAAGCTCGAACCATAAATCACATTTATATACTCTTCTTCCATTATTTTGTTTAACTTTCAAGTCGTTGAACTCAAAAAGTATATTATTATTGAATTTTAAAGTGATTCTGCCAAAATCTTTCTTAATGTTTTGCTCACTCCCATTATATCTTCGACAGTGGGTCTCGAGTGGAATACCTCGATCGAGTTGGTTATAAACTAGTATGCGAGTATTTTTGCAAGCTTCATTCAACCCAGAACACCCAGAACACACATAGGTAATAACTAATAGAAAAACTATTAACTTATTCATTTTTGGACTAATAAGATTATCAATAATATGCAGTATTTATAATCTATTTGTGTGAACAAATGTTTTGCCTTTATTTTTAGATAGTCTATTAATGGAGTTATCTAAATTTAAAACACAAACATAAACCAAGTAAAAGAATTGGTCATAAGAGATTTTACTCACTTTAATAGCAAAAAATATGGTTAGCCAAATATATAAAACCAAATAAATTAACTATTATAAATTATACGTCACCACAAAAAAACGACTCAAAAATATAAATATTGAAATTTTATTACTTTTAATAATATCAAAACCCAACAAAATTGTGTAGCCTACAACTATAAATGGGTCAAAAAAATCGTCTTCTTAAAATAAATAATTAAATGTAATATCTAGTTTAGCCACTTCTTTTAAATTTCAAAAAAAAATTATATATTTTTTTCATAAATAAATACATAGATAATTAGATATATTCCATGTTTTATATTAAAAATTTTGTAACGCTCCGACCGTCACCTCTGTAGACACGACACTCGCTCTCTCACCATGTGGGTTAACTTTCGTCCGACGGCCGGTCGTTAGTCCGGATCCTCTAAGAGGTTTGAAAGACGTGTTTACTGGCCCTACAATAACCGTGTGATCTTTCTCCGTTCTTTGCTCTCACTCACACGAAATCGCGAATCACTTTCCGGTAGGTCACCCATCCTTCAACTATTCCAGTTCAAACACGCTTAACTATAAAGTTCTCTCTCGACAAGTGCCCCAAAAAATAAATGCACTTTGGTGACATATTTAGCCAAATCAAATTTTAAACCTCTCTGCATATTCCATAAATGTTACAACTACTCCGCTCACAGATCACATCATCCTCGTTGCGCACTAGAATCATTATCCTTGATGGTGTGAGCTCACATTATCCCACACACATTTTCGGAACCTGGTAAACCACTTGCTAGTCTTTGAATGCCAACGTCTAGGGGCCCACACCCACTATCGACTCGTGGGTTCACCCTTGTTTGATTGTCAATGTGTTAGTCGAGGAGTCTTGAAAGACTTGTTTAATGACCCTGCAATCACCACATGATCTTTCTTTGTGTTTTGTCATCTTTTGTACGATACGGTGAAACCCATCCAAGTAGAATATCCATTATTCAACTACTATAGGTAACCAAATGAGATACATATTAAAAGAATGATGTCGAATATAAATAATAAATGTGGAATTATTTTATATGTTTTTCATTTTATAAAAAAAATTGAGGAGCTATTAGTGGCGTAAATAATTTAGTTGTTTTGATATGTATCTCATTTGTATTCTCTACTTTATTTGCAGACGGCTTCATTCGAGTCTCATCCACCTAACAATCCGGATAATGAAAATAATAATGGGAAATCAGAAGAGGATGTTCGGACACCAAACCTGGGAAGAAAAGGAAGAGAATAAGAGGTAGTGGTTCTGGTTAACTTGTTAAAGTTCAAAGGAAAAAAAAGAAGAAAAAAGAATCTGACTTTGGATTTTCCTTTGTGCCAATAGGATGGTTCCAAATTGATAGGTTTCGACTATATATAGGTTACTTACAGGCCTGGTCCAGAGGACAAGCCAGCAAAGCGGCCGCTTGGGACCACCAAATATTTTTCGGATTTAGAGGCCACCAATTTATAGTTTTAAGATAATAATTATGTATTTAGGACCACAAAATTTGTTTTTTCTCACATAAAAATGAAGTTAAAAAATATTACATATAATTTTACACATATTTTAAAGCTAATCTTACTTGAGATTCTAGATAACAAAAATTGAAAGAACCATAATATTTTTTTTTTGTTTGAGGCCACTATATTCATTAGGCCAGCCCTGATTACTTAACAAGTTCAAACATAACACGGAACCTTAGACCATCTCCAACTCTACTCCAAATCTCATTCTAAAATAGAGTAAAAAGTAATATTCTCTCCAATCCTACTCTATACTTCACTCTAAAATAGAGTAAAAAATGAGTTTGCTCTAAATATATAGTAAAAAATGTGTTTACTCTATTTTTTTTTGTCATCATTCAATTTTGAGTAAAAAATAGAGTGAGGGTGAAGTAAAACCCAACTCTTTTTAGTGTAAAAAATAGAGTTTTACAATGGAGATGCTCTAACTAAGAACAAAAACAGACATACTACGCTCTTTATCACGAGAAACCAAGTGTTTCTTAGTATTTATCCGTAAGAAAAATTGATTATCAGCATCCAACACCATGAAAAAAGAGAGTTTTGTTATTTATCTTCATTGTAAAAACAAGAACAGGGCCAGCAGAAAAGAACGAGACAGGTCTTAGACTCTTAGTTCGTATAATAATGAAAACACTGACCTTTTGTTTTTGGCCTTCACAAGCCACATGAGTTCTGAAACCCTTTCTCCTGCATTCACATACACAGTACACAGTCAATCTGCTTTCATCAAGTTAGCATACTCAATCAACAGATATTATTTACGGTTATGTTTGTTGGCGACAAGTGAATTTAGTTGAAGTATAAGAGTTGGTTTATTCTTCAGGTCTATGGCTTTATCAAGCAGGCTCATAAACTCTATGGTGTAAATCAGGCCTGATGGGTTGTATAAGTCATCCCAATGGGCTTAGCCCCTAAAGAAGTAGTTTAATAGCAGAAGCCTGCGAACCATTCTCCATGGGATCCGAAGTCAACATGTCCCAATGGTTAAAGATTGCCTGAAGAAACGCCTGTCATGATGTTGCAGCCATAAGCTGTCCAGAGAACCCAAAAGACTTTAAAATTGGGAGATAAGCTTTGATGTTGTCCGAAGGTGTTACTTGTCTTTGCATCTCTTCAAAAATGTGCCCACGTTTTTGTAAGAGGGCTGTATATTCCTCTGAGTGCTTGCTTTGGTGCTTGGATTTCCACCAAGTAGACCGGCTCAGACCGGCTCAACAAGTCTTGGCTTTGCGGTTATCTAAGAAGCGTATAAAACATGAGTGGATTACCCCAAGTGATTTATACACTAATGTTGTTCCCTTTCAATATGAGATTCTAACACATACCTTCGAGATGATGATTTTTATCGGCGCAATTCGAAGTGAATCACACTTTAGGACCGGTAATAAACTTATTTTGGGCTCTTGCAATTGGGTTAACAAACGAGATTCTAATATCATGTTAAATTTAAGTTTATTATGAATTTGTAACTCAAAATCAATTGACAATAAATGGATTAGTTATTTACCTTTAGTATATTAGTTATCATTCTCTATAAAGCAATGTGGAGTTTTTTTCTTAACATCTTTGTCTCAACCAAACTATTGTGACAACAATATTTGGTCGTATCTTGTACACTGATGCCCTCGTAAACCCAAATTAATAGTTGATTTCTTAAAAAAAAAATTAAGACAATATTTAAGTTTTTACTAAACTAGGTTATTTTAAATAAAATTAGTTTTTATTATATTTAGTAAATATATATATATATATAATAATAATTTTATATCATGAATTTTTATTGTATGGTTCTAAGCTACAAATTAATTTACGATTTATAGGAATAAGAAAAGAAGAGAACTTAAGATAATTTGTTTGTAATCATAAACAACTTATTATCAAATGGTTCAATGGTTACATTTCTCACACACTTTGGTCATGAGCCTCAAGTTCCAACTTAGCTGAGTGCTGAGTTTTATTTGTTTTGATTAAACAAAACGACGTCATTTTGAATTGATCCAAACGACATCATATCTGATTAACGGACCAAATAACGGCTGGGTTAACGACGTCGGATCCTTCTGTTAAATTATTTAACAGTGTTCTAAATTGGTAAGGTCAACTTTAAGTTCAAGTGTTTTTTTTGGAGTCAATTATTAGTTTGAGTTTGTTTTGGCAAATTTCTTAGTTGGAGTATTTTTTTGCCCAGATCTCAATAATTATGAATTTGTTTGGCATTTTTCCCAATATGTTTTAATAAAATAGATAAAATATGGCCGAAACAACTCTGATCACGAGGCGGTCGAAAAAGCATCGGATGAAGAGTGTGTTTCTTAAGTTGAATAATATTTATTGATTAATTAAATTAAATAAATATTAACTAAAATTATTTTTCATTAAAAAATTACATGTCATCACTTTCTTATTAGAAACTGAAGAGGGATGATTATTTTTTGATGCATACTCCAAAACTAATTTAAAGGTCAAATGTGTATATATAGTTAATTTAAAAGTGTCAAAATGTGAGTGAAATATTTCGGAGATTAAAAATGTTATTTTTATTGAAATAGTATATAATACTATAAAAAGTTAAAAGTTTTTCTAAAACAATTTTTACATTAAAAAGGGAAAATGATATTGTTATATTTCTTACATATAAACACGTCTCTTACAAAAAAAGTATAAAATAAATATATTGTACTATTACATTGAACATTGAAACAACAACATACATAAATATTAAATAAACTCAAGTTTTATTATATTTTGCCATATATATTATATCACATTATTTGTACTCCCTCTGTTCCATTATATAAGATGTTTTAAGATTTTTTATTTGTTCCATTTTATTTGATGTTTCTCAAGTTTCTATCATTCTATGTCAATTTATAATTATTTAATACAATATGACTATTAATATTCTATAGTATTATTTTTTATTGGTTACAATCTCTTAGTTAAATGTTAAATAATAAAATTTAATATAAAAAATATAAACACTATGGCTATTTTTGTACTTTTAGTCAAAACATCAAATACAATGGGACAGAGAGAGTAAGGTTTAAAAAATTAGTTATTCTTCAAAACAACTAACCAATTGGCATAAATATTGTGATAGGAAAAAGCTTATAAGTCTCTCTTCCTCCAAGCAAGCATATGCCTCAACGGTTTATTATAGTCTCTTCTAAACCAAATCCCATCAAATTTGGCAGCCCATTCACGTAGTTGACCACATCTTTTCTTTGGAGAGGCTGCAAATGCTTGAAGTTTATCAAAAAAATATAATTCTTTCATCTTATTCTTTTTTGGGAGCTCGAACCATATATCACACAAGGTTTCAGATCTATCTTTTCCCTGCGAATCAGTATAGGCATCAAACTCAAAAGTACGATTACCACCGAATTGTATAGTTTCATTACCCCATTCTATGCTAGTGGCTCCCTTGCCCAACGAAAGACAGTTGATCCCAAGTGGAATATTTTTACTGAGTTGGTTATAAATTTCTACACGAGAAGACTTGCAAGCTTCATTCAACCCAGAAAACATAATAATAAGTAACACAAAAACTATTAAATTATTCATTTTGTGATATTTTTTGGAGTAATAAGATTATCGGTATGCAGTACTTATAATTTTTGTGTAAACAAACGTTGTCTTTATTTTTAGATAATCTATTAATAGAGTTAGCTAAATTTAAAAACAAACATAAACCAAGTAAAATAATTGGCCATAAAAGATTTTACTCAGTTTAATAGCAAAAAGTACGGTTAACCAAATCAATTAACTATTATAAATTATAAGTGGCCACAAAATGAGTCAAAACTGACTGACGGGTTCAATGGTTCACGATTTGGTTAACTATTTTAAATGGTTCACGATTTGGTTTTCCGATTCCTCTTTAGAATCGTTTTTCGATCTCAATCCCTAACACTGATACCAATTGCATAACTGGTAGGCATGAGAGTCCAATGTCCTAATATTTCGAGGGAAGCTAAAACTAGTAGGATACTTTTTTTAGAAGCAAACCATTAACACAAAATCAAAGGTATCTTATAGAAAATGGATAGCAGAAAAAGAAGCAGGCGCGAAATTACAAACACTTTTTAGTCGTAGTCAAGAGAAAACCATATAAAACAGAGAGACTCAAAGCAAAACACGCAACTTAAACCCAATAAAACCGAAAAACAAGACATAAACTCGAAACAAAGAGTCTCGAAGCAAAGTTTAGTATTTTTTTTCTTGGCTTATCAGTATTTTGTTGATAACTGATCTTAGTTGTTTCGTCTAAATATCCGATTTGTTCTGGTTTTGTTTTGTGTTATGTACAAATTTGGTTGAAATATATTGATCTTTTAGACTGAAAATATCAATTGCATAATTGGTTCTATGACAAATTGTGTAACTAAGATTTTAAAGTTGCTTTAATAATAGATGTTTATAAATATGGTTAATCTGCTGAAAAGTATAGATACTTATATATAATATTCTGCTGAAAATTAAAAATAAATACTATTTTATATTATTAATGAAAAATGAATTGGATATATTTAAAAAGAAAAAAGGGGGGACACGAGAAAGCGATGTGAAGAGATCATGCCAGCATTAAAGAGGATATACTCGTCACACGAATTAAAAGTCCCAAAGCCAATTTATCTTCTTCTTTTTCTCTCCTGTTTATTTTATTTTTCTATGTGCCTAGAGAAAATCAAAACCTAAAATATTGGTAATTAATGTTAATCATACAATTATGAGTAGTGGATTTCATACTTGTATTATTAGATTTAGATGTAGACATATTTGTGCCTTCACATGCGGATCAACCAATGGAGGTACAATTTTCTAAATCATGACAACTTTGAAACGTTCAATATTACTATCTATCTACTCGTTTTAATTAACAAGATCGTTCACATTATTAAGAAAAAAAATAATACACGTTAAGTTGGACATAACTAATATGCTATTTTCTATGGCCGAAAGTGATATTAATTAAAATATTTAATCTAGAGTTGGTTAAATCTTCCACTATCAATAGTGTAGCATTATTTACACATATACATTAACATATACTAGATTTTGACCCGCGCTTAGAAAGCGCGGATTTACTTTTCTTTACAAATATAAATTTTATTTATTTTGTTATTACTAATTAAAATTTTTTAATTATGCAATCTAATTTTTTTAATAATTTTTTAATCCGCATTATAAAATAAAATTAATAATTTAGATTTTAAAAAGAAAAATGTGTTATTTGGGAGGAGGTATTAATTAATAATTTATGTTTTAAATTCGTGCAAAGTTTATTTTTAGAATTCGAAATTGGCTAATTTATTTTTTAACCCATTCTTATAATAGTTTAAATATTTTACAATTTGATGGATGATGATAGACTTTTTCGTAATGGTTCTAGCTCAATTCCTCAAGTCTACTCATGTCATTATAGTACTTAAGGTATCAATCCAGGGAGGCAAGAAGAACAACCAATCAAGAATGCAAGAAACTACTCAAGCTAAGCAAATCAAATAAAAAGGGTTTATCTAACAACCTAAACAATCTAAAAATAAAATAAAGCAAGAAAGAAACAAAGCAAAACACTAAACAAGAAGCAAATAAGATAAAAGAGGGTCCTAGGATGAGGCTATGGAGACTAGATGGTTTAGAGACAATCAATGATGCTTCAATCAATCAAACATTGCTAAACAAGGCTAATGATCATAATTAAGCTAATCACATTCTCATGTTCATAACTCCTATGCTAATCAAGCAATCATTCAATTCTCATTTGCAAATTACAAGACAAGCATGCAATAATATCCATCAAACACCTTTTAGCAAAGCTAATCCTTAGGCTAAGAACATTAATCATTAGACTAATCCAATCTCTTGGCACTAATCCCTTTGACTAATCCCTAATCAAGATCAAATTATAATTTGTGATTAAGAATCAAGCAAGCATTAATTTCAAGTTCTCATTACCAATAATCACCTTAGACAACTAATCTCTTAGGCTAAGATATGAAAATCCTCTAAAAAGTTCATTCAAGCATTTCATCGAACACCTTTCGGGCATGAAAAAGCCTAGCATCTAGATTCAACAATTCCTTGCAACCTAGCATAGAGATCAACTAATTAGAGAAGGATCATTCATAAATAAGTCCTAAACATCACTAATCATCACATAAACCATCTAAATCAACCTCATCCACAAAACCCAAAAGCTCTACTCTCTAATCTTCATTGTTCCCACAAAATCCATAAAGATAGTATGAGATAACAAGATTAAAGAGAGATTAAGAGAAAAGATTAAGAAGATATAAAGAAGTACTTAAATTAAACTCAAGATCAAAGATTACAAGATCCAAATCCTAAAACAAAACTATGCTTAGGTAGCTTGGGGTTTTAGAAACCCATAAAAGAGTATTTATACAAGGGAGTCTCGCAATGGCATTTTGGTAATTTTTGTCAACTGGGATTGGTCCAAACCGCAAGGCAAACCGCGAGCTAAACCGCAAGCAAAACCGGCTTTGTTTCTCCTATGTCTCGCGGTCTTCGCCTTGCCCGCAACACAAACCGCGAGCTGGTAAAACGGCCATAACTTCTCGACTACGGCTCCAAATGACTCGAAACCAACTCCATTGGAAAGCTAACTCAATTGCCTACAACTTCTATTAGATGCTCCATAAGCTAAATATGCACGGAAAGGCTTCATTTTGCTCCATCTTTCAAGCTCACCAGTTTGGTCCTTCATCACCATTTCACTTGCAATCACTCATTTGGACTCCAAACTCTTCCAAACCTCCTTAGCAACTCCAAGAACCTACAAAGCATAAGAAAACACTCCCAAGAACAACAAATTATGCAAATCCTAACTCTAAATGCACTTAGACTCTAAATGCAACAAAGAACAAGAAAAGAATGAAGAATGAAAGGAAAATGAGACTAAAACAAGAATTTAACATATGAATAAATGCATGAAAATGCATGAATATCAATTCCCCCAAACTTAAACCTTGCTTGTCCACAAGCAAGCATAAGACCATCAAAGCAAATTGGGAGAAAGGTTTGAAAGAGAGTTCAAAGCTTTCAAAATCAATTGTTAAGCATAAGTGGAAACAAAGTCAATACAAGCAATTAAGAGCTACAATCAAGTTTACTCTACTTCAAAAGAGTTAGCCATTCCCATCAACACAAGCATCAAGTTCAAGCCCCAACATACACATGAATTCCTATCCTCATTCCCTTTAACATTCATTAAGCAATGGTGGATCATGATTGTGCAAATCAAATGAACACATTTGGCTAAGGGTTTAAGGTCTTGAGATAAAAGTGATCTCAAATGAAGTGTGGGTTTAAAAAACAAAGGATCTCTCAAGAAAGGAATGAACTATAGCAAAATGCTAAGAGTAAGAAACAACTCATGCATACAAGGATAGATTCTCATTCTACCCAAACCCCTATAATGATCTTAACTCTTCTTCTAAACCCAAGATTCCCTTCCTAAGCTACCCTTTCCTTAAGGCATTTTTGCCTTCTTATCCCAACTTTGATCACTTCTTTCTTCTTTATACACTTAGAGGATTTCTTTTCTTTGCTTAGCTCTTTCTTATCTTTTCACTAGTCTCTTTTCTTTCTTTTTCTTTTGATGTTTGAGCCAACTTTGGCTTCTTTTCTCTCATTAAAACTTGAGACTTATCTTTCACAAATATTTAGAGCTATCAACTTTTCTTTTTTCTTTTCCAACCCTCTTTCTTTTCTCAATCTTTTCCTCATTCCCTTTTTTCTTTTCTTCCCAATTCCCCCAAACTTCTTTCCTATCCTATGCATAGCCCAATGATGTAAGGCTAGCTCTACAATGAAAACCTATCCTTGTCGTTCCAAACTCAACACTTTTTGCCTAGTTGATTCAAGAAAAAGGCCTCTCATCTCTCACTAGAGTGTTTAGGCTTGAAGGAAAGTTTGGTTCAAGGTGGGAAAATCTACTTGGACTAACAAGAGAATGGTAGAAAGGGATAAGATAGTCCAAGTATGTATCAAGTATCCATGAGTTCACCTTTCATTGCACAACATGATAATTCAAGTCAATATTAAGAGTTCAAATAGATAGGGAATGATTCAAATCACAACATGTTTCAACCAAGAAGTGAACAATAATGCATGAGATCCAAGAAGGGTTCTTCCTTAATTTCAAGTTCACAAGATGCATCCAATAACCACATGCTCAAACAATTTTCTATAAAGAACATAAGCTTTAACTCTCAAACTTTAATGAAAACAATCCTAAATGACTTCTAGACTCAACTATATGCTTTCTTTTTGTGAATTTTTTTTTTGAAAATTTTCAATTTTTTGGTTTTTTCTATGCCTTAGATGAATGCATGAGACTCAAGGGATGCAAAAGATAAAATAAGATCACAAAACACATTATTAGCAACTAGTCTCCTCCCCCAAACTTAAATCACACAGTCCCTTGTGTGAAAGAAGCAAGGGAAGAGACCAAAGAGAAAATCAAAAATGCAAAATCAAAAAGACAAAAGTTGGAGTGTTACTTTGAGAGTGGGATGGAGAGGAGGAATGGGAGGTGGAGGCATCTTTGATTTGGCATGAGGCTTCCCCCAAACTTAGACCATTGCATAGGCTTCTCATCCTTTGATTTAGCATTGAAGTCCCTTTGCACCCAAAACTCATTCCCTTCTTCTTTGCATTTACCCAAAAGCTCCTCAAAAAGGATAGACATGGGAATTCCTCCCAAGAGAGCTTGTTTTAAGTCACTAAGCTTGACTATCCCTTCACTCTTTTTTGGTTAGGGATGTGGCATTAGTTTGTATCACCGGGATCATACTCATCATAGAACCATCCCTTGAACTCCTTCATCCTTATCTCCTCAAAAGGGATCTTCCTTGGATCATGAAAGCGTGGTGATATGGTGGAGATTATATCAAGGTAGTTGTGATTGGGTTGAGCCATTGGAGATCCATATTCTTCATCCTCCTTGAAGGGTTCTTCATTGGGACCATCTTGTTTCTCCATAAGATTCCCTCCAATTAGCTCTTGATTGGGATTTGGTTGCTTTGGTTCCTCTTCCATGATTGAGAGCTCATCTTGTGTGCTCTCTTCCTTTATCTCCTTGCACTCAACAACCAATCCATCTTCATAAGGCTCTTCCTCATCTCTCACAACATCTCTCACTCCTTCATTATTGCTATTGGTTGAATGACCCATGAATGTCTCTTCATCATCTTCATCTTCATACCTTATCACAAGGTCATCACCAAGAGTGCAACCAAGAAGCATTTCAAATTCCTTGATAGTCTCTTCAGCTTCTTTCAAGAACTCATCTTGGACTTGAGCATTCTCCTCATGTGTTGGTTCAACAATACTTGCATCTTGAGGCAAATGAGCAAAATCAGTGTTAATCATCCTTAAGCTCTCATTATACCTCTCTTGTCCTTCCAATGCTATCTTTGCCAAGTTGAGAAGCTCTTCATCACATGATTGGAAAGAGTAAGCTTCTTTCAAGAATTCATCTTGGACTTGAGCATTCTCCTCATGTGTTGGCTCAACAATGCTTTCATCTTGAGGCAAATGAGCAAAATCATTGTTTATCATCCTTAAGCTCTCATTGTACCTCTCTTGTCCTTCCAATGCCAACTTTGTCAAGTTGAGAAGCTCTTCATCACATGATTGGGAGGAGTAAGTTGCTTCAAGCTCATGCTCCATGTTCCAAGATTGGTATCCATCACCATATCCATATTGGTACTCATGAGAAAAGTACTCATTTGGAAGATCACCTTGATAAGTGGATGTGCTTTCAAAACCATGATGACTTGTAGGGTCCCAAGCCATCTCTCTTTCTTGAGCTTCCAACATAGTCCTCAACATTGAAGCTATCTCTGAAGCCATGCTCTCTTCTTTGTGATTGTACCTTGCAATAAGAACAAACACTTGAAAGAGAGTTAGTAACCACACAAGTAAAAACAAAATAAAAGCTTAGTCTAAAGTAGAATCTAAATCCTAATGGCTATTGCTACACCTCCCCGGCAACGGCGCCAAATTGATGATAGACTTTTTCGTAATGGTTCTAGCTCAATTCCTCAAGTCTACTCATGTCATTATAGTACTTAAGGTATCAATCCAGGGAGGCAAGAAGAACAACCAATCAAGAATGCAAGAAACTACTCAAGCTAAGCAAATCAAATAAAAAGGGTTTATCTAACAACCTAAACAATCTAAAAATAAAATAAAGCAAGAAAGAAACAAAGCAAAACACTAAACAAGAAGCAAATAAGATAAAAGAGGGTCCTAGGATGAGGCTATGGAGACTAGATGGTTTAGAGACAATCAATGATGCTTCAATCAATCAAACATTGCTAAACAAGGCTAATGATCATAATTAAGCTAATCACATTCTCATGTTCATAACTCCTATGCTAATCAAGCAATCATTCAATTCTCATTTGCAAATTACAAGACAAGCATGCAATAATATCCATCAAACACCTTTTAGCAAAGCTAATCCTTAGGCTAAGAACATTAATCATTAGACTAATCCAATCTCTTGGCACTAATCCCTTTGACTAATCCCTAATCAAGATCAAATTATAATTTGTGATTAAGAATCAAGCAAGCATTAATTTCAAGTTCTCATTACCAATAATCACCTTAGACAACTAATCTCTTAGGCTAAGATATGAAAATCCTCTAAAAAGTTCATTCAAGCATTTCATCGAACACCTTTCGGGCATGAAAAAGCCTAGCATCTAGATTCAACAATTCCTTGCAACCTAGCATAGAGATCAACTAATTAGAGAAGGATCATTCATAAATAAGTCCTAAACATCACTAATCATCACATAAACCATCTAAATCAACCTCATCCACAAAACCCAAAAGCTCTACTCTCTAATCTTCATTGTTCCCACAAAATCCATAAAGATAGTATGAGATAACAAGATTAAAGAGAGATTAAGAGAAAAGATTAAGAAGATATAAAGAAGTACTTAAATTAAACTCAAGATCAAAGATTACAAGATCCAAATCCTAAAACAAAACTATGCTTAGGTAGCTTGGGGTTTTAGAAACCCATAAAAGAGTATTTATACAAGGGAGTCTCGCAATGGCATTTTGGTAATTTTTGTCAACTGGGATTGGTCCAAACCGCAAGGCAAACCGCGAGCTAAACCGCAAGCAAAACCGGCTTTGTTTCTCCTATGTCTCGCGGTCTTCGCCTTGCCCGCAACACAAACCGCGAGCTGGTAAAACGGCCATAACTTCTCGACTACGGCTCCAAATGACTCGAAACCAACTCCATTGGAAAGCTAACTCAATTGCCTACAACTTCTATTAGATGCTCCATAAGCTAAATATGCACGGAAAGGCTTCATTTTGCTCCATCTTTCAAGCTCACCAGTTTGGTCCTTCATCACCATTTCACTTGCAATCACTCATTTGGACTCCAAACTCTTCCAAACCTCCTTAGCAACTCCAAGAACCTACAAAGCATAAGAAAACACTCCCAAGAACAACAAATTATGCAAATCCTAACTCTAAATGCACTTAGACTCTAAATGCAACAAAGAACAAGAAAAGAATGAAGAATGAAAGGAAAATGAGACTAAAACAAGAATTTAACATATGAATAAATGCATGAAAATGCATGAATATCAATGGAACAACCCGCTAAAATGCAATCGTAAAAGAAAAATTCTTACGAAATAAATTAATTTAATATATTTATATAATATAAAAATAAATATTTATATTTGAAACAAAAAAATAAAGAAGATATTAAAATATATTATAAATGAATTTTGAATATAATCATAATTAAAGAATATCATCTTATATATATTAATAGTTGATGTTTAAATTATTTAGTTATATTTATCAATTGATTTAATAGTTTCATGGTTATACATATATATATATATATATATTTATTTATTATAATGAATTAGAAAAATGAAACCCATTATATATAAATTGTTTGGATACATATTTAGTAATTGTCTTGTTTGGAAATATGGATAATAGAGAAAATGTTATATTCTTTAATTTCCCTTAATTAATATTAAAAACATCTTTAAATCTTAAATGGCACAAATTGTAAATAACACATACCCTAAAGGTTAGTTTTTAACGATTCTAATTTTTTAATAGTATTGATTAGATGAATCGAATAGATTTTGATTAAGTGCGGGTTTAATCGTAAAAAGTACAATCGTAAAAACCTGCTAAGTATATTCTTTAATTTCTCTTAATTAATATTAAAAACATCTTTAAATCTTAAATGACACAAATTGTAAATAACACATACCCTAAAGGTTAGTTTTTAACGATTCTAATTTATTAATTGTATTGATTAGATGAATCGAATAGATTTTGATTAAGTGCGGGTTTAATCGTAAAAAGTATAATCGTAAAAATCTGCTAAGTATATTCTTTAATTTCCCTTAATTAATATTAAAAACATCTTTAAATCTTAAATGGCACAAATTGTAAATAACACATACCCTAAAAGTTAGTTTTTAACGATTCTAATTTTTTAATAGTATTGATTAGATGAATCGAATAGATTTTGATTAAGTGCGGGTTTAATCGTAAAAAGTACAATCGTAAAAACCTGCTAAGTATAAAACTTCATTCAAATATTTTTCAGTTTGATGGAAAAACCTGCTAAAAAGTACAATCGTAAAAACATCAATCGTAATATGTGTATATATATATATTTGAAACAAAATAAAAAGATATTAAAATATATTATAAATATATTTTGAATTAAATCATAAATTAGAGAATCTTAATTTATATATAATAGTTGATGTATAAATTATTCATTATATTTATCAATTAATTTGTTTTGATTTTAATTAATTAGGAAAGTAGGACCCATTAGATTTTTGTTGTTTGGCTACATGATTAATAATTGTCTTGTTTGGAAACATGGATTGTAGAGATAATGTTATATTCCCTAATTACCCTTAATGAATGTTACAAATCCTAATAATATCAAGGGCAAATTTTGGGAACAACATTTATGTACCAAGGCCAAACTCCAATTTTTTAATAGTATTGATATTTATATTTGAAACAAAAAAAATAAAGAAGATATTAAAATATATTATAAATGAATTTTGAATATAATCATAATTAAAGAATATCATCTTATATATATTAATAGTTGATGTTTAAATTATTTAGTTATATTTATCA
The DNA here is from genome assembly GCA_030180135.1 of Orychophragmus violaceus. Lineage (NCBI taxonomy): Eukaryota > Viridiplantae > Streptophyta > Magnoliopsida > Brassicales > Brassicaceae > Orychophragmus > Orychophragmus violaceus. The sequence goes on along the minus strand of CM058231.1, from coordinate 1,017,031 downwards.
ATTGATTTAATAGTTTCATGGTTATACATATATATATATATATATATATATATATATATATATTTATTATAATGAATTAGAAAAATGAAACCCATTATATATAAATTGTTTGGATACATATTTAGTAATTGTCTTGTTTGGAAATATGGATAATAGAGAAAATGTTATATTCTTTAATTTCCCTTAATTAATATTAAAAACATCTTTAAATCTTAAATGGCACAAATTGTAAATAACACATACCCTAAAGGTTAGTTTTTAACGATTCTAATTTTTTAATAGTATTGATTAGATGAATCGAATAGATTTTGATTAAGTGCGGGTTTAATCGTAAAAAGTACAATCGTAAAAACCTGCTAAGTATATTCTTTAATTTCTCTTAATTAATATTAAAAACATCTTTAAATCTTAAATGACACAAATTGTAAATAACACATACCCTAAAGGTTATTTTTAACGATTCTAATTTATTAATTGTATTGATTAGATGAATCGAATAGATTTTGATTAAGTGCGGGTTTAATCGTAAAAAGTATAATCGTAAAAATCTGCTAAGTATATTCTTTAATTTCCCTTAATTAATATTAAAAACATCTTTAAATCTTAAATGGCACAAATTGTAAATAACACATACCCTAAAAGTTAGTTTTTAACGATTCTAATTTTTTAATAATATTGATTAGATGAATCGAATAGATTTTGATTAAGTGCGGGTTTAATCGTAAAAAGTACAATCGTAAAAACCTGCTAAGTATAAAACTTCATTCAAATATTTTTCAGTTTGATGGAAAAACCTGCTAAAAAGTACAATCGTAAAAACATCAATCGTAATATGTGTATATATATATATATTTGAAACAAAATAAAAAGATATTAAAATATATTATAAATATATTTTGAATTAAATCATAAATTAGAGAATCTTAATTTATATATAATAGTTGATGTATAAATTATTCATTATATTTATCAATTAATTTGTTTTGATTTTAATTAATTAGGAAAGTAGGACCCATTAGATTTTTGTTGTTTGGCTACATGATTAATAATTGTCTTGTTTGGAAACATGGATTGTAGAGATAATGTTATATTCCCTAATTACCCTTAATGAATGTTACAAATCCTAATAATATCAAGGGCAAATTTTGGAAACAACATTTATGTACCAAGGCCAAACTCCAATTTTTTAATAGTATTGACTAGATTTTGACCCGCACTTAGAAAGTGCGGGTTTAATTTTCTTTACAAATTTTACTTTTTATTCATTTTGTTAATAGTAGTTTAGATTTTTAATTATGTAATCTAATTTTGATTATAATTGTTTAACCAACATTATAAACAGTGAGTTAGCAATTTAGTTTTTTTTTAAATGAATTATGTGTTATTTGGAGGAGATATATCGTAAGGATTAAGAGATTAAAATAACGATTTCACATTATATATTTTAATCTGCGTTGTATCGTAAGTTCATAGTTTGGAAAAAATATATATATGTGAAAACAACTATTGTAAAAGTTATATGGTATATGTTTAATTGTTATTTTATTTATCTAAAATATTATTTTATAAAATACATGTTGTAGTCGTATATATAATTTGCAAATTTGATGGAACTATCCGTTAAAAACTTCATTCAAACATAAAGCATAATTTGACGCTTCAAATATTTGAATAATATAAGTATGAAATTATTTTATTATTTTATTAATTTTAAAATATATCAGCTGAAATTATTTACTATATGCGATTTTTTATAGAAAATTTATAATCAAGATTGGCTAATTAATTTTTCAACCCGTTTAATTAATTAAATATTTTCAGTTTGATGGAAAAACCTGCTAAAAAGTACAATCGTAAAAACATCAATCGTAATATGTGTATATATATATATATTTGAAACAAAATAAAAAGATATTAAAATATATTATAAATATATTTTGAATTAAATCATAAATTAAAGAATCTTAATTTATATATAATAGTTGATGTATAAATTATTCATTATATTTATCAATTAATTTGTTTTGATTTTAATTAATTAAGAAAGTGGGACCCATTAGATTTTGGTTGTTTGGCTACATGTTTAATAATTGTCTTGTTTGGAAACATGGATTGTAGAGATAAATGTTATATTCCCTAATTACCCTTAATGAAGGTTACAAATCCTAATAATATCAAGGGCAAATTTCTGGAACAACATTTATGTACCATGGCCAAACTCCAATTTTTTAATAGTATTGATGGAACTATCCGTTAAAAACTTCATTCAAACATAAAGCATAATTTGACGCTTCAAATATTTGAATAATATAAGTATGAAATTATTTTATTATTTTATTAATTTTAAAATATATCAGCTGAAATTATTTACTATATGCGATTTTTTATAGAAAATTTATAATCAAGATTGGCTAATTAATTTTTCAACCCGTTTAATTAATTAAATATTTTTCAGTTTGATGGAAAAACCTGCTAAAAGTACAATCATAAAAACATCAATCGTAATATGTGTATATATATATATATATATTTGAAACAAAATAAAAAGATATTAAAATATATTTCAAATATTTGAATAATATAAGTATGAAATCATTTTAATATTTTATTAATTTTAAAATATATCCGCTGAAATTATTTACTATAAGCGAATTTTTAGAAAATTTATAATTGAGATTGGCTAATTAATTTTTCAACCCGTTTAATTAATTAAATATTTTTCAGTTTGATGGAAAAACCTGCTAAAAAGTACAATCGTAAAAACATCAATCGTAATATGTGTATATATATATATATTTGAAACAAAAAAATATATTAAAATATATTTCAAATATTTGAATAATATAAGTATGAAATCATTTTAATATTTTATTAATTTTAAAATATATCAGCTGAAATTATTTACTATATGCGATTTTTTTTTAAAAAATTTATAATCGAGATTGGCTAATTAATTTTTCAACCCGTTTAATTAATTAAATATTTTCAGTTTGATGGAAAAACCTGCTAAAAAGTACAATCGTAAAAACATCAATCGTAATATGTATATATATATATATATATATTTTTTGAAACAAAATAAAAAGATATTAAAATATATTATAAATATATTTTGAATTAAATCATAAATTAAAGAATCTTAATTTATATATAATAGTTGATGTATAAATTATTCATTATATTTATCAATTAATTTGTTTTGATTTTAATTAATTAAGAAAGTGGGACCCATTAGATTTTGGTTGTTTGGCTACATGTTTAATAATTGTCTTGTTTGGAAACATGGATTGTAGAGATAAATGTTATATTCCCTAATTACCCTTAATGAAGGTTACAAATCCTAATAATATCAAGGGCAAATTTCTGGAACAACATTTATGTACCATGGCCAAACTCCAATTTTTTAATAGTATTGATGTGAGCTAGCTAGTGTTTGTTGCATGCTTAACCAAGAATCATACAAGAAGATCAGCCGGTCTGAGTTTTCTTTTAAAATTCTAAGTTTTTTTTTTCACAATCCTTGTTGTATATTTCAGTTTCGGTTTATGTTTATTTTTGTATTATTCGACGAAAAAACCACCAAGGATATATAGATTCCCACATTAGCAGTTAAGATCAACATATTTCACACGTAGCTAGTAGATCCAACAAATTTGAATTTGATATCTGGAGATCGATGAGATCGACCTAAACCAAGCCAAAAAACCAAAGATCGACATAAAATTGAACGGTCGAGACGAATTCAAGATTATAAAAAAAGAAAAAACATTGATTCACATATTTTGGATCTCTACTCTAATACCACGACAAATTTATAATCTGAACTTATTGATTCATTTATGAAGTTAATAGCTTTTATATAGTCTATAGATTGGCTAAAAATAAACACAACCTAAGTCTATCTAATACTCTTTTGATTACATCATATCTATAGAGAATTTGTCTATAATTTTTTAGATTCTTGCATAATCTTGAATTCATTTTAATAGTTTGATTTTTTGTCGGTTTTTAGTTTTTGATTTGGTTCTGTTTAGGTCGATCTCATCGATCTCCCAATAGTTGAAGAAATTGTAACAATTTGTTTCGTATGATATTGATATACAAGGTGACAATTCTATCGAGTTATAAACTCGTATGGACAACCCGTGGTCTATGATGAGTTTTCTGACCCATTGTAATAGTTGAAAATGGAGATAAGACTATGTGAAGGAAAGGAACCAAACGTCACGTACACACTAAGCAACAAATGAGGCAAGAACAAATTTTTATAAAAAGAGAGAGTGACGCTTGACCGATTGATGTTAATTTAAATTTACTTTATATTATTTGGAAACTTTTGATAGAATCTAAGGACCATTGCCCTACGGTTATGCTTTTCTCTTTATTAATGGAGTATATGTATAAGCGAAACAAACGAAGCAAAAGTGGGAAGACTTGGTGGTGTAAAGTGATGGGGATATATATGCTAATGTTGTGGTGTTAGGGTTTGTGTCATGCAATTTGTCCACTTCTATTTTAGATATTATTATTTATTTTACACCCATTTTTTTGTCCAATTCTTAAGTTCTAGTGGGTTTCTCTATTTATTAATTTAATTATTCTCTTTGTTTTATAATAAATATCGTTTTAAAAGTAAATTTTTGTTTCAAATTAAGTCTCTTTTTATATTTTCAGTACATTTTTAAATTAAATTTTTAGTTTTATCTCTACTTTTCAGCTAATTATTAGGTGTGAACATATATAAATTATAGTATAATTAATTAAAAATAAAAATAAAAATTTGATTGTTTTATTAATATATGTGAAAAATCTTTAAACGACACTTATATTGAAACGGATAGAATATAACATTGGAGGTTATGATTTTGATAAAACTATTTGGAGCTGTGAAAACTGTTTATCAAAAGTTTATTATTTGATTTTTCTAATTCTCTCATCCCATAAAACTTTCACCGTTTAGATTTCATATGGCATAAATAAAAAGGATTTTCTATAACATATGTTTTTCTTTTTCTTTGAACAAAGATATAACTTATGTTTGAATGATGAAATAATAAGTATGCTAGCTGAGTTTAAGTTAAATCACAGAACAGATCGTTGGTGTTTATATTTTGTGTTTAATTTCTTGTAACCCAACTTTTAAACGTTTACTTAGCAAATTTTAAACAAATGGCAATTTCAACTTTGGTGCATTTATTTTACCAAAAAAAAACTTTGATGCATGGTATATAATAAAAGTCTAAAAAAACAATTTCAAGTTACCTCCTTATTGGAACATTTATAATTAAACCGTGGAAACATGCAGTATCGTTAGTTCAAAAAAAAAAAAAAAAACATGCAGTATCGTGTGAGTTCAATAATGCACATAATATAGCTAGTTAGATATATGATTAAATCAAGCATCATATTTAGAAGTGCAACATCCACTAAACTATGTTGGGAAAAAAACATCCACTAAACTAGACGATTTTATAACCCGTACATATACATATGTACATAGTGGAATATATACACGATCTTCTTCTTTTTTTTGAATATATACACGATCTTATTATATAAAAGATTTAATAGATTACATCAAATGTCTTTGGGAATAATTAAAGTAGAGAAATAGATGTGAAGATGGGTCATGATGGGGGGAACACCAAAAACTTTATAGATTACCTTGTGAAAGGGGGCACTCATGTAATGGTCCAACCTCACTATTACCTTATTGAATTTAGCAATTAGCTTTTGGGTATGATTGGTGACATAAAAATAAAAACGTTAGAGGCTTACCGCTTTGCTTGTTACCAATCACGAAAACGTTATCAAAGCTACAGTAAAAGCGGTTACTCTCAGCTTTTTGTTACAGCTTTCTCTAACAGCTTTCGCTTACAGCTTTCACTTACAGCTTTGCACTATTCAACCGCTTACCACTTCCGCTAATCGCTAATCTTACCGTTCCGCTTTTGTTCACCAATCGGACCCTTTGCCTTTTTTTTATTCTTTATTCTAAGAAAATATTTAAATTAATAAATTAAATTAGCATTTGTAATGCTTATTGTTGTTGGGGATTGGACCCCACTTATCATTTTCACCCCTAAGCCAATCAATTTGATTTGACTGCATAACTATGAATAAATGAGCCCAAATGGGAATATAAACATTTGTCACCTCTTTTAGACTTTAACACTCACTTCTTGTTGTCAATAATGTGAATGGGAATCATAATCCCACAATAGAATAAGGACATTCAAATTTCAGTGTGGATTACCCCCAAACCAATATCTTGTCAAATGACTTTTAAATCTCAGTGGTTGGTTTTTGGAATGATTGATAATTACACGAATTATACCGATGATATGGTCATGCATTTAGACTAAACAAATATATTATTAAATATACAAACTATATAATTTGCAAATTATATAGTTTGTATATTTAATAATATATTTGTTTAGTCTAAATGCATGACCATATCATCGGTATAATTCGTGTAATTATCAATCATTCCAAAAACCAACCACTGAGATTTAAAAGTCAACTAACCAGAGCATTAAACCAACAATTGTATGATGATATGTATCAACTAACAAGAATTATTTAGTCAAAATTATAACCATTAATTTTTCTATTTATTTAAATCTTCTTTTCTTTTGTCGTTGTTGAATTGTAGCTCTGATTATGTTTGCTGAAATTAGAACTCAGACAAAAAAATTTAAACAAAATTCTAATGAATTAATGGTTAGGGCTGAGTCAATTTTATAGTCTTATAAGATTTGTTGGGTTATAATTGGATGGGGTGATTTTTTTTTAATTGGGTTGAGTTCGGTGATTTTTTTTTTTGGACAAAGGTTGAGTTGAATGCTCTGGTACATTGTTACGACAAAAAATGGTTATAATGTTAATTATATAACTTATGTTAGTTGATATGTGTTATCATGTAAATCATAATATATAGTATATGTAACTAGATAGATTAATTTAGTGTACGATCGGCGGGTAACATTTTATTTTCATGTTTATTGATATTTTGTATATAAATAATATTTTAATAAATAGTTTTTGTTTGTTTTTAGATTGTTTTTATCGCATTTTATTTTAAGAATATTTATTTCAATTATTTATCCATATACTATATTATATTATAATTTCCCCTTAAAATGTAAAATTGTATTCTATACTTTTATATTTAAGTTGTTCTATTTAGTTAATTAATTCACTTTAAAAGTACATTTTTTAAATAAAACTTATTTATTTTGTATCTACGAAAACATAATTTATGATAATTAAAATTTTAAATTGTATATGTTTTCAGTTTACAAAGATTCAATGTGTTGGAGGTATTTATTATATATATATATATATATATAGATTCTATATTAGTTTGAAAGTATAGTGTTATTATTTTATCTATTATGTTGAATTTATAAATAATTAGTATACATTAAAAGCTTAATCTTCATGATTGGATGATTTATTAAATTTGCATAAATCATAATATTAGTCATATTTGACCCAAAAAATCAACAATAAAGTCTCATAATAAAAATCCAGACATTATTAATGTTATAGCCGGGAAACATGTCCAATCTCTCCATTTAACCGATCCGTTATGATCCACAAATTGTTTTTACTTAGCAAAGCATGCCCAGTATAACCTGTCGCAGTTTGCAGATTACCGATAACTTAAATTAAAAATTATTTTTAAAATAAAAAATAAAAATGTATTATATATATATATATACATTATATAATATTTATACTAAAATTAGTTAAATTAATAATTTAATTTAAAAAACGGTGTTCCCACCAACCTGCTTTACCAAAAACAGAAGATCCGCATTCACCCACCATATCTAAAATCTTCATATAACCTTCAATTAAAAAAATTCAAATTATATCTAATACGCCCAATCTGCGGCGAATCTAATGAGGCATGATCCATAGATTTTGATCCATTTCCCAGTTCTAACTAATGTATGTAATTTTTCGACAACAGTTCAAGTCCATATTAGCATATATTATGTTATATAAATATATTAGCTAGATAAAAATTGGTTTATTTCAGATTTCTAGTCGTTTATCATTTCCAATATCATGTTGTTGGGTTTTGTAACATTTAATTTAATTATTTACGTTTTCTGAATATGAATATTTTATCTTGTTTTCATAGTATTGAAGCTATACATTTTTTATTTCGAGTTCAGAAATTAAATCTTTTTGGATATTTTGTCATTTAATTCTATTTATCTTTTTAGTAATATTAAAAGTGCTTTCTAAAAACAATTAAGAATGAAGAAAATATAGCATATAATTGTTAACCATGTCAACATCTTCATGTGTAGGATATAAGATAGTTCATGATATAAAAAATTGAATCATTCAGATCTTGGAACAATCGTTTCTAAAAAGATCGTTTTTTGCAACAAGAAGATCGTTTAGACTATTAAAATATTTATTAAATTTTCCAAAAACATTTCCATAAAATTTCTAGTACAGCCTTTCAAAGATATTTATTAAAATTGTAATTTGAGTGTAATATATACTACAAAATATCAAAGTTTGGGTTACTCAGAATAATATTCGATAAGATTATGATTAACGGGATTCTATAGTCATACTATATCCTGTACATAAATTAACCGTAAAATATATGAATTGCTTGTTACTATAAATGTTATTTCCATAAATTAGTAATGATTATTGTAGGCATAATGTTGTATTTATTATTGAATCTAAGATATTGAATAATTGATATTTAAATCCGCAAAATAATTAATAGTCTGAGATCTTTGCTATTGAGATAATTTAGGAAATACAATTAATCACGGGAATATTGATAATGCCTATTATGTTTAGAATATTTCTTTATATATAGGATATGTAAAATTTGTATATATATATTTTTTTTTTTTTTTTGGTCAAGTAAAATTTGTATATAAAAAATGGGGAAATTGCAGACTTGTATGGCGTAGAAATATTGGAAAGTGAGATTGGTAAAGTGATAGTAAACCCACTTAACTTTGAATTAATATGAAGTAACAGCTATGTATGTCGTTTATTTTAATGTTACAGCAATAATATATAAACTTTATCATATTGAATGGTTTATAATATTTTACATATACTATGCATGATTATGAACTGTATCTAGCGAAAAAATGCTCTTGATATGAGAATTATGTGATCCTCTTTGCCAATTTCTTTAATATTTCATCACATTTGTTATTTATACCTGCAACTCAAAAAAAAAAAACTGTGTATATAATATAAATTTAAAAAACAAATTAAAGGAAATATAAAAATATATTAAAGCAAACAACTTATATGCTATAATCCCAAATTTTATATCTGAAATATATAATTAAACTTAAATAGACACACTGATTTTATCCCTCACAAAAATGAAATTTTCATCATCTTTATTAATTATGGCAATCTTTAATAGTTTCAATAGATATTGATGAAGTTAGCATAGTTAGAGTAAAATCCGGAAAATCTATTTTTAATAACACAAGTTTATGATTTTAGTTAAATTAAATTTTAATATTTTAGAAAAGTTTGAAAATATATTTGAAGATTAACTATTTTGTAAATCTTTGAATATAAAAGATATATTAACAGAAAAGGGATAATAAATTAAATTTAAAATAGTAAAGGAAATTTTAATTCAAGTATTTAAAATATACTAATTTAAAATTACATTAGATTATCTTAAAGATTAAAATGGGGTAAATAAAAGGAATTTAAATTGAGAATGTGAAAAAAAAAATTATTTATTTGACCATAATATACTTATATTCTAAAAAAAACGTGGTTATATAAAAAATTTATTACCTGCTTGTGTGTGATGGTTGTTGAGAATTCCTTGGTGCTCACAAGAGACTCCAATTCAAGCCCATCCACCTAGAAAAGAAAAACAAAAGATAAGTGAAAAAGAGTCAACCTAACCGATCATATTCCTTGTGTGTGATGGTTGTTGAAAAAGATTTGCAGTACTTGTGATTTGTTGTGAAGAAATACGAAAACTTGTATTAAATTGAGTTAGTTATGATTACCTCACTGTGCATCTTTGCAAAAAACCAAACCCATCTTTGAGAATTTCGTTTTTGTATCCACAAAATAAAGATATCAATGGTTGCTGAAAAGACTTGAAATTATGTTAAAAAAAAAAAAAATTATGAATCCTAAAATATATAGTAGTGAAGTCTACGTGGATTGCAGGAAAATATAGGTATTGCTACCTGGAACCAAAATGTATGTACACCATAGTATTTGGAAGCCTGTGTACACCATGTCTGGAAATGAAAAACCCATCAAGGCAGCCATTAAGTAAAAAGTGGAAGTTTAACAGCATATTACAAAGACTAATGTACATAAAACATGCAACTACAATCAATCTATACCCGATGTCTTTCAGAATTTTACTGAATCAGTCAGTTTCTTTTTCAATAGAAGGCATCTCGGGGTCATGCTGTAACCATCTTATGTCATCTGACCGTCCTTCGTGTCCGCTCAATGAACCTAATAAAAAACGAAAAAGTAATAGTTCAATTATCCAAATACTGAAAATTTGACAAAAAGAAGTAATACTTTAGTTTCACATTTTCATAGTATGAGCATTTTTTTTATTTCTCTCAGTATGGGGAATTTTTGTGTGCCATACAAAGAATACATACCCAACCAGCTCCGATCATAACTTCCTTATGACACGAACAGATCTGAAGTTCTGTAAACTATTTCCAACTTTTCATAAGATACAGTAACTAAAAAAATGTATGAAGAAGAAAAGTTTTAGTTTGTGTGAAAAATAAAAACGATTGTATTGTATTTATATGGATATAATGCTTTCGTGTAGGTATAATCTTGTCAAATTTTTAGGTGGTTAATACTGAATTTCGTATATAACAGAAAAAACTTAATAATATATTACCATTTTCAAGACGTAAAGATTTTGTTTTGTTAATATCTATTATTCTAATTTAATGCAAATAAAAAATATGGAAATATTCAAATCTTAAAATAATTTGTTTGTTGTTCGACCAAAAAAAAAAAATTATTTGTTATAAATGCTAGTTTATAATTGATACAGTATTTTCTAGGATTTCGTTTTAACAATTCTAGATACGATCTTTAATGAAAATCTAAACTGATATTAATGTTGATTTATTTTTCGGAATAGTATTTAATGTTGATTTATTTTTCGTTTTAAGAATGTAGTTTTTCTTATTTTTGAATGTTTGTTAAGGAAATTATGTTGATTCACACAACAAATATTATAGGAAGGTAGGTTTTGTAAATGGAATATTGGGAAGTAGATTCTCACGAGAGAAATCATAGGAGAGAAATTATAGGAAGTAGTTTTTTTTTTTGTAAAATAGAATATTAGTAGTTAAAATCAAAAAAGATCTGTCGCTTGCCTTTTTTTTAATATAGATTACTATACTTTTAATGAAGCAAGAAAAAAAAAAAAAAAAAGATAATTAGTGGCATGGTTTGTAATTAAACTGAAAACTAAAGGCATTTTCTAAAACGTACTTCTGTTTTAATAGTATAGATTGTTCATGTAGCTTATAATCATTTTCTTGTTTTTCTCTCTATTACGGTCTAAATTAGTAGAAACCAAACCGATTGTTGACTTCTATCGATAATATATCACTAAATTATCTATCACTTTATTTTTTTTCTTAAATATTACATTCAACGATACATTATTAGCTAACATGTAAATGGTAATCGTCTCCAAAATATCTTTTTTGTTTTTTTTCCCACAAACCTTCATCTCATAACTTAAAATTTAGAAGTACAAAAGGTAGAGGGAATTTTCCATCCTCTTTGATTACAATCATAAGATTTAAAATTAAACGCATAAGATAGATTCTCCAAGGAGATTGACAGCGAAAATGAGACATAATTCAAATGCGTCGAGACAAAATAAACGGTAAAACCGGTTTCGAGGAATTTGGTCAACTTATATTGTGACTTTGAAAGACAATCATTCTCTCCGAGAATCGTCGCTAAGACAAAACCGGTTGCATCTTCTGGTCCCGAATAAACCGGTCCCGTAGATAGAACAAAGGTTGAGGAGTTGAAATATGTTTCCGGTGTTGCAACCGGAAAGAAAGATTCTCTGTTGAAAAAAGAGAAATGGTGGATAAGTTCTCTCCCAAAAGCACGAGGAAGATTGAAAAGATCTTTCCCAGGCAAAGGAAGAAATTGTTGCTGCCTTATGGTTAAGATAAAAAACCGAGTGATAAGAGCCTTCTATGGATAGAACACAGTCGTTGTATGAGCATAAACTTGGGCTTGAGATAGGGGCAAGACCCATTGCAAATATTTCTTGGACTTGGCCCATACAGTAGAGTTGACCGGATCTGATACGCTCTTTGACCGAGAACAAGTGAGGTATCCCGGCCAAGTCATCGGAAGAGCAATACACTGAAACTCCGCCGGAAAGGTGAAGACGTGATGACTTCCGTTGCCGGAAGTGTTGAGTAGTTGGAGCAGATCCGGCGGCGATGAGTCTCTGAAAGGCAGAGATCTGGTTGAAGAGGCGGAGGAAGCTAAGATGCAACCCGATAGGTGATGATAACGATTTTCGGAAGAGGTCCGAGAGGGGTTCAGGTCTGGCGGAATGCCGGCGGCGAGCAGAATCATCGGCTTCGAGGCTGAGGCCTAGTCGCCGGATATATCCAGTAGAGAACGTGCCGTGAGAAGAGAAGAAAATTAATCCCGATGGAAATTCTCGAGAGCAGAGTGATGGCGGATGGAGAGGGGGAGATTTCCCGGCAGTGGACAATGGATTGAACGGTGAGTTAAAGTCTGGAGGATCCAGCGGCTTAGGGGGGTGGGGAAGCTAGGTTGCACCGGAGGGAGAATCAGCAGAGAGTGAAACAGCAACCACGCCACAACCATCAAGGAACATCGCCGGAGAGGTGGATGAGTCGAAGTAGATCTCGCCGGAGACGGCAGAAGGTAAGCAAAGCGAAAACGGATCATCGGGAGCCTTGGTGGACCCGAGAGGGAGGAGACCCAGCAATCTCAGACGGAGAGCTCGTCATGCGGTTGTCGGAGAGGGAAATTCATCTTCAGAAACTCGATGCCGGCGGCTCCTTGGGAAGCGGACCCGAGAGAGAAACTCTAGGGCGACGAAGCTATCATAATTTTACCACGTCTCCAAAATATCTTACAAAGCATAATTTTGTTCTTTAACAAAATAATTATATTTGATTCATCATATTCTAAACTCGAAAAAGGAAGATATGTGATTTGGCAAAGGCAAACAAAAAGAGATAAATCTAAAAAGTATACCAAATAAAGCATTACGAGCATTTCTTTTTCTCTTTTACGTGCGAATATCAATGACCTACCAATTTATCCAAATGCCATTTCTCTCTTTATATTATTGAGTGGATTTGGGGTGAAGTCTTCTGAAATCACTGCAGAAAAAGCCACAAGACATTTGTTTATTTCTCATCATTAGTACCATCAAATTTCAAAATATTAAAAAGAAAAATATATATATACATAGTGTTAACAATCAGTCATATCCCACTGAACCACAACACTGCAAAGCTCATGTGAATTAGATTTAGACCTCAAAAGAGTTCCCTTTATCATATTCTCACTCCAAATATGAATGATTATGATCACAATAGAGCTGCACATATGTTCCTCTTACTGGTTTTCTTTGTGCAAAATTGATGTCAGATTCTATAATGTTATTATAAATCACAGCATAACTTGGAACTTGATTTTGATGATGCAGTGAGAAAGATATGAAAGAGAGTGGTCTTGTGGTTATAGACCCATCTGAATACCTATAGAATATCATTGCCATCTTTCCCTTTTCTCTGTCACACCCCACAACTATTAACTGTTCATGGATACTCCTTTTTCTTTCTTGAACAGAGAAAAATGTCTAGGAAAGTGTTTGTAATAGTATCTTTCTTGTTTTTATTAGGCATCCATACATGTCCCAAAGTTAAATTAGGAAAAAGAAATTAATTTTTAAAAGAAGTGAAAGAAGAGTAGCCAACTACCCAAATCATTTATGTAGTTTGGTTGGGGTTAGTGGGCAGATATCATATCCAAGATGGAATAAGTTTATATAAAGTATATGCAAACATATGGTAGTTTAATGTTATACATGAAAGTCCTCATTTTTTTTCTTCATGTGGATAGTTATTAGGAAAATCAGATTGGACTATGTCAATAGATATCTTGTTGGGGAAAAGGCAACTAAAGTGCTGATGTGGGTATCAAGAAAATAGCAATGCCTAACAATCAAAAGTTTGGTACAATTCTATGATTTACTTTTTGAAAATATAATGACTAGCAGTAAAAAAACAGACATGCACGAGGAGCTTCAGCCTCAAGATGGCATCTTTATTTTCATTTAATCAACACCAAGTAATGACCATAAAGTAACAATTATTAATTAATAACATAAGGGTTAGTTAGGTGTGGCGGTTATGTAGGTAGCGAAACGAAGTGGAATTAGTTAGCATAACACTATAGCTAGAAAAATATAAGAAGATGCATTAGTTTAAGATCTAATAAGGTAATACAGAAGAAGAAAGTGCAAATACTTCTGGAAAAAAATGTACTTGTCTATTAATTGATCACTGAATTAGATTAGGGTTTTGAAAATGCTGAAAAAGATTTTTCAAAAGAGAGAGTTTTTTTAGATTGGACCAAACAACTACGGAAAATAATATTGGGTGATTGCATGATGTGTTCTTCTGTCCAAAACAGTAACACATAATTCACATAAAAATGGTTGGGACTGTAGGACCACTGTACAACAATAATGGACCTAGAATTTGTCCCCAAGATATCAAAACCTCCATACATGAAAATGATACCCCTTAAAGTTTGATCTTTTATGTGTCAAGTTGTTTATAATGCATCATCATCCAAAAGTATCTAACTGGGGCTCCCGCCCACGTCTTTGTCTGTGTACAGACAAGTCTTCCCTGCGTTCTATTTAAGTACTTAGAATAAGAAACTTCAAATATCATGGTGTGGTTACAAGTCTTTGTCAGTAGTTTTCTGTAATCGAATGCAACATCAACGTATATATATTCCAATATGTGAATGATACGTCGAGATGTTAGCAGGATTACGTTTGGTCTGTGATTTGATTTTATCAAGGAAAATGTAGAAAAAACACACAAAATATAATCAAAGATGTGTGTGTTAATTGATCTTGATGCTTCAATCAACCTCAAGATCTTGGCTTTATGCTTTGAATTCTGTACCCTTCATTTGGATGAGATGCCAAATGACAAGGACATGAATCCATTATTAACTTGTTAAAGTTTCAAGAAAAATGAAGATGAAGAAAGAATCTGACTTTGGATTTTCTTTTTGTGCCAATAGGATGGATTTCAAATTGATAGGTTTCGACTATAGATAGGTTAGTTAACATGTTCAAATAAGACACGAAACCTTACTAGACAACTAACTACGCAGTTAATCACGAGTAACCAAAAGTCTTTACCCTTGTTCAAATAGTGGCTAGACGCTAATCAGACGGTTGGACCGAGCCTAACACTTAACAAGCAAATCGAAAATCAAACAAGGATTACTTGCTGAATTTTAAGAGTTTTTAATTAAGAATAGTTATATATAAATAATGTTACAAATTCCCAATATTTTTTTAGGTGGCCAGGTTAAGAGCAAGTGTACTACGTTGTGGTCATGGGTTCGATGTACTGTAACCCTAATTTAGGCCACAACTTTAGTCTTCACGTTTTTCATCAGTTGTAATATCATTTTTATCTACATTTGTCTAGATTTGGAACGTATCTCTCGATTTCTAACCTTAAACAAATTAAAAAAAAACAAAGATCCAATTTTTAGTCTTATTTGAACCAACTCGCAGAGGGTGTTCACCGCTGAAAATTACGTCGGCAGCGCGTTTTGGAACAACGTTCTTTATCTATATATCAAAATAGATTTATAAGCAGCCTATCACCATCCAGCACCATGAAAAAGAGTGTTTGTTGTTTATCTTCACAGAAAAAATAAGCTTTCAATGTAAAAACACAATAAAAAGAAAACAAGGCCAACAGAAAAGAACGAGACAGGTCTTGGTTCATGTAATAATGAAAAAACTGACCTTTTGTTTCTGAACATGAATGCGACTCAGGTCTAAAATGGGGATTGGGGAGAGCGACTTAATTGTCCTTCCCTTTGATTCTTTTCCCATGATGCCTTCACAAGCCACATGAGTTCTGGACCCCCTTCTCTTGCATTCAATCTAACATGCCCTTTTGAGATGATGATTCTTATGGGCGTATTTCGAATAGAAAAACACTTTAGGACCGGTGATAAACTTAACAAACGAGACTCTGATATCATGTTAAATTTAGCTTATTATGACTTTGTAACTCAAAACCAATTGACAATAAGTAGATTAGTCATTTACCTTTTTGTATATTAGTTCATTATTTCTCCATATAGCAATGTGAAAGTTTTGTCTCATTAACATTCCTGTCTCATCCAAACTATTGGGCAATATCTTTGATCGTGTCTTTTACAATAATGCCCTCGTCAATGGCTTCAGCTAGACTTCTTCCAACGGACGTGTTTCTATGTACAATGAAAAATGCGATGATTTCTTAAATGAAAGATAAATATTTGAGATAACCAGTCTCATTTGGGATGCTAACAAAACCAGTGAAGCCATAACCAACAAGTATACAAAAAATCCAATACGACTGTTTGTTAGATAGATACACAATGTAAACACGAGGAAGACAAAGAAGAAAGACAGCTTTAAGGATGTATGAACCAAAGCGATTCTTACAGAATCCATTGTTCCCCAATACACATGACTTTTTTTGAGATTTGATATTTAAGTGAAATAACGAATAGATTAATAAAGTAGATAAAAAATGGCCAAAACAACTTTGATCACAAGGTCGACGAAGAAGCGTCGGATGAGGATGGTGTTTTAAGTTTATAAAATTTATTATTAATAGAATTATATAAATAATAACTAAAATTATTTTTCTTAATTTTTTTTAACATGTCATTACTTTTTTAATCAGAAATTGAATACGGCCAATAATTTTTGTTGCGCAAACTCGAAAACTAATTTAAAGGTTAAATGTGTATATAATTAATTTAAAAGTTTCAAATTTGATTGAAATATTTTGGATATTAAAAGTGTTAATTTTTGTAGAAATAGTGTATAAAATGGTTAATAAGGTTAAAAAATCCTATACAAACTATTACATATAGAAAGAAGGGGGAAAACATATAGATATCTCTCTTATATATAAACATGTCTCTTAAAAAAAGAATTATTATAGAATGAGTATATTGTGCTATTATTTAAAACATTGAAACGAACATACATAAATATTAAAGTTACATTTTATTATACTTTGCTATATATTATAACACATTATTAATAAAGCTTAATTAAGGAATTAGTTCCTCTTTAAAATCAATAGCCAACAGATAAATATTAGGATAGGGAAAAAAGAAGAAGCCTATATCTTGTTTCTCCTTTGCCAAGGAAGCACTTCACCGAACGGTTTACTATAACTTCTTCTGTACCAAATCGAATCAAGTCTTGCAGCCCATTCACGTAGATGTCCACATTTTATTTTAAAAGGGGGTTCAAATATTCGAAGCTTATCAAAAAAATATACTTCTTTTTTATCAGAAGGGTTATTTCTTGGAGGTTCGAACCACAAATCACATTCATATACTCTCGTTGCATTATTTTCTTCAACTTTTAAGTTGTTGAACTCAAAAAGTATATTATTATTGAATTTTAAAGTGATTCTGCCAAAATCTTTCTTAATGTCACTCCCATTATATCTTCGACAGTGGGTCTCAAGTGGAATACCTCGATCGAGTTGGTTATAAACTAGTACGCGACTATTTTTGCAAGCTTCATTTAACCCAGAACACATATAGATAGTAACTAATAGAAAAACTATTAACGTATTCATTTTTGTGCTAATAAGATTATCAATACTATGCAGTATTTATAATCTATTTGTGTGAACAAATGTTTTGCCTTTATTTTTAGATAGTCTATTAATGGAGTTACTAAATTTAAAACACAAACATAAACCAAGTAAAAAATTGGTCATAAGAGATATTGCTCAGTTTAATAGCAAAAAATATGGTTAGCCAAATATATAAAACCAAGTCACCACAAAAAAACATCTTCTTAATAGAAATATTGAAATTTTATTACTTTTTAATTATATCAAAACCCAAAAATTGTGTAACCTACAACTATAAATGGGTCAAAAAAAAATCATCTTCTTAAAAACAAATAATTAAATGTAATAGCTAGTTTAGCCACTTCTTTCAAATTAAAAAAAATTATATTTATTTTCATAAATAAATACATAGATAATTAGATATATTCCATGTTTTATATTAAAATTTTTGTAACGCTCCGACCGTCATACTGTAGACACGACACTCGCTCTCTCAGCATGTGGGTTAACTTTCCTCTAACGGCCGGTCGTTAGTCCGGATCCTCTAAAAGACTCGAAATACTTATTTATTGACACTGCAATAACCATGTGATCTTTCTCCGTTCTTTGCTTTCACTTGCACGATATCGCGAATCACTTTCCGGTAGGTTACCCATCCTTCAACTACTCCAGCTGAAACACGCTTAACTATGTAGTTCTTTCTTGACAAGTGCCCCAAAAAATAATTGCACTTTGGTGACATATGTAGCCAAATCAATTTTTAAGCCCCTCTGCATATTCCATAAATCTTACAACTACCCACTCACAGATCGCATCGTCCTCGTTGCGCACTAGGATCATTATCCTTGATGGTGTGAGCCCCCACACACATTTTCGGAACTTGGTTCTGATACCACTTTTAACTCTCCGAACACCAACGTCTAGGGGCCCACACCCACACTCGAATCATGGGCTCACCCTTGTTCGATTGTCGGTGTGTTAGTCAAGGAGTCTTGAAAGACTTGTTTAATGACCCTACAATCACCACATGCTTTTTCTTTGTGCTTTGTCATCATTCGCACGGTACCACGAATCACATCCAGTAGATCATCCATTATTTAACTACTCTAATTCAAACACACCTTAACTCTAGAGTTTATTCTGGACAAGTGACTGAAAAGATAAATGCATTTTGGAGACATATGTAGCCAAATCAGTTCTTTTAAGCCTCTCCACATTGATAGCCAAATGAGATACACATAGAAAATGATGTCGAAAATAAATAAGTAATGTAGAATTATTTTATATGTTTTTCATTTTATAAAAAAATCGAGGAGCTATTAGTGGCGAAAATAATTTACTCGTTTTGATATGTATGTATTCTCTATTTTGTTGTTAACTTGTTTCATATTGGTTTCAAATTTTTCTATGTATTTGCTACCTATTTGCAGATGAGTTCATGTGACTTTTATTCACCTAACAATCCGGATAATGAAAATAATCATGAGGAATCAGAAGAAGATGTTCTTTTTTTTTTTGGGTCTGACAGAAGAAGATGTTCAGACACCAAACCATATGAAGAAAGGAAGAGAATATGAGGTAGTGGTTCTTGTTAACTTGTTAAAGTTCAAGAAAAAAAGAAGAAGAAGAAAGAAACAGACAACCAACTACGCAGTTTATCACGAGTAACCAAGTCTTTATTAGTCTTTATCCGTAAATAAAAATAGATTTATAAGCAGCCTATCACCATCCAGCACCATGAAAAAGAGTGTTTGTTGTTTATCTTCACAGAAAAAAATAAGCTTTCAATGTAAAAAAGAACAAAGAAAAACAGGGCCAGCAGAAAAGAACGATACAGGTCTTGGTTCATATAATAATAAAAACACTGACCTTTTGTTTTTGGGCAAATCGCATTAATAGCACAAAAAACATGACTTGTCAAAAATATAGCACCAAAGAAAAAAAATCATAAAAATAGCACAAAACATGTTTTGTGCATGTTTTGTCACTAAATTAGCCCTAACCCTAAATCTTAAATACTAAACCCTAAACCCTAAATACTAAACCCTAACCTTGAATAATAAACCCTAAATCCTAAATACTAAACCCTAAATAATAAACCCTAAACCCTAAATAATTAACCCTAAACCCTAAATTATATAATGGTATAAAAGTCTTTATAATTAAAATAATACTAAAAATGTGAATTATTTCTCTTGGTGCTATATTTATGATAAAGTATGTTTTTTGTGCTATTTTATGCCTTTTCTCTTTGTTTTTGAACAAGAATGCGACTCAGGTCTAAAATGGGGATTATGGAGAGCGACTTAATTGTCCTTCCCTTTGGTTCTTTTCCCATGATGCCTTCACAAGCCACATGAGTTCTGGACCCCCTTCTCTTGCATTCAATCTAACATGCCCTTTTGAGATATTGATTCTTATAGGCGTATTTCGAATCGAAAAACACTTTAGGACCGGTGATAAACTTAACAAACGAGACTCTGATATCATGTTAAATTTAGCTTATTATGATTTTGTAACTTAAAACCAATTGACAATAAGTAGATTAGTCATTTACCTTTTTGTATATTAGTTCATTATTTCTCCATATAGCAATGTGAAAGTTTTGTCTCATTAACATTCATGTCTCATCCAAACTATTGGGACAATATCTTTGATCGTGTCTTGTACAATGATGCCCTCGTCAATGGCTTCAGCTAGACTTCTTCCAACGGACGTGTTTTTATGTACAATGAAATGTTGCGATGATTTCTTAAATGAAAGATAAATATTTGAGATAACCAATCTCATTTGGGATGCTAACAAAACCAGTGAAGCCATAACCTTCAAGTATACAAAAAATCCAATATGAACATTTCTTAGATATATACACAATGTAAACACGAGGAAGACAAAGTAGAAAGACAGCTTTAAGGATGTATGAACCAAAGCGATTCTTACAGAATCCATTGTTCCCCAACACACATGAGTTTTTGAGATTCAATATTTAAGTGAAATAACGAATAGATTAATAAAGTAGATAAAAAATGGCCTAAACAACTTTGATCACAAGGTCGACGAAGAAGCGTCGGATGAGGACGGTGTTTTAAGTTTATAAAATTTATTATTAATAGAATTATATAAATAATATCTAAAAATATTTTTCTTAATTTTTTTTACATGTCATTACTTTTTTTAATCAGAAATTGAATACGGCCAATCATTTTTGTGGCGCAAACTCAAAAACTATTTAAATATATAATTAATTTAAAAGTTTCAAATGTGAGTGAAATATTTTGGATATTCAAAGTGTTAATTTTTGTAGAAATAGTGTATAAAATGGTTAATAAAGGTTAAAAGATCCTATACAAACTATTACATATAAAAAGAAGGGGGAAAACATATATATATATATATATATATATATATCTCTTATATATAAACATGTCTCTTAAAAAAGGAATTATTATAAAATGAGTATATTGTGCTATTATTTAAAACATTGACACGAGCATACATAAATATTAAATAAAGTCACATTTTCTTATACTTTGCTATATATTATAGCACATCCTTATCCTTATTACTATAAGTCACTAGCAAATTATCTAATAACTGCTTGCTTCTGCTTCTGACACCTGGACAAATCTGATGTGTCATCCTCTCCTACATTTTCGTTTTTTGTAAATCTTTTATCCTCTTTTTCTCGGTCATCCTGAGTATTTTTTGCTGTTTTCTATTATTCTAATATTATTAAAAAAAAAAAAAAAGCAAAGAGCAGTTTCCTCCACCTCTATCGCACACAACCTCCACTTCTCCCTTAATCGCCTCTAACCTCAGAACCCTGCACTCGAATCTTCTTCCCAGTTTCAATTTTATTTAAATTGTCTCTTATTTCTACAAGAACAGTCTAATCAAATCCATACCCCTCAACGTTTCAGAGGTAATTATTCTCACATTTTATTCATCTCTAAATCAAATTTTAGTTATACGGTTATCGTGAACCGCGGATGAGTATCTGCTTCTAAAAGGCGACACGAGTATTGAAAACCAGCGATAAATGGATTTTCCACCGGTCTCAACGTCGCCGGAAATCTGCTTGCCGGGGATTTTCGATTTCCATCTCAAATACCCAAAAAATAGTTCTTCTTCTCTTTTATGCTTCAACAATCGAGATCTATCGGCCCCACATAATATCTCTTTGCGACTATCCAGAGCCAAAATCTTCAGTAACTCCCAGAGATTCGCTGTGGTAAAGGAAGCTGAAGATGGCCTCCTCTCGGTACCTTCAAACTCTAACTGCTTATCTTTTCCCAGTTTGTGTTTGCAATTTGGTGTATATTTGTCCAGTTTTGTGCTGCTAATTTGATATCATGTTTAGGTTGCATGTTCCTTTTTTCATTGTCACATGGTTTCAGGCTCTGTTTGATTGCAATGTAATTCAATGAAAAATTATAACTTTATTGTTTTTGTTTCCAAGTTTCAACCTTTTAAGTTTTAACACCCTTGGAATTGCTACAAGTGCTGAGTTCTGTTTATTACTCAGTGATTTCCTCCTTGAGTTGACTCTGTTAACACTTTGGAAGACGACTTGTGTAGAATGTAAGTGACGAGATGTTCGACGACATGTTCAACAAATATGGGAAGATTGTTTACAACAGCGACGATCAAAAGTCTCTAGCAGCTGAGGTAGATGATGACGCAGAATGTTTAGCATGTAAGCCAAAAGCCTTAATACAAATATTTCTACTTATTGGCTCTAATATGAATATTAGATATGGTGGTTATCCACTCTTCAAGTTTCTGTTGAAATGGCCAAAGTTGCGAGTGAAGTGAAAGCTGGAGACATTAAGGTTCTCTTTGTGTCTACTGGACTCGGTTTTTCATCATAGCCACTGCATTTTCCCGCCTTCCCTCAAATTGATGCAATCGGGTAGAAATCCATCTTTATTCCACTTGCAAAACCATATCACTAATACACACTTTCTCATCGTTGATGCAGATCCGCGGATGCAGATCCAGGATGAGAGACCTGGCTGAGAAGAAGTATGGGAAAGTTGCCAATGGAGATGTAAAGCCAAATGCATGGACGTTGTTGGACTTTGGTGAGTTTCTTTCAATGGAAGAAATTACAAAGAAGCACCAATTTATATACAACAAAAATAAGGTTTAAGCTGTCATACTGCATATAATAAATGTTAACTTACGATGATGGTCTTATCCCAATTGCTGACGATGTCTGTTGATAATGGAGTATACGAAGTATGATTTCTTCCAACTAAGATGCAGGGTGTGTTTATTCTGTAAACTTGCACAAATACAAACACAAGTTTATCTTATCTCAAAGTATAAATGAATATACTTTCATTTTAAATAAAAGTTTTATTAAATTATTACATCACTGTAACCAAAATTTTTTAAACAAAAAAATAGCCTGTGCAAACGCACGGGCCAAAAACCTAGTTATTAATAAAGCTTAAGGAATTAGTTCCTCTTTAAAATCAAAAGCCAACAGATAAATATTACGATAGGGAAAAAAGAAGAAGCCTATATCTTGTTTCTCCTATGCCAAGGAAGCACTTTACCGAACGGTTTACTAGAATTTCTTCTGTACCAAATCGAATCAAGTCTTGCAGCCCATTCACGTAGTAGACCACATTTCACAAAAGAAGAGGCGTCAAATATTTCAACCTTATCAAAAAAATATACTTCTTTGCTATTAGAAAGGCTCTTTTTTGGAGGCTCAAACCATAAATCACATTTATATACTCTTCTTCCATTATTTTTTTTGACTTCCAAATCATTGAACTCAAAAAGTATATTATTATTGAATTTTAAAGTGATTCTGCCAAAATCTTTCTTAAGGTCACGCTCAGTCCCATTATATCTTCGACAGTGGGTCTCGAGTGGAATACCTCGACCGAGTTGGTTATAAACTAGTATGCGAGTACTTTTGCAAGCTTCATTCAACCCAGAACACCCAGAACACACATAGGTAATAACTAATAGAAAAACTATTAACTTATTCATTTTTGGACTAATAAGATTATCAATAATATGCAGTATTTATAATCTATTTGCGCGAACAAATGTTTTGCCTTTATTTTTAGATAGTCTATTAATGGAGTTATCTAAATTTAGAACACAAATATAAACCAAGTAAAATAATTGGTCGTAAGAGTTTTTACTCAGTTTAATAGCAAAAATATGGTTAGCCAAATATATAAAAACCAAATAAATTAACTATTATAAATTATAAGTCACCACAAAAAAACAAACGACTCAAAAATATAAATATTGAAATTTTATTACTTTTAATAATATCAAAACCCAACAAAATTCTGTAACCTACAACTATAAATTGGTCAAAAAAAATTAATCACCTTTTAAAAAATAAATAATTAAATGTAATAGCTAGTTTAGCCACTTCTTTCAAATTTCAAAAAAATTATATTTATTTTCATAAATAAATACATAGATAATTATATATATTCCATGTTTTATATTTAAATTTTTTGTAACGCTCTGATCGTCACCTCTGTAGACACGACACTTGCTCTCTTAACATGTGGGTTAACTTTCGTCCGACGACCGGTCGTTAGTCCGGATCCTCTAAGAGGTTTGAAAGACATGCTTACTGGCCCTGCAATAACCATGTGATCTTTCTCCGTTCTTTGCTCTCACTCACACGATATCGCGAATCACTTTCCATTAGGTCATCCATCCTTCAACTACTCCAACTCAAACACGCTTAACTATGTAGTTCTCTCTCGACAAGTGTCCAAAAAAAATAAGTGCACTTTGGTGACATATGTAGCCAAATCAATTTTTAAGCCTCTCTGCATATTCTATAAATGTTACAACTACTCCACTCACATATCACATCGTCCTCGTTGCACACTATAATCATTATCCTTGACGGTGTGAGCCCACATGACCCCACACACGTTTTCAGAACCTGGTTAACCACTTGTAACTCTCGGAACGCCAACGTCTAGGGGCCCACACCCACTCTCGACTCGTGGGCTCACCCTTGTTCGATTGTCGGTGTGTTAGTCGAGGAATCTTGAAAGACTTGTTTAATGACCCTGCAATCACCACATGATCTTTCTTTGTGCTTTGTCATCATTTGCACGATACCGTGAATCACATCCCAATAGGCTATCCATTATTCAACTACTATAGCTTAAACACACTTAACTGTGAAGTTTCTTCTGGACAAATGACCGAAAGGAGAAATGCACTTTAGTAATATAAGTAGCCAAATCAATTTTTTTAAGCCTCTCTACATAGGTAACCAGATGAGATACATATCAAAAGAATAATGTCGAAAATAAATAAGAAATGTAGAATTGTTTTATATGTTTTTCATTTATAAAATATCGAGGAGCTATTAGTGGCGTAAATAATTTACTTGTTTTGATATGTATCTCATTTGTATTCTCTACTTTGGTTTGTTGTTACTTGTTTCATATCTAAGAAGCGTATAAAACATGAGTGGATTACCCCAAGTGAGTTATATACTAATGTTGTTCCCTTTCAATATGAGATTCTAACACATACCCTCGAGATGATGATTTTTTATCGGCGCATTTCGAACTGAATCACACTTTAAGACTGGTAATAAACCTATTTTGGACTATTGCAATTGGGTTAACAAACGAGACTTTGATACCATGTTAAATTTAGGCATATTATGAGTTTATAACTCAAAACCAATTGATAAAAAGTAGATTAGTCATTTACCTTTTGTATATTAATTCATTATTTCTCCATATAGCAATGTGAGAGTTTTTTCTCATTAACATCCTTGTCTCCTACAAACAATTGGGAAAATATCTTTGATCGTATCTTGTACAATGATGCCCTCGTCAATGGCTTCAGCTTCTTCCAAAGGGCCTGTTTCTATGTACAATGCAAAATGCGACGAGTTTCTTAAATGAAAGATAAATCTTTGAGATAACCAATATCATTTGGGATTCTACCAAAAACAGTGAAGCCATAACCAGCAAGTATACAGAAAATCCAATATGAATGTTTTTTAGTTAGATACACAATGCAAACACAAGGAAGACAGTGAAGAAAGATAGCTTTAAGGATGTATGAACCAAAGCGATTCTTACAGAATCATTGTTCCCCAAGATACATGAATTTTTGAGCTTTGATATTCAAGTGAAATAACAAATAGAGTAGAAGACTAAAAAAAACCAAAAAACAAAAAACAAATAGATTAATAAAATATATAAAGATGACCAAAACAACTCTGAGGTCGACGAAAAAGTGTAGATGAGGAGGGTGTTTTTAAAAGTTGTATAATATTTATTAACTAATAGAATTAAATAAATAATAATAAAATTATTTTGTATAAAAATTTACATGCCGTTACCTTTGTTTATTGGAACTGAACACAGCCAATTATTTTTGTGGCGCAAACTCGAAAACTAATTTAAAATTTGAATGTGTGTATATAATTAATTTAAAAGTTTCAACTGTGAGTGAAATATTTCAAAGATTTAAAGTGTAAATTTCATGAAAATAGTGTATAATAATTTAAAAGGTTAAAATTTCCGTCAAAATATTACATATAAAAAAGGGGAAACATATTGACATGTCTCAAAACATATAGATATATCTCTTACAACAACAAAAAAATAGTGTAAAATGAGAATATTGTGCTATTATAACAGGGCAAATCGCAATAAAGGTACAAAAACATGTCTTGTCACAAATATAGCAACAAGGAAGAAAAATCACAAAATAGCATTTATTTAAGGGATATGACCAAATTAACACTAACCCTAAACCTTAAATATTAAACCATAAACCCTAAATACTAAACCCTAAACCCTAAATAATAAATCCTAGCCCTAAATACTAAACCCTAAACCCTAAATAATAAACCCTAAACTCTAAATAATTAACCCTAAACCCTAAATTATATAATGCTATAAAAGTTTTTATAATTAAAATAATGCTAAAAATATGAATTATTTTTTTGATGCTATATTTATGATAAGTTATATTTTTTGTCCTATTTTATGCCTTTCCTCGTTATAACATTGAAACAGAAACATACATAAATATTATTAAAGTACTCACATTTTATTATATTTTGCTACATATTATAGCACACTATTAATAAAGCTTAAGGAATTAGTTCCTATTTCAAACAAATAACTAACAGACATAAATATTGTGATAGGAAAAAAAAAGAAGAAATTTATATCTTATGTACAGTCCGGAACGGCTTACTATAATCTCTTATGGACCAAATTGAATCAAGTTTAGCAGCTCATTTACGTAATTATCCACATCTATTTGGAGCAGGAGCTTCATATATTTGAAACTTATCAACAAAATATACTTCTTTCTTATCATAAGGATTTTATCTTGGAGGATCAAACCATAAAATCACATTCATATTTTTTTTATTTTTATTTTTTGCATTTTGGTTAGCTTTTAAAGCATTGAACTTAAAAAGTATATTAACATTGAACTTTAACGTGTTTCTGCCAAAATCTTTCAAAATGACACTCCCGTTATATCTTCCACAGTGGATCTCCAGTGGAATACCTTGACCGAGTTAGTTATAAACTGGTACATGAATACTCTTGCAAGATATATACATTCAACCCAAAACATATGAGATAATAACTAACAGTATTAAATTATAATCTTTTGTGTGAACAAACGTTTTGCATTTATTTTTATAGTCGATTGATGGAGTTAGATAAATCTAAAAACACAATCGTGAACCACGTTTAATAGAAAAAGCATGGTTATCCAAATATATAAAACTAAATAAATTAACTGGAATTATAAGTCGCCAGAAAAAAACAAACGACTCAAAAATATAAAATATTTGGTATTTTATTACTTTTTAATAATATAAAAATAACAAAATTGCGTAATCTACAACTAGAAATGAGTCGAAACAAAAAAGTAATCTTCTTAAGAATAAATAATAGCTAATTTAGCCATTTCTTTCACGTTTCAAAAATACAATATTTATTTTTATAAATAAATATATAGATAATTAGATACATTCCATGTTCTATATTAAAAAATTGTAACGCCCCGCCGTCACTTTTGTAGGCACGATAACCGCTCTCTTAGACTGTGGGCTCACTTTCGTCTGCCAGCCGTTCATTAGTTTGGATCTTCTGAGAGGTTCGAAAGACTTGTTTATTGACCATGCAATAACCACACGATCTTTCCTACTTGTTTATTCTCACTCGCACGATATCGCGAATCACTTTCTGATGGGTCACTCATCATTCAGCTATTTCAGCTCAAACATACTTAATTCTGTAGTTTTCTCTGAAAAAATTCCCAAATAAAATACACTTTGGTGACATATACATCCAAATCAAAATTTTAAGTCTCTCGACATATTCCATAAATTGGGATGTTACAATCACCCCCACCCACAATCACAGATCACATCGACTTTGTTGTGCACTAGGATGGTTAACCTTGATTTGTGTGAGCCCACATAAGTCCATGCATGTTTTCGAAACCTGGATTTTATACCACTTGTATCCAACCGCCAACGTATGTAGGCCCCCACACACTCTCGGTTCGTGGACCAACTGGTGTTCGATTTTCGGTGTGTTAGTCCAGGAGGCTCAGAAAAATTGTTTATTGATCTTGCAATCACCATATGATCTTTCAATGTGCTTTGTCTTCAACCGCACGACACCAAAAATCACATCTCAGTAGGTTATCTATGATTTAAATACTCTAATTCAAACACGCTTAACACTTAACTTTGGAGTTTTCTAATGGCAAGTGACCGAAAGGATAAGTGCACTTGAGATAGGTAAGCAAATCAATTTTTTAAGCCTCTCCACGTACTTTATATACCAAAATGTTACGAAACTATTTAAGATTTTTTAAAATGTGCTTAGCTAGATAGCATCAAAGCTTCATTAGATATATGTTTCCTCTTTCGGAATCGTGAGCTATTGGAGGCTTGATTTTATAACGCTTCGAAATTATTATTTTTAAAAATAGCATTAAAATTTGCGCTTTCATTTTGAAAATTTCCGTTTCCGATTTAAAAGAATGTTGTTGAAAATAAATAAGTAGTGTATAATTTTTTTTTTAAAAATTGGTTTATAAAAAGTGAGGAGCTATTAGTAGTAAAATATAGGGAATAAAATCATATATAAGATGTTAAAGCTAATAATAAAATTGATATTGTGCATAATACCTTTTATCTTATTTATAAATTGTTTTTATTATATAGATTACTAATTATTTATGATATATGGGAAGTGATTAATTTATTAGTTGGATAAAATTCTCCTTAAACTGTTAATCTTTCACAAAATAATTTGAGGTCTTTTATTTGATATAGTTAATTAATGATGAATAAAGTAATTTTTATTTTAAATTTTGAAAATATATTTTAGTTATGAGATTTTTAAAATAATGCATTGATATTTTAATATATATATGTGTGTGTGTGCATTTAACACATAGCCGTTTCCTATATATTTTTTTAAAAAAATTATTTATGCGTTTTCATACGATTCCGCTTCCGTGTACCCAATTCTAAACTAGTGTTGGTGTTTTCAAATTTTAAATGCGTGATCCTAACACGCTCCCTCGATAAAATGACTCTTATCAACATATTTTGAACTGAAATCTCACTTTGGGACTGAGAATAATTTCATTTTAGGCTGTCATAATTGAGTTTATTATGTTAAATTTGAGTTTATTATGAGGTTATAACTCATAATCAATTGGTAATGATTAGATAGACCATTTATCTTTTATATATTAGTTGGTTATTTCTTCACCTACCTACTGTTGTAAGACTTTCATCTCATTTACATATTGATCTCATATAAACTTTCGGGACAAAATCTTTGATCGTGGTCTTATATGGATGATGCCCTCGTCAATGGCTTCATCTATACCTTCTTCCAAGGGGCATGTACATTGAAAATTCGATGTTTTTTATTTTTACAATAACCAATCCCATTTGAGATGTTACCAGAACCAATGAAGCCACAACCAGCATATATACTGAAAATCCAATACGACTTGTTAGATAGATGCACAACACAAACACAAGGAAGACAAATAATAAATATAGCTTTAAGGATGTCTGAGCCAAAACAATTCTTACATAATCCATTTATCCTGAATACATGAGTTTTTGAGATTTGTTATTTAAGTGAAATAACAAATATATTAATAATTTTCTTGGTAAGAAATATGGAGGATAGTTTCTCTCTTTTAAAGTCTCTCTAAACCTAAGTTTCTCTCTTCCAAAGCCGCCGCCACCCTCGTTTTCGTTTTCAGATCTGTTCTCTCCGGCGCCATAGGCTCGCTTAGCTCCGGCGCCGGACCCCTTTTTCTTGTTCCCTTTTTCGTTTCCTCATTTCTCGCTTCTTGTGTGACTTCCGGAGGTGTCGGAATCAGAGTGGCTAGCTTCTCGTCGTCGTCCTCTGGCTCCGGCGGCGCAGCTCTCGTGGTGTCGCGGCTGCTGCGGTGGAGGCGGTGCTCTACTCGTCTTTGCGGAAACTCTTCGTCTCTGCCGCCTCGCCAGACTCGTCGGCTAGCTTCCTCTGTTTCTCCGACGTTTTCTCTCCTCCGGCGGTCTCAGCGTGTCCTATTTCCGGCTACTCGCGCTCGTTGGCAGCATGGTGGTGGTGAGGCTTCTCCCTCCTCCGGTCTGGTCTCTCTCGCTTCGCGGCGGAGATGGCTCTTTGCCCGGCTTGCTCCGCCTAGTCCTCCTCTCCGGCGGTTCAGATCTAGAGGACAAATCTTATGCAGGGTTGGAAGATGTCGGTGGTTACGGTTCTGTGGCTTGCCCCTTTGAGGTGGCTCGCGGGTTGGCCAGGAAAGTCGGATCCTCCGGCGGTGGATCTCTGCGGCGGTTCTGGCGGGTGAGACGGCGGTGTCAGTGGCTCCGTCGCTGCCTAACGTCGTCGTGGCCAGGGGCTCTGGCGCTGGTGTTTGTTTTTGGCCTAATGAAGTGCGAGATCTGCGGTATGGCTATCGGGTTTGAGCTCGGTTTGGCTCCGGTTCAAACCGGTGGTGATGGTGGGTCAGTTTTGGACCAGAGATGTAGAGGCGCCGGGGTTTTTAGGACGGCTAATTTTGTTCCTGTGGGGGCTGGTCCCAGAGAGATTAGTTCACTCGGGATGGTAATTGAAGTTGACGCTTCGACGGCCCGCCTGGGCTCCCTTGTCGACAGCGGCAAATAGTCTGTCATAGGCCTCGGAGATCCCATTAGTTTTCGGAGAAGCTGTAGGTATTTTTCAGTAGAGACTTTGAGGGCTCGTATTGGAAGGATGCTCGTGGCAACTATGATGTGAACTCTAACTTCTCGGAGTTATGGCAAAAGCGGGGTGGTCGACGGTTATCGTTTGATTGCTGCTCTCTCGTCCGAAATTGATTCGGTTTATATTTTCTTCGATCGGGCCGATCAGTACCATTTCGTTTGTTTCGTTATTGAGTTGCGGCTGTTTTAGTCTTTGTTTTTGGTCTGTCTTCTTTGTTATCTCTGTATTCTGTAAAAAATTGAAAACGGTAATAAATCTTAACATTTTTACCAAAAAAAAATAAATATATTAATAAAGTAGATAAAATATGGCCGAAACAACCCTGATCACGAGGCGGTCGAAGAAGCATCGGATGAGGAGAGGCATTAATACCTAATTTGACCTTCAAGTACAATATATTCAGTTAGAAATGAGAACTAAAAGGTTAAATGAGAACTATCATTTTATTTTCTCCAAAATAATTGTCTCTCTCTTTCATCCTCTCTCTCACACAATTTTTTTTCTTTTCCCAATTCTATTTTTATTTAATTTTTGTTCACCCCTCTGATTTCTCTTTAGTTTT
The DNA here is from genome assembly GCA_030180135.1 of Orychophragmus violaceus. NCBI lineage: Eukaryota > Viridiplantae > Streptophyta > Magnoliopsida > Brassicales > Brassicaceae > Orychophragmus > Orychophragmus violaceus. The sequence continues at coordinate 985,229 of CM058231.1, read as the reverse complement.
GTAAGTTTTTTAAAAATTGTAAATTATTTTTTTGTGCTATAAATTATAATTTTTTCTCTCTACATTATGATATCCATTTTAATATAATTTAGTTAATTTTAAGTCAAATCTTAAGGATGTTAAAACGGTTCTATGAATTGTACAATATTATAATATCCCCAAACAAATATATATACGTAAACGTGTCGATATGGATAATGAAAAAAAAATACACCTAACAACCGAATGGGTACCCGAAATATCTGAACTACAATTATATATCCAAAATATTAGTTATATTTAGACTTAATATAACATAATTATAAAAAATTATAATTACAAATTCAAATATATTGGTTAGTTTTAGACCAAAATAGTTAAAATACCCAAAATAAATGAAATATATGAAACTTCTAACTATGTTTGTCTAAATTTAACAAATTTTTGTTCAAATTAACCAATTTTTATTTTTGTTTTATGATTTTTCGGGTATCCGAACCCGAACCGAACCCGAATGGAACCGAACCGAACCCGAACCGAAATTATAAAATATCCGAATGAATCTTATATGCGTAGACCCGAAAACCCGAAAGACCCGAACCGAACCCGAACGGATACCCGAACGCCCAGGCCTAATTATTGGTTTAATCTTAGTGGGTGTAGACAATACAATAAACATCTATAAAATTATATAAAACACAAATCATAATTAGAATAAAAATAGGAAAACTAAAAATAAGAGTAACATAACTTATGTACACAGTACACATAAACATCCATAAAACACAATTACAAATTTCTAAATCGTGTCCATATAATTATATCCACTGGACTGTTGCTACTATAACAGAGACATAAACTTGGTTTCTCACAAACCCAAACCAAGATCCATCGGCGCTGAGCTCAGTTACGGTACATGCTTCCACGACTGTAGTCCCTGTCTCGGTCTCTATCCAAATCATGGTCGTAGTCATAGTCACGATCCTTGCCTCTTTCCCTCTCTCGGCTTCTACTCCTGCTTCTTTCTCTATCCTTATCGTAGTGATGATCTCTATGCTTGTCTACACGGTCTCCTATCGGTCTCTGCTTCAATTGAGCACCTTTACCATTGTTAGTAATGTCAGTCATAGAGATATCCACTCCATCTTTGTCGAACTTCCACTCCGACATAACCTTCCCGGTTTCAATGTCAAGCTGTTGGATTCGTGAATGAGGCGTTTGGCTCGTAGGACTTATGAGCAGCATGTTAGTCTCAGCTCTCTCTACGGACATCGAGTTGGAATCTGAAGACATAACAACACCACAGTAAGACCATAAGAACACACACACACACAGTCTCAAGCAATTTACAGATCCACCAAAACTTTTAAATCAAAAACCGAAGAAGGTGAAAGAGGTATCAAAACATTTGGAAAAAACGTGATCTCGAGGTTCTTATGCGGTCGATTTGAGGAACAAAAGGTGAGAGTCATAAAAGTTACCGAGATGATATCAGTGTCGCACAAAGGGAACCCATCAATAGATCTGAGCGTAAAGACCTTGGAGGAGCATACGACGAGCGGATCTGTGGAGAAGATCGAGCCGACGGCGAGATGGAGATGAGCGGAGAAATCAGAGATCTTGAACAGCCAGCACATGCTTGAGGGTGGTAGCGAAAAACCCTAAATTTTGTTTGTTACCTTTTGGGATCGAACTCACAAGATTTTGTCATCTCGAGATCAAATGAACGATTAGAAAGGTGGGATGTGGTAGTTCTTGCTCACCGGGGATTTTAGACTCCTTGTCTCCGTCGCCGTCGGATTTGTCTCCGCCGCTGAAGAAACAGAGCGCTCTCACTTCCCTGGTTACATCACGGTCAACGAGTCTGCTCTTCTTCTTCTCCGCCTCTGACTCCACCAGTTCAGAGCCTGAATCGCCTCCGGTTCCACTTTCTCGCTCTTGTCAGTCTCCGGCGAGATCTTTTCCACCACGTAAATATCTGGTTCGTCGCTTCCCTTGCCATCCATGGACGATTCTCTTGTCCTTTCTTCTGTCTCGTGAGTTTTTCAGAGAGAGTAAAGTAAACGAACAAAGACTTTTGAAGAAGATGATACAGAGAATTCAAAATTTGAATCATCTGCAACGAGAGAGAGAGAGAGGTTTATGTGTCTTTATGAGCTGTCTTTATTGACTTTTATTTTTTGCATCTAACTAGATATCCACTATATGCATATGTAACTAGTTTATGTAACTGGTTTAGTTGATAGATAGTTAAGAGGGTAGTTATGAATAAGGTTAATCCGGTTTCTCTCTCTATCTCTAGAGAGAGAGATTCTCTCTCAAGTTGATGATTCTTCCCCTCTTCTTATCCAAATCAAATCTTTCAGAAGAGTTGGGCAAGATCATCACTTTGTGTGGCTATGGTTTTTGATCTTTGGTTAATAAATTCCGGTCTGTCCGGACTTTTGTCTCTGATTTGATGCCAGCCTTTGTTCTCGGCTTCCTTTTGCCGGATCTCTCGCTTGTAGCGAGTTAGGATCTCTCTTCCTTCGTTTTACTTTGTTGAAGAATCTAATGAGTTCTTTATGTTTGGCTGAAGATTGATGTTTGGGCGAGATGTAATTCTTCGTTTGCTTCCATCGCTCATGGAGGAGGAGCACATGATGGCCAATGTCTCGATCACTACTGTGGGTTGAGACGGCAGCGGAGTCTCTCGGCGACAGCAATTGACAATATAGCATAAAGACGGCTTCATCTCTACGGCAGTTCTTCTTCAACAATCTTCATTGGAAGTGTGGATCCACCGTTGGGTTTGACATGGGTAGAAGAGCTCGGAGCTGCATCGTACGATGATGTCTTTTCCTCCTCGCTTTGCCGTTGACTGCATGCCGGTGGTGCTTCTCAGCCTGTCACGTGGATGTTTTTACGTTCGATTTGTGGCTTTTTGCCACCTCCTTTACTTTGCTCTTATCTTTTGCTTAGCTCATGTATTACCCAGCTATCTATGTGGTCCGTTTGGCCTTTCATCAATAAACCGAGTTTCAGTGTTAAAAAAAAAAGAATAAGGTTAATTCTGGATTTTTCTGGGGTCAAAGTGCCTCAAAACACTAAGGTGTTTTTTGGAATAATAAAGACACTTATAAGTGCCTTCTAAAATAAATAAATCGGATGAGGAGCTTGTTTTTTTAAGTTGAATAATATTTATTGATTAATTAAATTAAATAAATATTAACTAAAATTACTTTTCATTAAAAAAATTACATGTCATCACTTTTTATTGGAAACTGAAGAGGGATGATTATTTTTTAGAGAAAACTCCAAAACTAATTTAAAGGTCAATGCGTATATATAGTTAATTTAAAAGTTTCAAATATGAGTGAAAAAATTCGGAGATTGAAACTGGTATTATTATTGAAATAGTGTATAATATTATAAAAAGTTAGAGTAATTGCACCCTATATATAAGATTTTGCTTGTATTTAAACAGATAGACAAATACTGTAATTTTTTATTTTAATACCAAATATACCATTATATCCTAATTGTACCTTACGCTTCTTTTGTTGTTACAAAAAAACACGCTTCTTCTTCTTTTTACTTTCTTCTTTTTACGCCGCATTGTTTCTCTCACCATCCTTTTTCCTCAGCAGCTTCTTCTGCTTTCATTCGCTGGGATATCAACCAACCCATTTTGATAGAAACAAAATTGAAATCGAGAGTCAAGTTTAAGTAATGGATCTTCTCTTGTTGGAGAAGTCTCTAATCGCCGCCTTCACGGCGGTGGTTCTCGCCACCGTGATTTCTAAGCTCCGCGGAAAAAATTGAAGCTACCTCCGGGTCCTATGCCGATTCCGTTGTTCGGAAACTGACTACAGGTTGGGGATGATCTCAACCACCGTAACCTCGTCGATTACGCTAAGAAATTCGGAGACCTCTTCCTTCTCCGGATGGGTCAGCGAAACCTAGTCGTCGTATCTTCGCCGAATCTGACCAAGGAAGTGCTCCACACACAGGGTGTTGAGTTTGGATCACGAACCAGGAACGTCGTCTTCGACATTTTCACTGGGAAGGGATAGGATATGGTGTTCACGGTGTACGGAGAGCACTGGAGGAAGATGCGACGGATCATGACGGTTCCATTCTTTGTGTAATTAAGGAAGATTACCTGACGGGAGAGAGATAGCACCTCATGCTTCAAGGCAAGGTTGGTTGATTGCTTTAAAGGTGGACAAAAAATTGTGTTATCGCGTTAAGAAAATAATTAGCAATTAACTTAGGCATTTTACATGATACATAATACCATGAATATAAATCCTAAGAATTAACTAGCTAATAAAGCTAATAACTGTGTTAACACGAGTAAGCTAGCACATGTATAACTGTGTTAAAATATATTTAATGTATAGAGTCAGCTTAATGAATCTCTCCTGTTTGAGTCTTGTGTGAATCTGAAATCGTTTGAGCATTCCAAGAAGGTACACGATCATTTCCTTCGGTCTAAGTTTAGAAGTGATCTGAAACTGAACAACACGGTGATTAGTATGTTTGGGGAGTGTAAGAGTGCCACTGAGGCTAAGAGAGTGTTTGATCACATGACCGATAAGAATATGGATTCTTTGCATTTGGTAATGCGTGTATACTGTGATAACGGAGTGGGAGATGATGCGTTGCATATGTTCGAGGAGATGACTAAAAATCAACAATAACAATTGTAATATATTGCTAAGCAATCATTTAGTTTGTAAATTTTACATTTGCATGACAGTAAGTCTTCCTTATCGCTGCTAATTAACATTTTAACCCTATATCATGTATTATATATTTTTAGTTATGTATTATGTATGGCCCCGTTCATTGGAGATTTACATTATTTCATCTAGTTTCAAGAATAACCATTCCAAAGTAAATATTAGCCGGCCACCATATGATTTAGACTTAAATGTTAAATATATGCATGCCAAGAACGGTATGTCACATTTTCATAATAATAATACCAACATAAATATTAGCATTGCCAAACAAAATTTTATCACCTATAATAGTTACAGCTAATATATAAATTGTTGTATACGAGGCTTGCCCGTTTTTAGTTTTTGCTCAACTAAAAGGATTGTCTACAAATCTAATAAGAAGTTACTGTGTTGGAAAGTAGGAATCTATTAATAGCAAGCATTTATTAGGCAGTATTTATTAGGACCAAAAAAAAAGGAAGACAAAGCAAAATAAGAAGAAAAAAAAAACTAAAGCAACTTGCATCTGTCAACAGTAAGAGAAAGGCAGTATTGTCATTCTAACATATCTAAAAAAGCCTTATGACACATCGAATATGGCTATCGAGTTTCTCTTCATTTTTTGGTTATCTAGCTAAATGACTCAAAAAAATTAAAAGTTTTCCTTAAACAATTATTACATATAGGGTTTGAATGTTGTGCAGATCAAAAATTGCAGATAAAAAAATGCAGATCAAAAATGAAAATAAAAAAAATAAAAAAAGTTGATATGCATACATATCTGGGTGAAAAGCATAGTTTTCTAAGCTGTCCAGATTTTTGTCTTACTTCTTTAATTTGTTCTGCATTTTAATATCTGCATCCAGAACATATTATTTTATTAATATTTTCTTGTTCTGCATTTAAAAAATGAATAAAGGTGAATGGTAAAAAAGACAGATGGCCCACCATATAGAATAAATGCAGTTAATCTGCTTTTTGACCTGCCAAACATTCAAACCCATAAAAGGAAGGGAAAAAGTATAATGATATATTTCTTATATATAAACAGGTCTTTCACAATAAAATAAATATTTACTATTACATATAACTCACGTTTTATTATATTCTGCCATATATATTATATCACATTATTAATAAGGCTTAAGAAATTAGTTATTCTTCAAAACAAATAACCAACTAGCATAAATATTATGATGGGGGAAAAGCTTATAAATCTCTTTTCCCCCAATCCAGCACACGTCCCAACGGTTTATCATACGCTCTTCTAAACCAAATCCCATCAAATTTGGCAGCCCATTCACGTAGTTGACCACATCTTTTTTTTCCGGTGGCGGCTGCAAATACTTCAAGGTTATCAAAAAAATATAATTCTTTTTTCTTATTCTTTCTTGGGAGCTCGAACCATACATCACATACAATTACAGATTTGTCGTTTCCAAACAAATCACTATAAGCTTTAAACTCAAAAGTATGATTACCACCGAATTGTATAGTTTGAATACCCGCTTCCCTCTCATAATTTCCCTGGCCATATTCATAACAATAGATCCCGAGTGGAATATTTTTATCGAGTTGGTTATAAATTAGTACACGAGTACGTTTGCAAGCTTCATTCAACCCAGAAAACATAGTAATAACTAACACAAGAACTATTAAATTATTCATTTTTGTGATTTGTTTTTTTTGGAGTAGTAAGATTTTCGGTATGCAGTATTTATAATTTTTGTGTAAACAAATGTTCTCTATTTTTAGATAGTCTATTAATGGAGTTAGCTAAATTTAAAAACAAACATAAACCAAGAAAATAATTAGCCATAAAAGATTTTACTCAGTTTAATAGCAAAAAGTACGGTTAACCATATCAATTAACTATTATAAATTATAAGTGGCCACAAAAAATGAGTCAAATCATAAATCGCAAGAGAACCGCACACCGGGCATCACCATCCAAGCAATTGGCGACTTGGTTTTCCACTCATGGAAAGCTAAACATTTTTAAAACAATGGAGAAACCATGAATGTTGATTGGGAATGCAAGTCATATCTCCGTATTCTTGCACTAGTCCAATTTAACCTGGATCAAGAAAAATAAAATAACAAGGACACACAATCGTTATGCATATATAAACACAAACATAAATAAACCAACAAATGATTCTACCACAACAATGAAAAGTAAAACACTAAAGTTAACAAAATAATTCAGTTAATGAATAAATTACATAAACTAAAAACATTAGAATGTGTTCATGATTTCAAAAAACTATTTACTAATAGAGCATAATCTATATATAGAAGAACGAAAAAACTAAAGAATACTATAACATTATATTACAAAATTTGTAATATAATATGAAGATTATATAAAAATATGGCATATTGGTGGTCAGAAAATATGGTAGTTAAATATAAAAGTTTAAATTGTCAACTGTGTAACATCTCGGTTTGTGGTATATGCGGAGTGATTTAAAAGAACTGATTTGGTTACCTATGTCACCAAAGTGCACTTATCTCTTCAGTTAATTTTCCAGAGAAAACTCTATAGTTAAGCATACTTGAGCTGGAGTAGTTGAATAATGAGTGACCTACCGGAAAGTGACTCATGGTATCATGCGAGTGAGGGCAAAACACGTGGAAAGATCGTGTGGTGATTGCAGGGACAGTGAATCAAGTCTTTCGAGTCTCCAGAAAAAAACAATTCGACCGTTAAACGGAGATGGGCCCACGGGCCGAATGAGCTAGCATGGGGCCTGCGGATGGAGGCGGTTGGAGTGTTACAAGTGGTATCAGAGCTGTATCTAACCATGTCAATATGATTTATTACCCACGGGCCCCGCCGTGGGGCAGGTGCAGGTCGTAATTATTTTTCAAATTCATGGGGAGAATCGCGGGTCGTGTATTTTTGGCTGCGAGTAAGAAAATTTTGAACCACGGATTCGCGGATACACAACTTTAAAAACAGAATTAACTATTTTGTTATCATTTTTGAATTTTAGTAGTTAAACTAAAAAATAAATAAAATATATCTAAATTTATCAAAAGAATTTTTTTTTTTTTAAAACTATGAATTTATATATTTTTAATATTAAATTTTTATTAATAAGTATTATTTTTATTAAAATAATATAAAAATATATTTTTAATTATTATTTAAATATTTTCAGATTACCGGCGGCTACCCGCAAACTTAAGAGGGGCGGGTGTGGGTCAACATTTGCGAGTTTGGCGGGATGGGTTAATGCGGGTCAAAAAGTAGTGTAAACTGTTGTGGGCGGATCGCGAGCCGCGGGTGCGATCCGCTTGACAGACATAGCCGTATTTGAGGACGTGTGTGGATTCAGTGAGGGCCACACCGTCAAGCATAACGATTTTGATGCGAACGAAGGTGTTGCGCCCTATGAGAGAGAATGAATTGTAACATTCTGGTTTGTGGTATGTGGAGAGGTTTAATAGAATTGAGTCACGTCTAAAATTTGCGATGAGTGTTTTTGCAACGACTGTTACACTGGCAAATGAGTTATAAAATCTGGATTCGCCACTAATGTTGTAGTAACAAAATCAATGTTTTCTTGTAGTGTATGTCGCCAAAGTGTATTTATTTTTTTGGTCATTTGTCAAAAAAAACTCTAGAGATAAGTGTGTTTGAGCTGGAGTAGCTGAAGCTGACCTGTCAGGAAGTGACTCACGGTATCGTGTGAATGAAAAAAAAACACGTGGAAAGATTGTGTGGTGATTTCAACGACAGTAAATTAAGTCTTTCGAGTCTCTAAAAAATAACAATCTGACCAACTGACGAAACTGGACCCGCAAACCAAGTGAGCAGGCATGGGACACACAAACAGAGGCGGTCGTGGCTTTACAAATGACATATGCTCTATTTTAATTGTAACTTTAATTTGAAGATACATAACTATAAAAAATTGAAGATAAATGACTATAAAAATTACTATTATATCGTTCATTACAATTTTTCAGAAACCATCCTTACTTCATCTACTATAATAGTAGTATGTAGTAGTATGTCCCAATAGCAAATTATTCAATTATTTCAAAACAACTATTGTAATAAATAGAACCGTGAAATTAAATAATTCCATGAAAAACAATAGATACAAATCTAGCCGAATCAAAGATATTACATTTACTTAAATGTCATATTACATTTTTAATTATAAAAATAAAATATTAAATAAAAGCAACAACCTAATATTTTTAAAATTAGGATTAAGATATATTAGCTCACCACTTCCTATTCTGCACAACAACCTCATTTTTAATTTAGATATTATTTTTTTGGTCTAATAGATATTTATTTTTTGATAATACTAACCACGTTTTCTAATTTAAGGCAATGGACACTAACTCACCACTTCCTATTCTGCACAACAACGAAGACAATCAAATAGTGTGTAACATAAATACGCCGAGAATATCATTAAATTATGGATGGAGAGTTATTGCGAGTACAGCACATATGAGATGAATGGTAAATTATTGAAGCCATCTCTATGTCTATAATTAAACATGGAGCAAACAAGGATATATCCAAGTACATCACAATAAAACATAAATTTAAAAGAGCTATGAAAAAAAAACTACCAAACTGCAAGAGGCACATCAGCAGATGGAAAATACATTTAATTATGAAAACATGAGAATAAGTTACTTTATTCTTTCAATAAAAACATAAAGAATGCGAAATACATTAAAATTAAATATAATTTCAGCATAAATTACTTTATTTAAGTTACTTCATTTATTTAAAAAGAGAGTGACGCTTGGCATGGACTAAACTAAAATGAAAATTTAGAAACCCCATTTCTGTGAAGAGTGACATGAAACAAATGTCGAGTTAGAAACCCCATTTTTGTGAAGATTAATTTGAACTCTGTAAACGTTTTTGTGTATAGTATTACGAAATAAAACCTCGGGTTTTACACTAACTTCTCTCCGACCACTGAGTGAAACATCTCTCTTGGAACCAGAACCAGCGATCCCTTGCTCCTTTGTTAGTAGTGTAAAAGTTCTCTTTGAAGATGCAACTAAGGTACATCATGTACCAGTCAAACAGTAGCTTACGAAGTAGCTCAAAGGGTGACACAAACGAGCAGGATGTAGAATATATCTTGAGAAGCTGCTGGAACAACTTGATCCAAATCTGAAACTGATGTGGACGATTCAAGAAATATGGCTGAGCTGGACATGCATACTGTTATTTTCTTTGAAAATTCTACTATTTTGAGGCTTCATATATCATTTTCTTTAAAGATTATTTAGAAATTATTTTAGTGGTTAGTATTTCCAATTATTTTTATTTTGTCTTACACTTTTGTGCAATACGACAATATGATAAATTATATGATAAATTTATAATTTTAATTTATAATTTTAATTTACAAGGACCTTCTACCGCGATACTAGAGAAGGTCCTTGTAAAGATGGACAAGGAAGTCTTGCAAGCCAACGTTCAAAGCGTTTAAGTTGCTTCTCATGACTTTGAATGCGACAAGGCAACACCTCATGCGTTTAGATATTGTCAACAGTTTTGAGTTTCTCTGCTTTGAGTTGTTGGAGACACTACTGCTAGAAGTAAGCTTCTTTAGATAGTTCGTGAGATCTCCGATGTAGTCCAAGTCCAATTGTTGAGTAAATTTCGCCAACCCATCCAAACACAATGCGAGCAAAGGGTGTGATAGGAAGGCACCAGGATTCGAAGCTGTGTCTGCTTCCGTGCTGCAACTTTTTTTAAAAAAACTCACATACCACGGATCACTACCCGCTTCCTATGTCTTTTTTTTAAAAGAAACCGTTTACGCGATTCCATACGATTCGGCTTCCACGTACCAATTTCTAAACTTTTGTTGGTCATTTAAATTTCTAATATGAAATTCTAACACGCTACTTCGAGATATGGTCTTTATTGGTGCATTTCAAACCGAATCCACTTTAGGAATGACAATGAACTCATTTTGGGCCATTATAATTGGGTTAACAAACTAGTCTCTGACACCATGTTAGATTTTAGTTTATTATGAATTTATAACTCAAAACCAAATGGTAATGATTGAATTAACCATTTACCTTTTCTATGTTAGTTCATTATTTTTCTACCTACCTATCGATGTGAGACTTTCATCTCATTAACATCTTTGTCCCATCTAAACTCTTAGGACAATGTTTTCGACCATGTGTATCTTGTACGGATGATATCCTCGTCAATGGCTAGACCTTCTTTCAAGAGGCGTGCTTCTATGTATAGTGCAAAATCCGATGAGTTTCTTACATGAAGAAAGATCTTTGAGATAACCAGTTGATATACCATGGATTTTAGGGATTTTAACCATGGTATGTGTGTCATTTATCGAGTCTTTTACTATGTTTTAGAGTCTTTTCAGGTATTTATTAGGTACAAGCACATTTGGAGCATATTTGGTGATTATAGCATTTTCTGGAGCTAATTGGAGTATTTGGCCGAGAGATCAAGTTCACTGTTGATATTTCCGAGCTGCATCGATCGTCACACTTATGGCAACGATCGTTGCACCAGCGAGATGGGCCAAACGACGGTTTAATAAAGAATGAAGAAATTGCAGTTCTGCCCAGAAGTTTCTGATATTTACAAAGAAGCCCCAATTCGTGTTTTAGGTTATAAATAAAGTTTTTAAGCCATTGTTTAGGCTAAGGAGAAATAACCTAGTTTTATTCTCTTAGGAGATTTTAGGGGCTGGTTTTGTTCTCAAGAGAGAGAGGATTTCGAACCCCTGTTGATTATTCTGTTTTATGATATTTGGTTTTCTACTTAAGATGTTTTCTGTTTCGATGAACATGTCTGAGTAGTTTACCTGTTAGGTTGAAGGATTCTCATTAGGGATTTCAGAGAATAATAGTTTAAATCAATTTGTAGAGATTTATATCTGCTAGTTCTTTATCTAAGTTGTTCTTAATGCTAAATCTGAAGTAGCTAATCAGAGTTATGATGTTAGGTTGATTAATTCAGCGGAAGTTGGTTAATTTAACTAGAAAGAACTTAGATAAGCAATTAAACTATTCGCAAACGAAAGTTTGGTTTAGGATAATTGTGAACATATCAAACCTGGAATTAATGCTAGTTTAATCTGTTAGTTCTCGCAAACGGAAGTTTGGTTTGCTGCACTTAGACTTAGAGAATTATCGCAAAGGAATTTGGTTAATTCTATATATGTGTTTTGAGTTCTAGAACAGTTATTGATTGGATCCTGATTTATTGATTGCTTGCGTTCCTGATTTCCTGAGAACTCCTGATACCTAACGCTTTGACCTCTTGCTTACAAACTCACTTGATTCGCTTTGATATTTCGTTTACTACTTTCACATCTGTTTTGTTTGATTTAATCCGAATTACTAATAATCTATTGTGTGACTGAGAGTCCTCGTGGGATTCGATACCTTATATACTACGATTGCATTAACTGTGCACTTGCAGTAGAATAGGGAAAACTTACAACCTATCAAGTTTTTGGCGCCGTTGCCGGGGACTCTTTGAGTTCACTGATAGATTTAGTACTACGATTTGGACTAAGCAGTCTTTTTAATTTTCTTGTTTACTCACGTTTTTGATTTTTGGGATTTCAGGAAATCGCACTGCATCGATCGTTGCTCTCCTTGCAACGATCGACACTAGGCGATAATAGCGATGCTAAGATCTGAGACGTTCGGTAGGTTCCGCACCATGGAACCTTTGATTTTAATTCGCGGTGAAAACGGCGTTCTACGAGACCAAGAGGGTCACATATGCAACGCAAAAGGTCAGAAGATAGATGGGGAAGGAAACCCCATCTATCCAGATTACCATGTATTGGTTGGGCAAGTAGCTGAAATGCAACATAAGATAGATGACATCCACGACATCTTACTTAGGGAAAGACAGTTCCGAGCAGAGGCAAACACTGATAAGTTTGCAGAGGTACGCTACATGGCTGGAGCCGACTCTTATAGACATACCTTGGAACATCAGCAAAGGCAGAGTTCTAAGCACGCTCTAGGATCAGGAGACCACAATTATACTTCTAATCTGGCATCTCCTACACAAAGGAGCAAACTGGAGATGATGTTAGAGCAAACAATTGAAAGGCAACAGCAGAACTCAACTTCTTTCAGCTCGAAGCTAGAGAACCTGTACACTAATTTGAATGAGAAATTTGAATCCTTGAGCACTCGTGTAAAGCAGCTGGACACACAGATGGATCAAATTCCAAGTTCTACCCCAACAAAGGATTCTCACGAAGCTCCTGACATCAACATCCTCACTCAGGATCATGCACAAATGGATCATGGATCATGTCTAGCAGTTAAAGCTGTGGAATTTGTGGAAGACGGAGGGGGATTCGATGTTGAATTACCAGAGCTCGAAAGCTTCGATGCACCTGACTCAGCAGAGATTGACATGGATCTTTTGACTTGGATAGTCCAGATTGAAGCAGGACCAAACCAAGAAGAGAAATTTGAGTCTGAGACGGCTGGAATGGACCAAGAAACAGATAAACCCGAAACTGTAGTTGAAACACGAGTTGAGATGACAGCATCGATCGTTGCATCACACGCACCGATCGTTGCATCCCGAAAGGAACCAGTTTCACCCAAATATCGAGAACCTGCTAAGGAAGGAACCTACAAACCTCCGTTGCCATTCCCAAAAGCTCCCGTTAAATCTACAAATATGGCTCAGCGCACATTGGTGGTTAACAAGAAGATGGTGGTTCCACGAGAGCCTATTCTAGCATCATCAAGACCTAAAGCTACTCATAAACAAAAGGCCCCGAACATCAAATCTTTGCCAAAGGTAAAGCATAAAACCTCTAAGTTTAAGCCTCCTGACTCCACTGTTTTGAATAAAGGAAAGAGCGTTAAAACACCCAAGTGCAAACCTCACCCTACATTCCTCCCGACGTTCCTTGGACGACATCATGCTGCTACTGCTTACACACCACCATGGATGATAAGGCATTCACAGAGACACTCAAAGTCTCTGTTGAAACCTCCATGAGTCTGACCCCTTTCCAAAAGTCAAGCTAATGACTTAAAACAAGCGCTGAGTGGGAGGCAACCCACTGTTAGGTTTAACTATTTTTCTTTTTCATTTTTAGTGTTTTCTTAGGATTTCACGTTATTATTTGTTTTTACTAAGTTTTTCAGATACAGAACCAAGTCTGGAGAGGAGTAACGATCGTTGCTCACATGTGCAACGGTCGTTGCAATTGGTTTTAATCGAAAATTAAGGTACATGTCGCTAAACCGGAATCAATTAGATTCAACCAGCATCGATCGTTGCTGCCCTGCAACGATCGTTGCAGCCACGACCAGGTAAGTTACCTTAAAACCCTATTTTCTCTTTTTCTTCTCAAAAATCCTTTGGTCGACACTCCGAGCCTCTACCCGAAAAACACCATTTCTCCATCAAATTTCCCGTTTTCAAGTTCTATTTTACTCGTTTTTAACCGACCAATCCATTTACTTTAGCCATATCTCAAGAAATCAAGGTAATGTTCTTCAATTTTCAAGCTTTCGGATTGGGGTTTCAGGGGTTCTAGATTGTTAGATTTTTGAGCCGAAATTGATCAATGCATGCCCAAATAGCTGCAGGAGGCCACCACAGGTCCATCAGCCCGTACACGTTTCTCGACGCAGACATCGATCCCCGACTCCTCCTTCCCCGACTGATACTGATCCCGCAGCTGAGGCAGCCGATGACGATGCACGGTATGGTGGGATAGATGATGAGAGCGAGTGAGAGTGATCCCCATGTTCAGACTTTCGGTTCTGTATTCTGACTTTTTATCTTTTCTTGCACTTTTGTTTTTCGTTTATTTTTAGGATTTGCTATGTTTGGATGGTTATGCTTGATCAGACATATTTGCTATTTCGATTTTACTCCGTTTCTAGTGTTTTCAGCTTGCAGGATTGAAAATTGACATAAACCGACGAACTAACCTGCTAACTTGCTGACTGATCCGATATGCGCATTGCAACGATCGTTGCTGCTTTGAGCAACGATCGACACTCAACGAAAAATCGCCAAACAACGATCGATGCACTTAGTGCAACGATCGCTGCATGAGCAACAGAGGTAAAAACCCGACAGAACTAAAACATCCATTAATAATTTTTCTTTCTACCGATCCTTCGCTGGACACTACTGGGGACAGTGTGTCTTAAGTGTGGGGGAGGTGCTACTGACGTTTATCTTTCTGTTTTCTTAAGAGTCAGTCCGTTTTTCAAATTTTTTTGTTTTATTGAGTCAAAATTGTTTAAGTAAGAAATCATGATTTTCGGAGAAGATTTACAAAACTTGCAGGAACTTAAGTAACCATTGGGATGAAGTTGCAGGATCTATCTCTGACTATTAGAAAACCCCATCACAGATCAACCTACTGGGAACACCCATATCACTTCAGGTATCAGAGGATCTTTTACTGACTTCACCCCTAATACTGACTTAGATTTTCTCACCTAAGGGCTTGGTATACTTTATGTCGGATTCCCTGTTAGTTCTGACACAGCCTGTAAACCTGTCCTATTTAGTTCCCTTCTCCCCTTCTATAAAGTAAAAAAAAAAATAATAATAAACTGAGGATGAGTTAGTAACTCCGAAGTGGTCATGGGAATGGTAGCAAACACTATTTTCTCTCATGTGATCCATGGAATGTGTCCAAAGTAAACCCCATAACGGGAAGAACACTGATAAAAAAAATAAAATGATACCCAGTGGGGAAAAATCAGTTGTTAAAGAAGGGAAAGAGAAGAAAGGGACTAGAGAAAGATAGTATGGTGGTCTAGAGCTGATTAGGTAAGAATCCATGTGCCTTTAGATCGATACTCCTTAGGTGAGACCGCACTTAAATACTTGCAGAAGTCAGTAGGGAGAATTTGAATGTTTGAATGTGATTGTGGAGTTTACCTAGGACAGTTGCTAAGTGTGGGGGAAGTACATATTGGTCTTGATATCCTGTGATCGATTCTTTCAGTGGTTTACTAAGGAGAATCAGAGTATTGTGGCTTCTAGGATGAAATGAGTTTCTGAAGAGTTTTCAAACTTCTTGACTACATTTAGTTTTTTGTCTTGCTTGAGGGCAAGCAAGAGCTAAGTGTGGGGGAGTTGATATACCATGGATTTTAGGGATTTTAACCATGGTATGTGTGTCATTTATCGAGTCTTTTACTATGTTTTAGAGTCTTTTCAGGTATTTATTAGGTACAAGCACATTTGGAGCATATTTGGTGATTATAGCATTTTCTGGAGCTAATTGGAGTATTTGGCCGAGAGATCAAGTTCACTGTTGATATTTCCGAGCTGCATCGATCGTCACACTTATGGCAACGATCGTTGCACCAGCGAGATGGGCCAAACGACGGTTTAATAAAGAATGAAGAAATTGCAGTTCTGCCCAGAAGTTTCTGATATTTACAAAGAAGCCCCAATTCGTGTTTTAGGTTATAAATAAAGTTTTTAAGCCATTGTTTAGGCTAAGGAGAAATAACCTAGTTTTATTCTCTTAGGAGATTTTAGGGGCTGGTTTTGTTCTCAAGAGAGAGAGGATTTCGAACCCCTGTTGATTATTCTGTTTTATGATATTTGGTTTTCTACTTAAGATGTTTTCTGTTTCGATGAACATGTCTGAGTAGTTTACCTGTTAGGTTGAAGGATTCTCATTAGGGATTTCAGAGAATAATAGTTTAAATCAATCTGTAGAGATTTATATCTGCTAGTTCTTTATCTAAGTTGTTCTTAATGCTAAATCTGAAGTAGCTAATCAGAGTTATGATGTTAGGTTGATTAATTCAGCGGAAGTTGGTTAATTTAACTAGAAAGAACTTAGATAAGCAATTAAACTATTCGCAAACGAAAGTTTGGTTTAGGATAATTGTGAACATATCAAACCTGGAATTAATGCTAGTTTAATCTGTTAGTTCTCGCAAACGGAAGTTTGGTTTGCTGCACTTAGACTTAGAGAATTATCGCAAAGGAATTTGGTTAATTCTATATCTGTGTTTTGAGTTCTAGAACAGTTATTGATTGGATCCTGATTTATTGATTGCTTGCGTTCCTGATTTCCTGAGAACTCCTGATACCTAACGCTTTGCCCTCTTGCTTACAAACTCACTTGATTCGCTTTGATATTTCGTTTACTACTTTCACATCTGTTTTGTTTGATTTAATCCGAATTACTAATAATCTATTGTGTGACTGAGAGTCCTCGTGGGATTCGATACCTTATATACTACGATTGCATTAACTGTGCACTTGCAGTAGAATAGGGAAAACTTACAACCTATCACCAATCTCAATTGAAATGTTACCAGAACCAACGAAGCCAGAGCCAGCAAATATATTAAAAATCCAATATGATTGTTTGTTAGATAGATGCACAATGCAAACTCAAGGAAAACAAAGAATAAATATAGCTTTAAGTATATCTGAGCCAAAGCGATTCTTACAGAATCCATTGTTCCTGAAGAAACATAAGTTTTTTGAGGTTTGTAATTTAAGTGAAATAACAAAAGATTAATAAAGTAGATAAAATGACCGAAACAACTACGATCACGAGGTCGACGAAGAAGCATCGGATGAGGAGAAGGATTTTAAGTTGTTTAATATTTATTAATCATCATCCTATATATAAAAGATAAAGAGGGGGCTCTCTCAAGCTGCCACATCAGCCCCCTCTTCATTGGTCCAACTCATTAATTAATTTTCCAAATCATCATTAATCAAGTAAATCTAAAATCAACTAATTAAAACAATTTAATTTAAATATAATTAGTTAAAATCATTAAACCATAAATATAAATTAATTTGAAAATGAAATTTAATATAAAATTTCATAAATAAATATTATATATTATAAGATTTAAATACATCTTTTATATTTAATGCAATGAATTAACAAATATAATTAAATCTTAAATAAGTGGAAATACAAAATTATAAAACTAAAAATAAATATAAAATAAGAAAAAGTTTTTAAATAAAATTATAACAAAATATTTAATAAATAATAGAATTAGTAATTATTAGGAATGTAATGAAATATGTGATAAAGGAGATAAGATGATAATAGAAACAAAGAAATTATTTAAATATAAAAATAAAAAATTTAACGAAATTCAATATAATACATACAAATTTAAAATATTATTATAATATTAAAACTGAGATAACGCAAAATGTATAAACAACAAATACATATATTTTAAATAACGCATAAAAAAATAAAGCATGATAAAAAGTTGAAGAAAATAAAAATAGAAAAAATCATGAAAATTTGATAATAAAAACTTATAAAACATATTAGTATTCACAATAAATATCAAAATATATTAAATATTTATAATAAAACAAAATCCGCGCATTTGCGCGGGTTCTCTCCTAGTATATATAATGAGATAGTTTTTTCTCTCCCTCTCAGCCTATCCACGTCACCAACTTTTTTTATCTACGTGGCAGCACATTTATTTTTTAAATTTCTTTACATATGCTGGGCCAAAATACACTAAATAGAGTCCATGAACCAATGATCAGGTTTTCTCTTTTTAGAGCTCAAGACTCTCTTTCCCATTTAGAGTGTTTCTCCTCTTAAGTGAAAGGGCATTTGTCAACTAAAAACACGTTTTTGCCACTTGATTCCCAAAAAGTCTATCTTTATCTGTTTATTTGAGCACTATTCCTCGAAGGAATTAGGGTTCATATCCAGATTTTCGCTGATCTCCACCTCTTCACTGCAACGGTTCAATCCGGCGGTAAGAAACTTCAGATCCTCTCTCCCTACAACGGTTCTTTCCGGTAGAACGAAGGATCACCCCGATGTCAACAGCCATGGATAAAGCTATGCTAGCTATGTCACTTGAAGAAGATGAGTCAGAAGAGCCTTTCGATCTCCCGGATTCTGATGATTTCTGCTCATCTGAACGGAATCTTAATAGTATCATCGGTCGTCTTCTCAACCCTACTCACCAAAAAATGTCGAGTCTCATTATGGACATGCCAAGAAAGTGGCAAAAATATGACAGGGTTCGAGGGATTGCTTTGTCTCGAGAGCGCTTCCAGTTTATGTTCAAGTATGAGCATGATTTACTGGAAATTCTGGATAAAGGCTTTCAGACTTACAGTGAATGGGGCATCGCTGTCGATAGATGGACTGAAACTCCTCCAGCGGATTATTTGAATTTCGTGCCGTGCTGGATCCAAATTCGGAACATCCCTGTGAACTATTATACTGTCAAAGCTATTTCTTCACTGGCGGACTTAGCTGGGAAAGTTGTGGAAGTCACGTTTGATCCGACAAGAGCACAGAGCCAGGAATTTGTTCGGGCTAAAATCCTCCTGGATGTTTCTAAACCTCTGAAGAAATCTCGAGTCATCAACCTCCCTAATGGTGAACAGACTACAGTGTTTTACTTCTACGAGAAGGTGCAAAAAAGATGCTATTACTGCCAACGTCTCACTCATGATAAACAATTATGTCCATTTCTTGAAAGAGATCTCCATCGGCAATCTTCTCCGACTCAGGAAGGGATACCGGGTCCAAAGTTTCCACCACTTCTGGTGCTCACTGAATCAGATCCTTTATTTGGTGTTCTCGCTGAAGAACAGGTTGGATTAAACCCTGCTACTGGGAGACCAAGAATTGCGGAGGAAGTTCTTGATGGTATGCGTCAATATCTTATGGTTGCAAATGGTTCAGAGCGGATTCTTAGGGAAGCGCGGGTCAGGAAATCCGTCAAGGACGCAGAACTTGATCCGATTACTCGTAAATCAGTCCTCCAACTGGAACCAGTTCCCATGATCACCACAGATATAAACAGGGGAAAGGGTATAGTATTTGGGTATGATTCAGACATCTCCTCGTCCCCTCCTCTCCTTCCTCCTTCACCAGGACCGAAACTCCTTGCTGGCTCCATGAAAGCAAGTAATGTGTTAGAAAGGAACCCTCACCTGGCTAATCTTGGCCTCAAGCCACCCTCTTTGTTTGACATTGGGCCATCAGCTCAGGGTTACTCTTCTCTAAACTGTTTTGAAAGCAGTTATGCTGAATCTTCAGGCGTGAGCTCAAGGAAAGCCAACAGCAGGAAACGTCCAAGCAAGAATCAGCGAAAGTTAAAGGTTCAAGATGACTCTAGGCCTCATCTTTGGAACCAGTCTTTAGTGGGCTTAGAGGAAGGTACTATGGAGAAACGGAAAGCGGGTTCTACATTGGAAGGGGTCACCAAAGTTGCAAAGCTAAACGACTCAGAGATAGTCCCACTTGAGGGACTGTCCAACGATTAATGAGCATCCTCAGCTGGAACTGCCAAGGTTTGGGGGATCCTCATGGCTTGACAGTTCAGAGACTCATGGAGATGCGACGGTCGTATTTCCCTGAAGTCTTTTTTCTTATGGAAACTATGCACAGTAGGAACACACTTGTAGATATTATGGTGTGGTTAGGCTATGACAATGTGTATACTATCAATCCAGTTGGTTTTTGTGGTGGTTTAGCTGTTTTTTGGAAGAATGGAATCACTCTCGACTGCAAGTTTGCTAACAAGAATTTGCTAGACTTTCATGTACAGTATGGCGCTTACAGTTTTTTCCTGTCTTGTGTATATGGTCACCCGTCAATAATTCATCGTTCAGAGGTGTGGGAAAGATTGAGCCGTATTGGCATTCATAGAAAGGAAAGTTGGTGTATGATCGGCGATTTCAACGAGATCCTAGACAACTCTGAAAAGATTGGGGGACCTAGAAGAAACGATCAGTCTTTTCTACCCTTCTCAGACATGCTTTCTTGTTGTGGAATGACGCAATTTCCAAGTACTGGGAACAGCTTCACTTGGGGAGGCAGAAGGAGTAAGTTATACATCCAAAGCAAGCTTGACCGGGGTTTTGGGAACACTGCTTGGCTCAATCAATTTCCAGGATCAAATCAGGCCTTTCTAGCCAAGAGAGGCTCTGATCATCGGCCCGTATTGCTCAAGTTAATGTCCTCACAAGATTCATATAAAGGGTCCTTTCGATTTGATAAGCGGATGTTAAATCAACCTTTGGTCAAAGAGACTATAGAACAAGCCTGGAATCATGGGCAAACCTGCTCTACTGTCAAGGTATCGGAGCGTCTCAGGAATTGCAGGAAAGCTTTAAGCAGCTGGAAGCGGGAAAACAACTCCAATTCTCGGGACAGAATCACTATGATTGAAGCAGACCTTGAGCTAGAGCAATCCTCGGCTAATCCTTCAACTGCGAGATTACTCACCATCAAGAAATCTCTGTACCAAGCTTATAGAGATGAACAAAGCTTCTGGAAACAGAAGAGTAAAGATGAATGGATTCTTAAAGGGGATGGTACCACAAAACAGTTTTTTGCGGCAGTAAAAGGTGCAAGGTCTCGTAATGAGATCACCAAGCTGTTAGATATCAATGGTAATGCTCATACCTCTGAAGCCTCTAAAGGACATGTCGCTTCTTGTTATTTCAGACACCTGTTCTCCTCATCGAATACTACTGATTTTGACAGCATTTTCTCTGGGTTCTCTCCAAGAGTCACAGAAAGGATGAATAACCTTTTGACTAGTAAAGTCTCTCCAGAAGATGTCAAGACTGCTGTATTCTCCATCAAAAAGGAGAGTGCTCCAGGAGCAGATGGAATGACAGGATATTTTTTCCAACATTACTGGGAATCTGTAGGGCCCCAACTCACCTCAGAAGTCATTGACTTCTTTGATTCAGGCTCCTTTCCGGCTGATTGGAATTTCACACAGCTCTGCTTAATTCCCAAGAAACCAAACTCAAGCCTAATGACTGATTTGAGACCCATTAGCCTTTGCTCGGTCATGTACAAAGTCATTTCTAAAATACTTTCCTCAAGACTTCAGACCTTCTTACCTGAGATTGTGTCTCCTAATCAATCTGCATTCGTGGCTGATCGTCTGATATCAGACAACATTATACTTGCTCATGAAGCGGTCCATGGTTTGAGAACTCATCCCACTATTTCTCAAGACTTCATGGCAGCAAAAACTGATATGTCTAAAGCTTTTGATCGTGTGGAGTGGGGTTATCTGCGAGCTCTTCTTTTAGCACTTGGTTTTCATCAAACATGGGTGGACAGGGTAATGTATTGTGTCTCGACGGTTTCCTACACAGTTTTGATCAATGGCCAACCCCACGGTCTGATCCATCCTGAGCGTGGCTTGCGTCAAGGGGATCCCCTATCCCCTTTTCTTTTTGTTCTCTGCACAGAAGGGCTTACTTTCTTGATGAATAAAGCTGAGCGTCAAGGACTACTCAATGGCATTCAGTTCTCTACCAATGGCCCTGCGATCCATCATATCTTTTTTGCAGATGATAGTCTGTTTTTGTTCAAAGCTGATTTGAACCAATGTGATGTTTTCAAGTCTATACTCAGCTTATATGGATCATCAACAGGTCAGATCATTAACCTGGATAAGTCCTCTCTGACCTTTGGTAAACATGTCCAGCATCATCTGCAACTGGAAATCAAAGAAAGATTAGGCATTCATCAAGAAGGGGGAGCAGGTACTTACCTTGGTTTACCTGAGTGTTTCAGCGGTTCAAAGGTCGACATGTTGGATTATCTAAAGGACCGTATGAAGGGTAGAATGACTGGTTGGTATACTAGACACCTTACGCAAGCCGGGAAGGAGGTCATCCTTAAATCAGTGGCCATGTCTATGCCAGTTTACGCAATGAGCTGTTTCAAGCTCCCCAAAACTTCATGTGCCAACCTCTCTTCAGCAATGGCTTCCTTCTGGTGGAATGACTCTGAGGAAAAAGGGAAGATACATTGGCTATCTTGGGAGAAACTATGCTTACCTAAGCATTTAGGTGGCCTTGGCTTCAAAGAAATTCCTATCTTTAATCAGTCCCTACTAGGAAAGCAAGCGTGGAGAGTTTTGAATGATAATAACTCCTTATTATGTCGATTCCTCAAAAGTCGCTATTTTGACAACAAATCCTTCTTGGAAGCTCCTCTCGGGCTCAGACCCTCCTACGCATGGCGAAGTATTCTCCATGGCCGAGATCTTCTGGTCAAAGGGCTTCAGCATGTTGTGGGCAATGGAAAATCACTTTATGTCTGGACATCGCCATGGTTACCAGCTCAGCAGATGCGGGCTCCGTTAATAAAAAACCGTCTGATAAACATTGATCTTAAGGTCAATGATTTGATCCTCCAAGAGTCGGGGCTTTGGGACTCCACACTGCTCTCAGAGCTTTTTTATCAGGAGGACATTGACCTCATTAGGAAGATCAGACCAGTTCTGAACGTGGAAGACTCCTTATGTTGGAAGCACACGCAATCAGGGGAGTACACAGTCAAAACAGGATATTGGCTTGCATACCAAGAAAGTAAATTTGATCTCATTCAGAAAGCCAGCGCTCTTCCCAACCTCAATGACATAAAGAGCTCCATTTGGAAAATAGAGACTGAACCGAAAATCCGGAGTTTCCTATGGAAAGCACTAAGCGGAGCTATCCCGGTGGCAGACAATATTTTGGCAAAGGGAATGAAGGTGGACACTAGATGTCAATCGTGCGGTCTAGAGGGAGAGTCAATAAACCATGTACTTTTTACTTGTGACATAGCCAGGCAAGTTTGGGCGTTATCTCTGTTTCCAACGCCAGAGAATGGGTATGATCACTCCTCGCTCTTCCAAAATCTTTATTATGTGATTAGTATGGGTAAAAACAGTTCACTACCACTGGAGATAAGGCACAATTACCCGTGGGTTATATGGATGCTATGGAAGAATCGTAACGCCTTCTTTTTTGAGGGCAAGATATCCCTAGCAACAGAAATTATGGCTAACATACAAGAGGAATTATCACACTGGTTTTTCATCAGAAACTTGGACAAACAGGATGAGTTACATCATGTGAATCATGCACGGACTCACCGACCCCTCTGGCGACCACCACCAGCAACTTGGCTCAAATGCAACATAGGCTCGGCTTGGGACAAGAAAACAAAATGTAGCGGAGCTTCGTGGGTTTTGAGTGATAGCAATGGTATGGTCTTACTGCATAGCAGGCGTTCTTATGTTAATATGCCTGGAAAATTAGATGCTGCTCTAGCTAGTTGGATGTGGGCTTTAGAAAGCATGAAAAGTCTGCACTACAATAAACTCATTTTTGCGGGTGAAGATAAGGAACTGATTGGGGCAATCACTCGACCCCCAGCTTGGCCATCCTTCAAGTTCTTTTCAGATAAGCTACTGACAGTTTTAGGGGATTTTTTGGAATGGAGATGTGAGTTGCAAGACTATAATGCCAATCAAGGGACTAGACTAATTGCTCATAGTGCCACACAAGAGGTTTTTAGTCAATCTTATGTTGCGACAGGGTATCCCCATTGGCTTCACCATCTCTTTAGTTCAACAGAAGTATAATTTTTGTTAAGTTCTGACTGAGTCGAATGTTTTGACTTGAGTCCTCACTTGTGTTTCCCTTCGTAAACTCTTCCCCTGTAAACACTCGCTTTATTAATATAACTTCAGTGTTACAAAAAAAAAAGAGTCCATGAACCAAAAACCTATTAATAAATATGAATTAGAATGCTATGTTTTGTGGGTCCTACGAAATGTGTAAAGTAACGATGAAGAAAGTAAATCGTCAAAGCATCCGTGAAAAGTTTCAGGTATCGAAACAACAAAGAAGATGATCTACGATGCTGGCCGTGGTGGATTTCCTGCTGCTGCGGCGGAGGTAACCGTTACAAATCGATATCGGATTCGAAGGAGAAGTCGGGGATTAAGGGCTTGCTATCTGGATTTGGGAGGAAGAAGAAGAAAAGCACTACATCTACGATAAGCTATAGCATAAAACGATCGACCAATGCGATTTTCGATCTGGAAGACATTGAAGAAGGGCTTGAAGAGTACGACAGGCTCAAGAAATCGTCTCTGATGTTGCAGAAAAACTTGGAGAACTGATTGGGGATGTCGACGTTGAGCGAGAACAGAGGGTCACCGGCGGCTACGAACATGCGCTCACTAATCAAAGAAGCGAAATGTGGAAAAGAGGTAATTATAATAAAATATACTCACCCGGAAGCTCTTGCAGATAAGCTCCTTGCGACTCTCAAGATTCATGGGTCTCGCAATCTTGCGGATTTGGAGTTTCTGTTTGTTTTATGTCATGGCTGAGCCCGTGGTGGTGTGGTGATTTCAGTTCTCTTCTGGGGCTTTGCTAATCAGGTGATTAAACTACTCTGTCGATTGATGTTTTATGATATTCTTGCGTTGACCATGGATTTTTCGTTTTTATTCACACACTGATGTGCTTATGGTTTTATAACATGTTTGACTGTCGCAATAGTCTTAGATTGCAGCCGTGTTGATTGATGTGTAATCATGCATCATATATGATTTACAAGTCAATGTTTTGTGAGTTTCACACCTAGCATTCGTTCAACCTATTTGCAGATCACAACTGTGGATGAAGCCAATAAATTCTATCCTTTGCTCGGACTTGGAGCCAATGTTGCGCTGGTTTTTCTCTGGAAGAACGAGGAAATGTTTCTCTAACTTGAGAAAGAATCTTGGTCCTTGCATTGTGGTGGGAATGGGACTTGCCGTCAGTTTCCTATATTGGTGGGTTAATAGATTCGTTCCTCTTCCAGCCCGCATCCAAAAGCTTTTCTTCTGTTTTTGGCAGATTGTGAGGACTCGTCTGATTTGTTACATAACAAACCGAAGATGGGAATGATGGAGAGCTTGAAGTTCTTGGTGTCATCACCATCCATTAGGGATCTTGCTACTTTAGTGGTGGCATATGGTATTAGTATCAACCTTGTGGAAGTCAAAGCTTAAAGCTCAGGTATATACAGCTTCTCCCTTATTCATCAGACTACACTTGGTGGTCTGATTTTTTTTTCACGACAGCTTACATCCCTCCTTCTTCCAGTCCTCAACTTCTATGATGTTGTGCTTCCTTAAATTCAACTTTTTCATATTCTAACTGATTCGTTGCAGGTACTTACTATGGTACTCTTTGTCATTTTAAGTGTTTAACCCCCTTTTCACATTGTTTGTTGCATAACCAATCTATTCAAAAACTTTGAATTGCGGAAAACTGGATTAGGGGCTTTCTCGCAAGGGGAGTAGGTCCAAGAGAATTAGAAGAGGTGGGACTCGAGCCAATGGAGATGACAAAGTAATAGATGGAAACGTTTTGAAACAACTTTTCAAGCAAATGCAGTCTGAAAGTACCGAAGCAAAGACAAATCAGGGTCGACAAGGAAAATAGGGCGGACTCCCAATTCTCTGATGAATCATGAGGAAGGTGATTCATTTAATACGTCGTCAAGCAAGAAAGTGCAGGAAGAAGAACTTGGTGTCTTTTGGTAAGTTCAAAATGGAAAATTTTCATTAATCTTTTCTTAGTTGCCCGTGTGTAAGCCAAGTTTCAGGTTTTATGATGCTTGAGGAAATCTCAGTAATACGTCGAGTATCAAAGAAGTTAGTCAAAGCACTAAAGGCCGAGTATATAATGTTGAGTTTATGTTAAGGACTTAAACAACTTATGAGATACACAAACAGTTGGTGGACAATATAAATCTGCCTTGCACACGTTTTTCTGAATTTGAACTAATGTAAAGTTTTATGGTATTTGATCAGCATTTATAAAAAAATAATTAGTATCATATATATAAATATATTGTAAAACTACGGCTGTCGCTGTGAAATGAGTTGTATCGAGAATAATGTTTTGTATACGAAAGAATGAGAAAGACGTCTCAGAGTAAAGGCTCTGATGGATTTTACAGGATAATTCACTTGCTGTGATGAGAAGTAAATGAATCCGATAATTGAAGAGATAATTTACGACTCATTTCACAGTAACAAGTAACAACCGTAGTTTCAGAGCTCATCTTCTTCCTCCACAGCAGCCTTTCATGTTAAAGCTTGCCGTGGTCAAGCAACAAATAGTCATAGCTTAGTAGAAAGAGTAACTTTGCATCCCACAGATTTCACAAAAAAATCGTTTTGGTCAGTCAATTGATTGATTTATCGCTAATTTTTGGATTATAAGCAAGAATGGCGAAGACTAATGCACGAATGAAGCTGCTACAGGACTTACTCATTGTATGACATTATTAACATTCATATAGTCAGTTCATATAGTCAGTCTATATAGTCAGTTCATATAGTCAGTCTATATAGTTAAGGACTCTGGAATGTCCTGTTTATTAGCTTATTTATGATGTAAACCGGTTGGTTATTTCTGGTTTAGATGTTGTACAAACTATACATACTTTGTAACGACATTCTAGATCATTAATGAGAAATCTGAGTTTACATCAAAATGCTGTTATGGTATCAGAGCTCTTTCTGCTCAAAATTTCTCTTTGATTCGTTCGAAATTTCTTTAGATTTCTTCATTCTAGCTTCATTTTCACCGATTAATTGTTGAAACGAGTCCGTATCTGTGTTCGTTTGACCTCAGAAGCGTTCAAATCACCTTTGGAAGCTTCGATCTTCTTCAAACTTCATAGTTAAGCTCCGATTTTCTTCAAGATGGTGAAACAAAAGCGTCGTACGAACTCTAGGCCTCTTTCGCCAGTATCGGAATCCTCGCAGATGAAAACTCGAGGCGGTTCTTCAAAAGTGGATGTGGATAATCCCACACCACCTCGTTACAACCTGAATCGTGATCAATCTTCGACGAATTCCGAGCAATTGGAGTCATACGATAACACACATAGTCCGTTCTTCCTCCATTCTGCAGATCATCCAGGTCTTTCAATCATTACTCATATTCTCGATGGAACCAATTACAATAACTGGTACATAGCTATGCGAAGCCTCGATGCTAAAAACAAGTTAAGCTTCGTAGATGGCTCACTTCCTAGACCAGATATTGATGATAGGTCTTTTAAGATTTGGAGTAGATGTAACAGTATGGTGAAAGCTTGGATGTTGAATGTGGTTAATCAGGATATATACGATAGTATTCTATACTATGATGATGCTGTTGAGATGTGGAATGACTTATTCTTGCGGTTTCGAGTTAGCAATCTTCCAAGAAAGTATCAGCTGGAACAATCTATTAGCACTCTCAAGCAAGGCAACCTTGACTTATCTGCATATTACACGAAGAAGAAAACATTGTGGGAACAACTAGCTAACACTAAAGTTTCTACAGTGAAACGTTGTAACTGTGATCATGTCAAGGAACTATTGGAAGAAGCTGAAACAAGCAGGATTATTCAATTCCTAATGGGGCTTAATGACAATTTCTCCAATATTAGAGGACAGATTCTGAATATGAAGCCGAGACCAGGTCTTACTGAAATCTACAATATTCTTGATCAAGATGAAAGCCAACGATTTGTTGGAAAGACATCGTCTCAGAACTTTTCAACCCCAGCGGCTTTCCAAGCTCAAGCTCTACCTGGTCCAGATGCTAATCAAGTGCTTCTTGCACAGGGTAACATTCAGAAACCTAAATGTTCTCATTGTCACAAGCTTGGTCACACGGTTGATAAATGTTACAAAGTACATGGTTATCCACCTGGTTCTGGTCCTAAGTGGAAGAAATCTCAGACCATAGGATCAACCAATGTTGCTACTACTCATAATCAACCGTCTTTTGATCAACAAGTAGAGAAGACTGATCCTACACCGGGAGATATGACTGTGGATCAGATTCAGTCTATGATTTCCTATCTTAGCTCCAAGCTCCATGTCTCATCTAAGGATCATGTGTCATCCATAACCTCAAAGCATTGTGCATCAACTTCTACTTCTGCACCTGTAATCTCACAGATTTCAGGTACATTTCTGGCTCTATATTCCAATGCTTATTATGACATGCTCATTTCTTCTATATCTAAAGAACCAGCTGTGTCTCCTAGAGCTTGGGTTATAGATTCAGGGGCTACTCATCATGTGACACACAATAGAGAGCTTTATGCTGACTATAGAGCTTTAGATAATTACTTTGTCACTCTTCCTAATGGTTATACTATTAGAATAGTGGGCATAGGATACATTCAATTGTCTGCATCTATCTCTCTCCACAATGTGCTTTATATTCCTGAATTTAAATTCAATCTGATAAGTGTCAGTGTCCTAACTAAGAGTTTACAATCTGAAGTTAGCTTTACATCTGATGCATGCTTTATTCAGGATCTTACTCGGGAGTTGATGATTGGTCAAGGTAGTCAAGTTGACAATTTATATGTTATGGATTTCAATGCATCAAATCATACTGTTTCTTTGAAAGGTAACACTTCTCTTTGTTCTGTTCCACCTATATGTTCTAGTTTCTCAGCTAGCTCTCATACTTGGCATAACAGATTAGGTCACCCTTCACAACTTAAAATTGATTTGCTTTCTGATGTACTCAATATCAAGATAAATAAAAATGCTTCACATGTTTGTCATGTTTGTCATTTGTCTAAACAGAAGCATCTCCCTTTTAAATCTCGTCAAAATATATGTTCTCAACCTTTTGATTTGGTTCATATAGATACATGGGGTCCATTTTCTACGCCTACTGTTGATGGTTTTAAATATTTTCTCACTATAGTTGATGATCACAGTAGAGCTACATGGATTTTTCTGATGAAAACGAAATCTGATGTCTTACATGTTTTTCCTGGTTTTATTAACATGGTTGAAAATCAGTATAAGACTAAGATTAAATCTGTTAGATCAGATAATGCACATGAGTTGAAATTCAATGACATTTTTCATGAAAAAGGCATTTTATCTTATCACTCTTGTCCTGAAACCCCTGAACAAAACTCGGTGGTAGAGAGAAAGCATCAGCACATATTGAATGTAGCTAGAGCCCTCTTGTTTCAATCCAATATTCCATTAGAGTTTTGGGGAGATTGTGTCCTTACGGCTGTGTTCCTTATTAATAGATTGCCCACTCCTATCCTAGACAATATATCTCCTTATGAGAAGCTTACAGGTAGAGTTCCAGATTATATGTCCTTGAAGAGTTTTGGGTGCTTATGCTATAGCTCTACATCCTCTAAGCAGCGACATAAATTTGAACCTAGAGCTAAGGCCTGTATCTTTCTAGGATATCCATTAGGTTACAAGGGTTACAAGCTATTAGATATGGAGACACATGCTATTTCTATTTCGAGACATGTCATCTTTCATGAAGATATTTTTCCTTTTGTCACATCCACCATTCCGGATGATGCAAAAGTCTTCTTTCCTCATTTTTCTAATCCTGCACCTTCTGATGCTCTGCCTCTTGTGCATTCATCTTCTGATGCACATCCATATCAAGATGTGTCATCATCCGAGGCTCTTGTTCCTTCTGAATTCAAACCTCACAGACAAAGAAAACCCCCTAAACACATGCAGGACTTTCATTGTTATAACAATACTAGTACTATTCTATACCCCATGATCAATTTTATTTCTTATTCATACTTATCTCAGCCTTTTCGTGCCTTTGTTAATATCATCACAAATGACCATGTACCACAAAAGTATTTAGATGCCAAAGCTTTTGAGGTATGGTGTGATGCAATGAAGCTGGAGATTGGTGCTATGAATAGAACTCAGACTTGGAGTGTTTGTACTTTACCAGCGAATAAGAAAGCTATTGGATGTAAATGGGTATTTACAATCAAATACCATGCTGATGGTAGTATAGAAAGACATAAGGCTCGCCTTGTTGCGAAGGGATTTACTCAACAAGAAGGTTTGGACTATGAAGAAACCTTTTCCCCTGTTGCTAAGTTCACTTCAGTTCGTATGATGTTATTACTGGCAGCCAAGATGAATTGGTCTATTACTCAACTTGACATCTCCAATGCATTCCTTAATGGAGACCTTGATGAGGAGATTTACATGAAAATTCCTCCGGGGTATGCTGAACTTTTGGGTGAAACTCTTCCTCCTAATGCTGTCTGCAGACTTCACAAATCCATTTATGGACTTAAACAGGCCTCACGGCAATGGTTTCTCAAGCTCTCTTCCACTTTGGTTAGTATGGGTTTTGCGAAATCAGTGAGTGATCATACACTATTTGTCAAGTTTCATGATGGAGTTCTACTTGGTGTTTTAGTATATGTGGATGATATTTTAGTAGTGAGCAATAATGATGTGGCAGTAACCCAGTTTACTTCGGATCTCCAATCTTTCTTCAAACTCAGAAACTTGGGGGCAGCCAAGTATTTTCTTGGGTTAGAGATTGCTCGCTCTTCTGCAGGCATCTCTGTTTGTCAGAGAAAATATACATTGGAGTTGCTCTCTACCACTGGTTTTCTTGGAAGTAAGCCTTCTTCCACACCACTTGATCCAAGTGTGAAGCTCTCCAAAGATACAGGAATTCTCTTGGAGGATTCTACACCCTACAGGAAATTGGTTGGCAAATTGATGTATTTGCAAACGACTAGACCTGATATTTCCTATGCTGTTAATACTTTATGTCAGTTCTCTCATGCTCCTCGAGATACTCACCTGACTGCAGTTCATAAAGTCTTACGGTATTTGAAAGGTTCAGTTGGTCAGGGACTCTTTTATCCAACAGATCAGAATTTTGACTTGCGGGGCTTTTCTGATGCTGATTGGGCTGCAAGCAAAGATCATCGATGTTCTATCTCTGCCTATTGTATGTTCATTGGTGATTCTTTAGTCTCATGGAAGTCCAAGAAGCAACCAACTGTTTCTTGTAGCACTGCAGAAGCTGAGTTTCGGGCAATGGCTTTAGCTGCAAAGGAAATGATTTGGCTCTCTCGGTTAATGACTGATATGAAGGTTCCTTTTCAGCCTCCTGCCTATCTCTATTGTGACAATACTGCTGCTATTCATATCGCCAATAACTCAGTATTTCATGAACGCACTAAATCAGTGGATTTAGATTGTTACAAGATCCGTGAATCAGTTGAATCAGGTTTCTTGAAGACGATGTACGTCAAAACAGGACATCAACTGGCTGATGCTCTTACCAAGGCTTTGTATCCAGCTCCCTTCCGAGAACTAATTGGCAAGATGGGTCTTTGCAACATTTTTGCACCGCCATCTTGAGGGGGGATATTAACATGTATATAGTCAGTTCATATAGTCAGTTCATATAGTCAGTCTATATAGTCAGTTCATATAGTCAGTCTATATAGTTAAGGACTCTGGAATGTCCTGTTTATTAGCTTATTTATGATGTAAACCGGTTGGTTATTTCTGGTTTAGATGTTGTACAAACTATACATACTTTGTAACGACATTCTAGATCATTAATGAGAAATCTGAGTTTACATCAAAATGCTGTTAGACATCTATGAGTCAACGCCTGGAGAAGGGATTTAGTGCATTAACCTTTTATATAACGCCAAAAACATAAATAGCAATGTTGTATAATGCTTTCAAAATACTCATAACGCTTGGTGTTATATAAAAGGGTTAATGCACTAAAATTTGCCTGAAGGGATTTAATGACGATACGACCTTAGATGGACTAAATCCTAAATCCCTTCTTGCCTGCACACCCCTAAAAAAACAACATCCACCAAGATGTATATCTCATCTACAACGTCTAAGTGAATTTTTAGCACTTAGTCAAAAAAAAAATTACAATTTACATATCGTAAAATAACTAACAATATAAGATAAAGAAAACAAACTAAACTCACAAAAATGTACAAATTTTTAAAAATACACACCCCGCGCGTGCGCGGAGGTTCAATCCCTAGTTTATATAATTAAAGAAATAATAACTAAAATTATTTTCTATTAAAAATTACATGTCATCACTTTTTATGGGAAACTTAATAAAGCCGATTATTTTTGTGGCGCAAACTTGAAAACTAATTTAAAAATTAAATGTATATCTATAATTAATTTAAAAGTTTCAAATGTGAGTGAAATATTTTGGAGATGTTTAGTTTTAATAGGAATAGTGTAAAAAAATATAAAAAGGTAAAAAAATCTTCCTAAAAATATTATTTATAAAAAGAAGGAAAACATATAGATTAGTCTACTACATATAAACATGTCACTGACAAAAAAAATGAATTAGTATAATATATATATATATATATATATATTGTGCTATTATTTAGAACATTCAAACAACATAAATAAATATTAAATAAACTTACATTTTTCATATTTTGCTATATATTATAACACATTATTAATAAAGCTTAAAGAATTATTTCATCTTTAAAACAAACAACCAACTTACAAAAATATTGTGATAAGAAAAAGAAAAAGCTTATTTGTCTTTCCTATGCCAAGGACGCACAAGTCCCAGCGGTTTATTATACTCTCTTCTAAACCAAATCCCATCAGATCTGGCAGCCCATTCACGTAGTTGACCACAATTCTCAAAAAAAGGAGCTCGGTATATTTCAAGATTATTAAAAAAATATATTTCTTTTTTATCAGAAGGATTCTTTTTTGGAGACTCGAACCATATATCACATTCATATTTTCTTTGGTGAAATCCTCCAAAACCAATTTTGATCACAATAGTAAGATTACCGTTGAATACTATAGAGGATCTGCCCAAATCTTTGAATTTGCCAAATGTGTCCCATCTACGACAGTGAGTCTCGAGGAGAATATCTTGAGAAAGTTGGTTATAAACTAGTAGACGATGAGACTTGCAAGCTTCATTCAACCCAAAAAATATAGTAATAACTAACACAAAAACTATTAAATTATTCATCTTTTTGTGAATTTTTTGGAGTAACAAGATTATCGGTATGAAGTATTTATAATGTTTTGTGTGAAAGTTAAGCCATTTTTTTAGTTAGTCTATTAATGGAGTTAGGTAAATTTAAAACAAATACATGAACCATGTAAAATCAGTGGTCATAAGAGATTTTACTCAGTTTAATAGCAAAAAGTAAGGTTACCCAAATTTATAAAACCAAATAAATTAACTATTATAAATTTTAAGTTACCACACACCAAAAAATACAAACAACCCTTCGCTGTGCATGGAGGATTTGGCTTCCGTTTTGTCTTGTCTGGTGGCTTTTTTGGTGGTGCTCTTCTGGGTTTTGGGCAGGTGGGAGTCTTTTATGTTCTCTCTTGGGATGGAAGGCTGCGACGTGGTGGCGGATCTAGTGGGTCTCCTCTGGTTATAGGGGATCTGCTTTGAGGTTGGTCTCGCTCTGTCTGCTTGTTCCCGATTGGTCATGGGTTTGGTTTTAACAAGTTTTTGATATATCATTTTCCGAATTTTAAGTCATGCTATAAGTATACATGTAGATTCTTTATGTGTTTCTCGAGTATCTTGTTGAAGCATAATTGGAGATAATGGGAGCTATCCGGTGCATTGGAGGACATTTTTGCGAAGAAAAAAAGTGAGAGCGACTCGTGGATGTTGGTGTCGGTCGACACCGATCTCGTGAGAAAATTGAAGTTGTGCGAAAGATTTAATGATCTTTGGAGATTTACATAGTGACCCAAAAGTTTCATATATTTACATTATGACATAACTCGCGTTAGTCTATTCATTAGGTTTCACAACCATTTTTAGGTTACCTTTTCATTAACTTAAGTAGAGAGATTTTTGAAAGAAAGGGGCTGATCCGAGACTTTGTTCATCTAAAAGAAGATTTTGAACTTCAACTTCTATCTATCTTTTTACTCATTTCTTTATATTCAGTTATGTTTTATGTTATGATTGACATGTCTAAGTATATCTCTTCGTTAGATTCAGAGATTTATCATAAAAGATTTCATGCTTTGTTAGGTTGTTTGGTTGATTAGAATTCGTAAATCTGATTAGTTCCTCATCATAGGTTGTTCTTAATGCTAATTTTGGATTGATCACATATAACTTAGAAACTCTTACAAACACATATTCCAAGGAAGGAGCCGCCAACGTTAGATCGAGCCATTGTTGCCTCCCCGGTGCTTGGTGTTCTTTGTCAACATCAGGGAGGAGAGTTTAGTTGTGTTTATCATAGTTTCGTTGTCGTTTCCGTTTCGTTGGCATTTTTCGGCATACCCTTCTGCATGATCTCCTGATATTTCGGCATCTTATGTGTGTGTTTTGTCTCCGGTTTGTGGTTTGGATTCGTTGTCCAGCGTGGATCTGAGTTTCGGCCGCCGTCTCTCCTCTTCATGTGGTTTGTGAGTAGCTTTGTTGCTTCCTCCGCTTTGTCTCCTGGTGGTGTTTGTTTCTCCGACGGTGTTTCTATGGTAAGGTGAGCCGTTGTTTTGACTTTCGATTTGGTTTTGTTCATGTCTTGAGGGTTTCACTTGTTTATGGACTAGCAGATCCGTTTTTTTGTTTGCCGGTTTAGTAGGGTTTTTTTGTTTGCCGGTTTAATGCTTTGGTATGTGGTGTTCGTTTTTTCCCAGACGTTTGTTTGTATGACCTCCAGTCTTCTATCGGTTTGTGTTTACTTTTATGGTTTTCTAGTTTCCGGAGATATTTCCATTTTTCGTCGATTTTTGGCTCTAGAGATAACCTTTATTTGTTTACTTTCCATTTCTGGGATTTAACTCACCAGCTTTAGTTCCAATTATGTGTAACACCTAGTCCAGTTGTTGAACAATGAAATTCCTTTAGTGAAAAAAGGATTTGTTAATGACTTAATGTAATATTATTATAGAAAAGGAACTAATCCATTTCAACCAAAATATTCCCAAAATTAGAATGATGCATTCTTAGGCTCAAATGATTCCTTTTCAAGAGAGTTATCTGCAAACGCCCGTTGTGGAGTCACCGCAGAAAGAAACGTTTGGTTTTGTGAAGTGTTCATATTGGAGATTGTTGCAGCCATCGTTGAGATCGCCCGATGATAGTGTTTGGTCAAGAGATTGAGTTCCCAAATCACTGAAGCGAATGGCACAAAAGTGTATTAGAGTGCAACTTTAAATACGACAAGGCAACACCTCAGGCGTTCAGATATAAAGTGTTAGTTTTTATAGGAATAGTGTAAAATAATATTGTTGCCTAAAAAAAGTGTAAAATAATATAAAATAATAAAAACAAAATCCTAAAAAATATTATATATAAAAAGAAGGGGAAAACATATAAACATGTCAACTACATATAAACATCTCTTACAAAAAAAAAGAATTAATACAAAATAAATATATTGTGCTATTATTTAGAACATTGAAACAAGAGCATACATAAATATTAAATAAACTCACAGTTGTTATATTTTGCTATATATTATAGCACATTATTAATTAAAATTAAGGAATTAGTTCATCTTTCAAACAAATAACTCTTGGTGCTGGATTTTCCTCTAAAAAATCCGGCCCATTAACAAACAAAACAAAGACTCATATTTATAAGCTTGTTCCATAACCGAGACTGAGAGATCGTCCATCATCCATTTTGGGCCCATACAACCGAAGCTCAGACAACGCCGAAGTAAGAGGCGATCGAGCTCAAGCTCGATAGGAGATTATGTAGAGGCAGAACAACCTGGTCTTCGTCGGTTCAACCGATTCCCGCGAATATCGGAGATCGTTATCACCGCGAGGCCAAAAGATCGAAACAAGGAGAACAAAGTCGAGGACTATTTAAAGAAGAAGTGGTGATTCATTCAAGACATTCCAACCCTAATCAAGAACACTTCGACTAGATAGCTCGATTATCATACTTTGTACTCTCTATTCAATTGTGTTTGTTCTATCTCGACGATCAATCTCAATAATATCTTTGATTCATGGGAAATCTATACCATCTTTATATCCAAAATTCCAAATCCACGATTACAAATCCTTGGTGTGAATCTCATTGTGAGAGAGAGAGAGAGAGAGAGAGAGAGAGAGAGAGAGAGAGAGAGAGAGAGAGAGAGAGAGAGAGAGAGAGAGAGAGAGAGAGAGAGAACTCTAGCTACGACCAGAAGAGGAAGAAGCGGAAGAGTATGAATAGCAATGGCTGGAGAACTCTAGTTACGTCCAGAAGAAGAGCTAAACTAAGTAAAATAGAGGAAGAAGAAGAAGAAGAGAGAAGTGAGAATGCACCAGATTCTCACGAGGTTAATTATCAGCATACCCTTAATGAAATTTTAATGAAAAGTAATTAACTAATATATATATATATATATATAGGGCAAGATAAGAAGAGAATGAATATAGAAGAAGAACAGAGAGAGAGAGAGAGAGAGAGAGAGAGAGAGAGAGAGAGAGAGAGAGAGAGAGAGAGAGAGAGAGAGAGAGAGAGAGAGAGAGAGAGAGAGAGAGGTTACCTCGATGGCGGAAGACCAGGCTGCGACGGCAGAAGAGAGCCAATCCCGAGACTCGAAAGAGAAAAGACGAAGTTAGTTCTACATTGAATTCGAAAAAACAAAAGGTCGATCCTCTCTTAAGTTAGAAGCCCATACAACTTAATAGAGAAAGAAGAAGAAGAAGGTGGACAAAAGTCAAGCAACAAGTAGCAATGGAGCTCTGACGATTGCTAATTATAATGATTTCGTGATATAATGATCGAGGTTTTGAAATTATGATGGTTTACAAAAAAAAAGCATAAGTCGCTCTAAAAAGTCATTCAACCATACATTTTGTCGGGATCTAAACCTCATGAATCTAAAATATTTCATAATGAAAATAACTTTCATTTTTTTTACTCTAACAAAATACAGCTATATCCGCACAGGGTGCGGACACCCCACCTAATTAGTTATTATAAGAGGAGGTGAATACAAAGAACCCAAGAATTGTTCTATAATATTTATTAATTAATATAATTAAAGAAATAATAACTAAAATTATTTTCTATTAAAAAATTACATGTCATCACTTTTTATCGGAACCTGACTAAGGCCGATCATTTTTGTGGCGCAAACTTGAAAACTAATTAAAAGGTTAAATGTATATGTAAAATTAATTTAAAAGTTTCAAATGTGAGTGAAGTATGTTGGAGATATAAAGTGTTAGTTTTTATAGGAATAGTCTAAAATAATATAAAAAGATAAAAAAAAACTTCCTAAAAATATTATATTTAAAGAGAAGGAAAACATATAGATATGCCTACTACATATAAACATGTAATTGACAAAGAAAAAGCTAACAAACAAACTTTATTGATTGAGAAACTTTCTCTCTTCCCTCATTTCATCTTGCTTCTCTCTAGTTTCCGTTAATCAATTTATGTTTTCGACCCGCCAGCGGTCGGGTTACTTTTGTTCGTCTTTAGTTTTTTTGGTTTGTCAATAACTTATGGCGGTCTGTCGGAGTCTTTTTCCGGTATTTTACGGATTTTTTGTGTTTGTAATAAAGTTTGGATCTTGTGTCCGATTTTGATTCTTCCGGACTATTCCCGGATCGATTATCTCCTCTGTGTTTTAATATGTCAGATTCTCACCGTTATCTTTGGGTATCGTTGAGTTTTTCTGTGATTTCGGCGGATTTAATTATCTGTTTGCCTCAGTCCTTGATCGCGTTTCGCGGCGATGCACATGAGAAATAGGCGGATTCTATGGTGATTCCGACCGGCGATGGATCTCTGTGAGTCGTTGAGTTTCTCGGCGCTGCTTCTTAGCCGTGTTTCTTCTTATGCGGTGGTGGCTGACCTTTCTCTTGTGAGGCTGCTAATCGGAAAAAGACGAGCTTGTTACTGGGTTACTCTCTGGTGCAGGTGATTGGCGAAAATCACCGCCACCGGAGTTGCATGGCGGTGTCAACAGTGGGAAAACACTTATCCCCTCTCTTTCAACGCGGCTAGCATCCCCTCCTGTCGAGGTTATTGGATCGAAGACATAGCCCATGTTGGGCCCGTTTTGGTGTTATTACAACCTTTGTAATTGAGCATTTTCCTTTGTAAACTAGCCCATTTGGGTTTTAAGGCAATTATAAGCTGACAAAAAAAATGTCACTGACAAAAAAAAAAGAACTCATATAAAATAAATATATTGTGTTATTATTTAGATTATTGAAACAACAACATACATAAATATTAAATAAATTTACATTTTTATATGTTTTCTATATATTACAGCACATTATTAATAAAGCTTAAGGAATTAGTTCATCTTTAAAAAAAAATAGCCAACTTACATAAATATTGTGATAAGAAAAAAAAGAAGAAGCTTATATGTCTTTCCTATGCCAAGGACGCACAAGTCCCAACGGTTTATGATACTCTCTTCTGAACCAAATTCCATCAATTCTAGCAGCCCATTCACGCATTTGCCCACATTTCTCAAAATAAGCAGCTCGAAATATTTCAAGACTATTAAAAAAATATACTTCTTTCTTATTTGAAGGATTTTTTTTTGAAAGCTCGAACCATAAATTACATTCATATTTTCTTTGGTGTAATCCATTATAATGTAAGTCGATCATAATAGTAAGACTATTGTTGAATACTACAGAGCGTACGCCCAAATCTTTGAACTTGCCATCACTGTTCCATCTACGACAGTGGGTCTCGAGTAGAATATCTTGAGAAAGTTGGTTAGAAACAAATAGACGATGAGGTTTGCAAGCTCCATCCAATCCAGAAAACATAGTAATAACTAACACAAAAACTATTAAAGTATTCATCTTTCTGTGATTTGTTTTTTGGAGTAACAAGATTATCGGTATGCAGTATTTATAATCTTTTTGTGTGAACAGAAGTTTTGCCTTTTTTAGGTTAGTATATTAATGGAGTTAGCTAAATTTAAAAAAGAAAAAGCATGAACCATGTAAAATCATTGGTCATAAGAGACTTTACTCGGTTTAATAGCAAAAAGTAAGGTTAGCCAATTTTATAAAACCAAATAAATTAACTGTTATAAATTATAAATTACCATAAACAAAAACAAACAAACAAAAAACAAAAGTCTAAAATTTTTGATATTTTTTTACTTTTAACATTATCGCAAACTAACAAATTTGTAATCTACAACTAAAAATGGATTGAAAGATAAAAACCAATAATCTTCATAAATAAATAAAAATAAATGGAATAGCTAGTTTAGCCATTTCGTAAAATTAAAACAATACTTCATGATTCATATTAAAACAAAAGATTATTGCACACAAATTTTTAAAAGAAAATTAAAACTAAAAAATAATTTATTATCTACCTGGACTAAAAATGTGCAGAATACAAATGGTCAAAGATAATAAAAACACATTAGATTTTGAGAAACT
The DNA here is from genome assembly GCA_030180135.1 of Orychophragmus violaceus. Lineage (NCBI taxonomy): Eukaryota > Viridiplantae > Streptophyta > Magnoliopsida > Brassicales > Brassicaceae > Orychophragmus > Orychophragmus violaceus. Next base: position 945,477 of record CM058231.1, on the reverse strand, counting down.
GCAAAATATGATAACAAACTAATAAATTAAGTTGTGAACTGACACTTTATTGAGAAGGATTGGACAATGATTTATAAACAATGATGTTTTGTATTTCCAACTTAAATGTGCTTAGTGATTAGTATAGGAAATTAATCCAAGTTTAGAGACATACTCATTTTAAACTTGATACAGGTCATCACGTCGTTTTCTCTCTAGAAATCCTAGCCACTCTCAAAGTCTACTCTAGATCCGGTCTCAGGTCCGGCGCATGGAGGCTCACGCAGCTCCGACATCGGCCTCCCTGCTCGTCTTATAGTATTTCCGCCGTATGTTGTTTCTGTTGTGCCTTGCCCCCAACTCTCTGGAACTCTCTAATCAAGTTCTTGATGTCTCATTTTATGTACCCATAGTCGTCATCTATGTGTCCATCTTCGGCTTTCTTTATGATGGTGGTCTTCGTTGTGCGTGGAGGATTTGGCTTCCGCTTTTTCCTGGCTGGTGGCTTGTTTGGTGGTGCTCTTCTGGGTTTTGGGCTAGTGGGACTCTTTTGTTGTCTCTTGAGATGGAAGGCTGCGGTGTGGTGGCGGATCTAGTAGATCTCCTCCAGTTACGGGGGATCTGCTCTGAGGTTAGCCTCGCTTTGTCTGCTTGTTCCCAATTGGTCATGGGTTTGGTTTTGACAAGTTTTTGATATATATTACTGCTAGAAACAAGGTTCTTTAGATAGTTCATGAGATCCCTGAGGTAGTCCAAGTCTAATTGTTGAGTGAATTTTGTCAACCCATCCAAGCACGGAGCAAGCAAAGGGTGTGATCCAAAGGCACCAGGATTCGAAGCTGTGCATGCTTCTGTGCTGCAATAAGACAAAGTGATGACGTAAAAAAAACACATACCATGGATCACTACTTGCTTCCTTTGCGTTTTTAAAAAAGAAATTGTTTATGCACTTTCATACAATTCGACTTCCACGTACCATTTTTAAACTTGTGTTGGTCCTTTAAAGTTTCCAACGTGTGATTATAACATGCTATTTCGAGATGATTGCTTTTATTAGCTCATTTCGAAACGAATCTCATTTTAGGGCCTGTAGTGAACGCATTTTTGACCATTATAATTGGGTTAACAAATGAGGCACATACACCATGTTAAATTTTGGTTTATTATGAATTTATAACTCAAAACCAATTGATAATGATTGAATTAACCATTTACCTTTCTATACTAGTTCGTTATTTTTCTATCTACCTATCGATGTGAGACTTTGATTTCATTACACTACAAGAAATATGAGCATTGATAGCAGTTTAGGATAGCATGAATTTCAAAACTGCTCTAATAGATGAATTAGATTTTTTTTGATTAGTCTAAAATAGCATTTATAACACGTTAAGATTATATTTTAGTAACCGTGAAATACAATTCACTAAATCCGCCAATAATTAGCCTAAAAACATGTAAGCGCCAACACTTAATAATTTTTCCCTTGTGCATATACCCTATTCAAAGACATAATCCCTATATTTGGAGAACCAAAAAAAAAGCTTTTTTGAACAGAAACTATGATTCTTATAACCTAATTTATTTCTTCTTAGACCATCTCCAATGTATTCCTCTATTTTTAGCTCTAAAATAGAGGAACTCTATAATAGAGGTGGGTTTTGCTCCAATGTATTCCTCTATATTTTCCTCTAAAAAAGAATATTCTCTCTAATATTCATTTTTGTTTTACTAATAATACTTTTTATTTATAAAAGTTGCAATTTAGCCCGTTTATTTTATTTTTACAATTATAAAATTATAATATTATTTAAATTATATATTAGTTATTAAAATATTATAATTTATAATTTATTAATTTTATATTATTAGTTATTAAAATATTAATATTTAATTATTTTGATCATAAATAAAAATATTTAAAAGTTAATGGACGGTTTTGTAAATAAAAAAGTTCACCTCTATTATAGAGGAAAAAATAGAGTTCCTCTATATATATAGAGGAAAAAAATAGAGATCTCTATTTTAGAGGTGAAAATAGAGGTGGGTTGGAGTAGATTTGCCTCTAAAATAGAGTTTAGAGGCAAATATAGAAGTGGGTTGGAGATGCCCTTATCTCTCTAACCTAAACTAGCCGTCTCAATTATCTTCCCAGACCAAAAACACCCATTGAAATCTTTCTTCCTTCATCATACCCTTTGAAACCCCTCAAATGTTCAATTCAATTCCACTCATCTTTTTCTTCCACTCGAGATCTCCAAGACCCATTGCTAGGGATATGCAGCAGAAAAATGTATAGTGGCTCGCTCACTAAAGGACGCTCCTCGTCCTGTTTCAACAGACCTTCGCCATTGGAATTCATCTCAAGCTCGCAATTCGATTTTCATGAGCTAAGGTATTATCAATTCTCCAAGTCTGTCGTGTGTTCTTCGTTTGTATGTCTTGGGTATAAAAATCTTCCGATAAGGTTTCTTGCTCATTTTTGTTTTGATTAGATCTGTAGATGGACTTGTTATTTGTTTAGATCTCTCTGAGATAAAGAGAGTTGTCGTAGAGAAAGTCGGTGAGCCTGTCCAAACCTATGAGGACTTTACGACAAGTCTTCCTGCTAATGAATGCCGTTATAAAGAAATGATTCCCAGTGTTCAAATTTCGAGCCGTCTTAGTTCATCACCCTATGTTCTTGAATCTGGTAAATTTGGTTGGTCAGCCAATATGGAAAGGTAAGATCTTAACCTTTTGACTAAGTAAGAACTCGTATTGTCCCTTGTTTTTCCGGATGCACTAATAGAGAATATTTTATCTCGACAGGCTAATGAAAGCACAATCAGCTGGTGACACAACTCACAATGCAGAACTGTTGGAAGCTGAAGTGGTTGAACCAATCGAAGTGGATGGGCAGAAATGAACAGAAGCCTATTGTCCATGTCCTTCTACAATAGTCAAAAATCTGTTTTTATTTCTAGATATATCTTTTATTATGTTTGTGTAAAACATATGTTTGTGTAAAACATGTTTTGAGTTATCAATAAAAAAATCAATTTTCAAAAATAATTGTTTTTATATAAATCCAATTGGTACAACATATATATAATAATAATTTACAAGTTAAAATCAACATTATTATATTAGCCATATAACATAGCACGACCGGAACCTACTCATGCACCTCTTGTTTTTCTCCCTCGGTGTTTTTGATGCCTATTGGTGTTGATTCTCTTACACTCCACTATGCTGCTAGTTTCTTTTAATTTTCCTTTCTTTTATCCCTCTCTAATATTTTTTTTGGCTCCTTGTGGACCCCGTTTGGTTTTTAGCCTCTATGTTTTCTTTGCCCTAACGTTTGGTCTCTATGACACTCTTTCAGATGAATACAACAGCGTTGAAAAAAAGCATAGCACGACAAAAATGCAATAACATGTGACCACTCTAAGAAAGTTCCTCATGTCCTAGCGTTTACGTTATCTATTACCTATTATGGTGTTTATTGTGAGCTACCAATATACATATTTCTTGTAGTGTTAACATTTTTGTCCCATCTAAACTCTTTGGACAATATCTTTGACCGTGTGTATTTTGTACGGATGATGTCCTCGTCATCGGCTTCCGCTAGACCTTCTTTCAAGAGGTGTTTGGTTTCCTCACTCTACACCAAAATACTCCTTCATAGTTTGGCTTGCAATGAAAGATAGACTATGAACAGGAAATAGAATGAGAAGTTGGAACATTAACGGCAGTGCAAGTTGTGTATTCTGCTCAGGAACAACAGAATCAAGGGACCATTTGTTTCCGCATGTCGATACACTCGTCGAGTCTGGAAGGACCTAGCAAAAACCTTGGTGGGAAAACGGTATTCATGTATTTGGGCAAGGCTGGTGCATCAACTTACAGACACATCAGCTGGTAAAGTGATCACCTTTCTTCTCCGATATGTCTTCCAATCAACGGTCTATTGTATCTGATAGAGAGAGCAGGAGGAGACATGGTGAACCTCATAAGACGGAAGTGCAACTAGTGAAGATCATTGACAAAAATGTCAAAAATCAACTCTCCCTCATCATTCGACAAGGCGATTTGAAGTATAAAGAGGCTCTTCTGATTTGGTTTTCCATTAGATAAAACTCATATTGGTTTGATCTTCTTTTATAGGAATTTTTTTTGAAACATTTGTAAAAATGTTTTTAATATAATTTAACATTAAATTCAAAAAAAAAAACTACGATCACGAGGTCGACGAAGAAGCGTCGGATGAGGAGAGTGTTTTTAAGTTGTATAATATTTATTAATTAATATAATTAAAGAAATAACAACTAAAATTATTTTTTATTAAAAATTACATGTCATCACTTTTTATCGGAAACTAAATAAGGCCGATCATTTTTGTGGCGCAAACTTGAAAACTAATTTAAAGATTAAATGTATATGTATAATTAATTTAAAAGTTTCAAATGTGAGTAAAGTATGTTGGAGATATAGTGTTAGTTTTTATAGGAAGTCTAAAATAATATAAAAAGGTCAAAAATGTTCCTAAAAAATATTATATATAAAAGGAAGGAAAACATATAGATATGTCTACTACATAAAAACATGTAATTGACAAAAAAAAAAGAATTAAAATAAAATAAATATAGTGTTATTATTTAGAACATTGAAACAACAGCATACATAAATATTAAATAAACTTACATTCTGTTATATTTTGCTATATATTATAGCACGTTATTAATAAAGCTTAAGGAATGAGTTCATCTTTAAAACAAATAACCAACTTACATAAATATTGTGATATGGAAAAAATAAGAAGCTTATAGGTCTTTCCTTTGCCAAGGACGCACAAGTCCCAACGGTTTATTATAATCTCTTCTGAACCAAATCCCATCAAACTTACCAGCCCATTCACGCATTTGACCACAGTCCGAAAAATGAGCAGGTTTAAATATTTCAAGATTATTAAAAAAATATAATTCTTTCTTATCAGAAGGATTCTTTTTTGGAGGCTCGAACCATATATCACATTCATATCTTCTTTGTTTAAATCCTCCCCAACCAAGTGTGATTGTAATAGTAAGACTACCGTTGAATACTATAGAGGATCTGCCCAAATCTTTGAACTTGCCATTTGTGTCCCATCTACGACAGTGGGTCTCGAGTATAATTTCTTGAGAAAGTTGGTTAGAAACTATTAGACGATGAGGCTTGCAAGCTCCATCCAATCCAGAAAACAAAGTAATAACTACCACAAAAACTATTAAATTATTCATCTTTTTGTGAATTTTTTTTTGAGTAACAAGATTATCAGTATGCAGTATTTATAATATTTTCTGTGAACAGAAGTTTTGCCAATTTTTAGTTAGTCTATTAATGGAGTTAGCTAAATTTAAAATAAAAACACTAACCATGTAAAATCATTGGTCATAAGAGATTTTACTCAGTTTAATAGCAAAAAGTAAGGTTAGCCAAATTTATAAAACCAAATGAATTAACTATTGTAAATTATAAGTTACCACACACACACAAAAATATACAAACAACCCAAAAATCTAAAATATTTGAATTTTTATTACTTTTAACATTATCGAAAACTAAAAAAATTGTAATCTACAACTAAAAATAGATTGAAAGACAAAACCAATAATCTTCATAAAAATAAAAAATAAAAATAAAAAAAAATTGGAATAGCTAGTTTAGCCATTTCTTAAAATTAAAACAATACTCCATTATTCATATTTAAACATTTAATATTATTGCACACAAATTTTTAAAAGAAAATAAAAAAAAAACTAAAAAAAATAATTTATTATCTACGTGGACTAAAAATGTGCAGAATACAAATGGTCAAAGCTAATAAAAACAAATTAGATTTTGAGAAATTGCAAAATATGATAACAAACTAATAAATTGAGTGGTGAAACTGGCACTTTATGAGAAGGATTGGACAAAGATTTATAAAAAAAAATGATGTTTTGTATTTCCAACTTAAATGTGCTTAGTGATAGGAAATTTATCCAAGTTTAGAAACATACTCAAGATCATCGCGTCGTTTTCTCTCTAGAAATCCTAGGCAGTTTCGACATCGGCCTCCCTGCTCGTCTTATAGTATTTCCATTGTTTGTTGTTTCTGTTGTGCCTTACCCAACTCTCTGGCGCTCTCTAATCAAGTTCTCAATATCTCATTTTCTGTACCCTTAGTTGTCGTCGATGTGTCCATCTTCGGCTTCCTTTATGGTGGTGGTCTTCGTTGTGCGTGGAGGATTTGGCTTCCACTTTGTCATGGAAGGTGGCTTGGTTGGTGGTGCTCTTCTTGGTTTTGGGCTGGTGGGAGTCTTTTATGTTGTCTCTTGGGATGGAAGGCTGCGGCGTGGTGGCGGATATAGTTGGTCTCCTACGGTTACGGGGGATATTCTTTGAGGTTGGTCTCGCTCTGTCTGATCCCAATTGGTCATGGGTTTGGTTTTGACAAGCTTTTAATATATCATTTTTCCATGTTTTAATTCATGCTATAAGTATGCATTAAGAGTCTTTAGGTGTTTCTCGAGTCTCTTTAGAGTCTTTACTGGTTATAGCACGTTTAAAGCATAATTGGAGATATGGGAGCTATTTGGTGCATTAGAAGACATTTTGGCGAGGCAAAAAAAAGTGAGAACCGTCTGTGGATGTTGGTGACGATCGACACAACCCATTGGTGTCGGTCGACACCGATCTCGTGAGAAAATTGAAGTTGTGCAAAAGGTTTAATGATCTTTGGAGACTTACATAGTGGCTCAAAAGTTTCATATATTTACAATATGACATAACTCGTGTTTAGTCTATTTATTAGGTTTCACGGCCATTTTTAGGCTACCTTTTCATTACTTTGATTTAGAGAGATTTTTGAAAGCAATGGGCTGATCCGAGACTTTGTTCATATAAGAGATTTTGAACCCAAGCTTCTATCTATCTTTAATTTCATTTCTTTATACTCAATTATGTTTTACGTTATGATTGACATGTCTAAGTATATCTTTTTGTTAGATTCAGAGATTATCATAAGAGATTTCATGTTCTGTTAGGTTATCTGGTTGATAGAATTCGTATATATGATTAGTTCTTCATCATAGGTTGTTCTTAATTCTAATTTTGGATTGATCACATAGAACTTAGAAATTTTTACAAACACATTTTCCAAGGAAGGAGCCGCCATCGTTAGATCGAGCCGTTGTTGCCTCCCCGGTGCTTGGTGTTCTTTGTCGACATCAGGGAGGAGAGTTTAGTTGTGTTTATCTTAGTTTCGTTGTCGTTTCCATTTCGTTGGCATTTTCCGACATACCCTTCCGCATGCTCTCCTGATATTCTGGTGTCTTATGTGTTTGTTTTGTCTCCGGTTTCTGGTTTGTATTCGTTTTCCAGCGTGGGTCTGCGTTTCGGCCGCCGTCTCTCCTCTTCATGTGGTTTGCGAGTAGCTTTGTTGCTTCCTCCGCTCTGTCTCCTGGTGGTGTTTGTTTCTCCGACGGTGTTTCTATGGTAAGGTGAGTCGTTGTTTTGACTTCCGATTTGGTTTTGTTCATGTCTCAAGGGTTTCACTTGTTTATGGACTAGCAGGTCCGTTTTTTGTTTGCCGGTTTAGTTAAGTTTTTGTAGTTGGTTAGGTTGGTTGCGGTTGGTTAGGTTGGGTCTTCGGTATGCGGTGTTAGTTTTTATCCTAGATGTTTGTTTGTATGACCTTTAGTCTTCTATCGGTTTGCATTTCCTTTTATTGTTTTCTAGTTTTCTGGAGATATTTTTATTTTTCGTCGATTTTTGGCTCTAAAGATGATCTTTATCTGTTGACTTTCCAATTTCTGAAAGTTTTGTTTATGTGTAACACCTTGTTCAGTTGATGAACAATGAAATTCCATTAGAGGAAAAATAAATGATTTGTTACCGTAATATTATAATAAAAAGAAACTAATCAACTTTTTTTTTAACGCTCGTATGGGCCAGAACGGACCGGCCCACTGACCCATGTTCCTCCTAAAGAGGAATTATCTTCTATTGGAGTCGAACTCCAGATGAGAAGGCGTAGAGGTGGTCTCAAACCAGTTAAGCCACGTGCGCTTCTCATAAAAAAAAACTAATCAACTTCAACCAAAATATTACCAAAATTAGAATTATGCATTTATTGTTGGGAAAAAAAAGGAATAACATTAAATAGATAAAAGTGCTTTTCAAATTTTCCTCTTAGATTTAGGGATCTTTAGTTTCTTCTTCACCACGTTATTAAGTTTCTTCTTCTTCTCAAACTGTAACTCCATTCTCACTCTCTCATCCTCCTCTTTTATACCTCGTAGAATAGTAAAATTCTCTTTCAATTTCTTGTTAAGCTCAACCATGTCGATCTCCAGAACATCCTTACCTTCTTCACCACAACTCTCTCGTTTGCGTTTGTTGTTCAGTTTCCTAGCTTCGTTCTTAGGCTCAAATGATTCCTTTTGAAGAGAGTAATCTGCAAACGCCTGTTGTGGAGTCACCGCAGAAAGAAACGTTTGGTTTTGTGAAGTGTTCATGTTGGAGATTGTTGTAGCCATTGTTGAGATCGCTGGATGATAGTGTTTGGTCAAGAGATTGAGTTCCCAAAGCACTGAAGCGAAAGCCCCGCTTAAGTTAGGATCTGTGGCGTATGGCTGATATTTCTGCAATCGAGAGATTTCCAAACAACAATTATATTATATTATTTTATATAGTACTAGGGCTGGCCGTTTGTAACTGAACCCGAAAACCCGACCCGGACACGACCCAAGAACCCGATTCTGATCCAAACCGATTCTACAAAAATATCTGAATAGGAGTATTTCGAGTATCGGATAATACCCATATCCGAACCAAAACCGAATGAGTATCCGAAATAACTCAAAGTTTTACTTAATTTTAGGCAATTCTACTACTTTCGAATATTTTAGATAGTTTCGATTCTATATATATATATGAATTTTGATTATTTTCATATCATTTTGAATACAGTTTTTCGAGTTTTAAGGTATTTTTGGTAATTTCGGTATCTAAATCCGTTCCGAACCCGACCCGATATATAAAAACATCGGTCCCTAAATCGAAAACCCAAAAAGTCCGAACCCGAACGCACAAGCCTAAGATTATATACCGAAACTAAATTTGTATAATAGAGAGTAAAAGTTTGTGACATACTGCGATTGAACCGGAAACAGAGCCGCCTCCAGCATCGTTCTCTAGAAGGTTTCTGCATTTGACGTTCCTCTGGAGGAGATTTTTCAAAGTGACAAGGGCTGTAACAGATTGCAGAATGAGAGACGGCTTTGAAGATGAAAGTGTTAATAATGTTTTGTTACCTGACATAGACTCAGCACAGCCAAAGCATAGCGCGAATGTAGCTAAACGTTTGACAAACGCAGCTGCTTTTTGCATGTCTTGATGTCTATCATCGCACAACATAATCTTCAGAGACTCGGCCAACACTTCACCTGAATCTCTGTTTCAGTTCAGAAAAGAGTTCAGCTTATACCGCGGTTAAAAGAGAATAAAAAAAAGTTATAATAACAAACCTTCCAGGGCGGTACTCGAGAAGGAGGTTGTAAAGCTGGACAAAGAAGTCTTGCAAGTCAACGTTTAAGGCGTTTAAGTTGCTCCTCATGACTTTGAATGCGACGAGGCAACATCTCAGACGTTCAGATACTGTCAACAGTTTTGAGTTTCTTTGCTTTGAGTTGTTGGAGACACTACTGCTAGAAGCAAGCTTCTTTAGATAGTTCATGAGATCTCCGATGTAGTCCAAGTCTAATTGTTGAGTGAATTTCGCCAATCCATCCAAGCATGGAGCGAGTAAAGGGTGTGATCCAAAGGCACCAGGATTCGGAGATGTGTCTGCTTCCGTGCTGAGAGAAAAAAACATGGACAAATCTATTTAACCCGCCAAAATAGTTATGTGACTGCAAAGCCAGTGAGAATTCAAACGAAGAATTTACTAGAACCAATGTTTCCAACTGGAAAACACAAATTAAATACCTTTCGCCAATTGAATACATTGTATTTCTCAGAATACGGAAATAGGTCTCAAAAACAGCAGAAAGTGTCTCTGTCTGCATCTTTCGCCGCTCCATAGCATCCGGTTCATAGGTAACTCCCTTGTAATCAGCAGTAACCTGATAATGTCATCAAGAGATACCAGTTTAGATCAAAGGAACAGTAAGACCCGGAACCCATTTTTGATGTTATGGTCATACAGTTATCAAAACGAGGGAAAACAATATCAAAACGTTAAATTTTCAACTAACAATTCTATTGCACAAGAGGAAAGTAAATTACCTCCTCTCTGATCTTAGACATCATTTCTCGCTTGGATTTCTTCCTCTCATTTTCCTGCACTTGATTTTGCTCCTGCACTTTAACTTGTGAACTGACACTTTATTGAGAAGGATTGGACAATGATTTATAAACAATGATGTTTTGTATTTCCAACTTAAATGTGCTTAGTGATTAGTATAGGAAATTAATCCGAGTTTAGAGACATACTCATTTTAAACTTGATACAGGTCATCACGTCGTTTTCTCTCTAGAAATCCTAGCCACTCTCAAAGTCTACTCTAGATCCGGTCTCAGGTCCGGCGCATGGAGGCTCACGCAGCTCCGACATCGGCCTCCCTGCTCGTCTTATAGTATTTCCGCCGTATGTTGTTTCTGTTGTGCCTTGCCCCCAACTCTCTGGAACTCTCTAATCAAGTTCTTGATGTCTCATTTTATGTACCCATAGTCGTCATCTATGTGTCCATCTTCGGCTTTCTTTATTATGGTGGTCTTCGTTGTGCGTGGAGGATTTGGCTTCCGCTTTTTCCTGGCTGGTGGCTTGTTTGGTGGTGCTCTTCTGGGTTTTGGGCTAGTGGGACTCTTTTGTTGTCTCTTGAGATGGAAGGCTGCGGTGTGGTGGCGGATCTAGTAGATCTCCTCCAGTTACGGGGGATCTGCTCTGAGGTTAGCCTCGCTTTGTCTGCTTGTTCCCAATTGGTCATGGGTTTGGTTTTGACAAGTTTTTGATATATATTACTGCTAGAAACAAACTTCTTTAGATAGTTCATGAGATCCCTGATGTAGTCCAAGTCTAATTGTTGAGTGAATTTTGCCAACCCATCCAAGCACGGAGCAAGCAAAGGGTGTAATCCAAAGGCACCAGGATTCGAAGCTGTGCATGCTTCTGTGCTGCAATAAGAAAAAGTGACAACGTAAAAAAAACACATACCATGGATCACTACCTGCTTCCTTTGCGTTTTTAAAAAAGAAATTGTTTATGCACTTTCATACAATTCGACTTCCACGTACCATTTTTAAACTTGTGTTGGTCCTTTAAAGTTTCCAACGTGTGATTATAACATGCTATTTCGAGATGATTGCTTTTATTAACTCATTTCGAAACGAATCTCATTTTAGGGCCTGTAGTGAACGCATTTTTGACCATTATAATTGGGTTAACAAATGAGGCACATACACCATGTTAAATTTTGGTTTATTATGAATTTATAACTCAAAACTAATTGATAATGATTGAATTAACCATTTACCTTTTTCTATACTAGTTCATTATTTTCTATCTACCTATCGATGTGAGACTTTGATTTCATTACACTACAAGAAATATGAGCATTGATAGCAGTTTAGGATAGCATGAATTTCAAAACTGCTCTAATAGATGAATTAGATTTTTTGATTAGTCTAAAATAGCATTTATAACACGTTAAGATTATATTTTAGTAACCGTGAAATACAATTCACTAAATCCGCCAATAATTAGCCCAAAAACATGTAAGCGCCAACACTTAATAATTTTTCCCTTGTGCATATACCCTATTCAAAGACTTTTTCATTTGGAGAAGATATAAAAACATTGTTCTTGGGGAAAAATATTACGCTCCCGGGCACGATAACCGAGAGCGCCGCCAGCCGCTGAATCCGTCGCCTCGTTTCCTCCCCGGTGGTCGGCTTTCACGCCGGAGCCGGGGAGGGGTCTCCGATTAGTCTAGTCTTCGTCTTTGTTTGTTTTTTGCCGTTCCAGCTCGCCTCCAATCTGCTCCGCCATGTTCGTTTACCGCCGGATCTCGCCCTCCCCTGCTATCCTAGGTCGCCGGTGGTGGTTATTCGATCGCCTCCGTCTGTTGGCCTCGGGTATTGGTGCGGCGGCTTCAGTCCTCTTAGTTCTGGTGTCGTGGTTTGTGTGGGAGGGAAGTGCTGGCTGTGGCTTGGGAGTATGAGTTTTCTACGCCGGTCCTGTGGTGTAGATGGTCGACGGAGTGGTGCTGGTCCGTTAGGGTCTCCGGTCTTGGATGAGGTATGTCGGCTCTGCTGCTCTGGTCGTTCTCTTCTTCGATCTGTTTTTTCTAGGATCCGGTGGCCTCGAGCTTGGTTTAGGTTGGTAGAGCTGGGTCGGGTTTTCTGGTTGGGTTATCTCTGGTTTAGCTTTGGTTCTGTGGTGGTGTTGGCCCTGCCTTGGCTGTTGACTGGCAATTTCCGGATTTTTTACTTGTTTCCCGGCCCTGTTATGGATGGTCCTTGCTCTAGCGGTTCTGTGGCTCAGCCGCTTCTGTTAGTGGCATCTTCTTGTCCTTGTGGGGTTGTGTGCTTCTGTCTTCTGCTTCTGATGGTGGGTTTGCTATGAATTGAGAGTGTGCTCTTCCGGTGTTTCGTTTGCTTCGGTATAGGTCCCACGGTGTTCTTGCCGCCTCTTGGTTTCGGATCTCCGGCTCATTCACTTGGAATTGGAGTTTCGGTTCTCTTCGCACCAAGTCGTCAGTTGTCGTGTGGTTAAAGTGTCTTCCCACGGCGCTCCGGTCTGTCTGCATACGGTTTGTCACGTGGCTTCTGGGGTGAAGCTTTCTAGTGAGTTCCGGTGGATCAGCCCTAATAAAGTTCGGCGTTGAGTGTGTCTGCTTATTTTCTCTCTCGATTCGTGGTGGCTCTCCTGACCAGGGTGTCTCGTTTATAGGTTTGGATCCGATGTTTGATGTCTTCTAGTTAGGGTGTGGGCCTTTTCTAGTTGTTGTTAGCTCTCTAGTTAGCTTTTCTATGTTTGTATGGTTGTATTTAGATCGTTTTCAGCCTTGTCTCTGGGGATATCTTTTTATCCGCCGGCTCATGTCTCTAGGGATGGCCTTTATCCGCTAGCTATCGTCTCTGGGGGTTGTGTATCCCGCCAGCTTTGGTTTCATCAATGTGTAACCCTATTCAAAGACATAATCCCTATATTTGGAGAACAAAAAAAAAAGAGCTTTTTTGAACAGAAACTATGATTCTTATAACCTAATTTATTTCTTCTTAGACCATCTCCAATGTATTCCTCTATTTTTAGCTCTAAATAGAGGAACTCTATAATAGAAGTGGGTTTTGCTCCAATGTATTCCTCTATATTTTCCTCTAAAAAGGAATATTCTCTCTAATATTCTTTTTTATTTTACTAATAATACTTTTTATTTATAAAAGTTACAATTTAGCCCGTTTATTTTATTTTTACAATTATAAAATTATAATATTATTTAAATTATATATTAGTTATTAAAATATTATAATTTATAATTTATTAATTTTATATTATTAGTTATTAAAATATTAATATTTAATTATTTTGATCATAAATAAAAATATTTAAAAGTTAATGGACGGTTTTGTAAATAAAAAAGTTCACCTCTATTATAGAGGAAAAAATAGAGTTCATCTATATATATAGAGGAAAAAAATAGAGATCTCTATTTTAGAGGTGAAAATAGAGGTGGGTTGGAGTAGATTTGCCTCTAAAATAGAGTTTAGAGGCAAATATAGAGGTGGATTGGAGATGCCCTTATCTCTCTAACCTAAACTAGCCGTCTCATTTATCTTCCCAGACCAAAAACACCCATTGAAATCTTTCTTCCTTCATCATACCCTTTGAAACCCCTCAAATGTTCAATTCAATTCCACTCATCTTTTTCTTCCACTCGAGATCTCCAAGACCCATTGCTAGGGATATGCAGCAGAAAAATGTATAGTGGCTCGCTCACTAAAGGACGCTCCTCGTCCTGTTTCAACAGACCTTCGCCATTGGAATTCATCTCAAGCTCGCAATTCGATTTTCATGAGCTAAGGTATTATCAATTCTCCAAGTCTGTCGTGTGTTCTTCGTTTGTATGTCTTGGGTATAAAAATCTTCCGATAAGGTTTCTTGCTCATTTTTGTTTTGATTAGATCTGTAGATGGACTTGTTATTTGTTTAGATCTCTCTGAGATAAAGAGAGTTGTCGTAGAGAAAGTCGGTGAGCCTGTCCAAACCTATGAGGACTTTACGACAAGTCTTCCTGCTGATGAATGCCGTTATAAAGAAATGATTCCCAGTGTTCAAATTTCGAGCCGTCTTAGTTCATCACCCTATGTTCTTGAATCTGGTAAATTTGGTTGGTCAGCCAATATGGAAAGGTAAGATCTTAACCTTTTGACTAAGTAAGAACTCGTATTGTCCCTTGTTTTTCCGGATGCACTAATAGAGAATATTTTATCTCGACAGGCTAATGAAAGCACAATCAGCTGGTGACACAACTCACAATGCAGAACTGTTGGAAGCTGAAGTGGTTGAACCAATCGAAGTGGATGGGCAGAAATGAACAGAAGCCTATTGTCCATGTCCTTCTACAATAGTCAAAAATCTGTTTTTATTTCTAGATATATCTTTTATTATGTTTGTGTAAAACATATGTTTGTGTAAAACATGTTTTGAGTTATCAATAAAAAAATCAATTTTCAAAAATAATTGTTTTTATATAAATCCAATTGGTACAACATATATATAATAATAATTTACAAGTTAAAATCAACATTATTATATTAGCCATATAACATAGCACGACCGGAACCTACTCATGCACCTCTTGTTTTTCTCCCTCGGTGTTTTTGATGCCTATTGGTGTTGATTCTCTTACACTCCACTATGCTGCTAGTTTCTTTTAATTTTCCTTTCTTTTATCCCTCTCTAATATTTTTTTTGGCTCCTTGTGGACCCCGTTTGGTTTTTAGCCTCTATGTTTTCTTTGCCCTAACGTTTGGTCTCTATGACACTCTTTCAGATGAATACAACAGCGTTGAAAAAAAGCATAGCACGACAAAAATGCAATAACATGTGACCACTCTAAGAAAGTTCCTCATGTCCTAGCGTTTACGTTATCTATTACCTACTATGGTGTTTATTGTGAGCTACCAATATACATATTTCTTGTAGTGTTAACATTTTTGTCCCATCTAAACTCTTTGGACAATATCTTTGACCGTGTGTATTTTGTACGGATGATGTCCTCGTCATCGGCTTCCGCTAGACCTTCTTTCAAGAGGTGTTTGGTTTCCTCACTCTACACCAAAATACTCCTTCATAGTTTGGCTTGCAATGAAAGATAGACTATGAACAGGAAATAGAATGAGAAGTTGGAACATTAACGGCAGTGCAAGTTGTGTATTCTGCTCAGGAACAACAGAATCAAGGGACCATTTGTTTCCGCATGTCGATACACTCGTCGAGTCTGGAAGGACCTAGCAAAAACCTTGGTGGGAAAACGGTATTCATGTATTTGGGCAAGGCTGGTGCATCAACTTACAGACACATCAGCTGGTAAAGTGATCACCTTTCTTCTCCGATATGTCTTCCAATCAACGGTCTATTGTATCTGATAGAGAGAGCATGAGGAGACATGGTGAACCTCATAAGACGGAAGTGCAACTAGTGAAGATCATAGACAAAAATGTCAAAAATCAACTCTCCCTCATCATTCGACAAGGCGATTTGAAGTATAAAGAGGCTCTTCTGATTTGGTTTTCCATTAGATAAAACTCATATTGGTTTGATCTTCTTTTATAGGAATTTTTTTTGAAACATTTGTAAAAATGTTTTTAATATAATTTAACATTAAATTCAAAAAAAAAAACTACGATCACGAGGTCGACGAAGAAGCGTCGGATGAGGAGAGTGTTTTTAAGTTGTATAATATTTATTAATTAATATAATTAAAGAAATAATAACTAAAATTATTTTTTATTAAAAATTACATGTCATCACTTTTTATCGGAAACTAAATAAGGCCGATCATTTTTGTGGCGCAAACTTGAAAACTAATTTAAAGATTAAATGTATATGTATAATTAATTTAAAAGTTTCAAATGTGAGTAAAGTATGTTGGAGATATAGTGTTAGTTTTTATAGGAAGTCTAAAATAATATAAAAAGGTCAAAAATGTTCCTAAAAAATATTATATATAAAAGGAAGGAAAACATATAGATATGTCTACTACATAAAAACATGTAATTGACAAAAAAAAAAGAATTAAAATAAAATAAATATAGTGTTATTATTTAGAACATTGAAACAACAGCATACATAAATATTAAATAAACTTACATTCTGTTATATTTTGCTATATATTATAGCACGTTATTAATAAAGCTTAAGGAATGAGTTCATCTTTAAAACAAATAACCAACTTACATAAATATTGTGATATGGAAAAAATAAGAAGCTTATAGGTCTTTCCTTTGCCAAGGACGCACAAGTCCCAACGGTTTATTATAATCTCTTCTGAACCAAATCCCATCAAACTTACCAGCCCATTCACGCATTTGACCACAGTCCGAAAAATGAGCAGGTTTAAATATTTCAAGATTATTAAAAAAATATAATTCTTTCTTATCAGAAGGATTCTTTTTTGGAGGCTCGAACCATATATCACATTCATATCTTCTTTGTTTAAATCCTCCCCAACCAAGTGTGATTGTAATAGTAAGACTACCGTTGAATACTATAGAGGATCTGCCCAAATCTTTGAACTTGCCATTTGTGTCCCATCTACGACAGTGGGTCTCGAGTATAATTTCTTGAGAAAGTTGGTTAGAAACTATTAGACGATGAGGCTTGCAAGCTCCATCCAATCCAGAAAACAAAGTAATAACTACCACAAAAACTATTAAATTATTCATCTTTTTGTGAATTTTTTTTTGAGTAACAAGATTATCAGTATGCAGTATTTATAATATTTTCTGTGAACAGAAGTTTTGCCAATTTTTAGTTAGTCTATTAATGGAGTTAGCTAAATTTAAAATAAAAACACTAACCATGTAAAATCATTGGTCATAAGAGATTTTACTCAGTTTAATAGCAAAAAGTAAGGTTAGCCAAATTTATAAAACCAAATGAATTAACTATTGTAAATTATAAGTTACCACACACACACAAAAATATACAAACAACCCAAAAATCTAAAATATTTGAATTTTTATTACTTTTAACATTATCGAAAACTAAAAAAATTGTAATCTACAACTAAAAATAGATTGAAAGACAAAACCAATAATCTTCATAAAAATAAAAAATAAAAATAAAAAAAATTGGAATAGCTAGTTTAGCCATTTCTTAAAATTAAAACAATACTCCATTATTCATATTTAAACATTTAATATTATTGCACACAAATTTTTAAAAGAAAATAAAAAAAAAAACTAAAAAAAATAATTTATTATCTACGTGGACTAAAAATGTGCAGAATACAAATGGTCAAAGCTAATAAAAACAAATTAGATTTTGAGAAATTGCAAAATATGATAACAAACTAATAAATTGAGTGGTGAAACTGGCACTTTATGAGAAGGATTGGACAAAGATTTATAAAAAAAAATGATGTTTTGTATTTCCAACTTAAATGTGCTTAGTGATAGGAAATTTATCCAAGTTTAGAAACATACTCAAGATCATCGCGTCGTTTTCTCTCTAGAAATCCTAGGCAGTTTCGACATCGGCCTCCCTGCTCGTCTTATAGTATTTCCATTGTTTGTTGTTTCTGTTGTGCCTTACCCAACTCTCTGGCGCTCTCTAATCAAGTTCTCAATATCTCATTTTCTGTACCCTTAGTTGTCGTCGATGTGTCCATCTTCGGCTTCCTTTATGGTGGTGGTCTTCGTTGTGCGTGGAGGATTTGGCTTCCACTTTGTCATGGAAGGTGGCTTGGTTGGTGGTGCTCTTCTTGGTTTTGGGCTGGTGGGAGTCTTTTATGTTGTCTCTTGGGATGGAAGGCTGCGGCGTGGTGGCGGATATAGTTGGTCTCCTACGGTTACGGGGGATATTCTTTGAGGTTGGTCTCGCTCTGTCTGATCCCAATTGGTCATGGGTTTGGTTTTGACAAGCTTTTAATATATCATTTTTCCATGTTTTAATTCATGCTATAAGTATGCATTAAGAGTCTTTAGGTGTTTCTCGAGTCTCTTTAGAGTCTTTACTGGTTATAGCACGTTTAAAGCATAATTGGAGATATGGGAGCTATTTGGTGCATTAGAAGACATTTTGGCGAGGCAAAAAAAAGTGAGAACCGTCTGTGGATGTTGGTGACGATCGACACAACCCATTGGTGTCGGTCGACACCGATCTCGTGAGAAAATTGAAGTTGTGCAAAAGGTTTAATGATCTTTGGAGACTTACATAGTGGCTCAAAAGTTTCATATATTTACAATATGACATAACTCGTGTTTAGTCTATTTATTAGGTTTCACGGCCATTTTTAGGCTACCTTTTCATTACTTTGATTTAGAGAGATTTTTGAAAGCAATGGGCTGATCCGAGACTTTGTTCATATAAGAGATTTTGAACCCAAGCTTCTATCTATCTTTAATTTCATTTCTTTATACTCAATTATGTTTTACGTTATGATTGACATGTCTAAGTATATCTTTTTGTTAGATTCAGAGATTATCATAAGAGATTTCATGTTCTGTTAGGTTATCTGGTTGATAGAATTCGTATATATGATTAGTTCTTCATCATAGGTTGTTCTTAATTCTAATTTTGGATTGATCACATAGAACTTAGAAATTTTTACAAACACATTTTCCAAGGAAGGAGCCGCCATCGTTAGATCGAGCCGTTGTTGCCTCCCCGGTGCTTGGTGTTCTTTGTCGACATCAGGGAGGAGAGTTTAGTTGTGTTTATCTTAGTTTCGTTGTCGTTTCCATTTCGTTGGCATTTTCCGACATACCCTTCCGCATGCTCTCCTGATATTCTGGTGTCTTATGTGTTTGTTTTGTCTCCGGTTTCTGGTTTGTATTCGTTTTCCAGCGTGGGTCTGCGTTTCGGCCGCCGTCTCTCCTCTTCATGTGGTTTGCGAGTAGCTTTGTTGCTTCCTCCGCTCTGTCTCCTGGTGGTGTTTGTTTCTCCGACGGTGTTTCTATGGTAAGGTGAGTCGTTGTTTTGACTTCCGATTTGGTTTTGTTCATGTCTCAAGGGTTTCACTTGTTTATGGACTAGCAGGTCCGTTTTTTGTTTGCCGGTTTAGTTAAGTTTTTGTAGTTGGTTAGGTTGGTTGCGGTTGGTTAGGTTGGGTCTTCGGTATGCGGTGTTAGTTTTTATCCTATATGTTTGTTTGTATGACCTTTAGTCTTCTATCGGTTTGCATTTCCTTTTATTGTTTTCTAGTTTTCTGGAGATATTTTTATTTTTCGTCGATTTTTGGCTCTAAAGATGATCTTTATCTGTTGACTTTCCAATTTTTGAAAGTTTTGTTTATGTGTAACACCTTGTTCAGTTGATGAACAATGAAATTCCATTAGAGGAAAAATAAATGATTTGTTACTGTAATATTATAATAAAAAGAAACTAATCAACTTTTTTTTTAACGCTCGTATGGGCCAGAACGGACCGGCCCACTGACCCATGTTCCTCCTAAGGAGGAATTATCTTCTATTGGAGTCGAACTCCAGATGAGAAGGCGTAGAGGTGGTCTCAAACCAGTTAAGCCACGTGCGCTTCTCATAAAAAAAAAACTAATCAACTTCAACCAAAATATTACCAAAATTAGAATTATGCATTTATTGTTGGGAAAAAAAATGAATAACATTAAATAGATAAAAGTGCTTTTCAAATTTTCCTCTTAGATTTAGGGATCTTTAGTTTCTTCTTCACCACGTTATTAAGTTTCTTCTTCTTCTCAAACTGTAACTCCATTCTCACTCTCTCATCCTCCTCTTTTATACCTCGTAGAATAGTAAAATTCTCTTTCAATTTCTTGTTAAGCTCAACCATGTCGATCTCCAGAACATCCTTACCTTCTTCACCACAACTCTCTCGTTTGCGTTTGTTGTTCAGTTTCCTAGCTTCGTTCTTAGGCTCAAATGATTCCTTTTGAAGAGAGTAATCTGCAAACGCCTGTTGTGGAGTCACCGCAGAAAGAAACGTTTGGTTTTGTGAAGTGTTCATGTTGGAGATTGTTGTAGCCATTGTTGAGATCGCTGGATGATAGTGTTTGGTCAAGAGATTGAGTTCCCAAAGCACTGAAGCGAAAGCCCCGCTTAAGTTAGGATCTGTGGCGTATGGCTGATATTTCTGCAATCGAGAGATTTCCAAACAACAATTATATTATATTATTTTATATAGTACTAGGGCTGGCCGTTTGTAACTGAACCCGAAAACCCGACCCGGACACGACCCAAGAACCCGATTCTGATCCAAACCGATTCTACAAAAATATTTGAATAGGAGTATTTCGAGTATCGGATAATACCCAAATCCGAACCAAAAACGAATGAGTATCCGAAATAACTCAAAGTTTTACTTAATTTTAGGCAATTCTACTACTTTCGAATATTTTAGATAGTTTCGATTCTATATATATATGAATTTTGATTATTTTCATATCATTTTGAATACAGTTTTTCGAGTTTTAAGGTATTTTTGGTAATTTTGGTATCTAAATCCGTTCCGAACCCGACCCGATATATAAAAACATCGGTCCCTAAATCCAAAACCCAAAAAGTCCGAACCCGAACGCACAAGCCTAAGATTATATACCGAAACTAAATTTGTATAATAGAGAGTAAAAGTTTGTGACATACTGCGATTGAACCGGAAACAGAGCCGCCTCCAGCATCGTTCTCTAGAAGGTTTCTGCATTTGACGTTCCTCTGGAGGAGATTTTTCAAAGTGACAAGGGCTGTAACAGATTGCAGAATGAGAGACGGCTTTGAAGATGAAAGTGTTAATAATGTTTTGTTACCTGACATAGACTCAGCACAGCCAAAGCATAGCGCGAATGTAGCTAAACGTTTGACAAACGCAGCTGCTTTTTGCATGTCTTGATGTCTATCATCGCACAACATAATCTTCAGAGACTCGGCCAACACTTCACCTGAATCTCTGTTTCAGTTCAGAAAAGAGTTCAGCTTATACCGCGGTTAAAAGAGAATAAAAAAAAGTTATAATAACAAACCTTCCAGGGCGGTACTCGAGAAGGAGGTTGTAAAGCTGGACAAAGAAGTCTTGCAAGTCAACGTTTAAGGCGTTTAAGTTGCTCCTCATGACTTTGAATGCGACGAGGCAACATCTCAGACGTTCAGATACTGTCAACAGTTTTGAGTTTCTTTGCTTTGAGTTGTTGGAGACACTACTGCTAGAAGCAAGCTTCTTTAGATAGTTCATGAGATCTCCGATGTAGTCCAAGTCTAATTGTTGAGTGAATTTCGCCAATCCATCCAAGCATGGAGCGAGTAAAGGGTGTGATCCAAAGGCACCAGGATTCGGAGATGTGTCTGCTTCCGTGCTGAGAGAAAAAAAAACATGGACAAATCTATTTAACCCGCCAAAATAGTTATGTGACTGCAAAGCCAGTGAGAATTCAAACGAAGAATTTACTAGAACCAATGTTTCCAACTGGAAAACACAAATTAAATACCTTTCGCCAATTGAATACATTGTATTTCTCAGAATACGGAAATAGGTCTCAAAAACAGCAGAAAGTGTCTCTGTCTGCATCTTTCGCCGCTCCATAGCATCCGGTTCATAGGTAACTCCCTTGTAATCAGCAGTAACCTGATAATGTCATCAAGAGATACCAGTTTAGATCAAAGGAACAGTAAGACCCGGAACCCATTTTTGATGTTATGGTCATACAGTTATCAAAACGAGGGAAAACAATATCAAAACGTTAAATTTTCAACTAACAATTCTATTGCACAAGAGGAAAGTAAATTACCTCCTCTCTGATCTTAGACATCATTTCTCGCTTGGATTTCTTCCTCTCATTTTCCTGCACTTGATTTTGCTCCTGCACTTTAACTTGTGAACTGACACTTTATTGAGAAGGATTGGACAATGATTTATAAACAATGATGTTTTGTATTTCCAACTTAAATGTGCTTAGTGATTAGTATAGGAAATTAATCCGAGTTTAGAGACATACTCATTTTAAACTTGATACAGGTCATCACGTCGTTTTCTCTCTAGAAATCCTAGCCACTCTCAAAGTCTACTCTAGATCCGGTCTCAGGTCCGGCGCATGGAGGCTCACGCAGCTCCGACATCGGCCTCCCTGCTCGTCTTATAGTATTTCCGCCGTATGTTGTTTCTGTTGTGCCTTGCCCCCAACTCTCTGGAACTCTCTAATCAAGTTCTTGATGTCTCATTTTATGTACCCATAGTCGTCATCTATGTGTCCATCTTCGGCTTTCTTTATTATGGTGGTCTTCGTTGTGCGTGGAGGATTTGGCTTCCGCTTTTTCCTGGCTGGTGGCTTGTTTGGTGGTGCTCTTCTGGGTTTTGGGCTAGTGGGACTCTTTTGTTGTCTCTTGAGATGGAAGGCTGCGGTGTGGTGGCGGATCTAGTAGATCTCCTCCAGTTACGGGGGATCTGCTCTGAGGTTAGCCTCGCTTTGTCTGCTTGTTCCCAATTGGTCATGGGTTTGGTTTTGACAAGTTTTTGATATATATTACTGCTAGAAACAAACTTCTTTAGATAGTTCATGAGATCCCTGATGTAGTCCAAGTCTAATTGTTGAGTGAATTTTGCCAACCCATCCAAGCACGGAGCAAGCAAAGGGTGTAATCCAAAGGCACCAGGATTCGAAGCTGTGCATGCTTCTGTGCTGCAATAAGAAAAAGTGACAACGTAAAAAAAACACATACCATGGATCACTACCTGCTTCCTTTGCGTTTTTAAAAAAGAAATTGTTTATGCACTTTCATACAATTCGACTTCCACGTACCATTTTTAAACTTGTGTTGGTCCTTTAAAGTTTCCAACGTGTGATTATAACATGCTATTTCGAGATGATTGCTTTTATTAACTCATTTCGAAACGAATCTCATTTTAGGGCCTGTAGTGAACGCATTTTTGACCATTATAATTGGGTTAACAAATGAGGCACATACACCATGTTAAATTTTGGTTTATTATGAATTTATAACTCAAAACTAATTGATAATGATTGAATTAACCATTTACCTTTTTCTATACTAGTTCATTATTTTCTATCTACCTATCGATGTGAGACTTTGATTTCATTACACTACAAGAAATATGAGCATTGATAGCAGTTTAGGATAGCATGAATTTCAAAACTGCTCTAATAGATGAATTAGATTTTTTGATTAGTCTAAAATAGCATTTATAACACGTTAAGATTATATTTTAGTAACCGTGAAATACAATTCACTAAATCCGCCAATAATTAGCCCAAAAACATGTAAGCGCCAACACTTAATAATTTTTCCCTTGTGCATATACCCTATTCAAAGACTTTTTCATTTGGAGAAGATATAAAAACATTGTTCTTGGGGAAAAATATTACGCTCCCGGGCACGATAACCGAGAGCGCCGCCAGCCGCTGAATCCGTCGCCTCGTTTCCTCCCCGGTGGTCGGCTTTCACGCCGGAGCCGGGGAGGGGTCTCCGATTAGTCTAGTCTTCGTCTTTGTTTGTTTTTTGCCGTTCCAGCTCGCCTCCAATCTGCTCCGCCATGTTCGTTTACCGCCGGATCTCGCCCTCCCCTGCTATCCTAGGTCGCCGGTGGTGGTTATTCGATCGCCTCCGTCTGTTGGCCTCGGGTATTGGTGCGGCGGCTTCAGTCCTCTTAGTTCTGGTGTCGTGGTTTGTGTGGGAGGGAAGTGCTGGCTGTGGCTTGGGAGTATGAGTTTTCTACGCCGGTCCTGTGGTGTAGATGGTCGACGGAGTGGTGCTGGTCCGTTAGGGTCTCCGGTCTTGGATGAGGTATGTCGGCTCTGCTGCTCTGGTCGTTCTCTTCTTCGATCTGTTTTTTCTAGGATCCGGTGGCCTCGAGCTTGGTTTAGGTTGGTAGAGCTGGGTCGGGTTTTCTGGTTGGGTTATCTCTGGTTTAGCTTTGGTTCTGTGGTGGTGTTGGCCCTGCCTTGGCTGTTGACTGGCAATTTCCGGATTTTTTACTTGTTTCCCGGCCCTGTTATGGATGGTCCTTGCTCTAGCGGTTCTGTGGCTCAGCCGCTTCTGTTAGTGGCATCTTCTTGTCCTTGTGGGGTTGTGTGCTTCTGTCTTCTGCTTCTGATGGTGGGTTTGCTATGAATTGAGAGTGTGCTCTTCCGGTGTTTCGTTTGCTTCGGTATAGGTCCCACGGTGTTCTTGCCGCCTCTTGGTTTCGGATCTCCGGCTCATTCACTTGGAATTGGAGTTTCGGTTCTCTTCGCACCAAGTCGTCAGTTGTCGTGTGGTTAAAGTGTCTTCCCACGGCGCTCCGGTCTGTCTGCATACGGTTTGTCACGTGGCTTCTGGGGTGAAGCTTTCTAGTGAGTTCCGGTGGATCAGCCCTAATAAAGTTCGGCGTTGAGTGTGTCTGCTTATTTTCTCTCTCGATTCGTGGTGGCTCTCCTGACCAGGGTGTCTCGTTTATAGGTTTGGATCCGATGTTTGATGTCTTCTAGTTAGGGTGTGGGCCTTTTCTAGTTGTTGTTAGCTCTCTAGTTAGCTTTTCTATGTTTGTATGGTTGTATTTAGATCGTTTTCAGCCTTGTCTCTGGGGATATCTTTTTATCCGCCGGCTCATGTCTCTAGGGATGGCCTTTATCCGCTAGCTATCGTCTCTGGGGGTTGTGTATCCCGCCAGCTTTGGTTTCATCAATGTGTAACCCTATTCAAAGACATAATCCCTATATTTGGAGAACAAAAAAAAAAGAGCTTTTTTGAACAGAAACTATGATTCTTATAACCTAATTTATTTCTTCTTAGACCATCTCCAATGTATTCCTCTATTTTTAGCTCTAAATAGAGGAACTCTATAATAGAAGTGGGTTTTGCTCCAATGTATTCCTCTATATTTTCCTCTAAAAAGGAATATTCTCTCTAATATTCTTTTTTATTTTACTAATAATACTTTTTATTTATAAAAGTTACAATTTAGCCCGTTTATTTTATTTTTACAATTATAAAATTATAATATTATTTAAATTATATATTAGTTATTAAAATATTATAATTTATAATTTATTAATTTTATATTATTAGTTATTAAAATATTAATATTTAATTATTTTGATCATAAATAAAAATATTTAAAAGTTAATGGACGGTTTTGTAAATAAAAAAGTTCACCTCTATTATAGAGGAAAAAATAGAGTTCATCTATATATATAGAGGAAAAAAATAGAGATCTCTATTTTAGAGGTGAAAATAGAGGTGGGTTGGAGTAGATTTGCCTCTAAAATAGAGTTTAGAGGCAAATATAGAGGTGGATTGGAGATGCCCTTATCTCTCTAACCTAAACTAGCCGTCTCATTTATCTTCCCAGACCAAAAACACCCATTGAAATCTTTCTTCCTTCATCATACCCTTTGAAACCCCTCAAATGTTCAATTCAATTCCACTCATCTTTTTCTTCCACTCGAGATCTCCAAGACCCATTGCTAGGGATATGCAGCAGAAAAATGTATAGTGGCTCGCTCACTAAAGGACGCTCCTCGTCCTGTTTCAACAGACCTTCGCCATTGGAATTCATCTCAAGCTCGCAATTCGATTTTCATGAGCTAAGGTATTATCAATTCTCCAAGTCTGTCGTGTGTTCTTCGTTTGTATGTCTTGGGTATAAAAATC
This sequence comes from Orychophragmus violaceus, assembly GCA_030180135.1. Taxonomy (NCBI): domain Eukaryota; kingdom Viridiplantae; phylum Streptophyta; class Magnoliopsida; order Brassicales; family Brassicaceae; genus Orychophragmus; species Orychophragmus violaceus. Next base: position 919,650 of record CM058231.1, on the reverse strand, counting down.
TTCCGATAAGGTTTCTTGCTCATTTTTGTTTTGATTAGATCTGTAGATGGACTTGTTATTTGTTTAGATCTCTCTGAGATAAAGAGAGTTGTCGTAGAGAAAGTCGGTGAGCCTGTCCAAACCTATGAGGACTTTACGACAAGTCTTCCTGCTGATGAATGCCGTTATAAAGAAATGATTCCCAGTGTTCAAATTTCGAGCCGTCTTAGTTCATCACCCTATGTTCTTGAATCTGGTAAATTTGGTTGGTCAGCCAATATGGAAAGGTAAGATCTTAACCTTTTGACTAAGTAAGAACTCGTATTGTCCCTTGTTTTTCCGGATGCACTAATAGAGAATATTTTATCTCGACAGGCTAATGAAAGCACAATCAGCTGGTGACACAACTCACAATGCAGAACTGTTGGAAGCTGAAGTGGTTGAACCAATCGAAGTGGATGGGCAGAAATGAACAGAAGCCTATTGTCCATGTCCTTCTACAATAGTCAAAAATCTGTTTTTATTTCTAGATATATCTTTTATTATGTTTGTGTAAAACATATGTTTGTGTAAAACATGTTTTGAGTTATCAATAAAAAAATCAATTTTCAAAAATAATTGTTTTTATATAAATCCAATTGGTACAACATATATATAATAATAATTTACAAGTTAAAATCAACATTATTATATTAGCCATATAACATAGCACGACCGGAACCTACTCATGCACCTCTTGTTTTTCTCCCTCGGTGTTTTTGATGCCTATTGGTGTTGATTCTCTTACACTCCACTATGCTGCTAGTTTCTTTTAATTTTCCTTTCTTTTATCCCTCTCTAATATTTTTTTTGGCTCCTTGTGGACCCCGTTTGGTTTTTAGCCTCTATGTTTTCTTTGCCCTAACGTTTGGTCTCTATGACACTCTTTCAGATGAATACAACAGCGTTGAAAAAAAGCATAGCACGACAAAAATGCAATAACATGTGACCACTCTAAGAAAGTTCCTCATGTCCTAGCGTTTACGTTATCTATTACCTACTATGGTGTTTATTGTGAGCTACCAATATACATATTTCTTGTAGTGTTAACATTTTTGTCCCATCTAAACTCTTTGGACAATATCTTTGACCGTGTGTATTTTGTACGGATGATGTCCTCGTCATCGGCTTCCGCTAGACCTTCTTTCAAGAGGTGTTTGGTTTCCTCACTCTACACCAAAATACTCCTTCATAGTTTGGCTTGCAATGAAAGATAGACTATGAACAGGAAATAGAATGAGAAGTTGGAACATTAACGGCAGTGCAAGTTGTGTATTCTGCTCAGGAACAACAGAATCAAGGGACCATTTGTTTCCGCATGTCGATACACTCGTCGAGTCTGGAAGGACCTAGCAAAAACCTTGGTGGGAAAACGGTATTCATGTATTTGGGCAAGGCTGGTGCATCAACTTACAGACACATCAGCTGGTAAAGTGATCACCTTTCTTCTCCGATATGTCTTCCAATCAACGGTCTATTGTATCTGATAGAGAGAGCATGAGGAGACATGGTGAACCTCATAAGACGGAAGTGCAACTAGTGAAGATCATAGACAAAAATGTCAAAAATCAACTCTCCCTCATCATTCGACAAGGCGATTTGAAGTATAAAGAGGCTCTTCTGATTTGGTTTTCCATTAGATAAAACTCATATTGGTTTGATCTTCTTTTATAGGAATTTTTTTTGAAACATTTGTAAAAATGTTTTTAATATAATTTAACATTAAATTCAAAAAAAAAAACTACGATCACGAGGTCGACGAAGAAGCGTCGGATGAGGAGAGTGTTTTTAAGTTGTATAATATTTATTAATTAATATAATTAAAGAAATAATAACTAAAATTATTTTTTATTAAAAATTACATGTCATCACTTTTTATCGGAAACTAAATAAGGCCGATCATTTTTGTGGCGCAAACTTGAAAACTAATTTAAAGATTAAATGTATATGTATAATTAATTTAAAAGTTTCAAATGTGAGTAAAGTATGTTGGAGATATAGTGTTAGTTTTTATAGGAAGTCTAAAATAATATAAAAAGGTCAAAAATGTTCCTAAAAAATATTATATATAAAAGGAAGGAAAACATATAGATATGTCTACTACATAAAAACATGTAATTGACAAAAAAAAAAGAATTAAAATAAAATAAATATAGTGTTATTATTTAGAACATTGAAACAACAGCATACATAAATATTAAATAAACTTACATTCTGTTATATTTTGCTATATATTATAGCACGTTATTAATAAAGCTTAAGGAATGAGTTCATCTTTAAAACAAATAACCAACTTACATAAATATTGTGATATGGAAAAAATAAGAAGCTTATAGGTCTTTCCTTTGCCAAGGACGCACAAGTCCCAACGGTTTATTATAATCTCTTCTGAACCAAATCCCATCAAACTTACCAGCCCATTCACGCATTTGACCACAGTCCGAAAAATGAGCAGGTTTAAATATTTCAAGATTATTAAAAAAATATAATTCTTTCTTATCAGAAGGATTCTTTTTTGGAGGCTCGAACCATATATCACATTCATATCTTCTTTGTTTAAATCCTCCCCAACCAAGTGTGATTGTAATAGTAAGACTACCGTTGAATACTATAGAGGATCTGCCCAAATCTTTGAACTTGCCATTTGTGTCCCATCTACGACAGTGGGTCTCGAGTATAATTTCTTGAGAAAGTTGGTTAGAAACTATTAGACGATGAGGCTTGCAAGCTCCATCCAATCCAGAAAACAAAGTAATAACTACCACAAAAACTATTAAATTATTCATCTTTTTGTGAATTTTTTTTTGAGTAACAAGATTATCAGTATGCAGTATTTATAATATTTTCTGTGAACAGAAGTTTTGCCAATTTTTAGTTAGTCTATTAATGGAGTTAGCTAAATTTAAAATAAAAACACTAACCATGTAAAATCATTGGTCATAAGAGATTTTACTCAGTTTAATAGCAAAAAGTAAGGTTAGCCAAATTTATAAAACCAAATGAATTAACTATTGTAAATTATAAGTTACCACACACACACAAAAATATACAAACAACCCAAAAATCTAAAATATTTGAATTTTTATTACTTTTAACATTATCGAAAACTAAAAAAATTGTAATCTACAACTAAAAATAGATTGAAAGACAAAACCAATAATCTTCATAAAAATAAAAAATAAAAATAAAAAAAAATTGGAATAGCTAGTTTAGCCATTTCTTAAAATTAAAACAATACTCCATTATTCATATTTAAACATTTAATATTATTGCACACAAATTTTTAAAAGAAAATAAAAAAAAAAACTAAAAAAAATAATTTATTATCTACGTGGACTAAAAATGTGCAGAATACAAATGGTCAAAGCTAATAAAAACAAATTAGATTTTGAGAAATTGCAAAATATGATAACAAACTAATAAATTGAGTGGTGAAACTGGCACTTTATGAGAAGGATTGGACAAAGATTTATAAAAAAAATGATGTTTTGTATTTCCAACTTAAATGTGCTTTAGGAAATTTATCCAAGTTTAGAAACATACTCAAGATCATCGCGTCGTTTTCTCTCTAGAAATCCTAGGCAGTTTCGACATCGGCCTCCCTGCTCGTCTTATAGTATTTCCATTGTTTGTTGTTTCTGTTGTGCCTTACCCAACTCTCTGGCGCTCTCTAATCAAGTTCTCAATATCTCATTTTCTGTACCCTTAGTTGTCGTCGATGTGTCCATCTTCGGCTTCCTTTATGGTGGTGGTCTTCGTTGTGCGTGGAGGATTTGGCTTCCACTTTGTCATGGAAGGTGGCTTGGTTGGTGGTGCTCTTCTTGGTTTTGGGCTGGTGGGAGTCTTTTATGTTGTCTCTTGGGATGGAAGGCTGCGGCGTGGTGGCGGATATAGTTGGTCTCCTACGGTTACGGGGGATATTCTTTGAGGTTGGTCTCGCTCTGTCTGATCCCAATTGGTCATGGGTTTGGTTTTGACAAGCTTTTAATATATCATTTTTCCATGTTTTAATTCATGCTATAAGTATGCATTAAGAGTCTTTAGGTGTTTCTCGAGTCTCTTTAGAGTCTTTACTGGTTATAGCACGTTTAAAGCATAATTGGAGATATGGGAGCTATTTGGTGCATTAGAAGACATTTTGGCGAGGCAAAAAAAAGTGAGAACCGTCTGTGGATGTTGGTGACGATCGACACAACCCATTGGTGTCGGTCGACACCGATCTCGTGAGAAAATTGAAGTTGTGCAAAAGGTTTAATGATCTTTGGAGACTTACATAGTGGCTCAAAAGTTTCATATATTTACAATATGACATAACTCGTGTTTAGTCTATTTATTAGGTTTCACGGCCATTTTTAGGCTACCTTTTCATTACTTTGATTTAGAGAGATTTTTGAAAGCAATGGGCTGATCCGAGACTTTGTTCATATAAGAGATTTTGAACCCAAGCTTCTATCTATCTTTAATTTCATTTCTTTATACTCAATTATGTTTTACGTTATGATTGACATGTCTAAGTATATCTTTTTGTTAGATTCAGAGATTATCATAAGAGATTTCATGTTCTGTTAGGTTATCTGGTTGATAGAATTCGTATATATGATTAGTTCTTCATCATAGGTTGTTCTTAATTCTAATTTTGGATTGATCACATAGAACTTAGAAATTTTTACAAACACATTTTCCAAGGAAGGAGCCGCCATCGTTAGATCGAGCCGTTGTTGCCTCCCCGGTGCTTGGTGTTCTTTGTCGACATCAGGGAGGAGAGTTTAGTTGTGTTTATCTTAGTTTCGTTGTCGTTTCCATTTCGTTGGCATTTTCCGACATACCCTTCCGCATGCTCTCCTGATATTCTGGTGTCTTATGTGTTTGTTTTGTCTCCGGTTTCTGGTTTGTATTCGTTTTCCAGCGTGGGTCTGCGTTTCGGCCGCCGTCTCTCCTCTTCATGTGGTTTGCGAGTAGCTTTGTTGCTTCCTCCGCTCTGTCTCCTGGTGGTGTTTGTTTCTCCGACGGTGTTTCTATGGTAAGGTGAGTCGTTGTTTTGACTTCCGATTTGGTTTTGTTCATGTCTCAAGGGTTTCACTTGTTTATGGACTAGCAGCTCCGTTTTTTGTTTGCCGGTTTAGTTAAGTTTTTGTAGTTGGTTAGGTTGGTTGCGGTTGGTTAGGTTGGGTCTTCGGTATGCAGTGTTAGTTTTTATCCTAGATGTTTGTTTGTATGACCTTTAGTCTTCTATCGGTTTGCATTTCCTTTTATTGTTTTCTAGTTTTCTGGAGATATTTTTATTTTTCGTCGATTTTTGGCTCTAAAATGATCTTTATCTGTTGACTTTCCAATTTCTGAAAGTTTTGTTTATGTGTAACACCTTGTTCAGTTGATGAACAATGAAATTCCATTAGAGGAAAAATAAATGATTTGTTACTGTAATATTATAATAAAAAGAAACTAATCGACTTTTTTTTTAACGTTCGTATGGGCCAGAACGGACCGGCCCACTGACCCATGTTCCTCCTAAAGAGGAATTATCTTCTATTGGAGTCGAACTCCAGATGAGAAGGCGTAGAGGTGGTCTCAAACCAGTTAAGCCACGTGCGCTTCTCATAAAAAAAAACTAATCAACTTCAACCAAAATATTACCAAAATTAGAATTATGCATTTATTGTTGGGAAAAAAAAATGAATAACATTAAATAGATAAAAGTGCTTTTCAAATTTTCCTCTTAGATTTAGGGATCTTTAGTTTCTTCTTCACCACGTTATTAAGTTTCTTCTTCTTCTCAAACTGTAACTCCATTCTCACTCTCTCATCCTCCTCTTTTATACCTCGTAGAATAGTAAAATTCTCTTTCAATTTCTTGTTAAGCTCAACCATGTCGATCTCCAGAACATCCTTACCTTCTTCACCACAACTCTCTCGTTTGCGTTTGTTGTTCAGTTTCCTAGCTTCGTTCTTAGGCTCAAATGATTCCTTTTGAAGAGAGTAATCTGCAAACGCCTGTTGTGGAGTCACCGCAGAAAGAAACGTTTGGTTTTGTGAAGTGTTCATGTTGGAGATTGTTGTAGCCATTGTTGAGATCGCTGGATGATAGTGTTTGGTCAAGAGATTGAGTTCCCAAAGCACTGAAGCGAAAGCCCCGCTTAAGTTAGGATCTGTGGCGTATGGCTGATATTTCTGCAATCGAGAGATTTCCAAACAACAATTATATTATATTATTTTATATAGTACTAGGGCTGGCCGTTTGTAACTGAACCCGAAAACCCGACCCGGACACGACCCAAGAACCCGATTCTGATCCAAACCGATTTTACAAAAATATCTGAATAGGAGTATTTCGAGTATCGGATAATACCCATATCCGAACCAAAACCGAATGAGTATCCGAAATAACTCAAAGTTTTACTTAATTTTAGGCAATTCTACTACTTTCGAATATTTTAGATAGTTTCGATTCTATATATATATATATATATGAATTTTGAGTATTTTTCATATCATTTTGAATACATTTTTTCGAGTTTTAAGGTATTTTTGGTAATTTCGGTATCTAAATCCGTTCCGAACCCGACCCGATATATAAAAACATCGGTCCCTAAATACAAAACCCAAAAAGTCTGAACCCGAACGCACAAGCCTAAGATTATATACCGAAACTAAATTTGTATAATAGAGAGTAAAAGTTTGTGACATACTGCGATTGAACCGGAAACAGAGCCGCCTCCAGCATCGTTCTCTAGAAGGTTTCTGCATTTGACGTTCCTCTGGAGGAGATTTTTCAAAGTGACAAGGGCTGTAAAAGATTGCAGAATGAGAGACGGCTTTGAAGATGAAAGTGTTAATAATGTTTTGTTACCTGACATAGACTCAGCACAGCCAAAGCATAGCGCGAATGTAGCTAAACGTTTGACAAACGCAGCTGCTTTTTGCATGTCTTGATGTCTATCATCGCACAACATAATCTTCAGAGACTCGGCCAACACTTCACCTGAATCTCTGTTTCAGTTCAGAAAAGAGTTCAGCTTATACCGCGGTTAAAAGAGAATTAAAAAAAGTTATAATAACAAACCTTCCAGGGCGGTACTCGAGAAGGAGGTTGTAAAGCTGGACAAAGAAGTCTTGCAAGTCAACGTTTAAGGCGTTTAAGTTGCTCCTCATGACTTTGAATGCGACGAGGCAACATCTCAGACGTTCAGATACTGTCAACAGTTTTGAGTTTCTTTGCTTTGAGTTGTTGGAGACACTACTGCTAGAAGCAAGCTTCTTTAGATAGTTCATGAGATCTCCGATGTAGTCCAAGTCTAATTGTTGAGTGAATTTCGCCAATCCATCCAAGCATGGAGCGAGTAAAGGGTGTGATCCAAAGGCACCAGGATTCGGAGATGTGTCTGCTTCCGTGCTGAGAGAAAAAAAAACATGGACAAATCTATTTAACCCGCCAAAATAGTTATGTGACTGCAAAGCCAGTGAGAATTCAAACGAAGAATTTACTAGAACCAATGTTTCCAACTGGAAAACACAAATTAAATACCTTTCGCCAATTGAATACATTGTATTTCTCAGAATACGGAAATAGGTCTCAAAAACAGCAGAAAGTGTCTCTGTCTGCATCTTTCGCCGCTCCATAGCATCCGGTTCATAGGTAACTCCCTTGTAATCAGCAGTAACCTGATAATGTCATCAAGAGATACCAGTTTAGATCAAAGGAACAGTAAGACCCGGAACCCATTTTTGATGTTATGGTCATACAGTTATCAAAACGAGGGAAAACAATATCAAAACGTTAAATTTTCAACTAACAATTCTATTGCACAAGAGGAAAGTAAATTACCTCCTCTCTGATCTTAGACATCATTTCTCGCTTGGATTTCTTCCTCTCATTTTCCTGCACTTGATTTTGCTCCTGCACTTTAACTTGTGAACTGACACTTTATTGAGAAGGATTGGACAATGATTTATAAACAATGATGTTTTGTATTTCCAACTTAAATGTGCTTAGTGATTAGTATAGGAAATTAATCCGAGTTTAGAGACATACTCATTTTAAACTTGATACAGGTCATCACGTCGTTTTCTCTCTAGAAATCCTAGCCACTCTCAAAGTCTACTCTAGATCCGGTCTCAGGTCCGGCGCATGGAGGCTCACGCAGCTCCGACATCGGCCTCCCTGCTCGTCTTATAGTATTTCCGCCGTATGTTGTTTCTGTTGTGCCTTGCCCCCAACTCTCTGGAACTCTCTAATCAAGTTCTTGATGTCTCATTTTATGTACCCATAGTCGTCATCTATGTGTCCATCTTCGGCTTTCTTTATTATGGTGGTCTTCGTTGTGCGTGGAGGATTTGGCTTCCGCTTTTTCCTGGCTGGTGGCTTGTTTGGTGGTGCTCTTCTGGGTTTTGGGCTAGTGGGACTCTTTTGTTGTCTCTTGAGATGGAAGGCTGCGGTGTGGTGGCGGATCTAGTAGATCTCCTCCAGTTACGGGGGATCTGCTCTGAGGTTAGCCTCGCTTTGTCTGCTTGTTCCCAATTGGTCATGGGTTTGGTTTTGACAAGTTTTTGATATATATTACTGCTAGAAACAAACTTCTTTAGATAGTTCATGAGATCCCTGATGTAGTCCAAGTCTAATTGTTGAGTGAATTTTGCCAACCCATCCAAGCACGGAGCAAGCAAAGGGTGTAATCCAAAGGCACCAGGATTCGAAGCTGTGCATGCTTCTGTGCTGCAATAAGAAAAAGTGACAACGTAAAAAAAACACATACCATGGATCACTACCTGCTTCCTTTGCGTTTTTAAAAAAGAAATTGTTTATGCACTTTCATACAATTCGACTTCCACGTACCATTTTTAAACTTGTGTTGGTCCTTTAAAGTTTCCAACGTGTGATTATAACATGCTATTTCGAGATGATTGCTTTTATTAACTCATTTCGAAACGAATCTCATTTTAGGGCCTGTAGTGAACGCATTTTTGACCATTATAATTGGGTTAACAAATGAGGCACATACACCATGTTAAATTTTGGTTTATTATGAATTTATAACTCAAAACTAATTGATAATGATTGAATTAACCATTTACCTTTTTCTATACTAGTTCATTATTTTCTATCTACCTATCGATGTGAGACTTTGATTTCATTACACTACAAGAAATATGAGCATTGATAGCAGTTTAGGATAGCATGAATTTCAAAACTGCTCTAATAGATGAATTAGATTTTTTGATTAGTCTAAAATAGCATTTATAACACGTTAAGATTATATTTTAGTAACCGTGAAATACAATTCACTAAATCCGCCAATAATTAGCCCAAAAACATGTAAGCGCCAACACTTAATAATTTTTCCCTTGTGCATATACCCTATTCAAAGACTTTTTCATTTGGAGAAGATATAAAAACATTGTTCTTGGGGAAAAATATTACGCTCCCGGGCACGATAACCGAGAGCGCCGCCAGCCGCTGAATCCGTCGCCTCGTTTCCTCCCCGGTGGTCGGCTTTCACGCCGGAGCCGGGGAGGGGTCTCCGATTAGTCTAGTCTTCGTCTTTGTTTGTTTTTTGCCGTTCCAGCTCGCCTCCAATCTGCTCCGCCATGTTCGTTTACCGCCGGATCTCGCCCTCCCCTGCTATCCTAGGTCGCCGGTGGTGGTTATTCGATCGCCTCCGTCTGTTGGCCTCGGGTATTGGTGCGGCGGCTTCAGTCCTCTTAGTTCTGGTGTCGTGGTTTGTGTGGGAGGGAAGTGCTGGCTGTGGCTTGGGAGTATGAGTTTTCTACGCCGGTCCTGTGGTGTAGATGGTCGACGGAGTGGTGCTGGTCCGTTAGGGTCTCCGGTCTTGGATGAGGTATGTCGGCTCTGCTGCTCTGGTCGTGCTCTTCTTCGATCTGTTTTTTCTAGGATCCGGTGGCCTCGAGCTTGGTTTAGGTTGGTAGAGCTGGGTCGGGTTTTCTGGTTGGGTTATCTCTGGTTTAGCTTTGGTTATGTGGTGGTGTTGGCCCTGCCTTGGCTGTTGACTGGCAATTTCCGGATTTTTTACTTGTTTCCCGGCCCTGTTATGGATGGTCCTTGCTCTAGCGGTTCTGTGGCTCAGCCGCTTCTGTTAGTGGCATCTTCTTGTCCTTGTGGGGTTGTGTGCTTCTGTCTTCTGCTTCTGATGGTGGGTTTGCTATGAATTGAGAGTGTGCTCTTCCGGTGTTTCGTTTGCTTCGGTATAGGTCCCACGGTGTTCTTGCCGCCTCTTGGTTTCGGATCTCCGGCTCATTCACTTGGAATTGGAGTTTCGGTTCTCTTCGCACCAAGTCGTCAGTTGTCGTGTGGTTAAAGTGTCTTCCCACGGCGCTCCGGTCTGTCTGCATACGGTTTGTCACGTGGCTTCTGGGGTGAAGCTTTCTAGTGAGTTCCGGTGGATCAGCCCTAATAAAGTTCGGCGTTGAGTGTGTCTGCTTATTTTCTCTCTCGATTCGTGGTGGCTCTCCTGACCAGGGTGTCTCGTTTATAGGTTTGGATCCGATGTTTGATGTCTTCTAGTTAGGGTGTGGGCCTTTTCTAGTTGTTGTTAGCTCTCTAGTTAGCTTTTCTATGTTTGTATGGTTGTATTTAGATCGTTTTCAGCCTTGTCTCTGGGGATATCTTTTTATCCGCCGGCTCATGTCTCTAGGGATGGCCTTTATCCGCTAGCTATCGTCTCTGGGGGTTGTGTATCCCGCCAGCTTTGGTTTCATCAATGTGTAACCCTATTCAAAGACATAATCCCTATATTTGGAGAACAAAAAAAAAAAGAGCTTTTTTGAACAGAAACTATGATTCTTATAACCTAATTTATTTCTTCTTAGACCATCTCCAATGTATTCCTCTATTTTTAGCTCTAAATAGAGGAACTCTATAATAGAAGTGGGTTTTGCTCCAATGTATTCCTCTATATTTTCCTCTAAAAAGGAATATTCTCTCTAATATTCTTTTTTATTTTACTAATAATACTTTTTATTTATAAAAGTTACAATTTAGCCCGTTTATTTTATTTTTACAATTATAAAATTATAATATTATTTAAATTATATATTAGTTATTAAAATATTATAATTTATAATTTATTAATTTTATATTATTAGTTATTAAAATATTAATATTTAATTATTTTGATCATAAATAAAAATATTTAAAAGTTAATGGACGGTTTTGTAAATAAAAAAGTTCACCTCTATTATAGAGGAAAAAATAGAGTTCATCTATATATATAGAGGAAAAAAATAGAGATCTCTATTTTAGAGGTGAAAATAGAGGTGGGTTGGAGTAGATTTGCCTCTAAAATAGAGTTTAGAGGCAAATATAGAGGTGGATTGGAGATGCCCTTATCTCTCTAACCTAAACTAGCCGTCTCATTTATCTTCCCAGACCAAAAACACCCATTGAAATCTTTCTTCCTTCATCATACCCTTTGAAACCCCTCAAATGTTCAATTCAATTCCACTCATCTTTTTCTTCCACTCGAGATCTCCAAGACCCATTGCTAGGGATATGCAGCAGAAAAATGTATAGTGGCTCGCTCACTAAAGGACGCTCCTCGTCCTGTTTCAACAGACCTTCGCCATTGGAATTCATCTCAAGCTCGCAATTCGATTTTCATGAGCTAAGGTATTATCAATTCTCCAAGTCTGTCGTGTGTTCTTCGTTTGTATGTCTTGGGTATAAAAATCTTCCGATAAGGTTTCTTGCTCATTTTTGTTTTGATTAGATCTGTAGATGGACTTGTTATTTGTTTAGATCTCTCTGAGATAAAGAGAGTTGTCGTAGAGAAAGTCGGTGAGCCTGTCCAAACCTATGAGGACTTTACGACAAGTCTTCCTGCTGATGAATGCCGTTATAAAGAAATGATTCCCAGTGTTCAAATTTCGAGCCGTCTTAGTTCATCACCCTATGTTCTTGAATCTGGTAAATTTGGTTGGTCAGCCAATATGGAAAGGTAAGATCTTAACCTTTTGACTAAGTAAGAACTCGTATTGTCCCTTGTTTTTCCGGATGCACTAATAGAGAATATTTTATCTCGACAGGCTAATGAAAGCACAATCAGCTGGTGACACAACTCACAATGCAGAACTGTTGGAAGCTGAAGTGGTTGAACCAATCGAAGTGGATGGGCAGAAATGAACAGAAGCCTATTGTCCATGTCCTTCTACAATAGTCAAAAATCTGTTTTTATTTCTAGATATATCTTTTATTATGTTTGTGTAAAACATATGTTTGTGTAAAACATGTTTTGAGTTATCAATAAAAAAATCAATTTTCAAAAATAATTGTTTTTATATAAATCCAATTGGTACAACATATATATAATAATAATTTACAAGTTAAAATCAACATTATTATATTAGCCATATAACATAGCACGACCGGAACCTACTCATGCACCTCTTGTTTTTCTCCCTCGGTGTTTTTGATGCCTATTGGTGTTGATTCTCTTACACTCCACTATGCTGCTAGTTTCTTTTAATTTTCCTTTCTTTTATCCCTCTCTAATATTTTTTTTGGCTCCTTGTGGACCCCGTTTGGTTTTTAGCCTCTATGTTTTCTTTGCCCTAACGTTTGGTCTCTATGACACTCTTTCAGATGAATACAACAGCGTTGAAAAAAAGCATAGCACGACAAAAATGCAATAACATGTGACCACTCTAAGAAAGTTCCTCATGTCCTAGCGTTTACGTTATCTATTACCTATTATGGTGTTTATTGTGAGCTACCAATATACATATTTCTTGTAGTGTTAACATTTTTGTCCCATCTAAACTCTTTGGACAATATCTTTGACCGTGTGTATTTTGTACGGATGATGTCCTCGTCATCGGCTTCCGCTAGACCTTCTTTCAAGAGGTGTTTGGTTTCCTCACTCTACACCAAAATACTCCTTCATAGTTTGGCTTGCAATGAAAGATAGACTATGAACAGGAAATAGAATGAGAAGTTGGAACATTAACGGCAGTGCAAGTTGTGTATTCTGCTCAGGAACAACAGAATCAAGGGACCATTTGTTTCCGCATGTCGATACACTCGTCGAGTCTGGAAGGACCTAGCAAAAACCTTGGTGGGAAAACGGTATTCATGTATTTGGGCAAGGTTGGTGCATCAACTTACAGACACATCAGCTGGTAAAGTGATCACCTTTCTTCTCCGATATGTCTTCCAATCAACGGTCTATTGTATCTGATAGAGAGAGCAGGAGGAGACATGGTGAACCTCATAAGACGGAAGTGCAACTAGTGAAGATCATAGACAAAAATGTCAAAAATCAACTCTCCCTCATCATTCGACAAGGCGATTTGAAGTATAAAGAGGCTCTTCTGATTTGGTTTTCCATTAGATAAAACTCATATTGGTTTGATCTTCTTTTATAGGAATTTTTTTTGAAACATTTGTAAAAATGTTTTTAATATAATTTAACATTAAATTCAAAAAAAAAAAACTACGATCACGAGGTCGACGAAGAAGCGTCGGATGAGGAGAGTGTTTTTAAGTTGTATAATATTTATTAATTAATATAATTAAAGAAATAATAACTAAAATTATTTTTTATTAAAAATTACATGTCATCACTTTTTATCGGAAACTAAATAAGGCCGATCATTTTTGTGGCGCAAACTTGAAAACTAATTTAAAGATTAAATGTATATGTATAATTAATTTAAAAGTTTCAAATGTGAGTAAAGTATGTTGGAGATATAGTGTTAGTTTTTATAGGAAGTCTAAAATAATATAAAAAGGTCAAAAATGTTCCTAAAAAATATTATATATAAAAGGAAGGAAAACATATAGATATGTCTACTACATAAAAACATGTAATTGACAAAAAAAAAGAATTAAAATAAAATAAATATAGTGTTATTATTTAGAACATTGAAACAACAGCATACATAAATATTAAATAAACTTACATTCTGTTATATTTTGCTATATATTATAGCACGTTATTAATAAAGCTTAAGGAATGAGTTCATCTTTAAAACAAATAACCAACTTACATAAATATTGTGATATGGAAAAAATAAGAAGCTTATAGGTCTTTCCTTTGCCAAGGACGCACAAGTCCCAACGGTTTATTATAATCTCTTCTGAACCAAATCCCATCAAACTTACCAGCCCATTCACGCATTTGACCACAGTCCGAAAAATGAGCAGGTTTAAATATTTCAAGATTATTAAAAAAATATAATTCTTTCTTATCAGAAGGATTCTTTTTTGGAGGCTCGAACCATATATCACATTCATATCTTCTTTGTTTAAATCCTCCCCAACCAAGTGTGATTGTAATAGTAAGACTACCGTTGAATACTATAGAGGATCTGCCCAAATCTTTGAACTTGCCATTTGTGTCCCATCTACGACAGTGGGTCTCGAGTATAATTTCTTGAGAAAGTTGGTTAGAAACTATTAGACGATGAGGCTTGCAAGCTCCATCCAATCCAGAAAACAAAGTAATAACTACCACAAAAACTATTAAATTATTCATCTTTTTGTGAATTTTTTTTTGAGTAACAAGATTATCAGTATGCAGTATTTATAATATTTTCTGTGAACAGAAGTTTTGCCAATTTTTAGTTAGTCTATTAATGGAGTTAGCTAAATTTAAAATAAAAACACTAACCATGTAAAATCATTGGTCATAAGAGATTTTACTCAGTTTAATAGCAAAAAGTAAGGTTAGCCAAATTTATAAAACCAAATGAATTAACTATTGTAAATTATAAGTTACCACACACACACAAAAATATACAAACAACCCAAAAATCTAAAATATTTGAATTTTTATTACTTTTAACATTATCGAAAACTAAAAAAATTGTAATCTACAACTAAAAATAGATTGAAAGACAAAACCAATAATCTTCATAAAAATAAAAAAATAAAAATAAAAAAAAATTGGAATAGCTAGTTTAGCCATTTCTTAAAATTAAAACAATACTCCATTATTCATATTTAAACATTTAATATTATTGCACACAAATTTTTAAAAGAAAATAAAAAAAAACTAAAAAAATAATTTATTATCTACGTGGACTAAAAATGTGCAGAATACAAATGGTCAAAGCTAATAAAAACAAATTAGATTTTGAGAAATTGCAAAATATGATAACAAACTAATAAATTGAGTGGTGAAACTGGCACTTTATGAGAAGGATTGGACAAAGATTTATAAAAAAAATGATGTTTTGTATTTCCAACTTAAATGTGCTTAGTGATAGGAAATTTATCCAAGTTTAGAAACATACTCAAGATCATCGCGTCGTTTTCTCTCTAGAAATCCTAGGCAGTTTCGACATCGGCCTCCCTGCTCGTCTTATAGTATTTCCATTGTTTGTTGTTTCTGTTGTGCCTTACCCAACTCTCTGGCGCTCTCTAATCAAGTTCTCAATATCTCATTTTCTGTACCCTTAGTTGTCGTCGATGTGTCCATCTTCGGCTTCCTTTATGGTGGTGGTCTTCGTTGTGCGTGGAGGATTTGGCTTCCACTTTGTCATGGAAGGTGGCTTGGTTGGTGGTGCTCTTCTTGGTTTTGGGCTGGTGGGAGTCTTTTATGTTGTCTCTTGGGATGGAAGGCTGCGGCGTGGTGGCGGATATAGTTGGTCTCCTACGGTTACGGGGGATATTCTTTGAGGTTGGTCTCGCTCTGTCTGATCCCAATTGGTCATGGGTTTGGTTTTGACAAGCTTTTAATATATCATTTTTCCATGTTTTAATTCATGCTATAAGTATGCATTAAGAGTCTTTAGGTGTTTCTCGAGTCTCTTTAGAGTCTTTACTGGTTATAGCACGTTTAAAGCATAATTGGAGATATGGGAGCTATTTGGTGCATTAGAAGACATTTTGGCGAGGCAAAAAAAAGTGAGAACCGTCTGTGGATGTTGGTGACGATCGACACAACCCATTGGTGTCGGTCGACACCGATCTCGTGAGAAAATTGAAGTTGTGCAAAAGGTTTAATGATCTTTGGAGACTTACATAGTGGCTCAAAAGTTTCATATATTTACAATATGACATAACTCGTGTTTAGTCTATTTATTAGGTTTCACGGCCATTTTTAGGCTACCTTTTCATTACTTTGATTTAGAGAGATTTTTGAAAGCAATGGGCTGATCCGAGACTTTGTTCATATAAGAGATTTTGAACCCAAGCTTCTATCTATCTTTAATTTCATTTCTTTATACTCAATTATGTTTTACGTTATGATTGACATGTCTAAGTATATCTTTTTGTTAGATTCAGAGATTATCATAAGAGATTTCATGTTCTGTTAGGTTATCTGGTTGATAGAATTCGTATATATGATTAGTTCTTCATCATAGGTTGTTCTTAATTCTAATTTTGGATTGATCACATAGAACTTAGAAATTTTTACAAACACATTTTCCAAGGAAGGAGCCGCCATCGTTAGATCGAGCCGTTGTTGCCTCCCCGGTGCTTGGTGTTCTTTGTCGACATCAGGGAGGAGAGTTTAGTTGTGTTTATCTTAGTTTCGTTGTCGTTTCCATTTCGTTGGCATTTTCCGACATACCCTTCTGCATGCTCTCCTGATATTCTGGTGTCTTATGTGTTTGTTTTGTCTCCGGTTTCTGGTTCGTTTTCCAGCGTGGGTCTGCGTTTCGGCCGCCGTCTCTCCTCTTCATGTGGTTTGCGAGTAGCTTTGTTGCTTCCTCCGCTCTGTCTCCTGGTGGTGTTTGTTTCTCCGACGGTGTTTCTATGGTAAGGTGAGTCGTTGTTTTGACTTCCGATTTGGTTTTGTTCATGTCTCAAGGGTTTCACTTGTTTATGGACTAGCAGGTCCGTTTTTTGTTTGCCGGTTTAGTTAAGTTTTTGTAGTTGGTTAGGTTGGTTGCGGTTGGTTAGGTTGGGTCTTCGGTATGCGGTGTTAGTTTTTATCCTAGATGTTTGTTTGTATGACCTTTAGTCTTCTATCGGTTTGCATTTCCTTTTATTGTTTTCTAGTTTTCTGGAGATATTTTTATTTTTCGTCGATTTTTGGCTCTAAAGATGATCTTTATCTGTTGACTTTCCAATTTCTGAAAGTTTTGTTTATGTGTAACACCTTGTTCAGTTGATGAACAATGAAATTCCATTAGAGGAAAAATAAATGATTTGTTACTGTAATATTATAATAAAAAGAAACTAATCAACTTTTTTTTTAACGCTCGTATGGGCCAGAACGGACCGGCCCACTGACCCATGTTCCTCCTAAAGAGGAATTATCTTCTATTGGAGTCGAACTCCAGATGAGAAGGCGTAGAGGTGGTCTCAAACCAGTTAAGCCACGTGCGCTTCTCATAAAAAGAAACTAATCAACTTCAACCAAAATATTACCAAAATTAGAATTATGCATTTATTGTTGGGAAAAAAAATGAATAACATTAAATAGATAAAAGTGCTTTTCAAATTTTCCTCTTAGATTTAGGGATCTTTAGTTTCTTCTTCACCACGTTATTAAGTTTCTTCTTCTTCTCAAACTGTAACTCCATTCTCACTCTCTCATCCTCCTCTTTTATACCTCGTAGAATAGTAAAATTCTCTTTCAATTTCTTGTTAAGCTCAACCATGTCGATCTCCAGAACATCCTTACCTTCTTCACCACAACTCTCTCGTTTGCGTTTGTTGTTCAGTTTCCTAGCTTCGTTCTTAGGCTCAAATGATTCCTTTTGAAGAGAGTAATCTGCAAACGCCTGTTGTGGAGTCACCGCAGAAAGAAACGTTTGGTTTTGTGAAGTGTTCATGTTGGAGATTGTTGTAGCCATTGTTGAGATCGCTGGATGATAGTGTTTGGTCAAGAGATTGAGTTCCCAAAGCACTGAAGCGAAAGCCCCGCTTAAGTTAGGATCTGTGGCGTATGGCTGATATTTCTGCAATCGAGAGATTTCCAAACAACAATTATATTATATTATTTTATATAGTACTAGGGCTGGCCGTTTGTAACTGAACCCGAAAACCCGACCCGGACACGACCCAAGAACCCGATTCTGATCCAAACCGATTCTACAAAAATATTTGAATAGGAGTATTTCGAGTATCGGATAATACCCAAATCCGAACCAAAAACGAATGAGTATCCGAAATAACTCAAAGTTTTACTTAATTTTAGGCAATTCTACTACTTTCGAATATTTTAGATAGTTTCGATTCTATATATATATGAATTTTGATTATTTTCATATCATTTTGAATACAGTTTTTCGAGTTTTAAGGTATTTTTGGTAATTTTGGTATCTAAATCCGTTCCGAACCCGACCCGATATATAAAAACATCGGTCCCTAAATCCAAAACCCAAAAAGTCCGAACCCGAACGCACAAGCCTAAGATTATATACCGAAACTAAATTTGTATAATAGAGAGTAAAAGTTTGTGACATACTGCGATTGAACCGGAAACAGAGCCGCCTCCAGCATCGTTCTCTAGAAGGTTTCTGCATTTGACGTTCCTCTGGAGGAGATTTTTCAAAGTGACAAGGGCTGTAACAGATTGCAGAATGAGAGACGGCTTTGAAGATGAAAGTGTTAATAATGTTTTGTTACCTGACATAGACTCAGCACAGCCAAAGCATAGCGCGAATGTAGCTAAACGTTTGACAAACGCAGCTGCTTTTTGCATGTCTTGATGTCTATCATCGCACAACATAATCTTCAGAGACTCGGCCAACACTTCACCTGAATCTCTGTTTCAGTTCAGAAAAGAGTTCAGCTTATACCGCGGTTAAAAGAGAATTAAAAAAAGTTATAATAACAAACCTTCCAGGGCGGTACTCGAGAAGGAGGTTGTAAAGCTGGACAAAGAAGTCTTGCAAGTCAACGTTTAAGGCGTTTAAGTTGCTCCTCATGACTTTGAATGCGACGAGGCAACATCTCAGACGTTCAGATACTGTCAACAGTTTTGAGTTTCTTTGCTTTGAGTTGTTGGAGACACTACTGCTAGAAGCAAGCTTCTTTAGATAGTTCATGAGATCTCCGATGTAGTCCAAGTCTAATTGTTGAGTGAATTTCGCCAATCCATCCAAGCATGGAGCGAGTAAAGGGTGTGATCCAAAGGCACCAGGATTCGGAGATGTGTCTGCTTCCGTGCTGAGAGAAAAAAAAACATGGACAAATCTATTTAACCCGCCAAAATAGTTATGTGACTGCAAAGCCAGTGAGAATTCAAACGAAGAATTTACTAGAACCAATGTTTCCAACTGGAAAACACAAATTAAATACCTTTCGCCAATTGAATACATTGTATTTCTCAGAATACGGAAATAGGTCTCAAAAACAGCAGAAAGTGTCTCTGTCTGCATCTTTCGCCGCTCCATAGCATCCGGTTCATAGGTAACTCCCTTGTAATCAGCAGTAACCTGATAATGTCATCAAGAGATACCAGTTTAGATCAAAGGAACAGTAAGACCCAGAACCCATTTTTGATGTTATGGTCATACAGTTATCAAAACGTTAAATTTTCCACTAACAAATCTATTGCACATTAGGAAAGTAAATTACCTCCTCTCTGATCTTAGACATCATTTCTCGCTTGGATTTCTTCCTCTCATTTTCCTGCACTTGATTTTGCTCCTCTTGGTTATTCCTTTTATTATTTTTCTTATATTTCTTCTTATTGGCATCCTCTCTGTCACGCTTTCCAATATCCTCGTCAAAGCGTATGGACATGAACACCTAAGGACGGATACAACCAAGGGGAAATGACAACAGAGCCAAAGAGATAATAAAATATAGCCAGAATGTTCTTGGAGAGCAGGTCCCGATATGTTTTACGAGATGTTTTCAAATGAAAATGTTAACTCTGTGATATAGCTTTTTCCCCACAGCGAAGTGGTGCATAAATGTGTGGTTCTTAGAATGTTGAGAGAATAACGATGATACCTCAATAGAGTTAGGATGAAGTTGGCAATTTTCAGATTTGACTTGAGCAGCAATCAAGCGTACAGCTTGCACGGTCAGTTCACCACCATGTTTCCCTTCATTGGAGAAAAGAGACCTAATAGTAGAGCAGCAGAGTCTCCTGCAAACACAAGCAGGCGAAACAAGTGAGTCATATAGGGACCAAATAGATGCAATTGCAGTAAGAAATGACATGGTTAAGACAATAATCCATGATATTTCAGTTGAACATTATTTGTGATCTCTGAAAAAGGGTTAGAATAACAAGGACCTTACGACTTCGTCTGGAGAGCTAATATTTCTGACAACAGCACTTAACAGATTATCGCGGTAGTTAAAGTGAGGTTTTGCATCCAGCAATGTACAAATGCACCGAGTGACAACTTGGTTATATACTGACTGCTTTTCAAATGCAACCAACTTCTGCAGATATGACTGTCAAGGACACCAGCAGCAAAAGCAAATGTGTTATAACGTTATTCAGAGGAATCAAGAATTAAATATAACTGAAATGCATACCTTGTACGCTTTTAATAAAGTTGACTCATAGAACCGGGTTTTCTTTACTTCCTTTGAGACCTTCATCTCGAGCTCCTTTTCTGTGGGAAGTCTAATCCGATACCTGGAACCACCAACAAATTTGATGTAAGTTCCAACATCATAAAGGAGGAGGATTAAGAGGCTGGTTAGCAAATAAAATGTGGGAAAGATATTGAAAATATACCCAGGAATAATATCTTTAAATACAGCCAACACAGATAACAGGCAAAGTTTCACTATCTTTGTATTCTCATCTTTGGAGATGTCTAACATTTCCTTTAACAATTTTATGTTTGCCTCTGGATCAGAAAGTAGTTGCACTCCCAACTCTGCGAGTTTGTTTTTTTTATTTTCAAATGTCTCTTCAGCAGATAGTTCTTCTTTCACTTCGGCCTGGCAAAAGAAGAACATCATTCACATGTTAAAAACATGATAAAGAAACCTATTAAAAACACTGTCAATACTTAAACTCACAAAACATCAAATTTTCATCATAATCAACTCCAAAAAGTGATCTTAGTTTCTTTTATAGAGGTATTAGCAAGGTCAAGATGCAGAAAGCTATCAAATATGATGCTCAAAACTTTTAGCAATTTAATATAATGAAGAAAAAAAAACAGAGAGACTCAAAACAGGCATTACCAGAACTGCTGCTTGGGGTGTTTCTTCCTCTTGTATATTTTCTTTAGGCAATTCCTTCTCTTGTTTCTTTGCCTCTTTCTTACTCTTTTTAGCTTTTGCTCTCCTTTGAGATTTGTTCAATGTATGTTCATCTTCAAGAGCATCATCTTCTGCTTCAACTGTGTCGCCTTTAGCTAGTTTTGACGTCTTTGACACTGAACCATATCAAAACAGAAGGACTAATACATAAGAATCCTAACATTGTCGAAATTAAACAAGGACAAAAGATAGTTTTCGTTGATTACCAGTTCGATAATGAAGTTTTCCATCTAAAGTCTTGACAGGAAGCACATCAACAGGATCAACTTGGATCTCGTTATTCCCTTTCTCTTCTTGATGTGTCTTCTTTTTCGATCGTTCTTCTTCATACCTATCCTCTACAGTCTTTTGTTCACCAACGCATTGCCTGGCATCACCACAAACAAGATATCATCAATACATAGATTGAAGATAACCACTGTAGAAAGGATAATCGCAGCTCTTCGCTAAACCTATTCGCTAACTCAAAGTACGAGCACTTAAGCAACCACTAACACAGGATGAATCTGAAACTGGACCAGCTGATATATAGCAAGTGCTGAATATTGAACGCTTATACAATCAAACAAAATCATCCATGATAACAAAAACAAAAAACTCGATTCAAACAAGCTCGAACATAAATATACGCACCTGTTAATAGCACTGGTGTCGATTTGAGAGACGAATCGGGCGTATTCTCTGTTCTCTTCGACGTACTTTAAATCTTCGTCGGAAAAGTAAATCTCATCTTCGGGTACATCCGGCGGAAGCTGTGGTGGAGGTATTGTCTTCTCTTTGCGCCGATTTTTCCCCATTATCACTCACTGGTTTAGCAGCAGGAACGGAGAAGAGTGGGAGGTGTTATTGAAATTGAAGATTAGGGTTCAGGGTTTTGTGCTGCGAGCCAAAATAGTCAAATTGGAATATTAAAAATAACAGGCCTTCGAATGGGCCAGGCCCATTTATATTTGGTCAACTTGTGATATTATTAAGCAAACAATACTACTAAATAGTCCAAGCTATTACAAGTGGTGAACAAGAAAAACGGGCATTCTTAGCTAGCTGATCCGAAAGAAGGTTAGCCCTTCGAAGTATATGATGAAAGGCGAATGATGGATCAGCAAGGAAATATGGATCTCTAATGTACGAGAGGTTTATAAAGGGATGCAGCATCCCCGCAAAAGGTGTTGTTGCGATACCCAAGCTTTTGAGGTGGAGAACCGCTTTCTGGAATGCAACAGCATCGGCCTCTAAACTAGAAGTGATTGGGTCGATAGAAGCGTAAGCACGAAGAAGATAGGCATTGTGGGCAAAGTGAAGAGTCCAAACAATATCTCTGGTAGGGAAAGAGTGATCCATGATGCATCAGTACAACAACAATAAGTTTGAGATATTTGAAGAACCTCTTGAAACGTTGATGGTACTTGCTTACTAAGACCGTGTTGTTTTGTATTCTGGGGAGAAACTAAATTTGCTTCATGCCACAGTTTGAAATCTACAATGGTAAAATGCAAGATGTCAACAATATGCTATCGACAGTTACGGAAGAGTCATTTTGCGTTTTCCAAAATTTTCAACTAATGAATGGAAACAAACAGTTACGTTGGTGGGTTGAGGATTCAACCGACAATCGAGCTTAAAAGGAAGTGAAAACAGAATGACTTGGATTGAATTACTGACTCGACATAGGCATCGAGGAGAGTTTTCAGATTTCATGAGCAACACGACACTGGGAAAACATATGAGTAGTCGTCTCAAAGTATTCTCCACATATAGTACAATCAATGTTCACATGAAGATTACACCTAGACAAAACATCAGCAAAAGGTATAGCATTGTGGAGTATTTTCCACCAGAAATGCTAGAGTTTAAGAAACATATTCAATTGCCAAAAAAACTTTATAGAGGTGTGATTGTAATATGATGATACACGGATTTTTTTTTTTTAATATAAGGGTTAATACACGGATTTTTAACGGTGTAATTTTTCTCTGAGATGAATATCCAAAAGGGCTTATCAGGTACAACCGGTTGTACCAGAGAATGGCGTTGTTCTTTTAATGAACGCAAGCGGCTGCGTCAGAAAAAAATATATATATAGAATGGGCCTAAATATTAAAACAACGAAAAGGCCCATTTATTTGTTTAACAAATCCTAATCTCCTTCGTCATCTTCATTCGAGTTTGTTTCTGTCAAAATCATCTGAAAAAATTTTGATTAAACTTTTGACACGAACCTTTCCAATGATTTAATTAAACGCAGACAGCACAATAAATTATTAAATCAGACGCTGTAAAAATCAGCGGCAACAATAGTTATCTTTTTGGCCGCTGCGTCTCTCATTTTGCAAAGGAACAGTTTGAGTTTTGATTTTTACAGTGGCTACTCCAAAGAATATTCAAACTATAATTTAGACGCATCCGCTGCGTCTTGCGGCAGTGAAAAGAACATGCGAAAAACCAGAGAAAGATCATCCGGTTGCTCAATGGAACACATTTTGAGATGTTGACGTACTAAAGATAACCACATGAAAAACTCGAAATTTTTTTACATTTTTTCATACTATATTGTTTTTTGGGATTTTGCATGGAAAATAAAATGAAATAATAATATGCCAAAATCAATAAATGAATGAAAGCAAGATAGTGACACGTGGAATTTTAAATGTTTTCGTAAAGGAAAAAACCAAAATTCATAAATGTAAGAAGGAGCATTGATTACAATTTAATAGATGTCACGATCCAATTAATTGAATTCGTTTCCATTAGGATGAGTTTCTTTCTCTCCTTTCTTCATAATTTTATCCATAATTTTTTTTTTATCAAAGTAGGTTTATTTAATTTAAAAGATTGTTATAAATTGGATATAAGGAAATTTTAGTCCGAATATATTATGGAAAACAAGCTGATAAAAAAATACATCCTTCCACATACATACAGCCCCAAAAAGAAAAGAAAAGATCTTAAAATTCACGAAATATTATTTTAATAATTTAATTTTTCTTACATGAAATTATAATTGTTGTATTCTCTATTTTTCAGTGAGGATGATAACACCTGTATATATTTAAGATAGTGTTGTCGATTATATTGTCATACGTAAACCTAATTTAACTGTAGACGTACGAAAATATTGACTCCACAATTGTATTTTGGATAAAGACGAATATTCAAACCATAGGTTATACGTATCCGTAGCGTCTTTGGATGCCACACAAACAGAAATGTTAAATGCCAAAAACTATGGTCGTCCCATTCTGGTTTTATATAAATTCTACCATTAATTAGTCCCATCTACTCGTCGACCGTAATAAAATACTATCGTAAAACCTTTAGCCCATGCATATATATGCATGCTGATCGTTGATATTGCATTTCTACGTTTCCTTACGTTGACTTATTAAAAGAAAAAACTATAATAAAAAGTTTTTTTTATAATAAAAGTTTACATATCGAATCTTAAAATAAATCTGAAATTTATTATGTTAGCTGCAGTTATTGAATATTGATCATACATACGAATATGTGTGCACTGTTGACCTAAACATGCAGTTGAAGTTAGGTCAGCATAATTTTAAATGACATATATTGATCAAATTTGAAAATTTCCATACTTAACTACACAAAATTTACAACATTAAATTCTTCGGAAAAAAAATCAAAAGTTGTCCCATTTAATTGGCCTCTCTTATAGTATCTGTTTTTGGGTTTGTTGAAGGCATCATGCATGCAAACCTGCATCGTTTCATTTAGTAGTCAATCAATTCTCTATATATCTTCTTTCTTATAGTATTAGTTTTTCTAGAAAATTTTAATCACTCATATAAGAGAGGTATTTTGGTGAAGCAACCGTGGTCTAATGATTACACTGGCAGATACTGGGTTCGAATCCCCGAATGCACAGTTTTACAAGATTAATGAAGGCAAGCTTATAAGAAAGTTTTCAGGAGCAGGTGGAGCCGTTGATCGTGACCGTTGATGGATTCTCGTAGAACGGATGTAATATTATCTGTAAAATTGTCCTTGTAATAGTTTTCATAATCTGTATCAGCGTTAAAAAAAAAGGTATTTGAATCCAAGTTAAGAATAATATATATATATAAATTAACATAATTGTCAACAGCTAACAGTGTTTTCTTTTTACAAAAGACCAAACGAATTTAGATGAATAAATAAATACATTGCACGTAACTACCGTCCAACTAACCATGCATGGACTTTGGGTTATCTTTTATTAACTTGGGATATATGAGTCAAAGTCTAACTAATATTCAAGGAGGATAATATCGACTATGTTTAGTTTCACTCTGTGGTTTTTAATAAAGCTTTAGACATAGTCTAATATTGTTCAAACGGCAACAATTTAATTAGTTTCCATCAAAAATCAAACTCAAAACCAACATATTTAGGGACTTGAATAGTATGTCAAATGAATAGCAAAATAATTGAACGACTAAAATTAGCTATATTTTTTAATATGTTGGTTGTATATAGCAGAATTGTGTTTCAAAATTGTGAAAACGTGAAACAATGTGATAAATATTATGAGTAGTAAAAAATAGGAGAATCATATTTTTTAAACGTGAAAATGGTATACCATTCATCACCTATATATGATTTATCCAATTGCCCCCAAACTGAGTTTTAGTATCAAACTACAACTGCATAGTTTATAAAACTTTGGGTTCATAATATGATTTAACTCTGAATTTTTTATATATCTATCATTTACAACATATCAATTAAGACCCAAAAAATAAAAGATGCTAAAATGAAGCCACATAAGTTTCACATTGATATGTTCAAATCAATCTTAGGCTTCTTCATGGAAGAACTAGCAGGCAAAGGAACATTAGTATCACATCTCGGACATCTCGGGCTGTTCTTCATAACCAAAACATAAGACAAACATCCAGGACACCCAGCCGCCACTGGTGACTCAACCTCCATGGCCCTCGTCATCCGATGTTGAAGATCGGAGAGTGTATCGTAGTCCGGCGAGGGCCTTTTCTTGAACATAACTGGATGATCTCTCTCCGCTCTCTCTAGAGCTGATTTAACCTTGTCCAACGTGCAAACACTCTGGAAATTACGGTGAGACGGCAGTTGAAGTTTCATCAGTTCCGGCGTGGTGTCGTCGAAGAGGTTTAGCAAAGTCTTGGCCTGAGAGTTTCTTGGATTTGGAGGGAAGTTCAAATCTTGAAACGTCGGTACTGTTTGATTGGATTGGTCTGCGTTTGTTATTGATGATGAAGAGCTCGTTGAATTGCATCGTTGCAAATAAACTTTCCCTGACTGTTCAAAATTCACACAAACAAACGAATGATCAAGCATGGATCAATCAATCTAAGTTGTTGGTTCGATTAGAAATTATTGGAGATATCTTAAAAACAAAGGAGATGAATAATATATCATTTATTCACGTTTTCAAAACGTGATTCCGTTATTTTTTACCATTAAGTGACGTTTCCATAATTTTGAAACATGATTCCGCTATATACAATTAGCATGTTAAAAATATAACTAAAAAATATGATTTATCTATTAAAAGTTAAAACTAGTTTTTGAAGTTTTTGTAATTATTCCACTAAAACTTTATTCATTTCAGTTTTTCCGCTAATATTTTTTCAGTTATTCCATTATTCTTCTATTCATCTTACATACCGGTCAAACCCAAAATGTTTTTCTTGGTTAATACTAAGATGTGTATTTTGCGGATTAAGTATAGTAGATTATAAAACCGAAGAAGAAAGTACAAAGAGCAAGAGATAAATCAAAAGGAACCTTCAAATCGAGACGTTTTTCCCATCCGGTGGGGACTTGAAGATCAAGATCAAGCTCTAGTGACCGATCATCTCCTCCACTTCCTCCTCTGCCGCTTCCGAGGAGATCACGAGTCATCAGCGCCGCCGTTGATGATTCTTTCACCACCGTTCGATCATCCTTGTAACCGCTACGTAATCTTATAAGGGAGCTAACGTCAGCAGACATACTTGAATCGAGAGAGAAAGAGAGACTAATTGGGCTGTGTAAAAACATGCAGAGAGAGTTATATAGACATAGCCAATATTAAGAGCCGAAATGTAGAAATTGTAGAGAAGAAAAATAAATGCGGGGACGTTATACTGTATAATTTTAGATTTCAATTAATTGCTAAATTTATTGTTCAATATATCAAGATTAAATGTTTTTCTGCTCGAATTTAATTTTTATTTTGTTCTTTCGAAATTGATTTCTCTGGTATACAAGAGGTAGATATTAATGAGGAGGTTACATTTATCGTTGTACCATTATTGACTAGCATTTAAAATTTTAATGAATTTAATGTGTATTGATCTCTAACCCCCTTTTTTTTTTTTTCCACCCTACTTCACGCTCTACACGTTTTCTAACTATTCGATTTCTTTATACCCTTACCATATTTTTCTTGCATTTAAATTTCTATTTAATTTTGCATATTTATGACATTAAATTTAGATATCTTCCTTCTTCATAACAATAATATTCAACTCACTCTGGATATCTAAGTGTAGTACTATTTCTTCTATATAACTCTGGATATATAACTTATTTCAGCCTTTAGCATTTATGTTTCAGACGAGCTAAAACACTATTCTTCGTACCTCCATATATATTGTCAATAAACAAAAAAATTAAACAAAATAATCAAAGTTTTTAAAGTTTACATATGTTAAATCTTGAGTTAAGGTATCATCAGGAAACATATATAAGAAACAATATGTTAAAGGCTGAAAATAATCAAGAAACTTGTAGGAAACAATACACATATATTAAAGATTGTAACCTGTTTTCTATTAATATTAAGATTTTGTTATACATCAATCACTTTATGGTAGTTGTATATTGGTACATTTTTAATAAATAAACTCTACTTTTCACATTTTGGTAAACACAAAAAACTAGCGAGTTAACACAAAACCATTAAAATTTGTTGAAACACTGTTCAAATAAGTATTAAATTATGCATTTTCGTAAATCAACTAATTATTTTAGTATTTTCTTGTAGTATTTGTTAGGCTTGGTATATTGGGCACTTAGTTCGGTTCGGGTATTTCAGGTATTCAAATTTCAGCACCCGATAGATATTTATATATGTTCGATCTGGTTTTGGTTCGGTTCTCAACGGTTCAGGGTAGATTCATATATAAAAGTTAAGAAACCGAAAAATATCTGAAAAAATCTTTTTTATCGGTTTCGCGTATTTTAAACCTGATATGTCAAACAATACCAAAACGTAAAAATATCTGATATGTCAAAAAAATAACCAAAATATAAAAAATTACCCAAAATATCAAAACATATCTGAAATATAAAAATATCCAATACATCACAAAATACTCGAAATATATATAAAAAAACACTGAAATGCTAATAAACCATATATTCAATATATAAATGTATATGTATATTTAGATAATCGGTTCTTTACATCGATTTCTCGATAATACTTGAAACCGAATCGGTATTCACAGTTCCACAATCCATACTAAATAGATATTTTTCCCGAAACCAGAATCGAAATCAAACCGAATTTTTTGATCGATTCTGGTTTCGAGTTTTTGGTTATGCTTTTTATGCCTAGACCTAGTATTCATTCTTAGTAGAGGAATCGTCGTGGAATTGATGAGAGGAAATATAGGAGAAATAGCCAAAGTTTATTAAATGCGATGGATGGAGAAAGTGAGACTCATTAAATGCTAAGCGTCTCTCCATAAATATTTTTCAAACCTTACCTCTATATAGATACTTCAATTAGTGATTGACTAAATTCATTTTTATTAGTCAACCGTGATTAATTATTATTGATAAATGACTAATTATGTAATTCAATATGCAAAAAAATCGTTACAGATTTTTAAAAATTATTCATTCAATTGCCGTTTCGAACTTGATTTAGACTAGGTATGTACCCGCGCTATGCCGCGGATTTTCCTATAAATATTTTTTTTAATGTAACATTCTTCACACAATAAGCTCAAACGCTTCAAACTACATCAAAGGAACGGAGTTCCAAGAGATTTTTGATGTCGTCGAAGATGGGTAATTGCTTATCAAAATTGATTATACCTAACACTACTCCTCAAACTATGATTCAATGTGTATTTGCTTATCGAAATTGCTATCTCTCTATGGTATGCATTATGCAGAAAATCCTCCCGTTATTCCACCAACATAGGTAAGTAGAGAGGAGAAATAATCTACAGAAGTATATATTGTTGTAAACTCTCCATGCCTTGAGACAATGCATCTTCGGCATGCTGGGACGTATGCTGCAAGCTATTTATGCCCATCACCTGTCGTTCTGTCATTGGCTCCAGCTATATAATCAATCTTGTATTTGTGTTATTTTTTTGTTGCTATTATATGCTTAGGTTTATGTTTTTAAATTTTTGTGGATGCTTTTAAGTTACATTTATCATCATTTGTATATATCTCAATCTATTTGGGCAGTGTTGGAAGTGGTGAGTGAGTGTTCCTTACCTTAATTTTTAAGCGCTGATAAATATTGTCAATTCAAACTAAAGCTTGGAAATCTTGTTTTCGCGATTTCTAATATCATAGATGTTATTTTTTTTCTTTCTATAATTTACTAATTAGGTACAGTGATTATACCATTAAAAATGAATAAGTTCTGTTGTAGGTTACTCGTATTATACTACCCAAAGTAAGGGTTTGTTTTTGTATGCAAGTTTTTTTTGTCATCATTTTGTATGTAAGTTATAGTGGTAGTAGTAGTTATTTTGCTTCACATTAAAATAATAATGTATTTGGTTGGAATCTATAGTTGGCCGTATATAGTAGTTTTGTGACAATTTAAACTTCTACTCCCTCCGTTTCTCAATATAGGAGGTTTTAGAGATTTATGTTTGTTTCAAAATATAAGAGATTTTCATTTTTCAATGTAAACTTTAAGAGTATTTATTGTCTTATAGCCAATAATATTATACGGTTTCTTTTATGATTGGTTGAATTTATTTTAAATTAACTATTAAAACATCTTTTGTAAAACCCAATAAATTTCTATTATTTATGTGTTTCTTGTAACGGTTTCTAGATAAATTTTGGGCTTTAGATGATGTCTACCTAAAGCCTCAACACTTGTATTATTCAAAGCCATTGCGGTAAAGTCATCCAGTTATGTCTCTGAGGGAAATGTAATGATCGTTTTACAATTCATGATTCGATCAATTCGGGTTTTTCGGTACACTAACAAAAAAACTTTTGCTTCTCTTTAATCTCTTATCATTTGTTATCTCTTTTCTTGTTTTTGTTGTTGTAATAAGTTGTTTAAAAATAACATTGTAATCTCCAAAAAATGGTATAACTTTAGCATTGATACCAAAAAAAAACTTTTGCTTCTAACAGTTTGAGCTCGACTTCTCGATCGCCATAGATTTGATACTTTGTTGTTTTGCTCCACGTTCTTTGTTGAAAACTTGAAAATCCTTTTCGGATCTTTGATAGGGATGATGAATTAAGAAAACTGGACTTTCAAACCTTTTGCTTCAACTTGGGACGTACTCGGGACATACACTTGGCTTTGTTACTCGTATTTCATGCATATTTACCATGACTTCCAACTCATGATTTAGCCAACGTTGCAACGACTTCTCATTGGTCTAAAAGAGTATGAATGAAATTAGATTTTTAAAGATTCACAATGATACAACCTACACCAGGTTAAGAAAAAAAGGACTATGTCAATCCCCACCTGACCATTTCTTCCAAAGCCATTTGTACCACCTGCATAATTAGTGTTTCACTTAAAATCTCGAAAGCATCAAAAAAATCACCATCTTATTCCTTGAAATGAAACATGCTCCACATATCAACTAATTTATCCATTGAAATGAATCCATTTAAGTGTTTAAGTATTTTACAATTTTTCAAACCACAGAGCACCATCTATCAAACCGCAAAATATTATTGGTTATACCTAAGTGTTCACGAGGAGAAGATTTCCGAGCTTCCAACAATTCTAACAATCTCTTGGTAGCCATTGCAGCCTCTTCTGTCTTACTTTGAAGAATCTGAGAGCCCAAAATTTCCTTAATTTCTACAGCTGAATCTTCTTTAAAGCTTGCAGCTTATGCCTTTCATACTCGCTCTTTCTCCTTTCTTTCGTAACTGTGTTAGGCAGTGTATATGTTTCAATCTAAGGGTAGAGTTAGAATAAAAGTCAGTTGGAATAAACACAAGGAGTTAGGCAAATTGGTACCAGCAAAAGTTTCTTCTCCTGGGAGGATTTCCCCTGTCGAAAGTGTTCTGCTTCTTGTTTTATTATGTGATGCAGCTGATCCTATATATGCAAGGAAGATAATCAAATAAATGCTTTTAAAAGAGAAGAGGTGACATTACTATATATGCATGACTGAAAAATATAAAATTTTCAAAGTTGGAAAAAAATGCTTCATATTTGTACATTTTGTGCCTTGATGGACTGGATTTCGTCCTGTAACCTCCTGGCCGCGTCATCACTTTTTTGTTTCTTCTTCAGTAGCTTAATCTTGTTTTCCTGCTTCTTCTTACGGTCTTGAATATGTGCTTCAAGCGATTTTAAATTCTGAGCATGTACATCTTGCAACTTCTGGGCTTGGCCATCAGAAAGAAGGTATCAATTTCAGTCGACATCTACCCTTGAAACACTATTGCATTAGCGTCTTCGCCGTCCATGTAAAGCCATTGTTGCATCTGTAAACACACAAGACACTCTTCATTGACCAATGTTACACTCATCCTTTCTATCCAATGGTATATGTAGCTAAAAAGAAAAATAATACATGCCTCATCAAGCTTCTCAACAAACGCCTTGCGCTCTTCTTGGGTTGATATCTTTCAAAAGTCTTCCCACATCACAGAGTGCTGTAGCTGTCATTTTTACAAGGAATGATTAAAAATCTAACATAACATGCTGAATTTTCCCAAGTAAAAGAGTAACATTTACAGAAACTTGCCAGCCATTAAAAAGCCATAACTTGGATCTATTGATAATTGCCAGTGAATCAGACTTTCTAATTTCACAGTCATCATAACTAACAAATTATTTCATTTAGATTAGTACCAAAGAATGAACAGCTGAAAGCAATTGTATGATGATAGAAGTGGTATCCTAAGCTAACTCAGTCCCACATACTCCTTAACGCTTTCTGAAGATCCTGAAATTTTATATCAGTGACAATTATATTAGCCTCACTCAATTTGAAAGCCAAAAAAAGCTTGAGTAGCCAGTTTAGACGCTCAACCCTTAAAAGACAAAAGAAGGAAGGAGAAGAAATCCACCTTTGACAAAGTCGTAGACTTCTGAGAAGTCCATGTAATGCCCAACTCGTTTCCTAATTCACACACACACACACACACATATATATATATATATGGATCAAAATTCTAACGTTGATAGTTTTAAAACACTTGTAAAGATTATGTGTTCGAACATACCTTATCTTTTGCCGGAAATAGCGGCTGCATTAGATTGAATTGAATCCCCGATCTGCTCAATCTTCATCTTAAATGTTGCAGACCTTTCAAGTACCTCAGGAGGCAGGGTTTCAGACGGCAGAATACGGAAAGCCACTGTCGATTAAGGAGATGGATCAGGGAGATCGGAGACGCGGAGTACGGAGCTTTGATCCGTTTTTTGTAGAATCGATTTCAACAGACACATAAGAAGGCTGCCGATTATGGTAGGAGAGAAGAACGACGAAGACGGAACCGGAGAAGAATCGGATACGCCGACGAAGCTCAGATCTGTTTATTTTAGTGATTTCAAGCGAAAGAGAGGAGGAGACTAATTTAAGGTTTACAAAGGTAAATGAAGTCGATTCATTATACGCAATAAATTCGATTAGGGACAAAGAAAATAGCTGGCATGACATGGACGAAGGTTTTAATATGATTGGCTTCCAAAGTAATTTCATTAATTGACGTGGCATGCTCTCATGCATTACAGAAGCTGATGTGTCATACTCCTGGAGAGACATCCTGCTATTATATATATAATTTCCATGTAGTTGGCTTTCAAAACACATTAGCAACATTTCCTAAATTGCAATGTTTTTAAATCCGATCCGAAATTGAACCCGATTTTATTTAGAGTCACGGGATCATTGGATCAACCGTAGATCGATTTCAAAGAATAAATAAATGAAATTTGTGTATATAAACATATATTTCTAAAACTATTTATTTTTATAAAAAATAACTGTAATATATACACTGTTTGCATTCTTTTAACTATAATTTCGATTGTTAACTAAAATATAAATTTAGAAATTTGAAATGATATCAACAATTTAGATAAAACACCTAGAAGAAAAAGACAAAGATTTATGAGTCTAAAAAATAAAATAATAAAACTTTTAATAATATTTCAACTACTAAAACTTTATATTTTACAACAATCAAATAGTTTCTTTGATTTGAAAGGTATAAAAATATTTAATATTTAGATTGATCGGGTCGACCGATCTATCAAATCACAAATAAACTGCAAAGTTTACTGATTTTTTTCGAATTTATCGGATCATATGATCCGATCCATAATATTTGTTGGATCGTTGAATTTATCGATTCAACCGTGGATCCATGTCGGATTTCAAAACATTGCTAAATTGTGTTATTCACTATCACGAGCAAAACTTTTTTTTTTTTTTTCTCATCTGGGTGTATATTAACAGGGCCTTAAAACAGCCATAGGTACGAAGACCATATTACAACCGAGACTCCCACCAACAATCCCACCAACCAAGGCCAATGGTACCCAAACTCACCTCCTGCCTGAAGATGACCAAAAAGCTTAACTAATCCACCTCTTACAAGAGACTCGAGGGATATCGGCTCAAGAGCCTACAAAAAATGCCTACTAAAAGACTGCTAAAACCCAAAACTAACAGTCTGAGACCTCAAATCAAGAGGGTCCACCCTGGACCAACTCACAGACTGCCCGTACAACAACTATACGCTATGCATCAAACAGAGGGAAACACCCTTTCATTCTCAAACAATTCAGCTAACCAATAAGGTTGGTTGGCAGCCACATAAGACTGGTAAAGTTCACATCTGTCCACACTTTGAGCAATGATCGACGCCCCTCTATTTGCTTTCTTTGATTCTACCTTCAGACGCCAATTGCAAATATTAGATAAACCACGGATCAATTCTGCTGCAATATAACGGTAAGACGGCCAAGCTCTTGGCCTTAGGATAGTCCCCAACAGATCAGCATCTTGCGCTGCAAAGATAACTCTATCCATCTTGTGGCTGATCATACTGTCGATTGCCCACTCTAGACAAAGGAATTTAGCTTCCATTTCAGAGCCTGCGTGGTAAAACGCCCGTCTACTGTGGAGAATTACCGTTCCAAACTCATCACGTAAGACCCACGCCGCTCCCATGAGCTGCTTTTTCTTTTTCCAATCATTGCCAACGTTGCATTTAAGCCAACTCTTTGGAGGCGGCTCCCATCCGCAAGTTTCAAGGATAGGATCAACCGTATACGCGGTTTGGTGGATAACACCAATTGCTTGAGCTGAAAACCACTTCTCTGTATCATCCAAGATTTTCATAACCGTTGTCATCGGATCATACGAAGTGCCTTTAAAGATCAAGCTATTTCTATTTTTCCAGATAATCCAGATCACCCACGGGTAACTCCTTCTAATCTCTGCTGGGATCTTAAGGTTTTTTTGAGCTTGCACGAGATAGGACAGATTAGTAAAAAGAGAATGCCCTTCAAACCCGCCTTCTGGGCATGGAAATCCAACTAGAGCCCAAATCTGTCTTGCTAGTGGACATGAGAACAAGGCATGACAGATTGTTTCGTTTTCCTCACCACAAGTTTGGCACCGCAAATCAACTCTCAGACCTCTAGATGCCAATTTAGAAGCTACTGGTATCGCTCCGCATAGAGCTTTCCACAAGAAGCTTCTAATCTTTGGAGCTGTTTTGATTTTCCACATCTCCTCCTTCAGGATGTTAAGGGATGGTTGAGTTTGTGCTTGAACTAGAACCTCGTTCAGATTGTCTTGAGAGGCTAACCAGTATCCGGACTTCACTGTGTACAAACCCTTCTTGTTATGTCTCCATTTCCAATAATCTTCACTATCCACTACTGGTTTAGTCCCTAGGATCAATTGCACGTCACCTGGAACGAAGATGTCTTCCAAACTTTCGCGGTTCCAGGTCCTTGACCCACCATTTATCAAGCTGTCCACCTTCAGGTTAGTATCGAAGGTTAAGTTTTTCCGCCATGGAGCTCTTAAAGATTCTCCATCTAGGACCCACGGATCAATCCAGACCTTAATGCTTCTTCCATTACCCACCATTTGTTGCAGTCCTTTCATTAACAGGTCTCGGCCAAATAATAAGCTTCTCCACGCAAAGGACGGTCTTGTTCCAATATGGGCTTCGAGTAGACCCGAGTCCAGAAAATACATGCTCTTAAGGACTTGCGCAATCAAACTATCTGGATTCTGAAGAACCCTCCAAGCTTGTTTCGCCAAGAGCTCCTGATTAAAACTTCCTACATCCAGGAATCCCATACCCCCCAACTCTTTCGGGACACATAATTTCTTCCAACTCAGCCAGTGGATCTTCCGCTTGTGCTCCATGGAATTCCACCAAAAGTTTGCCATCGCAGAGGATAGGGACTCACACGTTGATTTCGGAAGCCTAAACACTGACATCGCAAAAATTGACATAGCCAACGCGACTGATTTTAACAGAACCTCTTTCCCACCTTGAGATAAGAGTCTTGCAAACCAACCTGAAACTCGGGACTTCATTTTCTCGTGGAGGAAGGCTAACATCTCTGTTTTAGATCCGCTAAAACACTCTGGAAGACCGAGGTAGGAACCTGCACCACCCTCATTCTCTATACTGAGCACAACTTTTATCAGGCTCTTCTCTTCCTCACCGACCTTAGAACCAAACGTCAGAGAGGATTTGAGTACATTGACCTTCTGTCCTGCTAAGCCTTCGTACTTATCCAAAATTGACTTGAGAACTATAGCCTGACCTCGGGTAGCTCTACACAGAAAGAGAGAGTCGTCCGCAAACAACATATGGTGAACGCTAGGGCCAGAATCCGAGAAACATATACCTTCCAACCTCCTGTCTCTCTCGGCCCTGTTTAAGAGATGAATTAGCGCTTCGGTGCACAAGACAAAAAGAAACGGGGATAAGGGATCCCCTTGGCGCAATCCCCTCTCAGGTTTGATCAATCCAAAAGGTTGATTATTGATCAAAACCGAGAAGGAGACAGATGAGACACAGAACATTATCCATCCAATCCACTTCTCATCAAAACCCATTGCTCTCATCAATTCTTCAAGGAATTTCCATTCCACCCTATCATAGGCCTTCGACATGTCTGATTTAATTCCCATAAACTCACAAGAGATTTTCGGATGAGTCCTTAGACTATGAACCATCTCATGTGCTATGGCAATATTGTCGCTAATAAGCCTTTCTTCCACAAAGGCAGATTGAGTGGGAGATACTATAACTGGGAGAAGAGGCTGCAACCTTCTAACAATGATTTTGGCAACTATCTTGTAAATTACCGAGCATAAACTAATGGGCCTTAAATCACTCATCAACTTTGCACCAGTGATTTTTGGTAACAGACTTAACTGTGTGTAATTCCATTCCACCGGGAAGGTTCCATCCCTAAAGAAAGCTTTAACCTCAATGCACACTTGCTTGCCTATCACTTCCCAATACTTTTGATAGAAGAGACCATTCATACCATCATGACCCGGAGCGCTACCCGGTTTAACTGAGAAGGCTGCTTCTTTTATCTCTGCATCTGTTATGTCCTTTGTCAGTTCAGCATTCGTCTGATCCGAAACTCTCGGCAAGAAGTCCCAGAAAACTTCTTCAAAGCCACTTGGATTCGATGACTTGAAAAGCTTATTAAAATACTCAATAGCAATGTCTCCTTTAGAAGCCTCTTCCTTTTTTTCAACCCCAAATTCATCCACCAGAACTTCCAACTCCTTCTTTGATCTATTGGCCTTGACTGATGCAAAAAAGAATTTAGTGTGGCCGTCACCATCCTTTAGCCAATTGTTCATACTCTTCTGACTCCAAAAAGATTCCTCTTCTTTATAAGCTCCCACAAGATCATGCTTCACACCTCTTAATTGCCTTAAGCACGGCGCATCTGATGACTGAATCACTTCCAGCTCATTCTGAAGTCTTATGATCTTGTCTCTTGAGTTCAAAGGGTTTGCCTTTTTCCAGCAACTTAACGCCTTTCTACACTTCCGGATTCTCTCGGATAATAGCCCATCTCTTCCATTAACCGTACTGTTCCATGCTTCTTGTACCGTGAGTTTCACTTGAGGGTTGAGCAAGAACCGTTTGTCAAAACGGAATTGGCCCCTATACACTTCTTGAGAGGCGGATAAACTCACCAAAACTGGTCTATGATCTGATCCCCTTTTCTCCATGAACAATTGATTGGATGCTGGAAATTCCTCAAACCATTGCTTATTACCAAAACTTCGATCTAACTTGCATTGAATCCACGTCGTACCACGCATACCTCCCCACGTAAATGGGTTTCCTTTACCCTCTAACTCAGACATTGAGCAAGCCTGAATCATCTCGGCAAAGTCTTGAAACGACGCCACAATACGGGTTGGTCCGCCAATCTTTTCTTCACTGTGTAATAGTTCATTAAAGTCACCCATCATAGCCCATGGACCCTTTCTCTGCACTCCTATCCGCATAATTCTTTCCCAACCATGTCTCTGAAACTTAACTTCCGGGTTACCATAAACAAGAGAAATAAAAGAAGAAACACCACCCAACTGTACTGAAATATCAACAAGGTTCTTATCTGCATAATTAACAACTAGAGCCACCTTTGATTTCCAAAAAACTGCCAAGCCTCCACTCTTGCCTATAGGGTCAATAGTGAAGACTCTATCATAACCGAGCCACGCTTGCAAGTCAACTAAAACATCTCTACTGTACATCGTCTCCATCAAGAACATGACCTCCGGAAAGTGTTTTTGACGCATTTCCTTCAGTCTAGGAATCACCAAGCCCTGAAACCGTCCCAAGCCTTGGCAATTCCACGATAGTAAGCTCATTAAACTTTGGGCAGTCCCTCACGCGGGACTACCAATGTTTTTAGTCGCTTGGACTCCTTCTTCGCACTTCCACTTGTAATTCCTGGCTTTCTTTTTGCAGCAATAGATTTCCCAAGTCCTTTGTTGTTATCCGGAAAGAAACCCGAACTTCCATCCTTCATAGTCCTCGCTCTTCTCACACTTGCAACTGGCCTCCTTCTGGATTTGGTGGTCAATTGTCTAGCTCCGGAGGAACAAGCTTCATCCAAAACCTTTCCTATAACCGTAGAGCTAGCAATGGGCCTCACTGATCCTTCATCTGGCTTAGACCAAGCATTACCCACTCTTGACCAATCAAAACCAGAACCTGGGACAGGGGCTGATCCACACTTGAATGCTGCTTTCATTAATTTCGGACTGGCTGCTCTCTCAGATCTGCAACGGGGTGTATCAACTTCTGACTCATAGTCGAAAACTATACCCTTGCCTTTGTTGATCTCGCTGGTGAAAACAGTAGGTGGTTCCAAACGAAAGAAAGACTTTTGCGCTACTGGGTCCTTTTCCACTTCCTTCACAGAAGTTTTGACTCGCTCTTTACGGAGAAGCAGGTCTTCAGAGTTCGCCAGTAACAGGTACTGCCTCATTTCATCAAGCACTTCCTGAGCAATCCGGGGCCTACCAGTCATAGGATTCACCGCCACTTGATGTTCCTCTAGCACTCCAAACAAAGGATCACCTTCCACTAGGACTCGGTGATGTTCTAGCTTAGAATGATAAGAAGACTTGCTGTTCTCCTGGGAACACTCTTTCAGTTCCCGCAAAAGAAAAGGGCACGCCTCCTTAGAATGGTTGAGTCTTTGACATTTATAACATCTTTTCTGGATACGTTCGTAAGAGAATCTCACTTCAGTTTGGTCACCATTCGGAAGGTTCACGACCTTTGAGCGACGCAACGGCTTAGCAACGTCAAACCAGACTTTAATACGGACACAGTCTTGTACCTGAGAAGCATTAGGATCAAAGGCTACTTCATCAACCCTTCCAATAAGCTCGCCCAAAGAAGTGATTGCCTTTGCTGTGTAGTGATTCACGGGCAGCTGACGGATCTGAACCCATATCGGAATGAATTGAAGGTAGTCTGCTGGCGGATTCGCAGTCCATCTGTCAATAACTATCACCCAATCATCAAAAGTTTGAGCTCCTTTGTTAAGGACCTCCTGGAGGTCATGTTCTGTCTCAAAGAAGAATTGGAACCTTTCTCGGGATAAAGCCACCCCTCTTACTCGCCCTTCCTTCTGCCATTTCCGAGGAAGATTGCGGATGAGACTCGACATCTTTTGATACTCCGGGTTCAGAACTCTGCCTATCACGCTCATCTCGTTAGCCACCGCTGAGCTAAACTCCGGATCGTCTGGGAGATCGAAAGGTAAATCTTCTTCATCTAATGACATCGCCATCATCGCTCTATCCATCTCCAAAGACATGATGCCTCTCCCCAGCACACTAAGAAGAAGCTAGACACTACAAATCGAGCCTTCTGTAACCTCAGTACCTGGACAAATCGCCTTCGTAAATTTTTTACTAGCTGGCAAACCCTAGCTTTTTCCACGAAGAACACCCTAGAAACTCTCCACCGCCACCTTACAATGCTTCAGATTGCAGAGATTGTAAGTTTAAAACACGTGTCAAACATCCACCAGTGAAACAAACCTTCTACCCCAACTGGAAACTCCTAAGCCCAAAAGAGGGATACTTGCCACAGTTTTTTCTCTGCTATCACGAGCAAAACTATACCGACATTATTTTCGTCTTTTGTTTTAATTGTTTCTAGTCAACATTTGTAAATATATATAATTAATAGCAAAAAATGGAAATATATTAATTAATTGGCATTTTTAGGAAATTGGAAGGTGTGACATTTAAAGAACAGACCCAAAGAGCTTTGAATAATAAAGTTGACGTTTTTTGTTTCTATTTAGGCTCTTAGTGGGTGACGAAGTGATGATGGTCACGGCCGATATTCTCATCACCACACAGTCACACATACACAAATACGTATGTGTGAAAAAATAGTTGACTTTACTTTATCGGGATTGATCAAATTGACGTAAGAAAGTTACTACTAATAAATAGCTCAACAAATTAATACTTTTTTTTTGAAAAATTTATACGTTATTTGGTGTACATTAATGTATGCACATAAATATTCAAACCTATGGTTTTGGAGGTTATTTGTTTGTGAAGATGCTTATTCCTAATAAGACGGCTAGCCCTAAATGTGTAACCGTATGCAGTGTGAATTAAATTTGGCATATTGATTTTTATGGCAGTGAGACTGGTCTTAGGTTTTCAATGCATTTAAATGAGAGATTGGTGAGGTTATTAAACTGGAAATTAAATGATATTAAATTTATTTAAATGCATAATAGTAAACCTTAAATTCCCCAGGCCTTTACTCATTCTGCAGTCGACTTAAAGTATCAAATATGAATTCTCAGTTTTTTCTTGTAGGCTGGAGTGAAAATTTATGATGCATGTTTTCTATTAAAATTATAATAACCAAGTACATATATTAATTATTTTGTAGATACAAGCTTTATACAAGCATTCCAAATTTGGATATCCAAAATAGATTGATCGAGCACTGATGAAATACACGATCAACAAATACTCACATGCATAGAATACCCATGGGTAATGAGCAGTGTTTAAGAAAATGCTAGGTGCTAGCTAATCAGACAATGATCCAACACCTAATGCTTAGAACGCCTAATCGAAAGCTTAAATTTGTAACTAAACGGCCTAAGCATTTAGAAGATTAAACAATATATTAAATATATACAACAAAATATATAAAATATTATAATTTATAAATAATAAAATTCATATTAATTTATTATCATAAGATTTATAATGTAATATATGAATTATTGTAATTTATAAATAATAAATATTATATTAATTTATTATTGTAATATTATGTTTTTCTAGACGGATTAAAAAGAAATCGCCACGGTTCATAGGAGCCTAATATATAGGCGGGGCCTAAACAACCGTCTATAACGCTTTTTAAAACACGGGTAATGAGTCGAATCCGGACTGAAACTTGTTCGGATACCCAAACATCGGTTTTCTAAACAAATTATGTTGCATATATAAGTTAAAAATACTCACATGTATAGAATAACAATGTGTAATGAGCCGGATCCGGTCCTTGTTCGGATATCGGGTAATCTGGTTTTCTAAGCAAAAATATGCTGCAAAGGTTTAAAAATACTCACATGTAAACAGTAAACCAAAGAGCGATAGTTTCACAATGAATTTTTTCGGCTATATAGGGTTAATATATTATAACACAAAGGATTACAACAAGAAGGAAATAAAGCTACAGAGAATTATATGTGACATAGCCCGGAGTTTACCAAGAGACAAGACCGACTAAGACAAAACTTGCCAGAATCAAAGGAACTATAAAGACTAGTAAAACAAATTAAGCGGAAAACTAAACAAAATCGAATAATGATAAGAGACGGACAATAACCAAAAAACTCACACTGCACTGTCTCCCCAAGTCGCACTAGTTTCACAACGGATAGTAAGTGGTTTTTCTAAAAGGGTTTAGGTCGAGAAATCAAGTTTTTTTCATCTATGGATATTTGTAGGTCGTGGGTTTCAAATAGAAAGGCCCAACTTTTATTCCGTAAACATAGTATGTCCGCTTCAAAATCCATGCGGGTTTATATTAAAATGTTAAATGACACCTTAATCATAATACATAGTTTTATAGTTACATACTATAGAGTGTATGTCATAATTATTGGATGTTACTAAATCAAATGGATAAAGGTAGATTAATTTCTGTTGACCAAAAAAAAAGGTAGATTAATTTCTATTACAAATCCATCTGCGTCATGCATGCGTAATCATTTGTTTTCTCTGCTAACCTTTTTTAGTGTATGCGTGATTATTTTGTCATTATTTCATTTAATTTGGAATTATTGGCTATGCGCTTGGACCTTAATGAGTGATTAGTTAGGTGATCATGGAAAAAAACCCACCAATACTAAGGAAATGTCCTACCAACTCAAGGATGGATAATATTATTTATTGTTTAGGATCTCTCATGTTTTTCAAGATTAGGTGTCTTATCTTGGTCCTCTTCAAATCTTTAGTCCAACGTTAACTTCTTCTAAACCTACTTATTTAATCTCATATATATTTTGTGTGTGAAAGATTATGAGCTATTTGATTTAACCTGCAAGTTATTATTTATCGTATATTTAACTAAAGTGTTGATAGTCTACAAATATTATAAAAGGATTGGTCTTCTTATGTCAAGAATTCAAACTATTTTTTATACAAAAATTTGTTTTTTATATAGAAATTTATAAAAATTGTTTTGTGTCTAGAAAAGATTATAAGTCTAAGGTAAAGAACTTACACATATAAAAAGTCATTATTTCATATCTAGCATTCCAGAATATAAAATTTATACCATATTGAATTTGGAACTTTTAGATTATCAAATTTTGACCATTTAAAACATTCACTTCAGTGATATCACACTATATGTTTTTTAGAACACACACTATATGTTAAATTGTTAATCATAGGATTAAATATGAAGTGTTAAAATATATGAATTACAGTATATATAAATAAACCTTTTTGAACAAGACACAATATAAGTGCATATGTATTATTTTTCTGCATTCATCGATGGTTTTAAGATCTTTCTGGTTTAGTTTTTATCCGGACAATATCAATTATAACAAGTTTTTAGTTAGCGTCTGCGGGAATCATCCGGAGCCTTGCCGTAATTGATGAATGCAACAGTGATTTAATATATGGTGTTTTTGTTGGAAAACAAAACAAGTTTTTAGTGTTAGAAAAGTGTTTCCCTAGGTAATGGTTTCTCTTATTCTGTTATAGTTTAATTTTCGCGCATAACTTTCAGATCTTATGTCTAGTTTAATCCGACTTAGTTTGTAATTTCGGTTTGGTTTATGTGAATATAACTATTCTTCAACGAAAAAAAGATCACACACAACACAAACACAACTATTAGAGCCTTGCCCCATGAGCTAAAATCTGAACTAGAAAGTCAGTACACTCAAAAACTGATTTTGACGTATGCATTACCAGTAACAACACACGTTCCTCCATCATATATTTACATAAATTTCATTTTACTTATAAGAAATATTCTGTACCAGGTCTTTGTGGTCAAGTGGTTGGGGACGGATCTTGGACGCTAATACGGGGTTCGATCCTCCTTCCATGCGAAACTAAGTCACATTTGTTTAAGGATACCCACATGGATATGGGCCTTGCTTTAGAGGCCCATTTGAATACCCGGAGAGAGGGTATATCCATGGGCTGCACCTCTCCTTGGGGATTAGTCTGAGCCCTTCCATAGGCTCGGAATACCCCCAGATTAATCAAAAAAAAAAAAAAAAAATTCTGTACCAGTCCATCGTTTCGAAAAGGTCCATACTCCATAGGAACGTTGAAAATATTGTTCACTTTTATCCACTAATCGTTTACTTTAAAAAACAAAATTGTAGTAAAGCTTTTCCACTCACATAGTTTGTTCACCAACCTTCATGGTACAAAGAGTCGACATAAAAAAAAGTAAAACCCATACACCGTCATGTTTTCTTATGTCGAACCTTATATACTTTATTTTACATGTTTTATTTGAATATTATAAAAATTTGGA
This sequence comes from Orychophragmus violaceus, assembly GCA_030180135.1. Taxonomy (NCBI): domain Eukaryota; kingdom Viridiplantae; phylum Streptophyta; class Magnoliopsida; order Brassicales; family Brassicaceae; genus Orychophragmus; species Orychophragmus violaceus. The sequence goes on along the minus strand of CM058231.1, from coordinate 875,681 downwards.
CCTTAGTCCACGATCCCACGGACTTTAAATATTCTAATTTAAATATTTTCTGTGTGTTTTTAACATAGAAAATTTGAGAATTTTAGTTTAAAAAAAAATATATGAATTTTTTACATTTCTATGTAAAAATTTATTTTATTTTAATATAAAATTTGAAAAATACAATTAAAGAAGCTTTTCGTAAATCTTAAAAAACTAAAATATTGAATAATATTTTTTAATATGTGTGCATCTCATTAAAACTTACAAAATAGTATTTTTGTACCAATTAGAGATTGAACTCTAGACACACAAAAACTAACAACCCCTTATAATACCATTAGACTAACAAAATTAATATTTTTAAAATTTAAAACATGTATATAGCAACACTTTTAATTATTGTTTGGATTATTGCTTCTACTTAACTTCAATTGTCGCTAATACTTAGTATTCCAAACATTTATTATTTTTTGGAGTAGTATATAGTAGCGAATGTATCACAAGATTCACAACTACTTAGAATAATTTTGGATGGTTACATAGAAAATGATTTAAGTAATGAAGGTTTGGTGATATTAAGTAATTAACGTAGCCAAGTGCCAACAACAACACCAAACCCACCAAACATTAAAGAAGTCAATAAAGACGTAAGTCTCTGACCTTTTCCACTATATTTGGTCTCTTTAGTTTGGTGAGTTCGTGCACTATGCTCACACATATTCCCTCGCTTTTTTGGTTATTTTTGGATGTGATTTGAAATTATTTTTATAGTTTTTTGTCGTTTAAAAATTTCAATATTTTATTTGTTTAGCTCTCAGAATTTTTTGACGACATATTTGATTTATTTAAAAGATTATAAAACATACATTTTCTATTTTTATTTGCAACGTATTTGTTATAGTAAAAAGTAATTAATTTTGCTAAAAATGTGATGATATAATGGTAATATTTTTTGGTCGAACATAATATATAGAAATTATGCAAATTATATAGAAATTTTTTTTGATATACTATGAAAGATTATTCTTTAAATCAAAATATATAGGCTAACAATGAGTAGTAGGAGAGATTATGAACTGAAACTCAGAAATTTCCATTGCTTAAAGTAATACAGTTTACATTAATTAAATGGATATCTTGAAAAATATAAATATATTAATTCCATGACATGAGGGAGGTATTATTAGAATTTTAAACAGCATTGTTCATGATAGTTTAATTTATTAATCCTTGTGTTGGAACTACATGATTACGGGATATCTATATCAAAGTTGGTATTTAATAAATACTATTTATGCATGGAGCTAAATTGGTTACTTAGATAAGACTCGCTGAAAATAGAATTAATATTATCAAATCTCATTGCAAGTTGTATTTGATATGATCAAATCTAATTCTTAATTAACAAGTTGTAGCTGTATGTTTTTAATTAGTCAAAGCACTACCTAATAAGAAACAAATTGATACATGAATTTTCCTTTTGCCACTTTAATTATTTTAAGTAAAAATACTTTTTGCTCCCTTTTCTTTATGATTTTTTTTTTTAAACTAATAATAAAATGAACACTTGTCGATATCTAGTTTCACATTAGCAAAATTAATACCTAGGACAGTTGGAATAAAATGTCAATTTTTTTTATCTTCTGTAAAGAAAAAGAAAACTAGTATGTATGATTTTACTTCTAAAAATGTGAATAATTCATGGATATGTCACTGAAAATAAAAGATAAGTTGCATGCATCATGTGGATGCCAAATCAAGTTAAAAATAAGAAAATGGAATCATACCAAATAATCAACCATACCACAGACAACATTTCCCACTCAACAAATCTGATTTGACATTTATCAATCCCTTTGTTTACATTCTTCTTTCTCATGTCAAGATCACACTCTTACCTCTCATATATATATAAACAACATAGCCAATTCTATATGGTAAAAGTGAATCACAAAACTGTGTGTATATATAATATATATTATATATAGAGACTAGAGAGAGAGGGGGAGTGAGTGAGAGAGAGAGAGAGAATGGGGAAAGGTAGAGCACCTTGTTGTGACAAGACCAAAGTGAAGAGAGGTCCATGGAGCCCAGAGGAAGACTTGAAACTCATCTCTTTCATTCAAAAGTTTGGTCATGAGAACTGGAGATCTCTCCCCAAACAATCTGGTATGTTCTTGCTTTCTTGATCATGATCAAAGCAAACCCTCTTTAATGGATATACATATGCCAAAATGAAGGTCTATTGAGGTGTGGGAAGAGTTGTCGTCTAAGATGGATTAACTACCTCAGGCCAGATGTGAAGAGAGGTAACTTCACTTCAGAGGAGGAAGAAACAATCATCAAGCTTCATCAGAATTTTGGGAACAAGTAAATCACTCTAACATATGCTCATTTTACATGCTTCTTTTGCTCCCGCATTACAAGAAAACTGTCATTTAGCAACAAAATTTTACAACGAAATATTTCGTCGCAAATTTAACAACGAATTTTATAAATTCGTCACTACTTCGCCGTAAAACAATTTATTATTAATTCATTGTTAATTAACAACGATTTTTCGACAAATTATTTTTTAATATAAAAATCAGTAAAATCGTTGCTAGTTAGCATAAAAATCAGTAAAAATCAGTAAAATCGTTAATATAAAAATCAGTAAATTGTTTTTTAACAACGAATTTACAACGAATAACGAGTTTTTAATAAATATATATTGCATTTTCATATAAATAAAGAATAATCATAGTTATGCATCAAGTTTGAAAATCTTATAAGCTGGTTGATCATAAAAAGTGATTTGGTATTGACATTGGCTTGTACATTTTTGATCAGATGGTCGAAAATCGCTGCTCAACTTCCAGGACGAACAGATAACGAGATCAAGAATGTGTGGCACACCCATCTAAAGAAAAGACTGGTTCAGAGTTCAGATGAACCGGCTTCACCTTGTTCAAATGATTCTGGTCCTCATGGGAAAGTAGATAACTCTCAAGCACAAGATTGCTTGAACAGCAAGACATCTCATGTCTCTACTAATTCAATGTCTTCTGGTGGTTCCAACAACTCAAACCAAGAAGATGATCCATATATAAGCTTCATGTTTGAGTATAATGAGTTTAATGACATTATTCAAGAGGTAGACAAACCTGATCTATTGGAGATCCCATTTGACTCAGATCCTGACATCTGGAGTTTCTTGGATGCTTCAAACGCAATTCAACAATCATGTGCAAATGAGAACACCTTAGTTTCAAGAGCAGAAGAAGAGTCTGATGAGGATGAAGTCAAGAAATGGTTCAAGGATCTTGAAAGTGAACTTGGGTTAGAAGAAGATGATAATCAACAACATAAACATGGAACACAAAACGAAGAGGAAGAATCATCATCATCATCATCACTCTTGGCGGCCTATGAGCTCATGATACATTAAAAAAAAATCCAAATTATGATTCACTTTATGGGTTATATATTTTCATCCATGACCACAAATATACTTATTATTATGGATATCAATATTTAAAAAGAGAATTAGATAATAGAGAAAACGTATTCTATAGTTAATATCTTGGCATTTTCAGTGTATCGGTAATAATACATATACAAGCTGGTCAAAAGATAGATTAAACTAAAGCCTTGAGACTAGGCCATCTTCAACATTCTTACTCAATAAATTGTAGAGAATGTTGAAGAAAAATTAGCATTGATATGGTACAAGGGCAAGAATCTCGACGAAAATGGATATGAAAAACGACAAAAATAAAAATTTATAGATATTGCTATGTAAAAGTATCTCAATATATAAACATATAAAAAAATATTACGGTAAATATAAATATAAAAAATCACATAAATTTTAATTAAAAATATTTTGATTTTTTGAAAAAATAGAACAAACTAAAAGGTGATATTATTCTATATGGAAACACTAATTTCAAAATTTAACCTTCTAAAAATATTCATAAACTTCATTTTTCTGTTCCCAATAATTGTTTTGTCCCACCTTAAAGAAGACGTTTCCAAACTGGTCCATCCCCAAAATGTTCCCTTACACTTCATAAATAGAAGTATCTGTGTATCATAGAAAAGATAAATGGCTTCATAATGAAATTTGGTATTTCACAGTTATTTGAAGAAGAAGAGTATTGGGTTAGTTTGATAATCTCCATCACTTAACAACCATCCAAAAATTGGAAAGGACATTGCCTGTTGACTCCAAATAGATATTAGATTCAGCAGCTAGGTAGCTTTGCTGAATAACAAGTAAACAAGTCTGAATTTATCAACCAGACAAGGCAACGTCCTTTTCACATACCTTCACTACTCTCAATGTGTGCCAATCATTACTAAATAAAGAGCTCTACTTAAAACAAATGCCTGAACCGTCTGCAAAATAAAAGCTCATTTATTGACTTGTGATATGACCTACACCATAAACACTAGGGCAACTAGCTTGTCTTAAGTGTTTAGTTGGAATCGATCTGAACCTGGTAAAAGTATTGTGTATAGAAAATTCGGTTATGAATTAACGGGACATCATTTTTTTTTAGCAATTGATTGCATATCTTTAAATTTTTATGTTTTTATTTTATTTTTTTTGTTCGGTTAAACCGATGTCTAACCAAACAGTTTATACGATAAGCTTGGTTAAGTGAACTGGGCCGAATTTATATAGACTTAACCGAAAACAACTATCCAAGAAACTGAACTCTAGAGACTTCATCACTAATCCTTCGTTTCGGTCGTTGGTGTTAGCTTGGTTTTTGCTGCGGTTTCCACTGCTACTAAATTTTCAATGTGTTGCCGGACTCGACTCTTCTGTTTAGTTAACAAACTTTTGCTTCCATATTTTTTTTGGACTTGTCTCCAGTTAAAAACCTGCTTTGAATCTTAATTTTCTTTTAAGTCGGCTTTTAATTTGGATTCTCCGATTCCTTTTTGGAATCATCATGATCCATGATGCGGTTTTCTGTCAAGAGATCGGTGATCATGTTCTCTCCTCATTTCACTTCGCCGAGCACTTTTGGCCGATTGGTTTTATGCCCGCTCGAGTTGAACGGGTCTGGCAATTCTCCAGTATCTTTGACTGAATTTGGTTTTTAATTCTGCAGTTCATGAAGCGATTGATTGATGTGATAGATGTGTTGACGAAGTCGTTTTCCTTTTTAATGCGGTGTTCTTGCATTCGATTTGGTGGATTTAGATCGGTAGGAGGATGAAGATGAAGCGACATAAGCAAAGATAGTGACCGGAATTTTTCGCCGGCGACCTACATGCCAATCTTTCTCAGTTTATGACGCGTGGCAGTCCACGGTCGACTTTAGCCCGATTTATGTCTATTTAATCAAATTATTTGTTGGTTTCACTAATTTGTTGGGCCATGTCTAGCTCATATGCTTTATACACAAACATAATCCTTCATCATTATACCCTGTAATTGCTTATTGGACCACTTAATATAATCATAAGCAGTGTTCTAAAAAGCGGTCTAGGCGGCCGCGTAGGCGGAGCCTAGGCGCTAGGCAGTCCTTAACCGTGGCAATTTTTCCTATGCATTAGAATTAAGCGTTTATATTATTAAGCGGATTTAGGCGGGTCTAGGCGGTCCTAGACACCTCTACACAATCTTTAACTAACTATCATTTGATTTTTATTTTTTGTGTTTATTTCAGTCTAATTTTGAAAATTTATTCCATTTAACTAAATTTATAGTTTTAATTCATTAATTAATGGTTATCAATATAAAAAATATCGTAATTTTAACAAATTTTATTAGGAAATGTCGCGTGGTGATAAATTTAACTGATTTTTTTGTATTTCGATATAATTTGAGTTCTAAATCTATTTTTAAGATTACAAATATTTGAATTCTGTGATGTATATAGTAAAATATATCTTAAATATATGGTAACAATGGGGCAATATGTGAAATACAAAATAGTACGGGGTCATAAATGAAAATTAGGATCCAAAAACCCGACCCAGGAATTGAATCCTGATCTCGGGGCCCAAATAAAAATGTATACATGTCGCTCCTCCTCTGTTCTTTTACTCATCCGCCGGCAAAATCATGGGAAGCGAACGGAGCCCGAAGGAGAAGAAGAGAAGCAGACCACGGAGCGAAGATACTTCGTCTTCCGAAAGTATGTTCTCGCTTCTCTATAGAAATACCTTTCTCCTGTTTCCCGAGAAAATCTGATGCTGTGGGAATTTCAATTTGTTTGGGTTTGTAGTTTTGAGTCGATTGAAAGCAGGAAACTTTGACTTGTTCGTTGTGTCTATGGATGACATGATCTATTAGAGTGAGACTGTATGTTAACAATTATGTGATTTATGGATGGGCAGATGAAGAGAGAGTTAAGAGGCATCGAGGAACAGAGAAAGATGATGAGAGGATAAGAAGTAGGAGAAGTGAGAAGAAGAAGGAAAATAAATCTCATAAGCACCACCGATCGAGTTCATGTATAATACTTCTTTCATAACCTTGATTTGAGTCCAGTTATATTTGATGTCTCATCTTGTTGATTCAAGCTGTTAACTTTGTTGTTGTTGCTGATATATAGTGGCGTGTTCATAGTTTTGACTCATGTGAGCTGGAGGTTTATTCTTTCTTGTATATCTTAGAGAGGAAATTGTAGTCGAAATCTGTTGGGTAAGGGATTGTAATAGGTATCATTACAGCTAAAACGACTGTATACATTTCATCACATTGCTATTCGTTGATGTTTTAAGCATGAGTTGTATTCCTGTGTCTTTGCTTTACAGTATGATATATGTCTTGTTGTTTCAAGCTGTTAACTTTGTTGTTGTTGATGATATCTAGTGGTTTGTTCATAGTTTTGACCCATGTGAGCTGGAGGTTTATTCTTTCTTGTATAGCCATTAACGGAGCATCAGTGAGCTTTGTACTAACTGTGTTATCTTAGAGAAGAAATTGTAGTCGAAACCTTTTGGTTAAGGGATCATTACAGCTAAAACGGCTGTATACATTTCATCACATTGCTCTTCGTTGATGTTTTAAGCATAAGTTGTATTCCTGTGTCTTTGCTTTACAGTATGATATATGTCTTTCTTGTGGTTCAAGCTGTTAACTTTGTTGTTGTCATGACTGACATTTAGTGGTTGTTCATAGTTTTAGCAAATGTGAGCTCGAAGGATGATAAACACAAAAAGAAACACGCAGAAGGCGACCACCAGCTAGTGAGCTTTGTCTTGTCTCTATCTTAGAGAGGAAATTCATAGGTCGAAATCTGTTGGTAGTATGATTATTATAGGTATCATTACAGCTAATGTAACGGTCTGTACGCATAATCATCTACATTACGACTCTGATAAGATGTTTTTCTTCTTTTTCCAGAAAGAAGGGATCCCAGAGCTATGCGTTACAGTGAGGATATACTGTCTTGTAAGTTTCAACTGTTAACTTTGTTGACATGGTTGAAAGAAAAAAAGCGGACTTACTTTAATGATCTGACGACTGAATCTGCGCGGGAATTGTTTTCTCGCTTTGTCAAGGCATGGAACAGAGGGAAACTCGAGTCCCGGTACTATGAGGGTATCGCTACTGCACCACGAACAGCTCACAACTGGAAGATCAAGCAGAAGTGAAAGAAAAACAAAACCTTTCCTCTTTTGTAGTTCTGCTAGTTAACTCTCTTTTTGGTTCTTGTACATTTGGAGGTTTGATGATACAAGAAATACCTTCTCTAGTTTGTTTTACTTAGTGCTCTTGTTGCTGAACTTGTTAGATAGATTGTGTGGTTGAGAAACGGGTTTGTAGTTGGTTTTCAGAAGGAAGAACTATCTCATAGATCCCTGATGTTAACCAAAAATGGTTCCAGGTTAACTGATTTTAGTTCCCTTTTCTCATTTGCACCATAGCGTTTAACTCTTGTTAGGCCTTGGGCTTTCGGTTTGGTTCTTTCGATTTTCAGTTTTTCGGTTTTAGAAGTTTAAAATACATTTGGTTATTTACAAAATTATGTTCAGTTTCGGTTCGGTTCTTTCAGTTAGATAGTAAACTTGGGAACCGGTTAATACCTAGAAAAAAAAAATCAGGTTCGGTTGTATGGTTCTTTCGGATAATTTCAAGTAATTTAAGTAAAAATTCGGTTAATTTTGGTAAAATTTTGGATAATTCAGATAAAATTTAAATAATTGGGATAGTTCGGATACAAATTAGGTACTTTCCAATATTTCGTTTAAACAATATTCAAGTTATTTCGAATAATTCGGTTTTACTTGGTAATATTTGGTTATTTTTGATTATTCAATTACTTTAAAACTAAATATAACTAATATTTTTAGGTATAAAAATATATTTTAGTTAATTCAGATATCCATTCGGTTTTTAGTTCGGTTTCGATTCAGTATTTATAAAATTCAGATCAGTTTCGATTTTAGTTTTTTCGGTTCGGTTCTCAGTTTTTATGTCGAGACTTGGCTCTTGTCTTCGAGTTTTGGTCCAAGTCATTTGTAATGGAGAAGAAAACAGATTCTAAATTGGGTCTCAAGTCTTAACAAGCTCTCAAAAGTTTTACAGAAGCAATAACCACTAAGTTTGTGCAACCATCCAAGAAAACAAAAGATAGTACTGGGATCCATATCCGGGTTTGTTTGCACGACCAAGTGAAAGTTTACTCAACTTCAGCCAAGTAATCATCAATCTCTGCCGGAGTTAGCACCCTGCACATAACATCTTCTGTTCAGTCATTGATGTCAATAACAAAGATTCTTTGAATCTATTAGTTTAAAGTCTTGAACATTACCTAAACACTTTGTCAGCACCAATTTTACCAATCTCAATGTTTTTGCTCGAGATCTCTCCCTCGAAACTGCGAAACAAACAAGTAAGAAACACAAAAAGGGATGCTAAGATAAATATAGTTTGGTAAACATTTCTCACCCTTCCTTCAATGTCAATATCGCGGTGTGAATGGCATCATCAAGTTCCATGTCTTCAGTGAACCTGATAAGAGACTAAGATGTCATGACATGCTTCATTATTATATCACAAACAGTCAAATCTTATCACCTCTTCTCAAGAAATGTCTTAGCATTCGAAACATTCTTTCCCATTGCAGAAGCTTTCCATGAGAAGTAAGAACCAGACGGATCCACCTAGTGAAAAACAAGATTCTGAAATAAGTTGAAGATAAGCACTAAGGTTATATATATCTTTAATGTTCTATATACCTGATACAACTGTGGACCCTTGTCATCATACCCAGCTACTAGTAGAGAAACTCCAAACGGCCTCACACCACTGTTAAAAGGAGAAGGAAACCGAAATTTAAGCAAGATTCAGTAGTCTAGTTTATGTGTACAATATTGCTTGAACAGTTTTGCTTGCCATATCAATCTTAAATCTATGAGCTCGGAAGTAACACTCTTCTTAACCCTGTTGAGCGTATAGATTTTGAATCGTATTTACCCTGATTGAGTGAACTCTTGCATCACAGTAGCTGTTTCCCTTACAAGTTGAGTAACAGGGATAGGTTCCTGCAACAGTAAACCCCCTTTAGAAGTTGAATTACAAATAAGCAACAACTTATATATATATATACTGAAATCATCAATCCCAATCTGTTAACCAGCAAGGATTGAAGATTCAGCATACATGCATTACTATACTCCAAGAAAAGTAGATAAAAAATAGAAATATCGAAGATTACTTTGTACAATCGGAGATACTGCTCAGCCTGCTTCCTACTCTTTCGCACAAGAACTCGGAAATCGGGACCCATACCACTTCATAGAAGCAAATACCAAAGTTAGCATTATAATGATGAGGCATAATAAGAACCCAACTCCAAATTTTAAGCTATAAAACCAAATATGTTATCAAACAAGATCTACAGATAGCTGAGGAAAAGAACCTGTAAACAACACCAATGTTGGGAGTCAAATGCTGAATCTTTTGAACCTGAAATAGACATTAGGTTAACATAAATTGTATGAAAACATGATGATCATAGGAAGAGATGATCAAACTTACAGACGCTTCATCAACCAGAATAGAGGGAAGTTTCTTTTCTGTTGCAATGACAACTCCATTTGAAGCTGCATCAAAGAAACCACAATCATGACTATAAAAGAAAATCTTCCTTAGAATCTCTCATTTAGAATTTCACCAGATCACAGACAAACCTTTGATTCCCAAAGATGTTTGGCCTGATCCAACAGCTGTTAGAGCATGTTCTATCTGAACAAGCTTCCCTGATGGGCTGTTTTCATAACCACAACACAAATCAACTCTTAAGGAAACCGATCTAAATGCTCGAAAGAGATAGCATTTGAATGATAAACAAGTTCATACCTAAACGTAGTGAGAGAAAATGAGTACAACACAAATCAACTCTTAAGGAAACCGATCTAAATGCTCGAAAGAGATAGCATTTGAATGATAAACAAGTTCATACCTAAACGTAGTGAGAGAAAATGAGTACTGACTGTCTCCCATTGCACCTTAAGCTAGCTCAAAAGTCTGCAAAAAATGCAATCTTCTAACAAATCTTCTGGGAAATTTTTAAAATTGGAATCAATAAAAGTGCTGAATCTGCTAAACATAAAATCACAGAACATCCAAAGATCCACACACTGATTTTCATCAGCGCAAACCCAATTGCTAGACTGAAGCAATCAAGACAAGGCTTAGATTAAAAAGGAAAAAGAATTCATTTTTCAATTTAGGTTCAACAAAGGAAACAACTTTCAATCAAGATACATATGATAGCATACCTTTGATGTACAGATCGAACAATGAACGCAGGAGAGAGATGAACGAAGTGAAAGAAATAAGCTTTAGGTTTCTTGAAGAAAGGGTTGCACTGAAGATTCTTTTACGAATTATTTTCCGAGAATTAAAACGACACCGTTACAAAGTGGCAGTTAACCGTGGGCATATTAACCGGAACCGAAATACCGAACCGGTTCCGGTTATATACTAAATATCCATTGGATAATGAAATTTAAGAACTGTGGGTATCGGTTCGGCTTGGATATTAACTAAGAACTGATAAGAAGAACTGAAAAACCAAAATATTTAAAGCATGGTTTAACTATTATTAGTGTTCCGGTTTGTTCGGATATTTTTAATTTTATCGGGTAATTTATTACATTTCATATATTTTTTTAAGTATTAACAATTTAAGTTTCAGGTATTTTTTTAATTTTGTTGGATAATTTTTTATATTTCAGGTTTTTTTTGAAGTATTAACAATTTAAGTTTTATATATTTTTAATATTATCGAGTAATTTTTTATATTTTGATTTTTTTGATACATCGGGTATAAAATATCTAGAACCGATAAAAATCGAATTTTTTAAATATTTTTTGGTTTTTTAATATTCGAACCGACCTGGAAAACCGTACCGAAACCTGATCGAACATATATAAATACTTATTGGGTACTAAATATGAATATCTGAAATATCCGGAACCGAACCGAATATCCAATATTCCAAGGCTTGCGGCACTTACTGAAAATTACATAATGCTCCAATATTTATACAAATTTAACTTTCGACCACAATACTATGTTTACGCTACCGATTGATCTCTCGGATACGCACATAATCGTAGAAGAAGCTGGTCCGAAGTCGCTGTGCGCATCACATGATCTCTCTCCATCGCTTCCTCCTTATCTTCTCATTGGTGGGAAGCATCTAAATACGCGTGTAAATAGCACTGCTTGTGTTGCTGAGATAGAAGAATCATTGTTGATTTTTGGTGAAATTTTCTCCGGTTGATACAGTCAGGTGGTGTTAATCTCTCGAATGCATTCAACGGGTAAGAGAAATGTCTTAGCTTTGATCAGATTACTGTCCACTAGTTCAAGCTTGGTTAGAAAACACTTGTCTGCTACCATGACCACCAGGTGTTCGACGATATGCCTGAACGAACCTGAAGAACGCGTTGACGGTTCTAATCAAACAATTCTGACCAAACTTGATAGTGTTAAAGTGAGAAAGACTCTTAGTCCATTGGAAGTTCTACGAAATTGGGGTTGTAACGATGATGAAATCTCAAAGCTTTTCGTTAGTAGACCAGCTTTACAGAGAGCCAATGTTACTCAGCTAGAGTTTAAACTAAGCCTTCTTACTCCATTAGGCATCACATCATCCGACCTAGTGAAGATTGTTAGTTGTCGTCCGAAGTTCTTTAGCTGTCGTATTCACCTTGTCCTTGATGAAAGAATCAACTACTTCATCAAGGTTTTGGGGTCAAAAGAAGTGTTACGCAAAGCCATTATTCGGAATCCATCTCTCATGTTGTATGATGTTGATGAAAAGATCAAACCCGCGATAGAGTTCTACAAAGGGTTAGGCTTTAGTCAGCAGGATCTCATCACAATGTTGATATCACGACCCACGGTGATTCCAAGAACAAGCTTCAACAAGGAAAAGCTTGAGTACATAAAGAAAACTGGAGTCACTAGAGACTCCAAGATGTTTAAATACGTTGCAGCGATCATCGGGGTTTCGAGGATGGAGACTATCCAAGAGAAAGTTGCAAACTTGGAGAAGTTTGGGTTATCAGAAGAAGAGATTTGGGAACTGTGTGGTAAATGTCCAATCCTTCTCACTTTATCAGTTGAGAAAGTTCAGAGAAATATGACTTTCGTCTTAGCATCGATGAAACTTGCAGCTCATTCTGTTCTTAAGCACCCTTTCTTGCTTCTTGCTAACCTCGAGACTCAGATAAGACCTCGTGTGGATGTTGTGAAGAGAGTCTTTGAAGTGGGTTTAAAGCCGTTGGTGGAAGATGTGAACATTGTAACAGCGTTAAGAATGAGCGAGAAACGGTTCTTGAAGGTTTATGTAATGTGTCATCCTGAAGATGTTGCAGATGAGTTGATGGAGTTTTATGAGAAAGCTAAAAGACTGAAACGTTTGGCTGTTGAATCCAAGAAGTATGTTCGTAAAGGATTCCCCTTTTGAATCTCTTTTCTGAATGTGTTTATTAAAGATGTAACATTGTGTAGATTTTCTGAGTTTGGACCTTCCAGTTTTTGTAGGAGGTTGTTCATTGTGTTCTTCTAAGCCAAGATTGGCTAAAAATAACAGTGTTCTAAAGGCAGGATACATTTCGTCGTTTAGTTCACTTTCGGTTGCCGAGTGAAACTCTTAAACTTTGATTGGTAAGCTGCCCAATGGCAAAATCGCATTCAAATATACAATTTCGCAGAAATTTTATAAATCACAAAAATTTGTGGAATGAAAAAAAAATGCTAAAACTTAAATCTGTTCTTTTGTTGAAAATAATTACAAAAAAAAAAAAATTATTACACGAAAAATAAGTTCAATTAAAATTTTGATTGACAAGTTACGGAATAGCGGAATCGTATTTAAAATATAATTCTGTAAAATCTTACCAATCATAAAAACTTACGCAATAAAAAAAACATGAACTACATTTGCTGAAAAATAATAAAAGGAAAAATTCATTACGCATAAAATTGAGATTATATATTATTTATGGAATTAAATTTTTTTACATTAATTTGATTGATAATTTTAGAATGACAGAATCACATTTAAAGCAATATTTGTGAAATCTCGATTTAAATACAATTTCGTCATTCCATGCTTACACAAATCTTACCATTTAAAGTAGATTATTTGTGGAATTGCTTTTTACTTTAGTTTGATTGGTAAACTTTTGGAATGACGAAATTATGTTCAAATGTAATATTTGCGGAATCAATATTTTAAATGCAATTCTGCCATTTTGTAAGGTTAAACTGGGTTTGCTTGTATCAGATTGTGTAAAACGCGAAGAACGGCGTTTACCTAACGGCCAAACACGCCTCTACTCGTGTATTGTCTTCCTGACCAGTTCGTGGCGGCAGCAGAGATAAATTCATCACACACTAATAAAACGCTTGCAAAGCTGTAAACTTTTTGCCTTCTTCTTCCCTGGAGAGAATCAGTCTGACAGGAAAAACAATTGGCATTGTATAGGTGATATGGCTCCGACCCTTTTCTCCAGAACCTTTTTGGCTGCAAGCCACCGCTTGATCACTCCATCTCTTCTTCCTCAAACCACACTCAATCTCGCCGCCTTTCTGAGTGTAAGTCGTAATTGAATTCTGATCTCGATCTTTTCTCAACAAGGGTTTCGTTTGATCGTTGCTTTAGCTTCTGGGTTCTGGTCGTTCATCTGTTTGTTGAAAGTTTCTGGCTTTTCATCTGGGGAGTTTGTATAATTAGACAGTGGTTCTAGTGAGCTTTTCGAAATGATTTTAGATTAGAAATTAGGGTTCATAGTTGTTGATGAGGTCTGTTAAAATTGCTCAGTTTTGTTTTTTTGTTTATAAAAATTTGACCTTTGGTTGGTCTTACCATTTTTGTGTGTTGTGATGATAATTTCAGAAGAGATCATTCTACTCTCAGTTAGGCTCTTCATCTACAGCCTATAAATCAACTACATGGGCTCTTGGAGCCATGGCTTCTACTGGAATTGGAGCAAAAGCAGGCTACTCGACTTCATCCGTACCAACCAATGAGCCGGTTGTTTCAGTAGACTGGCTCCATTCTAACCTTAAGGAGCCTGATTTGAAGGTGACTGCTCTTTGATCCATTTGTTTTCTTCGAAATTTTTGTTTGCCATGCTTAAACTAACTTGTTTCTATTCTGCTCAGGTTTTGGATGCGTCATGGTACATGCCAGAAGAGCAGAGGAATTCAATCCAAGAATATCAGGTGAGCTCATATGCTCTTGATGCCACGATTGTTTCTGTTCTATTCGTTCTGGATGAGCTATAGTAAAGAAACAAGATCTTATTTTAGAGCTAGTACACTACTTGATCCTGATGGTCTTTGTTCTCTCCTACAGGTTGCTCACATTCCGGGTGCTCTCTTCTTTGATTTGGATGGAATATCAGATCGATCAACAAGTGTAAGAATCACTATGTTCTCCCTTAATATCGAAGTTCTCGACTTAACATGTTGTTGTTAAGGCGACCGTCGTCTAGATAAATGTTTGATATTGTGACAGTTGCCACATATGTTACCATCTGAGGAAGCTTTTGCTGCCGGTTGCTCTGCTCTTGGAATCGAGAACAAAAATGGAGTGGTTGTTTATGATGCAAAGGGGATTTATAGTGCAGCCCGTGTATGGTGGTGAGTTATGGCTCCCCTTTGTCTTTTAAATCCTTTCGGTTTGTTCAGCATCATAATCTGATGGGTACTCTTTTGTTCTACTCTTAAAACAGGATGTTTCGAGTTTTTGGACACCACAAAGTTTGGGTGCTCGATGGAGGTCTACCGAGATGGCGTGCTTCAGGTTATGATGTTGAATCTAGTGCATCAGGTGATGCTATTTTGAAAGCTAGTGCTGCAAGTGAGGCTATAGAGAAAATCTATCAAGGACAAACCGTAAGTCTCGAAATAGTTTTCTATTTTGTCTTTCCGTAGATTCATGATGAGATTGAGTGGTTCCATGTGATCAATTTTGTCTCTGGTGGTTCCACAGGTCAGTCCAATAACCTTTAAGACCAATTACCAGCCACATCTAGTTTGGACACTTGATCAGGTTGGCATTTTTGAACGGTTTTGTCTTCATAATTCATTCTAGAATCATCCTGTATATTGAACCACAAATTAAAATCTTCATAAGAAAGTCCTAAAGATGAGCCAACTTCAAGTTCTTTAATTCATACACAGGTCAAGAAAAATATGAAAGATCAGACATATCAACACATTGACGCACGTTCCAAAGCCAGGTACTATGATTTGCAAAGTTATCAATTGTTTCCACTGATGAAATAGAGTTCCATCACTAGAAATCAATACTCATTGTACCGTTTGATATCGCTTAATGTAACAGGTTTGACGGTACTGCTCCAGAACCTCGTAAGGGAATAAGAAGCGGTCATATCCCGGGAAGCAAATGTGTTCCTTTTCCTCAGGTAATGTGGAATGTGTTCCTCTGCTACTTCTTGTCCTCAGAGTTAATGAGGTAAATCTTTATGACTCTGTAGTTGTTGGATTCTTCTCAAACACTCTTACCATCAGAAGAGCTGAAGAAAAGATTTGAACAAGAAGGTAGTAAAACTATTTCATCTCCACTTGAATAACAAGTCTTAACATCTTAAGGCTATTTGGTGCAGATATCTCACTGGACAAGCCTATTATGGCTTCATGTGGCACTGGGGTAACAGCTTGCATCTTGGCAATGGTAATTAACTAACTTCATCCACTATTTTTATTTGAGATTATATATGTAGACGGTGGAGAGGAGTCTTGAGTTGGTTGTTTGGTTTGTTAGGGGCTTCATCGACTGGGGAAAACAGATGTGCCCGTTTATGATGGCTCGTGGACTGAATGGGCAACACAACCAGATTTGCCCATGGAAGGGGATGAATCTTCTTCATGAAAAGTCCCCCAAGATTACAAGTCACACACAGAGAATTATGGTTTTTTTTTAACTTGAGGGATTAGCTTGAAATAATCAAAATCCAATTGCTTGGCTTAGAATCTGCCTCTAGTAAAAGAGGACTGTGTTTATAGAACTTGGAATTGTTTTTTGTTTTGGATTCATCTTTGTCAGATGACAGGAGGTTATTCTCTGGAATAAATTCAACAAATATTAATGGTTTTTGGTCACAATTATGAACTTCTTGGGACCAATTGGCTCCGATTGATTGATTAACAAAAGCGGAAGGTTATATTATTGTTAGCGGAAACGATAAACAGTTGAATAGTGCAAAACTGTTAATAAAAGTTGTTACTTGTTAGTGAAAACGGTAATAAGAAAACTGAGAATAATCGTTTTTATTATAGTTTTTTATATCATTTTTGTGTTTAGTAACAACTAAAGCGATATATCACTAACCGCCGCGGAGATGATCAGTCCGAGCCTTCAACAGATAGGAATCAGTGAGATTGATGTCACAACATGTTTGAAGTGAATTGGTGGCTAAAAACTATGGAAACCCTTTTTACATAAATATAAATATTGTATGAAACAGTTCAACAAGTTGACCGCGTGGCCTAATGGATAAGGCGCTCGCCTCCGGAGCGGGAGATTGTGGGTTCGAGTCCCACCGTGGTCGTTTTATTTTACTTTTTTCGCCTAACAGATTAGATTTCTGTGCAAGTTGAGTTCATTGGCGTTGTTATTTTGATACCAAGAGTAGGATATACTCTGCAAATACTTTATTGGCTGATTTTTTGATTCTTAAACAAACCCTAACATTACATGTCGAGAAAAAGACTTATATACACACATATTTTACAGTACAAAAACAGAGATCTAGCCAGTCCCAGTAACACCAAGATCCTGCTTCTTATCGTCTTTTCCAGCCCCAAACACAGGCCCGCCTAGACCAGCAGCATCAGAGACCTTATCTTGAAGCTTATCAACTTGAATTCCACCTTCATCTTCCTTTGACCTTATATCAAGCTTTGTTTTGTTCTGTCCTCCTTCCACCGACTCGTACGTCGTCGCAGTTTTTGATCCCATCGGCTCTGCTCCTTGCGCTCCCGACATTTTTACCGTTCTCTCGTCTCTCTTTGTCTCCATTAAAACTTATATATAAGCTCAAGCAATGTTCTTGAAATTCAACACCTGGCTAAGGAGATGTTACACATGGCAGTTTTTCAGATGTTTAGATCAACTTTGTTGGCCACGTGTCATAAGTTTGAGACTGATGACTTGACCACGTGTTATGATTGACAGTTCACAGTGAGGGTCTTGGCTCTTGGAGTCAACCAATTGATTTGTTATCGATCATCCACGCAAGTCTTTGTCCCAGCGAGCTTAGTGGACTCGATTTTAGTGAATTCAGATTAGTTGCCTTTGAAAGGGCTTTAGCGGCCGAAAGTGGTTATATTAACGTGATCGAAGGGCGGTAAATACTCTTTTGGGTTCTGATTCGATTCGGTTTCATCCAGATTCAGATCAAATTTAAATATCCTAAATATATATAACAAAAATATATAGTAAATTTAATAAAATTTAGTTAAAATTTGATAATATAATTAAATATTTATGATATTTAAATTATTTTAAATATTTCAATTATTTTAGTCTTTAAATAAGTGATAATTTTAAATTTATTATTGTAATTTTGGATGTTTTAGTTATTTTAAGTCTCAATATAACTAATATTTTGGATATATAATTATATTTCAAGTATTCCGGGTATCGATCCGGTTCTCCATTCAATTTGGTTCGGATTCGTTTTTCGGATATAAGAGTTTAAATTCATTTTAATATTTTGTCGGTTTTGGGTTTGGTATCGATTTTTCGGATCGGATTCGGTTCGGATCTTCGTATTCAGATATTTTGTCCACCCTTACTAAAGAGAATTATCAAATTTGATTTTGATTCAGAAATATAATGAAATTTTTTATTTGATTGTATATACAAAATTACAGATAGTAAAATTAAATCATGTTTATAAAATAAATTTCCATCGAATTATATACATGATATTGAATTCTAATAAAAAGGTTGAATAACAAAACATTAAGAGAATGTTATTCGTTTGTATTTTAATTGATTTGAAAATCTAGATAGGATTTACAAATCTCTGCAAAATTTACCGATTTCAAATCTAACATGTTGATTTTAATTAGTATTTGTAAATCTGTAGGTTTTCATTTAGATTTCAATGTTTGTATTTTTAACATAGAAATTCTTCAAAATCCAATATAAAATCAAATACATACATAAATTCATAGGATTGAATAACATGTGATTTGAATTTGGATTTCTAAATCATATAATCAATAACACATTTGAGTATGAATTTTAAAATCATAAAACCAATAACACATGATTTGAAAATATATTTCAAAATCATAAAACTAATAACATTAGATTTGATTTGAATTTATAAATTCACTAAAATACATGAATCAATAACCCCAATAAAAATATATATCTACAAATGTAAATAAAACACAAAATGTATTTAATTGTTTGAAAGAAGTAGCTAGAATAGTGATCATCAGTTGCTAGAAGTATTCGAAGTCAATGTAATCAGGATCATGATGACTAGTGTTCATGTCTCCGGCACCGTTGTTACTCTTCTTCCCGCCGTCGCTCTTCTTCCCGCCGTCGCCAACCACTATAGACTCCTTATCCTTACTCACAAAACACATAAAATCCACCGGTTCCGGTACATGCGGCGGCATTGCACTTCGTATCAACGCCCAATTCACACCTTCAAAAAACAAATGCTGTTTAATCTCCGTCGCGCCTCGTTTATAAGCGATTCGTTTTTGCGGTTCTTTAACCAACAGTCCTTTAATTAAATCTCTCGCCGCTGAGCTCACATGAGGAATCTCTGGGAATTTCAACGCTTGTCCGATCACATTATGGAGCGTCGCACGGTTTCCTTGTCCTTTAAACGGCGTCGTTCCGTAAAGTAACTCGTAGATGAAGATTCCTAAAGTCCACCAATCTACAGCGCTTCCATGTCCTTCTCCGCGGATTATTTCCGGTGCTAAATACTCGTGTGTACCGACGAAGGACATTGATTTAACGTTTGTTGGCTCTGCCATTAGCTCCGGCATGGATCCGTTGACGAATAGTCCGAAATCCGATTTCGATTTTCGATTCTTCTTCGAGGAGTGGAGGATCCGCGGGAAGAAAGTGGACGGTTGGGCACAACCTTGGACTGCTGATTCGTCGTCGATGATCCCGATAGGTCGAGTGTTTCCGCTGCCGCCGGAGTGAGCGGATGATGATTTGACTAGAGTTGGATTGACGGAGCATCGGAGGGATAAATCAAAATCGGAGAGCATAATGTGTCCGTCGTCTCTGACCAGAACATTCTCCGGCTTCAAATCTCGGTACACAATTCCGAGCATGTGCAAATACTCCAATGCTAATAGCACTTCAGAAGCAAAGAATCTGTAAGAACAAGAAGAAAAAAACTTTATTTATGGATTTGTATTCTATAGAAGGCATGGGTCTTTACCAGAAACCCAAGATCCGGACCCAAAACGGAAAACATGATCCCGATCTAAACCGATTCTACAAAAATATCTGAATGAGGCTTAAGTCAGTATTTTAGATATTGAACAATACCTGAACCCGAATGAGTATCCGAAATAACCCGAAATTTATCTACTTCTAAGTAATTCTACTACTTCGAATATTTTTGGATAATATGAGTAGTTTTTATCGGTTTTTTGTAGGGCGGATATTTTCAAATATGTTTGGATATTTTTAGCTAGTTTAGATATTTTTCAAAGGATTTTCGAATATTTTCATATTTTTTTAATAATTTTTGAGTTTTAGATATTTTTTTAGTAATTTCGGATAAACAACCTGAATCCGATAAGCTCAACTAAGATGATATATTGAAATATAAACGAGTATTAATCCTAAACTCAAAAATCCAAAAATCTGAAAAATCCGAACCGAACCTGAATGTACCCGAACACCCAACCTACTACAGATTGAATGTTCTTTATCATCCTACAATCAAATTTATTACACTAACCTCGCTGCATCTTCAGTGAAACACTTGTTAGGTTGCTTCTGTCTCAAGGAATAAAGATTACCGCCGCCGCAAAACTCCATGACCAAGCAATAGAATTTATCAGTCTCAAAATGAGAGTATAATGTAGGCAAGAAAGGATGATCAAGCTGAGACAAGATCTCTCTCTCCGTTTGAGCTCGCAACAGCTTGTTCCTACTAGCCAATGAAGCTCTGTCCATAACTTTCATGGCGAAATAGGTATTGGTCCCTCTGAGTTCAACTAGGTAAACACTCCCAATGTCTCCATAACCGAGCCGTTTCAGAAGCCGGAAATCGCTGATTCCGAGCTGGACTCCTCTTGAGGTCAATGTATTCACAGCGTCCCACCTTATGTCACCACCTGTGTGTGGCTTAGAGGGATTGGATGAAGTGCTCTCAATGCTGTTGCTTCTTGAGCTCATATTGCTATTGCTATTGCTGTTACTGTATGGTTTTGTGTTTAAGACCAGTTGTGACTCGGTCATGTTGGAACCAGGGATAGGACGGTGGTGATTGCTGAACACAGCCGGTTCTGGTTTTATAAGATTTTCTATCTTCTTGGGATCGAACAATGGCTTTTGCATCTCTTTGCGTGGTTGTGGAGATAGATGAATGATATTTAACGGTGGATAATCTGAATGATTAGCTGATTCTTTTGGCCCCAAGGACGAGACATGATGACTTGACTGCACAAGAAACAGAAAACAACATCTCAGTTGCAAACATGAATCCGAACTCGATCCGAAAAATCCGATCATGATCCGAGCCGGTTTTTAAGAAAATACGTGAATAAGGCTTAAGTCAAGGTATTTTGGGTATTGGTAATACTCAAATCCGAACCGAACCCGTTGGGTACCCAAAGTAAGCTGAAATTTTATATAATTTCGATTACTTATGATACTTTCGAGTATTTTTGGGTAATTTGAATAGTTTTGTTTTTATATTTTGTGTAATACAAATATTTTTGAGTAATTTCGAATACTTTCAGGTAATTTGAGTATATTTTTTTACGGGATTTACGAGTAATTCAAGAATATTTTCGAGTAATTTTTTCGAGTTTTCAGAATTTTTTTGGTAATTTTGGGTATCTGAACCCGACCCGAACCCGACCCGAAAAGTTTTGAACTGAACCCGGCCTGATATATAGAAATACCCGAACGAGTTCTCTAGCCCTAAACTCGAAAACTCTCCGAACCCGAACGGATACCCAAACGCCCAAGTCTAGCGATCATTATAATTAAAGGCGGTCTAGCGTGTACCTACCTCGGAGGAGTCAAGCTTCTTGCCGGGCTTTGATAACATCACCAGCGTTAAGGCACGGTGAGTCTTCTTCCAGATCAGAGAAACCTGTTTCAATGTAAGCGGATTGAAGCTTTCTTTTTATTTTGTTAAAGAAGGGTCTTGAGTTTCTTTATCATCCATATTTGGACATTACGTGGTTTCACGAATATATATATTTACGTGGTCTGCACGTCTGAGGTAGGTTGATGCGTTTGCAGGAAAAAATAAAGAACAAGATTGCAACAATTTACCTTTCATGTCTGAAGTTTGGGGAAACCATTGAGCAAATTTTACAGGAAAAAGGTAAATATTTTTTATCTGAATAATTCAGTAGTTTTAAGATTTTTTTGTTTTGTTTTGTTTTTTGGTTCAAATTTTTTTGGGGAACATGAGAATTGTCTTGAAATGGAGAAATAAGGTGGGAGAAAAAAAAGTGTTTTGTGTGTTATAAAGATAGTGGAGAAGTGGAGGGAGGAAATTAGGTCCCTTCAATAATAATTTTGAAGGAAAATTGTGTTCTCCCCTTGATTATCTCTTTTCTTTTCTGTATAGATTTTTTCTCCAAGCATATAATCCATTATATAATTTACGAGACCTTTCTCGAGGTATTTTTTTTTGTTAATTATCTTTTGTTATTAATTTTAGATTATTTGATTTCTAACTTGTATTTTTAAAATTTTCCGCATGAAACGCCGAAGAGTAAATGCCGTTTATACGGCTTAGGAAACGTGAAGAGAGGGTCTCGACACTGCTTTCCACTTCCATCCAGACACTAGCTCTTTCGCCAAAGCATTGAGGGAGAAAAACAAAAAAAATATGCAGCGTTGAAGACGAATCAGACGCAAATGAAAGCTGAGATGTTAGCGGAACAACAAGAAACCAATCGGAAGATGCTGGAGATGCAAGCCAAGATGATGCACTTAATGACGTTTGGTACTCTTCCACCAAGAGTGAGGCCGATAGCTTAAAGAGCGAGAACGAGAGTGGCACCGAAAGCAGCACTGGGAGCGGGAACGGGAGCTTCAGGAATAGGACTTGGAGAGCTAATTTAATAATTTATTGTTTTTTTGAATATTTTATAATATACAATTTATAATATATTTTTGATTTTATTAAATATTTAATTTTAATATTAACAAATTTATTATATAATTTACAAAATTATTTATTATATTAAAATACATATTAAGAATCGTCGATAATCTGTCGGTTTGTTACGGTCGGTAATTCGTTGGTTTGTTATGGTCGGTAATCCGTCAGAAAAAAATCGCCGGACTCCGTCGGTGGTATTTCTTCGGCAAACCATCGGTTTTTATCTATCGATAAATTGTAGGTATATATATGTTGGTTGTTCGTCGGTTTATTACTATCAATATACCGTTTGTATGTAGTCATCAGTATACCGTCGATAACCATCGATAATTATCCGTCGGTTATTGGTCGGTATACCCACGGTTTCTTTATGACGGCTTACCGCCGTTGTTTACCGACAAAACGGCTATCGGTTATCGGCGTCGGTAATCCATCAGTTTATACTCTTCGATCGGTAAACCGTCGTATTTCAGTCGGTTTTCTCCTCGTCTATAACCC
Organism: Orychophragmus violaceus; assembly: GCA_030180135.1. NCBI lineage: Eukaryota > Viridiplantae > Streptophyta > Magnoliopsida > Brassicales > Brassicaceae > Orychophragmus > Orychophragmus violaceus. Next base: position 852,349 of record CM058231.1, on the reverse strand, counting down.
GTTGGTTAGTAGTCGATATTCTTCCGTCGAAAACCGACAGAATTGATTTCCGACGAAATAAAACCGACGTATCCATTCGGTTGGAAATTCTTCAGTTACGGCGTGTTTTTTTTATAGTGCGATATGATATCATTCTCAAGCTTTTCTTGTTGCATGATATCAATACAAATGCTCAAGATTCAGTCAAAATGCATTCTTATATGCAGAAGACAACCCCTTAAGTGGGTCAAAAGATTCCACTCTAAAATGTATCGACAGACAGAAGAAAACACAATGTTTTAGTTTGTTAATTAGATTGTTTTAAAACAACAGACATGATTATATCCAAACTAAAACCCATCTAATTAACAAACTAAGAAAACAGTTTTAAAACAATAGACATGACTGTATCCAATATGGAGTAGAATGTCATAAAAGTGATTTGTTTATGAATTTGTTAACAAAACAAAAAAGACTGAGATAAGTTATATTGGTTTGATTGTAATCACACAATATATACGCAAGATGTAAATCACTTTAAGAAAAATCGATTTTGTTACTGAATATACGCAAGATGTAAAGTGATTTTAATCGTGATTGTGAAGATAGAGATGTTTTAATATATATAATATATAGTTGACAAAAATATATATAATATATATATATATATATATATATTGGTTAGGTTTATAAAACCAAAACGATTTAAAACCCTAAACACTTTTATCTTACCCTAATATAAAGCCACGGCTGCCACTGTTTTCATATTTATAAACACACACAATCCTACAATCCAAGTTCATATTTATAAACACAAACACAATTCTTGAAGTCTTGTCTCGGAGTCTCCTCTCTCTCCCCTGTTCACTTTTACGGTCTGAGCTATTTATGGCTCCTTCCTCTGTTTTTTTTAATTTTTGTTTTCATTCTTTGCCTTTTCCTTTATGTATTTTACTTTAAATTTATCTTAACGAAAGCCTTTAAGAAAAAAAAAATCAAAATTATGAATGAATAGGAAATTCTTTTCAATTTTCAGTTTGCATTCATTCACAAATTTTTGCTGGAAAATCTCATGAGATTAAAATTTTATTTTATTTTTTAACAGCTATAATCTCTTTAGAAAATTGGTTTATTTCATGTTTAAGGTTCTAAAATTCATGCAATTATCCGCATAAGTTTGAAAAAATTCGAAAAACTTATGATGTTAATTGCATGAATTTTAGAACCCTAAACATAAAATAATAATGATATAGTAAACCATTTTTAAAGAGATTATAATTGTTGAAAATAAAATAATATTCGACTAACATCTTCATCAATCAAATTTAGATTTACATTTTCGTACAATCCTCCAATCCACATCTTTGTGAATAAATGCAAATTGGAAACTTAATGAAATTTTATATTCTTTAGAGCTAAGATAAAGTTATTCATAATTTTGAATCTATACTATTATTTGGGAAGTGATTTTGAGAGAATGAAGCTCTCTCATTAACTCTCATATTAAGGCTTTTTAATTATTCTTAATAAATTTATTTAACAAAAAACAATTGCACATATAATAACAAACTTTATATTCTTACGTGATATATATATCTACATATGTGTTCACTAATTAAGATTTACATAATAGTTAATTAGTTAAACAAAATTAATTAATTAACTTTATATACATAGATAAAAGAAAAAAAATTGCACATATATGATACAAACTTTTATTTGGATTCTTATGTGATATGTAGATATATACATATGTGTTCGTTAATTAAAACTTACATATTAATTAATTAATTATACACCATTAATTAATTAAATTTATATATGTAGATATATACAAATGAATATATTAAATATATATATATATATATTAGTTAATAAATATATCTATTATGTTAATAATTTAAATAAAAAATATACTTAGCTGATTAATATTTATATATTTTTAGTTATTTTTCTTTTTGTAGATAAATTGACTATATATATAAATATATACGAGCATCTATGATTTCACATATAAATATTTGAAATTTTAAAATATTTTTAACAAATATGTTATATAGAAATTTTACTTTATCTAATAGTATAGATTATTATGAAAATATTTAATATTTAAAAATATGTACATATATATACAATTAAAAAACATAAACGAAACCCATAAAAATAGATCGTTAATGAAACATATTATCTATCTTATTTTCTAATAAAATAAAAAAATTTCATTATATTCTATTATTTGGGAAGTGATTTTGAGAGAATGAAGCTCTCTCATTAACTCTCATATTAAGGCTTTTTAATTATTCTTAATAAATTTATTTAACAAAAAACAATTGCACATATAATAACAAACTTTATATTCTTACGTGATATATATATCTACATATGTGTTCACTAATTAAGATTTACATAATAGTTAATTAGTTAAACAAAATTAATTAATTAACTTTATATACATAGATAAAAGAAAAAAAATTGCACATATATGATACAAACTTTTATTTGGATTCTTATGTGATATGTAGATATATACATATGTGTTCGTTAATTAAAACTTACATATTAATTAATTAATTATACACCATTAATTAATTAAATTTATATATGTAGATATATACAAATGAATATATTAAATATATATATATATATATATATTAGTTAATAAATATATCTATTATGTTAATAATTTAAATAAAAAATATACTTAGCTGATTAATATTTATATATTTTTAGTTATTTTTCTTTTTGTAGATAAATTGACTATATATATAAATATATACGAGCATCTATGATTTCACATATAAATATTTGAAATTTTAAAATATTTTTAACAAATATGTTATATAGAAATTTTACTTTATCTAATAGTATAGATTATTATGAAAATATTTAATATTTAAAAATATGTACATATATATACAATTAAAAAACATAAACGAAACCCATAAAAATAGATCGTTAATGAAACATATTATCTATCTTATTTTCTAATAAAATAAAAAAAATTTCATTATATTATTTTTATGAATTATGAATCATGAATTATAATTTTATATTATTTCATAAAAAGGTAAATTAATAAAAAGAAAAACATACAAGTTATCCCCAAAAAAAAATGGAACATATTTAATTTAAATTTAAATAAATAGTATTAATTATTAAATTTTTAAAAAAACTTAATTTAAATATTTTCTAGCACCCCACACAAGGTGTGGGGCAATCACCTAGTTTCTTTGGATTTGGATCGTAGGATTTTGTGTGTGTATGTTTATAAATATGAAAATAATGGCAGCGGTGGCTCTATATTAGGGTAAGATAAAAGTGTTATCGTTTCAGTTTTATAAATCTAACCAATATTTCTTCCGTTTCACAATAAGTGTTATTCTAGGATTAAATTTTTGTTTCAAAATAAGTGTCGTTTTATATTTTCAATGCAGTTTTTAAAATAATTTCTCCATTTTATCCGTATCATTTAGCTTATTATTAAGTGTGAACACATTATATAGTGTAATTAATTAAGGATAAAAATAAAATTTTGATTGTATTCTTAATATGTATGAAAAAACTTTAAACGACATTTATATTGAAACGGAGGGAGTATTAAAACATCTCGATCTTTACCATCACGATTGAATTACTCTATATATTAGGTGGGGTGTCCGCATAGTATTTTGTTAGAGTAAACAAAATTGGAAGTTTATTTTCATTATGAAATATTTTAGATTAATGAGATTTAGACCCGTTGATTGACTTTTTAGAGCGATTTATGTTTTTCCGTAGACCATGGTATTCCAAAACTCCGATCATTATATCGCGTAAACATTATAATTAGCCAACGGTTTATTTCTTCTTCTTCTTCCGCTTCTTCCTCTTCTTCCTCTTCCTTATTAAGTTGATAAGTGGAGTGACTCATATACCTTATATATTATTAAGGTTCCCTTTAACTATCGATGTGAGACATTATGTCCCTAATACGATGACTTTTTTAAAGGAAAAATTAACATAACCTAGAAAATTCGATTTTAGGAAAATTAACATAACCTATATGACTCGATTTTTAAGGAAAATTAACATAATTAAGAAGAATAAAATTCATTAAAGGTAAACTTGTAATTAACCTCATGAGAATGAATCTTGTGCATTCTCACTTTTCAATTATATAATTAGATTTCATTTTTTCTCTATCAGTCTAAACTTCGATTATTTTTTATCAACTTGGTATATATTCATGCTGTTACTTTGGTCCGAAGCAAGATGGTTCTATTGAAGTCAGAGCACATGTCTCGTCTGAGGTCCAGGTAAAGTTCTAATCACCATTACATCTATAAATGAATACTGCCAAAAATAACAATATCACAAGTCATGTGTCTGATTCTTCTGATGTTAAATTGATATCAGAAGGGTTTTTACAATGTAGATGAGCAATCGTTCGCACTCAAAAGTGAGCTTGTGGGAAACACATCCAAGGTTATAAAGACTTAAGAAGATATGAAACAGCTTCATGTTTTAAATTTGGTTTGTTGATTTTGTCTCTCTCTGTTTACAGGTGAATGAAATGAGCAGAGGATATGAATTGGTTAATGGAAAGCTATCGTACAACCACAAATCATCTTCAACTGCATCTCAAAGCCCACCCTCGATAAGCTTAAAACCTGTGATTCTCGTGAACAAACGTTATGCTGCTGATTCTGTAGAATCCCACCACTGTTTCAGAACCATTTTGAAACTACTCTTTTGTGAGATTTCGTTAATCACCAACGTGCCTTGTAATCAAAGAAACTGAGATGACAATTTGAGGTTAAATTAGCCTTTTATAGAAAACAGATAAAGACCCATTAGAGCTCTCTATAAGGTCGAAAGTGATTTGTTTCCATTTCGGTAAAGCCCAATATGCTATACCCCATAAGGCTTTTTATATAGAGATTGCATCTTTTATACATGACCATGTAATGGACTACTAGGCTACTCGTTTGCTAGTATGTTCTTCAGATCATAACTTAGGTTTCGAATGGTAATTACGGTCATAGTGGACAAATTAAATGCGGACCAAACCACTTTATTTTTAGAGTGGACAACAGTTCGCTGCGGACCGCACTTATTTGTACATAAAATTAGTCCGCACTTTGTCCACAACGGACCGCTTTTACTTTTTTTTTATCCGCACTTTTGTAAACTAATTATTATGAATGATAAACAAAAGTGGTCTTGACTGCTCACGGACTAATCCACTTTGATCGATGTTACCATTCAAAGCCATAAAGAACAACAACAAAGCTTTATATAAAGAGTCTAGAATGATGAAGTCAACAAAGATTAATTCATCACATCTAATATATATATATATATTCATTGGTTAAATACTCAATAGACTACAGAAAATGGCTATGATTTCTTTATGCAATCTTATACAATAGGTAATCACACAGAAAATCAACTGAATACACACAAAATAAATGAAAAGACGGAAAGAAAACTGATAAATAAAATCATATAGATGTGAAGCAGACACGTTTAGGCCACGGCAAAGACAGAACGTGGCACCTTGTAATTCTCTTGGTCTCCATAAATTTGGATTATTATTGTTTCATGTGATTTATATTACTTTGGGTTATATGGCTTCTTATGTGATGTTGACAAATATGTATATACCTTGATCCCGAAGCAAATATCTACTTTGGATCATATAATACTAATGGAAGTTAATTTTTATAGAATAGTTCATTCTTGTAGTGTTGTATGATAGTTATATATATTTATATATATAGTTATAGACTTATAGTTATAGACCTGCGAAATAATTTTAATATGATACGTTTTTTGGATCTGGATTTACGTAGAAATATTGAATGTGCCACTTGACACCTAATGATACCAAATTTTTTTAAAAAGAAAACTCAGATTGCAATAATGGAACCATCTCATTGATATGAGATCTCAATCTACAAATCTTGATTAACATTTAAAAAATAAAATCCATACAACTGTTGCGTCTATGAATTGTTCACCTCTTTCCATCGAATAAAAATATATTAAAAACGTGTGCACATAAAAACAATTTGAGAGGTGTCAAGGAAAAAAAAAAACAATTTGAGAAATTATATACCTGGTTTAGAGAAAAGGTCCTACAAAAAAAAAAAAATCTTATTAATTTGTGGTGTTGCTCGGATTGAAGGATGCATGAAGAGAGAGAGAGAGATAGATATGGGCACTTTTACCCATATCCGTGAATCCAACCCGGACCGATCCAAAAACTGCGGATTGGATCGAGTCCGGATTCTTCATTTTTAATCTATTGAATATAATGATTGAATACTTGCGAGTATGGATTCGGGTCTGGATTTTATCAGTGGATCTTTCGGATACCGTTAAAACTTGTACATAATAACTATGTAATTGTTAGAACATGTTAATAACATGTTGAAACTTGTAAAAAATATGTTAATAACTGACCCGGTAAAATTTGGATAGAATTTGATATGACAATTTGATCCGATAGAGCCTGAAAAAAACTTGATAAAATCTATAGGTTTTAGATATTTTAAATATTTTCGAGTATTTTTGGATATATATATTTTTAAATATTTTTGAATATTTATATGTTTATGGATATTTTCGATCCGAAAATACCAAAAAAAAACTTGTAAATACTTGAAACCAAATGGTACTTATAAAAATGCGAGTCTTTGCAGGTATGTCAGATCCGATTGATCCGGATCCGAGAAGATCCGATCCGAACTTAACCCAAAAATATACATATTATTAAATGGGTCTTATATTTTTATACTCGTTAGACTCGAAATCTGCGAGGATTCAACCTGAATCCGATCCAAAGACCCGAATACCCAAACCTAGAAACACATTGTAAAATCCAATTGTTTTAAACTAATCTAATATGAGAAAATGTCAAACAAATCCTGAACTTTGCAAAACTGGCCAAAAAATACTTGAATTACTGAACCGACCAAAAAATACCTAAACTTTTTTGTTGACTTCCAAATAAACATCAAAATTTTCATTGACTTAGCCAAATTAACATACCGTTAACTAATCTAACAGAATAATTAGATGACGTTAAATTTGCCGTTTACTGTTCTGCTAATACGAAACGATGTAGTTTTGGTTTAATATAAAAATAAAACCCCAGCCACCACCTATGCTCGAACTCGGGTGTAGTGTGATATGGGAGCACGATTGTCGCCACTAAGCTAATGGAATTTCATTGATAATGCTCACACATAATTTTAGTTAAAGTGTCTTTCATCTTTATTCCCAATTAAATTTCTAAATCGAAAACTTGAACCCTAATTTTTAGAAATGCAAATCGATTCCCAGTATGCTTCCTTCTTATTGGAATCGAGATTTGATATCTCATAATCGAAATCATATACCTTTGTCGATATTGGAAACCAATAAATCGAGATTTCTAAATTTGTCTGTTTTGACTTCCTCTATGTTTTTGTTTCTCGGTATTTGAAGAACTTGTATATATTCCATGATACATATTTTTTTTGCCTTGTAAGGCAAAAGATTGACGTTTGCTTATTTGAAAAAATTGAAAATTTTCTAGTGATTGAGGTCCGCTTATTTAAAAAAAAATTGAAAAACCCAGCAACCACCTTTTACTTATTCCTAATCGCAGCTACGAAATCGAATTGGGTTTCTAGAAATTAGGGTTCAAGTTTTCGATTTGAAAATTTAATTTGGAATAAAAATGAAAGACACTTTAACTAAAATTGTGTATGAGTATTACCAATGAATTGCCATTCCTATTCCCATATCACACCACACCCGAGTTTGAGCCTATGTGGTGGCTGTGTTTTTATTTTTTATTAAACCAAAACGACGTCGTTTCGTATTAATAGAACAGTAAACATCAAATTTAACGTCATCTAATTATTCTGTTAGATTAGTTAACAGTGTGTTAATTTGGTTAAGTTAACGAAAAGTTTGATGTTTATTTGGAAGTCAACAAAAAGTTTATGTATTTTTTGGTCGGTTTAGTAATTCAGATATTTTTTGACTAGTTTTACAAAGTTTATGATTTGTTTGACATTTTTTTCAATATATTATTTTTTTTCCTTTTAAACATATTCTATGCTTTTTATAATTTGGCCGACCATGAGAACTGGTCCTATCTTTCATATTTTTCACAGAAATATAGATTCCTATTATAGAATTATTGTGTTGGCTAACGCCAAATTATTATTCATTTATATACACAAATCTATTGAAAGAGTTGTGTAAGAATAGATTCCCCAGATGGAAAAGTTGGCAAGATAAGATGTTTTAATTTGGTCTTTAGCCTAATCCAACGGTTAACGTTTAATTCATCTCATGATTCCATGACGTGGATTATTCTTGACCCTCCAACTGTACCTCTTTCCAACCTCTTTTTATAAATATTTTTTTATCCTTTTCTATATTTTTCTCAACTAAAATAATTAAGAAGAATAAAAGACAAAAAAGGGCAAAAAACCTCTGTTCTTCGTTGACAAAAAAACCCTCTGCTCTTCTACTTTCTTCTTCATCAGCCATCACCGTTCTTCTCTATCTCTCTCTATATCTAATCATCTCTCAGTTGTTATCTGTTGCGTATCTGTACTTTGTTTTCAGGTGATAAAGGATATCTTCTGCTGAATGTTCTTGATGAGGAGACTTTTTTTTTTCTTGTTTATTAGTTAAAGAAACAAACCTCTGTAAAACAGATAATTCAATTATGGTTCCTTCTTTGAAAAGTTTTATATTTCCTTTTGTTTTTCTTTAATCAGTTTTCTTTAATCAAACACATAAATCTTAAACACTTCTTCGTTGATCTTTAACTTCGTGGTTCTTTCTTGATATTAGACTACTCAACAGTCTTATCTACAGAAAGAAAAACGAATAATGATATATATGTATATTAGTATATATAGATATCGTTCATCACGCCTAGTTGTTAGTTTTGATCGGTACGACTAAATATTCAGACATCAGTTCACGTTTCAGACATATATATATATCATTCTAAGTTGATTGGTTTCTTGGTAAATTTATGAATCTGATATCTATTGGAACGTTTGTTACATGTTTCAGCCATTGAAGATATGGTGAAGAGCCTTAAAGTTGATCCTCTTGCTAAGGTCTCTGCCTCCACCACTTCCATGGTAAAAAACATTATTTTCTTTTGTAATATATGATTGCGTTTTCGTTTTCGAATGTTTTAACAACATATCCCTTGTGTTCTTGTTGTTTTGGTTTCTGGTGTTTAGAAGAGCCACCAATCAGAGCCATATTATGAAACTCTTGAGACATATCAAGGCCTGCCTTGTCCTTATGGTGGCTACTATGGATTCTACTATCCAGGTTTTGTTTCTTTTTTAAACACTGACAATTAATTTTCTTATTCTAAAATCTGAATTAGTGTGTTCTTTAACAGGCCTTGATGGTTCAGTTGGAGAACCAAATGATAATAATGGATACTATGGCTATGGAACAGAAGTTCAATACCCGGTAAGTAATTATTTCTTTGTAAATAAAGATTTAGAAGAGATTTTTAACTGACCTTTTTTTCTTGATCTTGATCTTGAAGGTTATGCAAGGAGAAAATGGATCTTTAATCTACTTGATGCCAGGGTACCAATCTTATGATGTTAGTCCCACTTATATGCCTATAAGCCCGGTCGGTGTATCGAGTCAGCCACTTCACTCACCCATGTATGCAGCTCAAGGGTATTATCAGAACCAATATGGTTATGGAGATGTCTCATCTCCAACCTATTTATGGGACCCTATTGGAGACAAGTATGTGTATGGTGTTGCTTCAAATAACCAACCTTTGAAACAGAACATATCTTCTTCAAGTCATAACCATAGTAACAATTATTACCCAAAGAGCAAGACTTCTTTCATGGGAGATCGTCCTAAGACACCGCGAAAGGTAAACTCTTTCATCATTTAGGTTTTGAATGGTTACTGCGGTCGCAGTGAACAAAATTAATTGCGGACTAAAACATTTTACTTTTGGGGCGTGACTACCTCCGCTGTGTACCAAGTTTATTTCTTCACAGAAATGGTCTGCAACGGACTTCTTTGATTTTTTTCTGTCTGCACACGTTGTAAACCAAAAATTGTGAATGGTATAAAAGCGGTGTTGACCATTTATGGACTAATCCGTTCTGTCCACAACTACCATTCAAAGCTGTATCCTTCTTCTCTCTTTCACATTTTAAGAAGGTTTGACTGATCTTTTTCTTGGTTGTTCGGTTGATGTTAATATGTATTACAGAACAGCTATGCTCCAGTCCCACTGCATAATCAAGAAAGAGGTGGAACTGCATATCCGTTGGACCCGTTAAGGAAAAAGTCTGGATCTTCAAACCGGGATGAAACAGAGAAGGCGAAAACAAGAAACAAAGAAAATGGTAATAGCATGAGTGCAAATGTCCAAGATGATGGAGAATGTGAGTCTTGTTCGTTGGATGTTGGGAATGGAAGAAGCAACGGTGTAGGTTCTGTGATCAATAGGGATCAATATAACCTCTCTAGCTTTCAGACCAAATATGAGGAAGCAATATTCTTTGTGATAAAATCTTATAGCGAAGATGATATTCACAAGAGCATCAAGTACAATGTTTGGTCTAGTACTCTCAATGGGAACAAGAAGTTAGACAATGCATATCAAGAATCTCAAAAGAAGATTGCTGAGAAAGGTGGAGGAATGTGCCCGGTTTTCCTTTTCTACTCGGTAATCTGATCGGAATGTCCTCAAGAACTCCTTCTGGAATCCTTTTATGATGGTTTTCGCGATATCAATATTCATTTTTGTGGTCTCTGATTGGTTTTATTGGACTTCAGGTGAATGCAAGTGGCCAGTTTTGTGGTGTGGCTGAGATGACTGGGAGAGTGGATTATGAGAAAAGCATGGACTTTTGGCAGCAAGATAAGTGGACTGGCTATTTTCCGGTTAAGTGGCACATAATCAAAGATGTTCCAAATCCGCAATTACGACATATAATACTAGAGAACAATGAGAACAAACCTGTAACAAATAGCAGAGACACACAGGAGGTAATAATAGTCTACTTGTGGATCAAGAAAGTGAATGATTGTCATTCTCATGCTGTTTAAACATTGTAATTCATATATATAGGTGAGGTTGCCACAAGGGAATGAAGTGTTGAACATCTTCAAAAACTATGCAGCAAAGACATCTATATTAGATGATTTCGATTTTTATGAAAATAGAGAGAAGGTTATGGTACAGAAGAAGCTAAGGTTTCCTCCGGCTCAGACAAAGGTCCTGATTTAGACCTTGTAATCATCTTCTTCTTGTTCTATGTGTGTTATTCTGACAAGATATATGGCCTCTTTTCTCTCTTTATGTTTTTGGTTACAGAAGAAAGAAGAAGACTTGGTTGCTGACTTCCAAACAATGGAGATATCAAATACAGACAAAGAGGGAAACACAGACTTAACCGGGGCTCTGAACTAACTAGAAGAAGTTGTAGTGTTTTTGGTTTGGTTTTTTAAAGTCAAGATAAACCGTCCGATTGTTTCGGATTGCTTTGATTTTTATAACAAGTGATTGGCTTCTTGTTCTATTATTTTGTTGTATGGTGTAATGTTGGGTTTCTTGTTTACGATATGTTTTGCAGTTTGTAATCATTGGCAATGATAGAATTTGGTTTTATAGGTGATGAATGATGGTATATCACTTGTTCACTTTTTCACCATTATTTTTTTACCAATTGTAACATTTTCAAGTTTGTAAAACGTGATTCTGCTATATATAACTAGTCAGCTAAAAATATAATTAGAAAAAAATAAAACATGATTAATCTACTAAAACTAGCTTCAGTTTTACAGAAACTTGATTCGGTTCAGTTCGTCCGGCTATCTGATATACCAAGTAAGCCCGAAATCTGAATATCGGACAAAACAAAGAAGAAAAGGATTAGACAGACATGACATCAGTTCTCTACGGAGCCTGCCTGGCTAACTCTTGTAGGGCTTAACAGGTGGAAAAAATGATGAACCGTGTACCCAAAACAGATCACGGCTGACTCGGGGGCTGTCCTCGACCACGTGGGATTCGGCCACCACGAGTGTTTAGTCGATTGCTTCCTCGAATGTTTACAACTCGACCACGACCTCTAGGTGGAACTGGTAAAGGAACTCGGTTGACTGGTGAAGGTGTTCGGGTTCCTCCTAGAGTGACTACTCCAGCTTGTCTTAAAGCTGCTTGCTCTTTTGCTTTTTTAGCTATATCAATAGTTCCACTTGTCGACGCTGCTTTTTTCGTTTCTTCAGTTTCTGGAGTCTCGCTCGGACTAGGTGGAGTGGCAGATGGTGCGACAGTTGTGGTCTCTGGTTTGAGATCGGTTTCTGCTACTTGTTGATTGTTAGAGGCTTCTTCAGCAGCTACATCACCTCCTTCATCGTTCTTAACATCTTCTAGTGGTGGTTCAATGGTTGTTTCAGGTTCCTCCATTGTTGTCTCTATCCTACTAGGTGACTGCGTGGGTAGGATGGTTGTTTCATCTGTAGTCTCATAGAGATCTTCCAGAGAATCTAGATCGAGCTCTCCTTCTTCTTTATCCAATTCCACGTCTGTAAGAAAATCTTGATTCTCTTGTTCGGTCTGATCTTTAAACTCTTCTTCGGTAGGGATGGTTTCCGTGTTAGTTGGATTTTCTTCTACTGGTTCTTCGGCTTTATCCTCACTTTCTTGTTGTGCTTCGACAATTTCCTCGGTTTTCTCCTCTGTAATCTCGGCTTCTGTTTCTTCGGTTACATCCTCGGCGGCAGTAGTAGCATCCATGGGTTGTTGTTCATCCATGTCTGTCTCTTTAGAGAGGTTTTCACCTTCGGTAGTATCAGGTTGTGACTCGGATCCTTTTGGTTTCTTCAACGCAGGTGTTTCAATCTCGGTACTGGTTTCCCCTTGCTGTGGCTCAGAAGCTAACGAATCGGCCTGGCGTTTACGGACAAGTGTCTGAACAGGTGGTACAGTTGTGGTTCCATGGCTCTCTGTAACATGGGAGGAAGGCTCACCAACTCCTTCAGCTTCTTTTGGCTTCTTCAACGCAGGTGTTTCAATCTCGGTACTGGTTTCCCCTTGAGTCCCTTGTTGCGGCTCAGAAGCTAACGAATCGGCCTGGCGTTTACGGACATGTGTTTGAACAGGTGGTACAGTTGTAGTTCCATGGCTTTCTGTAACATGGGAGGAAGGCTCACCAACTCCTTCAGCTTCTGGCATCTCAACATCAACTTGAGGAGGTTCTTCTGGTTTGACAAGTTGGGGACGAATAATCCTCCTACTTGTTCTGCGGAGCTCAGCGCTTGGTTTCTGTAAAGTCAATCTCTTCTCTTTAGGTGGCTGCTGGGTAGTAGTTGCTACTGGAGGTTTTGAAGGAGAAGCTTTAGCAATGGCTAAAGGCTCAACTGTAGCAGGGGAAGTTTCAGTCACTATATCAGTAGATTTGGTGCTGCCTTGAGAATTGAGGACAATGGTACGAGCCATGCGTTCAAAAGAGTCAACAGCTGATACATATGCAGCGGCTTGGTCATTCAATACGCTTCCAGCGAGAACCTGGACAGCTGAAGTACCCTATTGAAAAAAAAAAAAAAAAAAGTTTAGAACGTAGGTAATGAGTGAATATTTTTTTTTTTTGACATCCGGTGAAATATATTAAAAACAGCCTGGAAAAATACAACTGGGTCGGATATACCGGAAACTAAACCCGAAAAATACCGAGCAGCTAGGGGAGAAGGAACAAACCCCTTCTGCCGTCTAAAACCCACACACGGGCAACAAAACCACAATGAACCGTACCTCGGAAACCACGGAGAAACTCTCTAGAAGACGGATAAGCGGAAAAGAGAAATAGACAGCGGAAATTACAACTCAAGAGAGAGATAAAAACTTGTTACCTCTGGAAGATTTCCATCCGCTTGCTTCAATTTGTCCAATTCTTCAGACAGTTGAGTCAATGCCGTCTGATACCTCTCGAGCTTAACAAGCTCTTCATCCACTTTTGTTTTCTCCTGAGAAACAGATAGAGAACATACTAGCTATAAGGTATTGGGCAAGGATTTTCAAATTGGATACTTAGGAAGAACTCAGTTTTTAAGAACCGAACCTTTTTAATTTTAGCCAAGGAGTCTTCAAACACCTTTTCAACAGACTTGCGTTCTGATTTCTCTTTAGTTAATTCGTCATCCTTCTTCTTCAGATCATCTTTCAGTGAATGAAGATACTTATCCAATATCTGCAGCGAAAGTTCATGTGTTTAAGAAGACGCAGAAATCAGGGAGCCCCAAACTAAATACGATTTATCTAATAATACCTGAATTTTTTGTTCTTTTTCATCTCTCTCCTTAACGGCCTGCTCCACCGTAGCATCAGTTGTTGTTTTCTTTCCAGCTTCAGGCAGCAATAGAACACATGAGCAAAAATACAAATAAAAACTTAACCCAAATTTTAAGATTTCAAAATAATAATAATAATTACCCTCTTTGGATTCTTCTAACTGTTTAGAGAGAGACTGGTTATCTCTGTTCAAATCGTCCTTGTCTTTGTCGAGCCTTTTCTTCATGATAGTATAAGATTTCCTGCTCCTATCATAATCTCCTTTCAGCTTAGAGATCTCTGCTTTTAGCTTCTCAGTCTCTGACTGCATAGTCGCCTGACAAAAAATTACAGAGATAGGGTTAGCAGATATACATGGGGGTGCTAAGTTTCCCTCAAGAGAGATCGGTCTCATTCTACCTGTGCTTGTTGAGCAGCGTCTAACCTCTTCTCCCTCTCACTCAGTTCTGTTTTGCATTTTGTTAAATCCTTCTCCTTTTCACTCAGTTCCTTTTTACAGTTTGTTAGATCCTTCTCTAGTAGCGATATCTTGTTCTGCTTCTCTATCAGAAGCTTCTTGAAATCTTCAATATGATCATCTTTCGCTTTCAGTTTCTCCTAAAAGTCATATCCACATAGCATCATCATCATTCGGGCACTAACAGTTAAAAAGAGAGTTATCCGACACTAGAATTCGACAGGTGTTTGATGATCGAAATGCCATTGTGTAAATCAGCGTCAGGTAAGAAAGAAAAGGAGACAAAGATCCCTCCTAGACAGTTTCATTGACCAGGAAATACGATGATAAGTACTATCTAGATATACAGTCTCTTACTAACCACCTTCAGCAGATAATGGTATCATTTCATGAATTGACATTGTAACTTAGTGCACAGAAGCATATCTAGTGAACTTATAGAGATATCCACACCGTACACACCTACGCAAAAAAATTGCTGCAGAAATTTCAACAACGTCACATTAGCTTTAAAGGCATACCTCGAATTGCCGCACTTCATCTTTGAGGCGATTGTGTTCAGCAACATCAATGTTTTTATACGTCTCCCGCAACTTCACGAAACGAAAAGCAATAGTAAGTACGCGTAAATAAAAATATAACGCGAGAAGTTTGAAATGGCTTACCTCATCAACCCTCCTTTTTTGAAGATCTGTCTCTTGCCTTAGCCTTTCCATCTCTTTCATACACAAGTCTAACTCGGTTTGCTTTTGCTTTAATAGATTTTCTGAGTTTTCGAAGTCCGTCCTAGCCTTTTGAGCCACCTCACGCAATCTCTGAAGTTTCAAACAATTTTTATCAGCTCTTAAGACAGTTAACATGATCAGGTGTTGCAAGGGAGTTTAGTCACTCGAGCAATATAAAGCAGAAGAAATTTTACTGAACGTTCAACTACGAACCTGGCACTCCTCAAAATTGTGTTTGTTTTCTTCCCTGAGTTGCATGTTGCTTTCACGGAGCAAGTTAATCTCACTAACCTGCAAGGAGAACTTTGAAGTCAGCTAAAATAAATAGTTTCAGTCCAACTTTGGCTAGGGAATCGAAAAGACGAACTCCAAGCAGAAAGTATTGAATTAAGGAACTGAAGTAGCAAGATTATTAGTTACTGAATCATTCAACTTTACCTGGAGCTGAAGAGATTTGATTTCATCCTCAGTCAATAATGAGGCCCTTGTACTGGCACGCTCTGCATTAAGTGAACCCCGGGCAGATTCTGCCATCTTCACGGCACTCTCAAGCTAGACAATAACAATGTTGCAAAAAAATTCATAACGCAGCCAAACTCTAAAAATAATATAGGAGTTTTCTCTGTGCATGTGTGCGTGTATTGAGAAGGAGTGTTGCTTAAAAAGAGATGTGGTAGCACAATTAGGGTAGAAATAAAAGAGAACAACTTACTTGCGATTGCAACCGTAATTTTTCCTGTCTCAAAAGTGATATCTCTGTTTCAGCCTGTCAAAAAGATGCACAAAACTTAGATAACCACAGTACACAGACGAGGCAGAAAGAAAAAGAAAGCAATCCTACAATGGAACTTCTCTTACGATTTCCTTTGTTCTGCGCAAATAATTAACTACACTTTGCAAACCAGAATCTCCAAGTTGATCTGAGTCGGTGCTTCCAGATGATAGGTTTCCAGAACGGCTTTCTTTCTCAGCCGAGTGAATATGCATAGCCTCAAGTCGGCTATGTAGTAATTTGTTCTGATGCATAGAGCAATTAAGATGAGTGGAAAATTCGTATCAAGATCATCAATTACAACTCTACACAGGAATAGAACACACTAGATAACATCAAACAGATAATCGACGAGACGTGCCATATTCGTATTGCTTATGTCATATGCATGGAAAACAATAAGAATGCCAAAAGTAAAGATCAGAGAGCAGTGGGCACCTGTTCATCAAGTTCATGATACTTCTTCTCCGCTTGATTCTTTTGCTGCTCTAGCATACATTTTTCTTCACTCCATTTGGAGTTAAGCTCGGACTGAAAAAGACATAGAGAAAATTGAATAGTGTCAGGAGTCAGCACTTAAGATCATTTTCTCAACAATAACTGAGGAAATTTTAAAATAACATTGAAGCTTTAAATGAGTAGAAGTTACAATTTCCGTTCCCCTTGCATCAGCCAATTTACGTAGTTCAGATGCCTCCTCTTGAAGGGAAGCCAAAGCCTGTGATGTTTTCGTCAGCTCTTGAATAGTTTCAGACTGCAGAATAACCTGCGTTCCAAAAAGTAGAGAAACAAGATAGGTCGTTGAAATGTCTGCGGAACAAAGGAATACAGAATCAAAATATGGCAAAAACCTAACAAGCATTTCATGAAAATATTGGAAGTGTTATAAAGGGAGGTGCAATAAAATAGAGTTTCAGAAACCACTGTTTCATGAAATGAAGCAACAGGATGGGTAATGAATTATTTCAGTTCCTAGAATTATACTACAAAAACCAACGTTATAGCCAGCAACTTAAAAATATATGATGGTCAATATATTTCTTAATATAGAGAGCTTCACATACCTGTCTTTCATAATTTCTTTGAGCAACACGCCATTTCTCATGTTCCTTCTCCAGGTCATTCTTCAAAGTGGTCATTTGGATATTCATTGCTTCGATTTGGGAACTGCAATCAATTCAATGATGTCAATTTAAAGACACACATGTGTAAGTGTGTTGGTCAAAAGGTACATTTGCCGCATAATAGAACATTTACCTTTTAACTAAGCTTTCTTCTCTCAGACTTGCAATTTCAGCGGATGCTGATACAAGAGCATCTTCAGTTCCTGCAGCAGCATTGGCTATTTGCGCGGATTTCTGTATACAGTCGTTTTCAAGTTCTGACACCCTTTCCCTAAGAGCAACAACCTCTGCTTCCAACGATTTTTGTCTCTTTTCAGCCTATAAATAGCCATCAGGTTTAAATTAAAACGAATACAGATCTAGTTCTATCACAAAAGAAAGAGCTGCATAGCCAGATGAGAATTGTTTTCGGACAATCACCAATACCTCAAGTCTGAAGTTCTCATGGGCAGATTCCATTTGCTTTAAGGCAGTTTCGTTCACCTGAGCTATACTCTTGTACTGCCAGATGGTCCACAAGGTCAGTTCCTAGTGGTGATGAAAAACAAAACTAACTAAGCCAATTCAGCAATTACCTGAAGCATGTGGCTTTTGCTAGATTCTACTTCTCCCCTCAACTTTTCCATTTCTTCCTTTGCAGTACGCAGTTCTACGGATATCTAGAGTAAATAACACCCACATCCAAAGGAGATTAACAGACAACCTTACCACCACCAAATATTTGATTGCTATATAGCAACAACTAAAAGGTAAACTCAAAACAATTGCTTAAACGAAAGTCTCAAATCTGCATGACATAATTCAACTAGCTGGGTCATGCATAATGCAGATCCTAACTCTTGCCAGAGACACATGTACAGCTTCAGAAAATTTTCTCCTTATCGTAAAAAAATCAACATCGTTTACGATAATAACTTAGCAATCTTTACAAAAAAAAATTGTTAGCAAGAAATCTGAACAATACTGTAATTAGGGAATTTAATTACACATTAAAAAAAATTATTGCTGAAGGACTTCACTGACCTCATTATCAGAAAGAGAGACGACTCCACCACTGTCCATATCAAGACCCTAAAGTGCCAAAATAAAATTCATTACAAGTACAAATTAGTAATTGCAAATTCCATCCAGGACTCTGCCGTTTGAAGTAACACCACAATTCAATTATCAGGAAAATCAAAGCATTTACCTTAGGATCTGAAGATCTTATTTTCTTCTCCAAATCAGAAAGTCTAGCCTATTTTACACATTTAAAGAAATAATCAACGACAATAGTCAGCCAAAAATGATCATACAAGTATGGATTGCTGACAGATCTTGACAATGTAGTCATTTTGTGGATATTAGACATATCCAAAACTAGTTAAACCAGTTCGCAGAAACCAAATCACATGCAGAGACTCGCTTCACAAAAGTAGCCACCATAAATAGGCAATTAGAAAAGGTCGACCTAGAAAAGCTAGAGTACGCAACTAGGAGCTAGCCATAGTAAACGATGTCGGATGTGATGTGCAACACCTCGATGCGGATGCAGTATGGGATTGGTCCATGTGTTAATGAGACTTAGGAAGGTAAAATAGGCTTCAAACAGTACCTCAGCCACAGAAGCCCTGGACTCTGCTGCCGAGACAGCCTTCAAGGCATTAGCCAATTCTTTCCCCATTTCTTCAACCTGCATAACAGCATTGTTCAAAGTTTGATTGCGGTCTGAAGTGCTATTTCGTGAATTGCTCCTTTCTTCTTGCAATTCTTTTTTAGCTTCAGCCCATTCTTTCTGAGAAAACACCATCCGAAAAAATCAGTAAGTTTTAATTTTTCTACATAAGAAAGTTAAGGAATGCGCCAGCAGAAGAATTATTTAATATGCTACAGACCTCAAGTTGCTTGATATGCTCCTCTTGTTTCCTTCTCTCGGCAGCTCTTGCTTCCTAAGATATCAAATTTTAATCAGTATTACCTCCCGTACAGAATTAGTAAACTAAAATCAAAGGTGGTTTTGTTACCTCGTGAACTTCCTCTGTACTCTGTATTGTATCCAAGGTAGCCTGCAGAAAATCAGGTTAGCCAAAAGAAAACGACTATGCACAACTTAAGATACAATTTGCACTACTCTCATGTTCCAACCTGAAGACGATAAACTCTCTGAGATAGAGCAGAAACTTCATCAGAAGCTCTTTTCTCAGCATTGGATAACACCTCTTTTTCTTGTTTTAGAACCGAGACCTATAACACAGATGACTGTTAGTATTAAAGCACTGCAAATCATAAAATTGACGAGTGTGATTGATATATAATACCTCCATAGATAATTTTCTAGAAATATCTTCCGCTGCATGCAAAGACTCAGAACTCTCACGTAACTTCCGTTGGTGGTCGATGATCAGCTGCGAGAACTCTATGTTTCTTGCCAAAACACTGTTCATTTCTTCTCTCTGATATAAGACATATAAGATGAAGAAAACTTTGAATCTACACAAGCAGTTGATGATATGAATTTGTGACGAAGATGAAAGATCACCTTGCGTTCAGATTCTTTCATGATGCCTTCCAGTTTTTCCCTAGCAAAATTTGCCTCCATGGCCAACTTATCCCGTTCAGACCTTATCGCAATTAATCTCACTCCTGGCCTTCGCTAAATCTTCTTCAAGACTTCGGACGCGTTCAAAAGTTTTTTCTTGGGCTCTTTTAGTAGCTTCCTGGAGCAAGCAATCAAGCCAACAAGTGAGTCTAGCAAACATCTACATTGATGCGCCAAAACAGATTATGATAAGAAGAAGAGTTAGGAAAGATGTAGCAATATGTCATACCTGTGAATCCTCAAGCAGATGTAAAAAGTTGTTCCTTCCTGGCACTACAGCAAAAAGAATACATCGCAGTCAAGCCATTATAAAGCTTGTACCACTGAACTATGTATTCTAGTTTATGAGCAAAGCAAGCAACAGCATGCGAAGCTTCTTTACTTTTCCGGAAACAAGATAAGATTTTTAGGAAAGATAATTATGCTTAAAAGCCAGAGTTCAATTGAAGTTTGTTCTTACAGATTCACTAGTGATAATTGCGATATATGAAAATAGGTACAGCATAGTGAGCGAACTTAAATTCCAGATGCTCTATTCAAATCCAGATGCTTGACAACCTTCAAAACTTGGTAGTTATTCAAATTCAGATGCTTTCTAACCTAATTTGTAATTTGAGATTTGTACCGACTATATTAATATATCTTGCATCCCTGCTCAACCATTTGGAATAGAATTTGGTAAGTATTATAATTCAAAGATGAACTAAAACCTCATTAGTTAAACTTCGCCAATGTAAGCAATAATTGAAGGTATGCAGGAACACATAGTGACTCTATACAGCTCTAACCTGGAGGCAAATCTGAAGAACGAGAATTAGATGAATGAGTTGAATGACGTTTCTGTTCCTCTTCATATAGTCGTTTATACATTGCAACCTGAAAAGAACAAAATGTTCAAGAAAAATCATTGAATTGAAATCCAGGATTATTTACGCAAGTGTTGAAACTGAGAAGAGATTTGAAGGCTGGAAAGACTTACAGATGTGTGCAGTGATTCAATCATTTGACCCTGCTCTTCAGCTCTTTTTAGGACGATGGCTACTTTGGAAGAAGCTTCATCAGTCTTTTTCTTCAGGTCTGTCTCAAACGTTTCCTGAGATTACAAAAATTCTTTTAAAAACTTGTCCACCGAAACAAAAAAAAAAACTGGAAAAATTCCGTCATACCTTCAGCTCCATTTCCCTACTTCCAATCTGCTCTGAGAGACTACGAACAAGATTCCTGAGCTTAACATTCTGCTCAACTAGTCCATTTATATCTCTAAACTTTAACTGAAATTCATCCCAACAAGAGGGCAAGCATTAGTCATCCACAAATTATTCCATCAGTAAAATCTAACACAAAATGCTCTGAAATAAACATACTAGGTGCTCTGAAATGATTTTATCAGCTTCAGATTCCATATCCATCTCAACATCCGAAAGCTGAGTATCATCTTCCTCATCATCCCTGGCAGCTCCACAGCGAAGTTGGACATCACGACACTCTTTCAGTAGTATAGTTACCTAAATCAATGTATACGCACACAAAGTAGCAATTCATTAAGTAACCAACTAGGCATATAACTGTGAGCTAAAAGTTTACCTATTATCATTGCAAATCATCTAAATCAAGAAACTAAAGACCACAAAAAACATGCAGATAAAATCATAACATGGTCAACAAAGGAGAATAGATTGTCAAATTACCTGCTTCTGTAGGTCAGATATATCTTTCTGATATAGAATATTTTCACGCTCTCGTCTCCTCAAGTCAGCCTTATCAATAAAATAAAATTAATAAAAACGGCACAAATATGCATCTTAAACAGCCACTATGATAATACCAAGTACCTTTAGCTCCATGATGAACTTCTCCATATTTGATTGTTCAGATACAGAATCCTGAAGTTTTTGACTGACTAGAGAATAAGCTTCAACCAAACGCTCATGCTCACCTGGAAACAGAAAACAGATTGCACCAAATAAGGTTTAAGCATGATGCCTCTAACAAGATAAAAAATAAAAAAAATCCTGCACAGATGAAAGAAATCTTTGAGAGCACAGAACTGAATCATACCTCTTTCCTCTTGGATGAACCCCGCTTTCTCTTCTAATTCGGATAAAACCTAAAAAGCAGGATTCAAGGCCAGCATTCTAGTCAAAAGATGAAATCCAGACACATAGCTCTAACGAGAAGGAAACCTTTAATGTTTATATCAGGTATTGAACCATCAAGCCCAAGAGTCTTGCATAAGTTTACAAGAAAAGAAAGAAAAATGAACTGCAGTTGGAAAAAGTAGTAGCGAAATAAAGACAAAAGAAGAGGCAAAACAAAATTAGGTAAGATTAACATCTAAACTCAAAAGATTAAGTAGTTCATACCCGTTGTAGTATCAACTCAGCTTCCTTTCGACCTAATTGCTCATGTCTCATTGCATCCACAGCCTCTTGATACTTCTCATAAATTTTAGCCAGCTACAAAAACAAGAATTAGCGATATATACACCACCAATACATTAGAGAAGCTGGTGAACTGGATTAATATAGTAGGACTGAAACTCACACTCCATCCATCACGTAAGAGTGATGCTGCCAGCGCCGTTCCTGACACACCAGCAGGGACCTTAGAAATTATTTCATGGCTTTCCTCTAACATGTTGCGGGTCCCCGAATCATCAGACCCTCTGAACAAAAAAAGAATTTCAAGAGAAACATGTAAATTTGTTATCGTTACATGAACACTAGAGCAATCAAAAACCATATTTAAATACCACTATAACCTACTTCCATGGAAACACTCTTAACAAAATCACTTCACTGTAAACCCCTTAAAAGTCTTCAAACTACTATACAATTTCTAGCAACAGCTAGGAATTAAACACACAAAAAACTCGTGGCCCTTACATTTTGGTCAAACGACCTACACGTTGGTACGAGAGGATCATACGTGAGATCTATAGAGTCTGTATTGAAAGTGCATCTCTTGAAGCAACCAATATCACTAATCCCTACTCTTACTTGTTTTTGGCTCTATTTGATAAGCAAAAAACATGTTACCATGCCTTTGCGTGGCTGTACAAAGGTTTGTCAAAATGAACAATTTCTTGTTTTCGGAAAGGTGAATTCATACCTTGTGAAACTGCTGAAAGGCATAAGCTGTAGCTCATTTGTTTTCCTAGTTTTCTCAATTTCTGCTTCACACTTCTCAAGTTTTTGTTTAAGGTCTTCGTTCTCCTGAAGTTGAAGATACCAAAACGTAACTATCTGTCTAGAAAAAAATATTAAAAATGCACAAAGAATAGAACTCGTATATCCAATAGGTATACCAAATTATGGAATAGAACTCGTAGATTTACTGAAACCAGTTCCCAATTATCAAAAACTGAAGAAAGAACTTACTGAAATTATAATCATATTATTTGAAGACAGGACGGACTAATTTATTTTAGAAAACAATCAAAGTATAATCAAGGTATCGTATCTGATTATAAGGTTGGCTACCATAACATAAAATTTTCCTACATGCAACACTCTCAATATAAGTTGAAAAGGATGCCACCTAAGTTACTAGAGCCAGTGCCAGGCAACAGATGTTGTTATAAATAATCCATAAAAGGGTCTCAGTACCTTCTCTAACTGCTGGTTTGTAGACACTTCTTTCTCAAGTCTATCTTTGTATTCACTCTCGACTTGGCTCAAGCGTGCCTGATTAGTAATAATTTGAACTCAACAGGTGAACATACAGACACAAAAGATACAATCAATTCCCTCTGAATTGTTACAGCAAACATACCTCTAAGGCCTTAATGACCCCCTCAAGTTCACCAGTCTTTCTAGACCATTCCTCTGAGCTTTCCTTGTACAGCTCAACAAGCTTATTCGCCTATGTCAGCAGCCAAGTAATGGGTTAGATTGAACCAAAAAACAACTAGGGATATTTACATTTCAAATATATGAAATGCCTGAACAATATCTACAAAATTAGCTCTCTTTGAAGGTTTTAAAACATAAGAATTTGAAACTCACAGTGGAAAGTTCAGCACTGTATTGCTCCTCAGTGGTCGTTGCTGCATCTTTGCACGAGCTGAGCTCCTTTGAACACGAAGAAAAACAAGTAAACGTCAGAAAGCACAAAATGATACGGTAACAAGTGGTTTATGCCATGCATACCTCTTGTAATGAAGTAATCTTTGTTTCGAGCTCTCTCAATCTTTCCTTATGCCAATTTAACGAACTAGAGCAATCATTATAATTTTTCTCAACCTGATAAGAGATGACAATGACATAAAAGTAAATGAACTGAATTTAAGAAAGAAAAAAACATAAAGGAGCAGAGCATTGGCAATAATAAGCTGTAAAACTTAAGTCTTACATCCACAAGCTTCGCTGACATTTCAGCCTCAAGATCAGAATGCCTCCTACGGAGTTCAGCATAACTGTCAACTTTGGCTGTTAACTCTTCATCAAGCCATTTGGTATGCCTTTCCATGAGTTCTTTCTCCTGAGATAAACGACTGCACATAGCTTGTGAACGTGCTAATTCTGCGCCTGCTTCAGCATATCTAGACTCCTTTTCCGAACTGGTGTCAGTCAGCTTAACCTGATAAATAGAATAAGAAATTAATTAAAGTTGATTTATTAGTAACAAAATAGGAAAGCAGCCTCACTCACAATTTTCTCTAAATAGCTCTTGATATTCGAATTCTTCTCGCTAATCTCAGAATCTTTCTGCTCCAGCAACTCCATCAGTTGCCTCTTGGATTTGTGTAGCTCCGACATCTCCGTCGTCATCCTCTCTAACTCCCCATCCTTCTCAATCTGCATCAAACAATTATTTTCGTCAAATCCCACAAAAAAAGCTCAAAAACCTCACATAAAAGCACAAGGAAGTACCGATTGCAAATGAAGCTGGTGCTTCTCCGCCTGAGACTGTGCGAGTTCAGCTAGTCGATTATCGAAATCAGACTGAAGCTGTGCATTCTGAGATTCAAGCGACGCGAAATCCTGAGAGAGCGAGATGTACTTCTGCTCGAGAAGCGAACACGTCTGCTCCGCCGTGATGGAAGCAGCATCAGCCTTCGCACGTACACTATCTAACTCGGCGTATAACTTCCGGATGTACTCGTCGGCTTTCTCGGCAACCACCGACGCGGCGTCGTTAGATAGCCGCGCAAGCTCCTCGTCTGGCATAAACAAGGGCATATTTTCGTGCCCTAATTTCTAAAAACAACCGTGGCTATATGTACCTAATGTTGGATCTCTCGGACGAATTGGAGATGTCACTTTGAACCCAACGGGGAAGATGAAATGATGCAATTTTCGAGTAAACCTCAGGCGTGTTTATACGTCGAGTTCAATAAACGGCGTCGCTTAAAATTTGGGCCAAACTTGATTCAGTTGCTTGTCTTTAGTTGGGCAAGATTGATACTAGGCCCATGATACTTGTTTCGTTTAGTTTGTTACGTATAATTATTGAGCCGTCTTAGCTCAGTGGTCGAGCGCGTGGCCCGTGGGTTTCGATGGACGGCGGGTTTTTTATTTTAAACTTTGGTGTGACCCTCGTTTTTAGTATTAAATATGAGTATTATATTTAAATGAAACTTGTTCTAAATTAAATTAATTTTACTAACCAAAAACCCTTTAATATTTGAATGAATCTTCTTTATAAATCGATTAATCGCGTACTGTTAAGAAAAGAACACCTAACTACAGCGCGGCAACCAATATATAATTAAGACATTTGATGATAAATAAAATATATCATACCATTGGAATCAAAATGTCCTATAACAACACCTAATAATGGTGAAACAAAATAACTAAATAATCAAAATCATTATTAGTCTAATGATTTTTTTTATTGTCTTAGAACACTATTACAATCATGAGTGATATTTGATATCTTCTGATCAAGATCAACATCATGATTCAATTACCTACAGCATCTACGATTACGATGAACAACTCCACGAACAATGACTCCACGGTTCAGCTCTCCCCTACAACACTTGATCTATCATGAACGGTTTCACATGTACCACACCTATGATGGACAGCTCTCCCGCAACACATGAGACCATGATGACTGGTTGTTACCTGCAACTCTGGACCTCCTAAAAAAGAGAAATTCATTAATCTTGCTAAACTGCATTCTCTGGAAATCGAACCCCATACCTAGTATAGAAGCCTTTAAACCCTTGACTGGCCATTGGGTCAAGGAGCTTCCACTATTAGTTTAATGATTAACGTGGCTATAAATATCATGAAGGACTAACCATCTTTGAACATCAAACAATAATTACTAAAAACAGAGAAGTTTTAAAATTGATTCATCAAAATCAATGGTGAAGAAAGCTGTATTGATAGGTATCAATTATCCTGGAACCGAAGGAGAGCTGTCAGGCTGCATCAATGATGTCAAGCGGATGCACAAATCACTCGTTGAACTGTATGGATTCTTGGAGGAGAACATCGTCGAGCTGATTGATACGGACAAGTCTAAAACCCAACCCACTGGCAAGAACATCAGACAGACGTTTTGGGATCTTGTTGGATCGGCAAAATCAGGTGATGTTCTCTTTGTTCATTACAGTGGACACGGGAGTAGGTTGCCACCGGAGACCGGGGAAGAGGATGATACTGGCTTCGATGAGTGTATTGTTCCCTCAGATTACAATTACATCACCGGTAACTATTATTAATTTTCATTTTGTTTTATTTTATTTATTTTGCTAGAATTCAAAACCAAATTATTTCCTTTGTTTTCCTAACAATTTAATCTGAAA
The DNA here is from genome assembly GCA_030180135.1 of Orychophragmus violaceus. Taxonomy (NCBI): domain Eukaryota; kingdom Viridiplantae; phylum Streptophyta; class Magnoliopsida; order Brassicales; family Brassicaceae; genus Orychophragmus; species Orychophragmus violaceus. The sequence goes on along the minus strand of CM058231.1, from coordinate 825,601 downwards.
TGAATTGATATAATCTGAACCCAAAAAAATAAATTAATGATTTTTTTTAAAGATGGGTTTTTCTTAGTTATTTGAAAAACGGAAACCGGAATGTATTTTTATAGTTACTCTTAACCACGAACAAAAAAAAAGTATACTATCTGATCCATTTTAGATTTATCATTTTCATATTTACTAGTACGCTACATATTTTGAATTGATATGTCCAAACCTAACCGAAATTTTCGATTGATATTCAGGTATGACCAAATCATACCGATTTATATCAAATCAAACCGAAATATATCAAAATTTTCAAACCGAGCTAACAAGTCTAAAATAACTGAATTTAACCGATATTATCCGAAATTTTAACCAATTTTAACGAAACCAAAAAAATTCAGTTCAATTTGGTAGATTTTTATTAACCGAGCTAACTGGAAATCAAACTGAACCGAACTTCGGCTGAATTTTGTAAAATCTGAACTAACTGAAAACCGAATTACAATGACCCGAGCAAGTCTAGTTACTAGTCATTTAATTTCATGTGTATCTAAAATTTGTGTGTGTGTGTGTGTGTTCTCAGATGATGATATCAAAGAAATTGTGGGTCATGTGCCCAAGGGCTGTTCCTTTACATTCATCTCCGACTCGTGTCATAGTGGTGGTCTCATCGACTCAGCCAAGGAGCAAATAGGAGAGAGCTTTAAAAAGAAACCCAATCAAAAGTTTAAATGCCCTTTTGGACTCTTTAGCTCCAAAGGTACAACAAGTGAGCTTACAACAAACAAAGAAACATCAATCAAGATTGAACAAGAAGGTGTTGAAAACAGAGTCAGATATCTCCCACTGCAGACTTCAATCAATATGTTGAAGCAAGCTACCGGAAGAGATGATATCAAAGAAGGGAATATAAGGACGACCCTTTTCGATTTTTTTGGAGAAGATGCATCTCCAAAGGTCAAGAAGTTCATGAAAGTGATACTAAGCAATATACAGGAGGAGAGTGTTAGTGAGGGTTTGATGTTGGGGAAACTTGGGAAACAAGCAACAAGTTTTCTAACGGAGAAGTTGAATGATGAAGAGTATTTGAAACCCGCGATGGAGACACAAGTTGAGACCAAGAAAGAGGTCTATGCAGGAGCAATCAATGGTGGACTTGGAAACAATGGTATTCTGCTTAGTGGGTGTCAAACTCATCAACTTTCTGTAGACGTTGGCTCTAAAGAGAAAGCCTATGGAGCATTCACTAATTCCATACAGATCATACTTGCTGAGACAAAAGGTAAGATCAGTTACAAAGAATTGGTTTTGAAGTCCAGGAAGTATCTTGAAAAACAAGGATATCCTCAACGACCAGGGTTGTATTGCAGTGATGGTTACGTGAATGCTCCATTCATATGTTGACAAGTACTTTTTCATGTTTGTAATTGTCTCTTGAAACATTTGGAGTTTGAAGTTGTTGAACAAGTATTTGTGTGATTTATGTTTTGTTTGTTGTTACTTTAATTTGAATGGAAAGTGTTCTTTGTCGGTCGGAAACATTTCCCTTGTACTTGCAACACACTCTAACCGAGTGCATGTTATAATATTTACCAACCAAAAAGGCTACTGAATATATTTATGTAAATAATTTTTACTAACAACACCCACTAATGTTTTTTTGGTTTTTTTATTAAGTTGCGATATTTTAAGCCTTTATAGAAAGATTTAGACTAATTTATAAGAAAATATGCAGTCTATGTATGTAGTTTCGAATAGCATAGGAAATGCGCAACCCATGGAAATGTATGTTAGTTTCGAATAGTAAGAAGATCGAATCCAGAATGTGGTAGCGTCCAAAATTCGTTCCCTACCACTTAACCATAAGTGTTCGGACTACACCCACTAATGTTAATACTATATTTTAGCGATAATCAAGAATCATTTTCCTTGCTAAAAGAACTAGAGCAAAATGTAAAGTTTTTTCGTTTTTAATCCATAATTTGTCGGATTTCGGATTCCATTACAAAATCAAAATGTACTATCTATTTTGATTTAGAATAATAAACATTGTTGACAAAAAAAAAAATCAAAAATCATTCATCAGAGCGCGTGACATTATTCGCACAGAAGGTGATATTGTTATGTTTTTAAATAGTCCCACCCACGTGAAAAAGACTCGCAATTGAATAGAGAAACATAAAAAAAAAAAGTCCACTAAAAACACCTAACAAAGTTAGTTTATACAACTAATATGCGTTCGACCAAAAAAAAATACAACTAATATGCTTTAACGATAATCTTGATCTAAAAAAAAAAAAAAATCAATTGAAAATCATTAGATCTAGTCAAAAAAATTATACAAGAAAGAATCTTTTGAAGGTTGCAACCAGTGGCGGACGCAGGTCCAAGCCAACGGGGTCCTATGCCCCCTACTCTTTTTTGTATTTTCTTTACTATTTTTAAATTAATTTGATTAATTTGATTAATTTATTAAAGAAATATAAAGGGTGCCCCCTACTAAAATCTAGTCTACATCCGCCCCTGGTTGCAACCATGGCGAAGAAAACGGTGTTGATCGGGATCAACTATCCAGGAACCCCGGTGGAGCTACAAGGCTGCGTCAACGACGTCCGTCGGATGCACAAGTGCCTCGTTGACCGGTTCAGATTCATCGAGGAAGACATCACAGTGCTGATCGACACAGACGACTCTTACACTCAACTGATATTCATACATTTTCATGCATGAATTTATGCAAGGAAAACACAACCTCTGTTAGAAACAAAGCAGTACTTTAGGTCTACATGATGTGGACTAGACTTAGACTTGGGTTTTGGTTCTTCAATTCGGTTTTTCGATTTTTATGGTCTTTTTTGTTATTAGTTTTTTTTTTATCGAAATTAACCGAAAATTCGTATAAAATCGGTAAATTTATGTACTTCAGTTACTTCGGTTAATTTTGGGTATATTTGGTTGTACAGATCGGTTATGGTAATTTTAGGTATATTCGGTTATTTTGGATCGGTTCGGTTCGAAAATTTTATGTATTTTGATTAAAATCAGTTTATTTTGGTTTATAGAAATTATGCTAAAACCAAATCGAACCGAGTCAAAAAAGAAAAATAATTTTCAAATTGGCAGAAATAACCGAACCGAATTTACCGAACCAAACCGAATTCGTACCAAGGCTAATGTGGACAATAATAGAGTAATGGGATTGTGTTTTCTGAGGATATGTCTTGTGTTGCATTCCAGATGATGATTTCAGGGATTTAGTGGACCAGGTTCCAGAGGGATGTAAGATAACGTTCATATCAGATTCTTGTCACAGTGGTGGACTCATTGATGAAGCCAAGGAACAGATTGGAGAGAGCACCATTAAGAAACCAAATCAAGAACCCAAAGTTTACTTTTTCGAATTCAAGATTTGGAACTTTTTCCATAGCGTGTTGGTCAAGTTTCTTGCGTTTTGTGGAATCTGGAGTTCTCAGGAAGAACCACACAAGATCGAGACTAGAGATGATGTTGTCAAATCAAGGTATCTGCCATTGGATAGCTTCGTCAACATTCTCAAACAGAAAACTGGCAAAGAAAACATCGAGGTTGGGAAAATCAGACCGATTCTTTTCGATATATTTGGTGAAGATTCGAGCCCTAAGGTTAAGAAGTTCATGAAAGTGATGGTCACAAAACTTAAGGAAAGAAATGATCAAAGTGGGCTAGTTGGTAAGATTGAAGAAAGTGTTCTAGAGTATATAGAACATAAACTGAACGATGAACACTACTTAAAACCTGCGATGAAGACACAAGTGATGAGTGAACGTGAGATCTATGGAGGTGGATCAAGCAAGGGATTGGTTCCAGACAGAGGGATTCTGTTGAGTGGATGTCAAACGGACGAGACATCAGCAGATGTGAAGAAGAGTGGAGAAGCATATGGGGCTTTTAGTAACGCGATTCAGATGGCTTTGTTGGAGACTGATGAGGAAGGTAAGATCACTAACAAGGAATTGGTTTTGAAAGCAAGAGAGATGTTGAAGAAACAAGGGTTTACTCAGAGACCAGGATTGTATTGTAATGACCGGTTTGTGAATGCTCCATTTATATGTTGATTGAGTAAAGCCTCTTGTTTTCATTCAAGATTGTTTTTTTTTGTTATTAATGGTTTGTGAATTTTGTGTGCGTACATGGTAAAAATGGATGTAACTTTAGGAGGTAATTGATTGATTTGTTGAAGTGGATTTGTTGTGATGATTCGACTAAAACCTTATAAGAAGAAAACGGTTTTGCGGAATACTCCCGGAGAAAACGATACTAGAGCAAATATCTTTTGTTCTAGAGTTTCTATATTATTTTGTGATTGTTAATATTTATAAATTCTTAGACCCTTTAGACTCGTGACATTCTTTTGCTCACTTAGGGAAAGTCTTATTGTCACTACCTTGAGATTTACGTCTCTTAGAACAACATGATTTAATTTTAAAAATATGTTTAGTAGGAACATTACTCCTTGAATACTTTAATCATCCACATGCTTTTTGTGGCTGTCGTTGATGATAGATCTTAATGGGTTGAGTAAACTATAGTATTAAATCCATCAATCAATTTTTTGTTCCTTGTAGTGTGAACATCAACTATATATTGTTTGATAATTTTATCAGCAATTTGTGTTTAAATATCATTATGTCGGCAGGGAATAATGCCTAAACTCTTCAGCCAAAGAGATTAAATTATCGTAGAATATAAATATATAATTAGTTGGATCAGTAGAGATATTTATAGTTTTTATATGTATGCATCATATTAAAAGAATAAAAATGTTGCTTTCTTGTAGAATAAAATGTTAGAAAATGAGGGCTTATTGATTAAGAATTTGAGACATTTAAAGAATTTCATAAAGATTATTTCTTCAAATAGCATCTCAAATCCTTAATCCAAAAAGCCCCTAAGAAACTCTTGTGCAATTTGTGCATTTATAATTATATAATTTAGTTTTGTTACAAATATTAGTATTATATTTTAAGATGTCCTCTAAAGTATCTAGATGTCATTGGAATTGCTCTAAGTTCCATTGACTTCTGATACAAGGAATCAAAGACCTAGAGACTTAGTCCCATTGGCTTGTGATAGAAGGAATAAAACCATAATTATTGGCTTTACAAAAGCGACGTGCTTATAACGTGAGATTGTTTGCGCTCGCACGAAAGGGAGTCAACTAGAAAGAATAACAATTAATTATTTCTTTAGGATTTAAAAATAATTGGTTAGAATTATACAAAAATTATTAGACTAGTTCTTATAAGCTACCCAAGTTTTGTACGTTTTTAGTTATTAACTCCACTTGACGAAAAATATGAAACTCTAATCTTTTATACACACATTATGGTAGAAAATAATTTTGTGTTTGTGTTCAATATGTGAATGTAAGTCATTTGGTTGTAGCCTAGTGGTTCTAATTTGGTGGTAGAAACGTTTTGTTGGTCTAGGCTAGAGATCAATTTTTTTTAAACGTGTTTTCGAACGCGTATCTAAAAATAAGATTTTGTGGGGTTAGTTTTTGAAATTAGAAAGTTTTTGAAATCCCACGACTATATATATATATATATATGTGATGGTTTTTAATATATAATCCAAATTTCTAACTAATTATAGAAATTCATATAAATTCGATTTTTCAAACGTTTATGGTAACTAAGTGGAATAACTAGATAATTTTATGTTGAGAGAAATAATCCATAACCTATACCGATAAAGCAAATCTTCAAAAAAAATGGAGGTGAACTTATAGTTTATATTATTATTTTCTCAAAGTCATACAAAAAATGTGACATAGAAAACGGTCCATGATGATTATATAATAGAAAAGAAACACTAGGGTTCATTAGTTTAATAATAACATGATGATTATATAATCATCAAGAGTGAATCATTACAGGATCATAAAATTTCTCAAACAGAGTTTCGAAATATCATATCATCAATGGCGAAGAGAGCGGTACTGATAGGGATCAACTACGTGGGAACGCAGGCAGAGCTACGAGGCTGTGTCAACGACGTCCGTCGGATGCATGTAAGCCTCGTCGAACGTTATGGATTCTCCGAGAAGAATATCAAACTGTTGATCGATACTGATAGCTCTACGATCAAACCGACCGGCAAGAACATCCGACAGGCGTTGCTTGATCTTGTTGAACCAGCTAAACCGGGAGATGTTCTATTTGTTCATTACAGTGGACATGGGACGAGGTTGCCGGCAGAAACTGGAGAAGACGATGATACTGGCTTTGATGAGTGTATTGTTCCTTCTGATATGAATCTCATCACCGGTAAGTGAATAAAATTTTACTGAAATTGGCTTTTTCATATTTTCTTGAGAAATTGAACTCTTGATTTGTTAAAATGATGGATCATGCATGAATTTATTTGAGTTTAAGTTTATATTTATTACTACTCCCTGCTTTTCATTAATATTGTTTTAGAGTTAATAAATGTAGTTTTAGATTTTCAATATAATTTTGATATAAATGACATAATTTAACTTTAGTATTAACAAATAAAAGAATTTAATTAGTTGTCAACGATATAGAAATTTTAATATATTTTTTTAATTTGTATGAAAAGTGTTAGAATGACATTTTGGCATTGAATGATAGCATCGGTTGGGTCGGATTAGTCCGTGAGAGGATAAACGTTTTTATTTACCATTCATAATATTTGGTCAGCAGTAGTACGGACAGAAAAAAAAATAAAAGAAGTCTGTTGTGGATCAAGTGCAGACTACTTTTAATTTTATGAACAAATAAAGCTGGTCCGCGGCTGACTGTCGATCCGCCTCCAAAAAAGTGGTCTAGTCTACACTTAATTTAAACCATTATGACTGATGTTACCATTCAAAGCTTTATTATAAAACAGAAGGAGTAACGTATTTTGATCTAAGATGATTTTTTCTTTGACGACTCTGTTTACAGATGATGATTTTAGGGATCTTGTGGATATGGCGCCAAAGGATTGTCCCTTTACAATCATCTCAGACTCTTGCCACAGTGGTGGTCTCATCGATGAAGCCAAAGAGCAGATTGGAGAGAGCACAAAGAAGAAGAACTCTGGAGACTCTTCAAGAATCAACAAGGAGACAAAAGGAGTTGAAGAGACAGAGACCAAAGAGATTCAAGAAATGGGGAACAGATCTCTGCCACTAGAGACTTTGATCGATATGTTGAAAGCAAGAAACAGGCAACGATGACATTGAAGTAGGGAAAATCAGAACAACTCTTTTCGATATGTTTGGAGAAGATGCAAGCCCAAAGGTGCAGAAATTCATGAATGTGATCCTGAGCAACCTACAAGGGACTACTACTGGTCAAACTAGTCAAGGTGAGATATTGGAATCACTTGGGGAGCTAACTCAAGAGTTTCTTGACCAGAAGCTAACCGATGATGTGAAGGCTGCGATCCAAGAGGTCTATGCAGGTGCAATCAATGGTGCACTTCCGGATAACGGTATACTAATCAGTGGTTGCCAAACTGATCAAACTTCTGCTGATGCTAGCCCACCTGGTCACCCTGAATTGGCCTATGGAGCACTAACTAATGCTATACAGATCATAATTAAGGAGACTAATGGTAAGATTAGTAACAAAGATCTTGTTTTGAAGGTTAGGAAACTTCTTAAGAAACAAGGGTTTGATCAACGACCGGGACTATATTGCAATGATGCTTATGTGAATGCTCAGTTTATATGTTGAAAGAAGTTTGGAGGGTTTTGTTGGTTTGGTTTCGTGTGGAATAAGGTTTCTGATTTGTGTGTGTGGTGCTTTGTTGTGTTGTTGTAAGTTTGGATTTGAATAATGCTTAAGTTTTGTTTCGTTCATTGGTTCTTGATTGACATATTTCTCATACAATTTATTTTGTGATTATCTTCTATATTTCCTTAGTTTTATTAAACCTAACTTAAGTCACAAGAAACCAATCATATAGTTCACACAGCAGTGGTTTAGTGGTATAGGATTTGGTAATACGTTAACAAATATCACAACTGTGTGAAAGGTTTAGATTTGGACTTCGGTCTAAATAGTTTACATGCTAATACGATAAGATGCGATATGATTTTCTCTTGACATTAAGCATTCCAAATTCGGGATAAACGATGCATTAGCTTTCGAAAAGAAATCCACAGTTCCTACGGGAATTGATCGGAACAATCATATATTTCTGATACGGAATCCATCCGTTTGACAAATAAAGAGCAACGTGGTGAGTGGTGAAAACATGAATGCGATGTTAAGGTGATCTAATAAGAGCAGTTCCATTAGTGAGACTCTGCACAAAAACCAAAAAAATTGGATTAAAAAAATATTAAACTGACGTGGAGCCCAGCTGCAGAAGAAGACACCGTTTCTTATATAAGCACTCTAAGACACCGTTCCTTAGTACGTGGCGGGCTCTTGTTGGTCGATTTTTTTTTTGATTTTTAATTTTTTTCGCCTTTAAAAAAAAGTTAATAAAAAAGTTGAAATAAAAAACTCACCAGGCGTCCGCCGCTGGAGCTGCTCTAACATGGGTGTACACAATATAACAAGTGACATTTCCTAATTATTATTTTGTTATATAATAAGATGGGTAAAATTCTTGATGTACTATTTTCATAATCTATACAAGTTTCGTACGTTTTGGCTTTTGTTTGAAAGAAAGAACAAGCCATAGACTAAGTTCAAAAGAAAGAAAAAAACAAGCCATAGACTAAGTTCAATAATTAGAATATATTTTCTATCCCAAACATAATGTAAAAAACAGAGCTTTCTTTCGTATATGCTGCCACTTGTCATTTTCTGAAAAAAAAAATCACTAGTATTCATTATCCAATTTAAGCTGCTAGCTATATAAGAACATCAACCACGTTGATACTATGTCCCTTCCATGTCAGTACAAAACGGTTCACGTCATCATCCTCATCTACATCTCCCACCGGCTCCCCACCGGCAGCATGTTCCTCTAGCCGCCCCGATCTCCGCTGCCGCATCGACGAACTCAATTCGGGTGAATAGCTTCTCTCATCCGCTTTTACTCAGTATGCTCTCAACTCTTTCCGCACATTCCTTTGATCACCACATTATCTATCTTCCAACCTATATCCGACATATTGTATAAATTAATATTGTATGTTCCGAATAAAATCAATGTAAATATTAACAAAAATCAATAAGATGATAATTTTTGAAACCAATTGTAATATGCCGGAAAATTAATAATGTTCCGAATAAAACCAATGTAATTTATATTATATTTTTGTCTAATTGGTAAAAAAACCGATTGATTTACACTAGTGAAAAAACAAATTGAACATAAAAAATCTCTAACGATCAAATGAATTCAAATGACAGGATTCTATGTCCGGTTAGTTTTATGACTATGTAAAATCATTCAATATTAACATTGTTATTTTTTATTAATCCGACAATCCGAAAATAGTAAAACCTCCTTAAATTAATACTTTGTAAATTAATAACCTCGATAAAGTAATAATTTTTTGGTCCCGAATCGGACCAATGTTAATAAAATAGATAGTATTTTTGTTGAAATCTAATTGTCTAATAAAGAAACTGATTGATTTACACTAGTGAAAAAACAAATTGAACATATGAAATCTCTAACGATCAAATGAATACAAATGACAGGATTCTATGTTCGGTTAGTTTTACGACTATGTAAATCATTCAAGTTTTTTTATCAATCCGACAAAATAGTAAAACCTCCTTAAATTAATACTTTGTAAATTAATAATCTTTATCAAAATAATAATTTTTGGTCTCGAATAAGACAATGTAAAAATTAACAAAATTCGATAAGATAATAAAATAGATTATGAAAAATAAATAGAAAATAGTTAGAAAATTAAAAAAAAAATAGAATATTAACTTAGTATAGAAATATATAAACAACACTGGATATGAAAACTTGTAAATGAAAATTTGCCAAAAAAAAGTAAATGAAAATTTTCTTTAAAATATTTTATTTAATTTATAGAAGTTTTAGAGTATTAATTAGAAAAATGAATTTATCTGTTTTCAAAATAAAGAGAAGGAAAAGCTTATCTTTGCATTTGAAGTGATTGTAGGAATTTGCCATTGTCCATTGTCTCTCAAACGTGTATGCTTTCTTTTGGAACCTGAAACAATTCAAAGTTTATGTTTGGTCAGTATCTCATTTCATGCAACATTAAAAATTAACCAAAATCTAAGACATTGTTGAAGATTAAACGATACCAAGATCAAACGTTGCCATTGTCCATGGTTGGACATGGTTGGATCATCTAATGATCGAACTCAGCTTAAACTCAACCATTTTTGTGACAAACCCATTGTATCCTGAAAGAAAAAGACCGTAGAAACATATCATATCGAAAATCTTATGATAGCTAAACATAACCAGAGAGATGATCCCAAATATTCGATTTTTTTTTTTGGTTTTTGTCAATGAATATTGTCACACGAGCATCAGAATCATGAAGGAATGTGATAGTTGTGAAACTTACTTGTGAAGCCGGCCACTCAGTAATTCTTCATCCATCATGGTCCTTTCTTCATATATACATGAAACTGGGTTGCAAAGTAGCAGCAATGTTGAAACAGCAAGGAGACCACTGAGTATTATGAATAGAGATCACAGAGAAACAAAAATATGATTCAGCTTTTTTTTTGTGTTTATGTCTTGAAACAGTAAGTCGTACCAAAGATTTGGTTTCCAGAATTGTATTGTGAGAAATTTTGCAAACTCTTTGTATCTCTTTTTCTTTTTCAATCTCTCTGTAACGGCTAGGAGGAGAGCACAGTTTTCGATCTCATTATGCACTGCTTCCCATTGATTGGTGGGAAAAAAGGTTTGCTTCGTGCACCGTGGAAACATAATATATATATGGAATGGAAATTATGATTGGAATATAAAAAAATTGTTATAAGAGGCTTTTTTTTTATTTTGGCAACGTTATTAAAGGCTTACTTAATTTAATATAAATATTAACATATTGACCAAATTAAAAGTGATAAACTACATTAGTATAAAACCATGAAGAAGGACATGGTCTAAAGTCTCACGATCAAAAAAAAAGCAATGGGTGTATTGAACTAACTATACTAATATAGTAAAAAAAATTATGAAGATTTTAGATGATTCTAATTTTTTGGATGTTTTTTAAAAAAATGTATATATTAAAATCGGATGCAATCACATTTGATTTTATGAAATATAACTTTGTATATTTAATTATTATTTTTTTTCTAAAATGCTTTGCAATCATTAATATCTTAATATTTATAACATTTTCAATAACACTTGATTTTAAAAGAAACATTAAAATCACCAATTCAATAACAATGGATTTAAAAGAATTTTTTAAAATCACCAATTTTAAAAACATTGAATTTAAATGACTATTTCAAATCTATATTTAAATAATATATAATTAATCATTTAACTAAATTTATTCTAATGATCAATTAATACACCCTCCAACGTGTTGAACACACAATGATAAGGTGATATAACATGGGATAGTTTGCGCCTAAAAGAGAGGGGTGTACACAACAACAAGGATCATTTGCTAATTATTGTTTGGTTATTTAGTTATATAATAAGATGCGTAAAATTCTTGCCTTACTATTTCTCACAATCTATACAAGTTTTGTACGTTATAACTTTTGTTTGGAAGAAAGAACAAGCCGTATACGTTTTTTTGTTAGTTCTCTAAATTGTTAAACCAATATTGGTGGGTTTTTGATATATTTGAATAACTAATATATTTTTTTTAATCTCAAACATAATGTAATTAATCTAAAAGTGTGGTGGTTTAATGGTAAGCACAAGGGCTGGTTTTTTTCGTACCCAGGTTTAAATACTTTTTGGTATGAAAAATTAATCTTTAAATCAAATTATCTAAATGTTGATTTTAAATTCGTGAGAGATAATGAGGCTAAGATCCAAAATTTTCATGGTATTAAAAAAACAAAACATAATGTAATTAATTTCAATAAAAACAAGACTAATTCATGAAACATGATATATATGGAATGTATAATTATGGAATGGAAATTTTGACTGAATATATATAAGAGGCTTCTTTAATTTAATAGTAATAAATGTCAATATCTTGACCAAATAATTAGTTTGCCAAAAAAAAAAGAAGGCTTCTTTAATTTAATAGTAATAAATATCAATATCTTGACCAAATAAAAAGTAATACATTAGTACATTAGTATAAAACCATGAAGAAGGACGTGGTGTAACGCCTCACGATCAAAATTAAAAAAAAAAAAAAATAGTAAAGCGGATCTTTTGAGGTATTATCAATGGCGAAGAAAGCGGTATTGATCGGAATCAATTACCCTGGAACCAAGGCGGAGCTACGAGGCTGCGTCAACGATGTTCGGAGGATGCACAAATGTTTAGTCGATCGGTTTGGTTTCTCCGAGAGAAACATCACTGAGCTGATCGATACTGATGACTCTTCTACCAAACCTACCGGTAAGAACATAAGACGGGCGTTGTTGAATCTAGTTGAGTCGGCTAAATCCGGCGATGTTCTCGTCGTTCATTACAGTGGACATGGGACGAGGTTGCCGGCGGAGACAGGGGAAGATGATGATACTGGTTATGATGAGTGTATTGTTCCTTGCGATATGAATCTTATCACCGGTAAGTACAAAAATTATATTGAAATATTGATTTTGAATTTTTCATGTTTTGGTGAGAAGTTGAAATTGTTGTTCATCCGTTTGATCCATTATATGTTGACAACTATTAGATTCTCAAATCGGAAATTTAAAGGCACCAACACTAATATATAAATAACATAATTAAATTCACTTATTGTTAATTAATTTTGAGTTTAAAGCTTATAATACTTAATATGGTATCAAAACCATAACCCTTGTATGGTGGCCCAAATAACGGAAAGCCAGCATCTCTAGTGAGCGTGTTAAGATCCCACATCAAAAATTGAAAAGAACTAACATATAAATGACATGGTTAAATTCACTCATTGTTATTAGTTTGGAGTTGGAAGTTTATGAAAATTAATATAGTATCAAAACTATAATCCTTTACAAATAATCTAAAACCGTCATTTCGAGTAGACGTGTTAAGATCCCACATCGAATTTTAAAGGAACTAGTATATAAACGACATAAGCTAATCTATTCATTGTCAATTGGTTCTAAATTTGAAACTCATGAAACTAAATAGATTCATGGAAAAAAGTTTCATCTAATTACTCTTCTGTGGTGATTCTATTCTCAGATGACGAATTCAGGGAACTAGTGGAGAAGGTTCCAAAAGACGCACACATTACAATCATCTCAGACTCTTGTCACAGTGGTGGTTTCATAGATGAAGCTAAGGAGCAGATAGGAGAGAGCACAAAGAAGAAGAACAAGAAGAAGAAGTCAAAGAAAGAATCTGGAAACTCTTCAAGATTTGGAATCAAAGACTTCGTTCTTGGAGCTGTTGAAGAAGCATTGGACTCTCAAGGGAACCACATTCCTCACCAGAAAGATTATGAGGAAGAAGAAACCAATCTTACCAAAGAGATTGAACTAGTCCATGTCGGAAACAGATCTCTACCACTACAAACCCTAATCGACATCCTCAAGCAAGACACAGGTAACAATGATATCGAACTTGGTAAAATCAGACCAACACTTTTCAATGTGTTTGGAGAAGATGCATCTCCAAAGATCAAGAAGTTCATGAAACTGCTTCTAACGAAGCTGCCACAAGGTAAAACCGAAGGTGGTTGCATCTTTTGTAAACACGATTTTTTGGTTGAATAAATTTAACATTCATTCAAAAAAAAATGATAAGGTGGGATAATGGGAGTGGTTGGGAAACTAGCTCAAGAGTTTCTCGAACATAAACTGAACGATGATGATGTGAAACCGGCCATGAAGACACATGTGGGGAGAAAACAAGAGGTCTATGCAGGTTCAAGAAATGGTTGTCTTGCGGATAAAGGTATCTTGATTAGTGGTTGTCAAACTGATCAAACTTCTGCTGACGCAAGTCCACCGGGTAAACCTGAGATGGCTTATGGAGCATTCACCAATGCTGTGCAGATCATACTTGAGGAGACAAAGGGTAAGATCACTTACAAGGAGCTTGTAATGAAAGCAAGAAAGCTTCTTAAGAAACAAGGGTTTACTCAACGACCGGGGTTGTATTGTAGCGATAGTTACGTGAATGCTCCGTTTATTTGTTGATTGTAGGTTTACTTAAAAGGTATTTTGGGGTTTCGTGTTGGATAAGTTATGTGGATTGTTTGTGTGTGAAGTAACTTTTATTTGTATGTCAAGTGTTCTTTGTCCATTGGACATTTGTTATAACTTATAATTTCTATGATTTAAAATGTATATACATCTATGAAAACTGTTCATTGTTCATTGGCTATGCATTTATCATACCCTTATCCAGTTGTTGACCTACTAATAATACTTCCCATTTTGTTCGGATGTGGATGTGTATCCAATTTTTCTTCCAAAACAAAGTGTTAAAACAAGGATTATGGAGTATATAAGAGTAAAATTGGCAAATCAACCCTCAATTCTCATTTTCTATTTTTTTTTCGCTGAAAAATACTTATATTAAATCGGATAAATTAATGAAAAAATCCAAAATTAAGCGATAAATCTAAATGCTAATAAATAAATAAAAATAACATTTTTAAAATATATTCTTCTGAAAATTAAGAACAATTTAAACAATTTTACAACAAAAAAAATTGGACAATTATAAAATCGAACTAAATCTCAAAAGATCCGTAAAATATGCATAATGAATCCGCAAACACGATACTGCAAACTTTAAAATCGCTATTTTTTAGTTAAATTTAAAAAAAATATATATATTTCATGAAAATTTTCAAAATTAAAAAGGAGGAAAAACTAATAAAAATAACATTCCTCTATAGAAAATATAACGTTGATTTGACAAAAAAAAAAAAAAGAAGAAGAAGATAACGTTGATATTTAAGGCATTTTTGTGGGTGCAATAAATTCCATTTTTGTTAGTCGTGTAATAACGTGACAAATAAAATAAAAATAAATCCGATACCACGTCAGATCATACATTCCAATTCGTGGAAAAACGCGGTTACATAACCAATCACTGAATAAAGAAATAATATTAATATTAAATATATATTATAATCACTTATTGTCGGAATAACCTTTCCGATCGCAGACAAGGAGAAAGACAGAGACTTTACCAATTCAGATTCAAACTTTATCCATCAATCAGATCTTCATCGATGGCGAAAAAGGCAGTGCTGATTGGGATCAATTACCCAGGAACCAAGGCGGAATTACGTGGCTGCGTCAACGATGTTCGTCGGATGTACAAATGTCTCGTCGAACGGTACGGATTCGCTGAAGAAGACATCACGGTGCTGATCGACACCGATGATTCCTATACCCAACCTACAGGCAAGAACATCCGTAAGGCGCTTGCGGATCTCGTTGGATCAGCTGATTCCGGTGACTTCCTTGTTGTTCATTACAGTGGACACGGTACGAGGTTACCGGCTGAGACAGGGGAAGATGATGACACTGGTTATGATGAATGTATTGTTCCTTGCGACATGAATCTGATTACTGGTGAGTTTAATTAAACGGATGATTTGAAACCTTTTTTGCTCTCTTTTGTGATTGATTTGGAGATGGTGATGATACGATCTGTTTAGATTCTAGTATTCGACGTTCTTATATTGGATCCGATCGGTTTATATAAAGAAGATGAATTTTGATGAAAAGGTTGGATTTTTATACTGTATTCGAGATTGGTCCCTCGTAGAGTATTGGGAGATCGATGAGATCGACCTAAACCGAACCAAATCAAGAACCTAAGACCGATGGAAATCGAACTTAGGTTGATCTAAAACACTTTGATAACATCATATCTATAGAGAGTCTTCTAGATTCTTCCATTATCTTAAGTTCATCTCGACCGTTCGATTTCCATCCGTCTTCGGTTCTTGATTTGGTTCGGCTTAGGTCGATCTCATCGATCTCCCAATATAGAGCTTGACAATGGACGTGTCCATAGAGCTTTTCTGATGTGATTTTGTTGTTCTGCAGATGATGATTTCAGGGACCTTGTGGACCGAGTTCCGCAAGGTTGCAGAATGACAATCATTTCAGATTCTTGTCACAGTGGTGGTTTGATTGATGAAGCTAAGGAGCAGATTGGTGAAAGCACTAAGAAAGACGAGGACGAAGAGGAAGAATCATCTTCAAGATTCGGGTTCAGGAAATTCTTGCGTAGCAAGGTAGAAGACGTGATTGAGTCCCGTGGGTTCCACGTTAGAGGGAACAAGAACGAAGAAGATGAGACGGATGAAATCGAGACCAAGGAGATGGAGTTAGAAGATGGTGAAATGATCCTTGCCAAAGCCAAATCTTTACCTCTACAGACCCTAATCGATATCCTCAAGCAACAAACAGGGAATGATGATATCGAAGTCGGGAAGATCAGACCAAGTCTTTTCGATGCTTTTGGTGATGACTCAAGTCCAAAGGTCAAGAAGTTCATGAAAGTGATCTTAGGTAAGCTTCAAGCAGGTAATGGAGAAGAAGGTGGACTAATGGGAAAGCTTGGGAAGCTAGCTGCAGGGTTTCTTGAAGGAAAACTAAACAATGAAGACTATATGAAACCTGCGATGAAGACAAAAGTTGAGAGGAAAGAAGAGGTTTATGCAGGTGGATCTAGAGGTTCTGTTCCGCTTCCAGACAGTGGGATATTGATTAGTGGTTGTCAGACTGATCAGACATCTGCGGATGCGACTCCACCGGGGAAACCAAGTGAAGCTTATGGAGCGATGAGTAATGCTATACAGAAGATATTGGAGGAAACTGATGGTGAGATATCAAACAAAGAGATGGTTACAAGGGCTAGGAAGGCGTTGAAGAAGCAAGGGTTTACTCAGCAGCCAGGTTTGTATTGCCATGATGGTTTTGCAAATGCTCCATTTATCTGTTAAAAACAGAGGATTGTTTTTTAATTGATGCTTTATTTATAACGACCATTGATGATTCTGGTCGGGGATATCAGCCTGGTTTTTATTGTTTTGTGTGATTTCTAAGTTATGTGTGTTGTGTTTTGTAAAACACTGATTTCATCCTGTTTTATTGAGAATTGTGTCTTATGAAAAAGATATTTTTTTTCTTTCTATTCTTAATTTTGAGTTTGAATAACTATTGCGGTTACATTAGAGTAAATCAAGTGCAAACCAAAACTTGCAAACCAAATTTATTTCACAAAAATGGTTTGCATTTTGATCTACAATAAATATTTTTTACCTTTCTTTGTTGACACGGCTATGGACCAA
This sequence comes from Orychophragmus violaceus, assembly GCA_030180135.1. Taxonomy (NCBI): domain Eukaryota; kingdom Viridiplantae; phylum Streptophyta; class Magnoliopsida; order Brassicales; family Brassicaceae; genus Orychophragmus; species Orychophragmus violaceus. The sequence continues at coordinate 808,266 of CM058231.1, read as the reverse complement.
AAATTAAGAATAAGTAGAAAAACGGTCTTAATGGCTCGGGCACAAATCCGACCGGAACTACTATTCAGAATCTTGTTTATGTTGGAAATCCTTATACGACCTCTAAGGAAACGTTAAACAAAAAAACGGGGCAAGTATTCTCGTTAGATAATAATATTACATATATGTATCTTCTTGCCATTTGCCATGTGATATACACAAAAATGAAATTCAAGTGTTTTTTTCCTTTGAAAAATAAATAAAGAAAAATACGAATAGGCATGGGATGGGGAACTTGAATGTAGAGGGCTGGTCTTCTTCTTACATGGGACAACTAATGTCTTTGTTTTTTGTCTCAGTCATCGATCTCTTGAACCCATGCTAAATCTGCAAGAAAACAGAGCGACACAAATCAATTTCCAAAAGACTTGGATCTCAAGATCTACTCGAGATGAAACTACATGAGAAAAGCTTTTGTAATAATACCTTGTAATACAGTTTCTACAGCTGCATTAGGGATAGAGAGACCCACTATTCTCTGATTATCCGTTGTAGTCTCTATGCGTATAACTCTAATTCTCTTGTGGCTTTGACGGGCCTGCAAAACAACCGAATACACTTGTAAGTTTCCGACACTAAAGAGAGTGTATTACAGAAGTTTTGCAAAAGATCTTGTTTTACTTGTTTGGAAAGAGCTTTCTCAATGGTTCCCCAGATGGGAAGAATGAGGCCACCCACAACGTTTACTTCTTGTATTCTTCTACCAACTGTGCAATACTCTCCCAGCTTACACTTAGGTCCGTGCATACACTGTACTCATATAGAAGCTCATATTATTAATGCACAACACTATATCAAAAGTTATGAGCCATGGGGCTTATACTTAAAACCACATCAGGTTAATTCTGTGCGAATATATATTGAGGAAGTATACCTGTTTAGATGAAACTTCGTACTCGTCTTCCCAACCGGCACGAGCCTTCTCCAGAGACGAGAGTTTTCGGTATTTCGTTTTCAATTCTGAAAGAGACATCTCTCTGAAAAAAAATAAAACAAAACAAGAGCTAAATCAGTTTCTTGAAATATGAAATGTGAAGGTACCGGCAAATGGTGTAGATACCTGATCGACTCTCCTACCGCAGGACGGACAATCTTAAACAACCCAGAGGCCGTACTGGAAATAAATAAAAAAACTCAACAATTAGATTAATTATTTTATTGGTATTTTAATTTATGTTAAGGACCACATTTGACGCAAAAACTTATAAAAATTCACCTTTCAAATGCTAATATGAAGTGCCGTCTTCCTAACCATTCCCTTTTAGATTCATAAAAGCCATCACTAGCTGAACCAAGCCCATCTCTTCTCTTCCCCTCTAGCATTGAACTTGCGGACTGGGAACACAGATTAACTCAATATTTTTGATTTCAATGTAGTTAAATTTGACTTATTTACACAAAGCGATAGATAGTGAATGAACTACCTCCCATGTAAGACCACGATCTAGAGTGAAAGTAAAGAGCATAGTAGAGGCACCAGACATTTGATCAACATGGACGGTCTGAAAAAATTAAAATATTAGTAGCACAACTACGCTAAGAACCAAAATGAAGTACAAGATATTAACCTTTGGAGTGGTCAGCAGCTCAACGCTATTAGCTTTCATATCCACGATTCCCGAATCAAAACTTCCTTCAATTCGAGCATTATGTACAAGAACATCTAATATACTAGTAAACAATTCAAACAGCCTGCACACCGCACAAGAGACTAAAGCATTAAAGCAAATTGAAACAACTTCTAGTACTGCAAAGCGTTTCATTTGACGCATAATACCTATTCTGAATATCAGGTGGCAATCCCAAGAGGCGATTCAGAAATCGTCCAACATCATGCATGTCAGAATCAATAATACGTCCTGATAACTTTCCAACGTCTTTCCCATTAGCTGTATTATCATTAATGAAGTAAGGTAAATAAGAGATTACTACAAACAGAATGTAAATCCAGTTTGAAAAAAATGAAAGCTTACCCAGAACACTGTCCCTAACAATTCCAACCGCAACAAGAGCAGCCTTTGCCTTGGTTAAAAACTCTTTAATTGTTTCTGGTTCATCAGTCGAGCACCCAGGAGGAACAACGGGTAATTTCTCCTGAAAAGTAAGCAATACTATATTTCAAGCTTTATCCATTATCATTGGTCCTTAAAACTGAAGAAGCAACACAAGGTTTTATGAGGAAGACCTGCTCCATTATCCCTCTATACATCACCATCAAGGATTTTTTACCAAAGTTACTATCATAATTGTAGGCGCTCAAAGAAGGCCCGGCCCTGCAATAATACACCACACCATATTTTGAGACAATATACTTGGCAAGGTTAATAACAAGCCACAGGACAAACAACTTGGAAATGGTTTAGAGGTGCATGACTTTCCTGCGATCTCCCTGTGTTAAAGCACCAAGAGTTTCTAGTCTCTTTGCAACAATTGAGGCAAAGCGGCGTTCCCCACCGAGATTTGTGAAAAGCAGCCTGACAGGGCCAAAGCAAGAACGCATAAACTTCAGCAACTGTTATCAGACCTTTTAAATTGGAAAGGTACCAAGTAGTTTTGCAATTGGAGAGATACAAAATCAACTACACAAATAATGTCATGCCAACCTATATTCAGGGGCAGATGTCTGATTTGACCGGTGAGTTCTTCCAAATTGCTGAATTGCACGATCAGCACTCCATGGAAGCTCTAACGTCAAATGAACCCTTCTTCTCTGCAGACAAATATAAATATTTCCAAATTAACTAATACCCAAAAGCCAACGCGTGAAGCCCATTGAGGCTATCGTTCATAACGTAATTACATCTTCAGAGCATTAGGGATATGCAAGACAAACAGAAAAAAAAATGTAGCTCTAAACTCAACACACCTGATTTGCTGCCCTTCTATCTGCTTGCAACGAAACGCCAGCTGAACCAGCTTCAGAAATAATGGCAACAAACTTTTTACCATCCATAAATAGTTGTTTCTCGTGCATGTTGACCATTTCCATTGTTATATCCTTGCTAGAGCCAAGAAAAACACGAATGAAAAGTAAATTACTGGAGCTTTATAACATAAAGTACTAAGAATCAATTAGAGAGATTTTTAAAACATACGTGTTTCTTGCTTGATATGTAACACCTTTCCCATTAGACGCTCTCACAAGCATACCTCGCCTGCCTGTTATTTCTGCAACTTTGTCAGGGCCTCCAAGCTGACATTAAAACAGCAATAGCAATTTAGGAACATTCTTAAGTTTCCAGAAGTTAAATTTAGCCACACAATTAAGCCTTTGGATACTACAAAGCCTATCAACGCATCATAAGTGCCATAACTTGAATAATGGATTCATAGATACCACTCAACACCATCACACAGAGCATTATTCCATATAAATAACGGAGATTAATCTATAACCACGAACTGCTTCATACCTAAGAAAAAACAGAGACAAGTAGATGATAGTTACCTGGTCGACAATATCATCTAAAGGATTGTTTGGAAGATTCAGAGACCGGATGATCTCTAAAATCTTTGATTTTCGTTCCAAGGCTGCTTCATACCTAAGAAGTAACAAAATGGATAACAATTCTTAGAAATAACATACATATACTTTGCTTCAATAATACGAGTAGGAGGAAATCAAGACACATGTTGCGGGGTACAGTACATACCTTTTCTGCAGTTCCGCAATGTAGACACGCCTTGCTTGAATGTACTCCTCTGTCTTTTCCTTGCATGAATAGCATATCCACGCTTCAGATGGTAAGTCTGTAACTGGAGGAATTACACAGTCTGGATGAAAAAGCTTGTCACATTCAGAACAATGGAGCAACTTCTTCCTTTCCTAATTTCATCACAAGCCAAGTTATTAAAACCTAGTAATCTAAACGGAAATCAAGCTATCTAACTTAAAAGAAAAGTACATCTTCCCCACTGCATATCTGACATATCTGGAACTCATCATCGGAATCATTAGAATCATCAGCAGACTCAGCTGCATTGAAAACACCACTGGTTAGGAGAATGTACAGGATTTAAGACTCGATTAATAACACACCAAGACGATGCAAATACAAAGACTAGGAAATCTGAGAGCAATAGTTGTAACATAAAAAACGGGGACATTCCTTTAGCAACTTCATATATCGGAGATATATAGTACTATATTGCTATGTCCATTTCATGTTTAATAGATACGTTTTGCAGTGCCAAAAGAAGTATATCAAAACTTCCCCACACATAATTTTGTCCCTGCAGCCTAAGTATCAAGATTGTGTCTGTTCACTATGACACTCACCTTCAGACTCCAAATAACTTTCATCATCACTATCTGGCTTCCACTTTGCCATCTTTCTTACTCTCCCCCTAACTGAAACACCAGGTGAAGCTGAATGCCTCTTCCTATGAAGTTCTTTAACACTATCATCCTCTGTAAATGTCAAAAAAGAGGAAAACTATGAACAAGAGATAAACGCCAGCAGGGATTCAAAAGAGAGAAAAATATGACAGAGAGCATTAAGTTACCTGAGAGAGGTTCAGGCTGCTCGGGCAGGGGATAATTCTCTTCCACGAATTTCAACAGGAGCTCTCGAGGTCCCGAGACAAAATCATCAAGATCAACACCCTATTGCAAGAAAAAGGGGGACAACGTAGTAATCAATCACGTAGAAATTATTTAGATGGAATCATAAAAGGATACTTAATATATTTCCAAAAGCAGTATGAGGAGAAACGCACATATTTAGTTACAGCCTCTTCAGTTCGAGCCTCTCCTGTACTCTGAAGGCCAATAACCACACACTTGTTTGCTGATAAAGCTTTCTTAGCTAACCTTACAGTTACAGGAACTTTAGCTGACATACATAAGTGTCTAAAGAAACGCTGCAGTAACAAACAGGAAATAGATCGATCAACTTCTGGGATTAAGATGAGAATCATCAACTGTAATAACACTGTCTTACGGTTACTTCTGGAAGTTTATACCTGATGGCTTGCCCAGTATAGTCTCCACAACTGGCTAGAATTTGGTTTCTCGTTAGGGAGAAAAGCACTTGCTGACAACAACTCTATCCGTAGCTCTGCCCAAAATTCTGCGGACTTATTGTACATTGCCTACAGATAAAAGCAATTAATACAAAACAACCCCCCCCCTGCTTTTTAACTTATTGACAGGGATCTCTGAAACTAGAAACATGGGACAATAGAAATAATGAACTTGCTTGCCAAAGAGTATTAAAGCACTATTCAGATTTTAATTTAGACCACGGGACTGGAAATTTTATAAACAATATAAAGCCTACTAAATTTTTGTAAGAGATTGGTTCAAGCTTCATCGGAGACGACCTACTTTTCATATACCAATTTGTTGAGCTTACATGCCATTACTTGATGATAGAGCTAGATAGACAGTCAAGATATGTGCAGCATTAAAGCAAAACAATATTAAAAAAAAAAAAGACGATCTACCTCCATTCCTGCTTCTAAACGTGCTTCAACAATCTCAAACTCAGCCCCTTTGTAACTCAGGGTACGGCATACATACATCCCCCTATTACGAAGAAGGGATGTTAGAATGAATATGAGCAATGTGAATGGCTTAGAAGTATGACACAAGCTTCTTAAACCTCGCTTTCATGTCCATGGCAACCAATTCCAAAGCTCCTACTCCACCTTTATCAAGCGCACCTGCACAAACATTTTATGGAATAATTTGTATATGCTCTAAACAGCAGCTTAAACCTGACACTTCATGAATTCGTCTGTTTGACATAAAATTAATAAATTCGTTTTTTATCCAAGTGAACTTTAAATAAAGTTTTTCGTCTACAAGGCAAATAAGATAGAAAATAGTAATCGAAATGCTACCAAAATATACTAAAAAATAGAGAGAATAAAACAAACCTAGAAATTTGTTAAAATCACTGAAACTTGTTCCAGCTCCCCAAAGACCAAGCCTGACCATATAACCCATGTTTCGTGGTTCAGATGCACCAGTAGCAGAGCAATAAAGAACACGTGCTTGGGGGATCTTATCCTGCTTTTCCAAAATTCAGAATCTCTAGTCAACTAGAAGACATTAACCACCATTAAGCGTTCCAAACTAGAACATGAACTATATTATCGGCAACGGAGAAGAAGTAATTAAAAAAAACAAATGAGAGTATCTAATATCACTCTTCAGAGCCAACAAAAAAAAAACAATATTAAATAAGAACAGTGTAGTCAGGCATTCAGTTTCAAGTTACAGACCTGAATGTCAACAACTGCCTGCCCAATGCGTGTGGGCTGACTACCAGCTTCAGGTACCAAATTTTTTGCTTTATGGCACTACATCAAAGGAAAAAATTAAGTAGATGAAGCTGCATAACGTACTAAAGATTAGAGCTCTGCTCAAAATTGATAAAACCAGTAATCAAGCAGTTTACCACGACAGGGCATGCTTGCACACTGTTCAATTCACCAAAACGAGCAGATGAACCATTTTTAACAGTAAGAAATTAATATACATCATTCATGGATTTGCTACCTCATCAAAGATCAAGAGACCATCAAATTCTGGTCCACACCACTGAACAAGTTGCTGCAAACGAGAACGCCCCTTCTCAGAGGAAGCAATGAGACTATTGTATGTCAAGAATACCACTCCGTCTTTAACACCAACATTCTTTGAGTCAAGCTTAGAATAGGGCAGCTTGTTCAAAGGATTCACTGCAAGTAAAACACACATCGTTACTTAGTAGCAGACGAAACATACTTGGTAATCAGACTGGACATTCTAATGTTCGCTTGACTGAAAACTTCTAGGCTCGATATTATAAAATTCAACGAGACTGAGGATCACAAATCCAATTGGACTAATGTCCAACTTTAATTTATCTGAAATCATTATGAACTGCACAAACATCAGCTATCCATAACAGTCTCTAGGTATGAAAACACCATAGACGGAGTTCAGAAACCCATTACCTTTATCAGCAAAGAGAATAAGTTCTTTTTAATATCCCGGAACTAATACATATATACTTTACATCGTAATAGTACAGCAAGAGTCGATCTAAGCATTCAGCTAAAAAAGAATCTCACTCTGATCCAGCCTCTTCTATATAATACACTATCAAGACACCATGAGCCAGGAAAAGTATCTAGAATAAGATTTATGTATAACATAAGAGCATTTGGACCCAACAAAATAAGCGAATTACAAATTCAAATTTATAGCCAAAGTCAAGATAGTACCTCCAACGCATGTGGCACCCACATCATCCAAGTCCCTCCTTGCATCGTACTTCAAGTCTGAGCCAACAGAAATCCACCTATGTAAATCATAGAGAAAATGAAGCAAAGATAATTAGAACTCATCTCATCCTACTTTAAGTCATCTACGAGACCAAACAAAAGGGACACTGTCGGCACAATTATGCATATATAGTATATTCATAAGCCAGATTGAATTGAGTTATCAACATTTATTCAAGGATGTAACTGGCGCAGCAGAATTCTCCTACAAGACTTACAAAGCTTTTCTCCTTCCAAGTTTCCAATTTTCCCAAATCAACCCAGCAATCGTCCGCCCTTTCCCCACACCAGCACCATCTCCAACAAAAAATCCCGCTCTGGTACCATCAGCAAGGTGCTGGAGATGCCTCTATAATAAAAATAAACAATGTCATACAAGAACGAGACACTTTTGAGGCCATTAACCAAACTTTCTGCAATTTAAAAGCAACCTGACAAGCGTAAACTAATGTCTCAATCTGCAAGCACGACAAAGCCTTTGACCTTTCAAGCTCTTCCGTGATTCTGAGATCATAAGTGGGTTCTGGGGGCTGCACTGCAGATAGAGATGATGTTTCCACAATTGGATCAGGGTGAGGAGGTCCAATCGAAAGTTTTGGGGGACGCTGCAAAATTAACAAAACTAACTGTCGTCAAAAACATTAAACTGACGAAAAGATGACCAAAACCAACTGTCAAGATGGACCACTCACATAATCCATAAACGTTTCTCCTGCAGTTCCACCTTCATCTTCTTCTCTCTCCACTTCAATAGCTTCCTAGTTTTGGACCAACAATCAAGTGAAGCTAGTTCAGAACCATAAAAAGAAGATCTGAACATGACAATGATGAAGGGATTTTGACATGTACAATAGTTATGAAACTATTTCCAGAGAGTTTCAGATCCATAATTATGTCACTCGAAACTATAATTGGAACACCATTGTTTAACCCAAACGTAAAACAACCAACAAAAACAGGGAGACGACAGAATCATTCAGAATGAGTCCACGCATAAAGATGAAATTGGATGGAGATAAAACCTCGTTGACTTCTTCGGGAGGAGGCGGAGGAGGAACCGGGGGAGCAGCAGAATTAGGAGGAGTAGATTGAGGAGCAGTTAGAGACCGATTAAGCTTAGACACATCGACGGCTAGCTCAACATGGCACTGAGGACAAGAGAACCGTGTGAGTCCATGTGGAACATTAAGGATTGCCTGACAGTTAGCGCAAGGCAATTGCATCTTCGTCGGATCGATTCCATGAGCCGGAACCGGAGGCCTAGGCTGCAAATTCATAGGTTTCATCTGCGGTTGAAGCGGCGGAGGAAGCGTCTGAATCGGAGGCGGTTGTTGTTGTTGAGACTGCGGGAACTGATTCCGTGCCCTAGAAAGAAGCTCCGGCGGTAACATTTGGGGGAGTTGACAAGTAGGACACGAGAACTCCACAACGCCAGTCTTCACCCTTAGAATCACGCGACATCCCGCGCATCTCACCTGTACATCGCCTCTTATAACACCTCCGGCGGCGGAATGCGGCGGAGCGGGGAGCGGTGGAGGAGGTTGAACCGGCGACTGCGTCATGAGCCGCGATGGTTAGGGATCCGAGCAAGAGTGAAGGATCCTGTGGGGCGATGAGGAGAGGGAAGATGAGTATATATGAGTGTAAGTAATGAATTTCGACAGAGCGCGAAAGGTTCTTCGTCTTCCTTTTTGCCTTCCCTTCTCGTTTTTTGGTTTCAGATTTTTTCCCCTTTTTTCTAGTAATTTGTTGGAATTTGGTTTATCTGAAATTATCACTGATGTAACGAGAAAGAAAACCAACTCCGTACCGGTTGGGTTGATGGAGCACGTGTTATCACGTGATTTGCCAGCTCATCGTTTGGTTTTCGTTAGTTGGTTTGGGTTGTAAATATGATGTTTGGTCTGTGAGATATGAACATTTATTTGGGCCTTCACTGTACCCTTGCAAATTTTAGAGGAATATATACTTTTTTTTTTTTTTTTGTCAACAAGTCGTATTCATGGACCAAGGCCAAATTACAAACGGGCTAAAGCCCGATACAATGAGCAAACGCAAACGCAAACGCATGCGTGGGGATAAGACCACCACGTGGCATAACCAGAGGAAGCCAGCATGCGAGACACGCGTCACGCTAAAGGAAAACCACCGGGAACTCGCCGACCGCCGCGGAGGAAAGCGCAGCCGCATGGAACCGGATCAACTCACTGCATCCGCCAGGACCGTTTGCCGATCCGCACCTCCCGAAACCACCGTTCAAGCAAACCTGCATCAAAGAAGATCGAAAGCAAAACTCCACAAGAGACCGCCGAAGCTGGAAGCGCCACCGCCGGAAAGAGAAAACTCTTCACAGAATCCCCATACGCTTGTCCTCTAAAGCAGGGGCACGGAAGCGATTTTAGACCAGGCAGACCGGAGAAGCTCAGGGAGAGCTCAGCTAAGAAACTCAGGTGACGAACGGCGAGAGAGAGAAACAAGGGAGCCGGATCGAAGAAAACTCGCAGAGCGAGTAACCGGAATAACCCGGAGAGTCCGATAAATCGGAAGAAACGTCGGCCGTAGAAACGGACTTGAGTTTATTGGCGACGGCGACGAACTATGCATGCGCCGACACAACCCTAACCCAAAACAAAAACCGCCGGAAAGTCGGCAAGACCGAAACCGATAAGCACCGAGAAAAAAGAAAGCCCCTTCTGAAAGATTTGAGAGCGAGAAGAAGAGGCGATCAGAAAAAAACTCGTCAGGCGGAAGGAGGAAGAAAGAAACCGCCTGAATCGGAAGCGATTCCGGCGAACCGGAAATCGCACGCTCTCGAGAGAGAGTCGGTCTTTATTACGAATCTTGACTAATTTCTGTAGAGGAATATATACTCGACATATGAACATGTCCGACCTTGTATATAAAACATAGAAACTCGTTGACAAAAAAAAAAAAAACATAGAAACTCATGCTTCAAAGTTCAAATGAATAACTAGATTTTCGACCAATTATTTGGATAATATCTATGAGTTTTAATTGGTATATGACTGCATGGATAAACTCATTTAAAAGGAGATCAAGGGTTTAAGCTTATTCTTTGAAAACCAAAATCTGAGCTCTCTCTCTCTTCTCATAGGAGAATTTTCTCCCGAGCTCTTCTCGCCGGGGTTTTTTCGATTTGTTCTCTTATCACATCCTTATCCTTCAGAAAGTAATATTTTCCCCATCGGATCTCTGTTTCTTGTCGATCTCTTTGTTGTCTATCTTTCTCTTCTCGATCGACTTTTGTATTGTCTACTTCGGATTTTCTCCAATTTGGGAGGCTCGCTCCTCGAATAAACTCAGGTTTGGTTTCTATTGTTGGCTTCCCTCTTCCGATTTATCGGACCTATAATTGGGTTCCTCAGTTCCTCTTGTTCCTCTATTTCGATCTCGTTTCCCGCCTCTCTATTCGCCGTGTTCTCCCTGTTCTCTCTCATCTCCACTTTCGATCTTTCAATTCGCCGAGATTAATATCGTTGTCGTGCCACTACTTTGAGGAAATCTTTCGGTGGACTTTGATTGGTTCTTAGCCGATTCAGCGACAGCGCCTCATTAGATTTGGTCGGTTCCGGTGGGGTTGTTGATGTTATTTTTCTTTTGATGCAGGGATTTCCACGGCGGTTTCGGGTTACTTGGATCGGCGAGTGGTCTACGGTTCTTGCGGTGAATTGGTCCAGCGGGACTCCGCTTCGTTTTTCTCGACATTAGTCGGCGGTCTTACAGTGGCATGTGTCTCTGCATGCCTATTTTCGAGCTGTGTGTGACACGTGACAGTCTCATCTTCAGTTTTGAACTTTAGCTGGATCGCGTTGTTATTGTCACTGTAGTAGCTTTTGTATTTTAAGGCCTCGGTCCATGAATCAAATCGGTTGATAAAAAAGCTTATTCTTTTACATTTTACTATTTTATAATATGAAATAAATTTCTTTTCTTTTCCTTTTTCAAATTGAAATAACCAAATTTGCAGGCCAATAATTTTTTTGGCTTCCAGTCCATAGCCTGTCCTGCATGTAATATACGCATTTTATTTGTATAATTGCGATGAAGTATAAATGTACTATCCAAAAGAAAACTATTTGTTATGTTTTAATATATAACTAGTTTTAGTGTGTTTTATATTATAAATTGTTTTATATTTTTAGATAGCTTTTAACTTTAATAAAAGTGTGTAACCAATAATATTTTATTGTTTCTTTTATAACTGATTAAATCGTTTTTAGTTATATTTTAATGATATCTTTAGAAGAAACAAAAATATTTATTAATATTTGCGTGTTTAGACAAAACTATTTATATTTTAAAACATAGAGAAAGTATTTTATAACATTTTGAAACCAAATTTTGACAAAGAAAAATGATGAAGACTTAATATGCATCTTCCAAAACCGAGGAACAATACTAGATTAGGTTGGACCTTTTACGTGCATGACGGGCTATTGTGTTTTTATTTCGGTAAAGTAAACTTTAAGAAACGGATGGAGTACATAAAATAACTCGGGACTTGATCTAACACAAGAGAGCATCTAATTCTCATCTTGATAACAAAGTCATTCTTTATCTTATTCCATCTTGGTCACAACGTCATTCTCTTTTTATTATTTACTTACTAATTGGTATGCTTATATATTTCTTTTTTCACTGAAATTTTTCATTTATCATAAAGAAATCTGAGATATACACATCGAATAGAAATAAAGCCGGCGGATTACACGAATCCTAGAGACTAAAACTAGCGGATAAACATATCTCTAAAAACATAAGCCGACGGATATAAAACAAATTCCAAATCAAAATAACAGACAATAAAAACAAACGACTAAACATCATCTATAAATAAACAAAAAACCCAGATCAAGACACCCGGGCATAAAAAGCCACCATGAAATGAGAGGAGATAAGCAAAGCATCAAAAGTCAGAAATTATTATGCTTGATCCACTTAGATTTATTATATTGCTTCCATATCTTAGAAATCACAAGACAAACAATATGCAGATAGACTGAAGCGCCGAAGAAACCAAATTTAACCAAACAACAGTCAACGACTTGATGCGAGTATAGCCGAAGCTCCAAATCCTAAAGATTGAACCGGAGATCCGAAATCGAGAAGCAGCAAGAGAACTGCGAGATCTATTTCATAAGATGTCAGTTTATAACAATTGAGTAGGTTTTGGTTTACTCATCATGTGTGGGTCAGTAATTATGAATATGAAGACCTATCTGGCCGCGTAAAATAGATATAAACAATTAGCAGTTGCCGCGTTAAATTGACATATAATAAGGTGTCTTCCTTCATAAATATTCCAGCAAAAAAAGAAAGATTCTGCAAAAAAAAAAAAAAGAGAGAGAATCCTCTTTTGTGATAGTATTTGAATTGGAGAAGAAGAAGCTAAAGAGATGTCTATGGGTATGGGGAATTTCTTACGCAAGTTGGGAAGTGGAAAAAGCAAAAACAGTCGAAGTTTTAAGGACAGAACATCGTCGCCGGCGTCTGTATCTAAAGAACCATCACCGCCGGATCCTTCAATCTCCATCGCCGACAAAATCAACGCCGCCAAGAAGAAGTACGCACTCATCCCTGATCGTTTCTCTTCCCTTGATCAGGTTCGTTTTCTTGTCTCAATTCTGGTGTTGACTTTACTTTGGATCACCATGTTCTTTGAGTTCTTCATTATTACTTTTCTTTGTTTTCTTTCCTCCATTTCGTTGACATTGGGATATAAAAAAAGATTTTGTATATTTTATCATTAAGAAAAATGTATGAAAAAGGACTAGAGAGGATCATGCAGAACACTTATTTGCTCATTTCAAGCCAAGAATTAAATGTTTTAATCTCAGTTTTAGTTTCGAGTTTTCTGTTACCGGTTGTTTGGGTTTTAATTTCATTTTCCTTGGATAACATTTTCGAGGATTTCTAGTTTTTTTGCGGGTTTATGTAATCCACACTCTTATATTTCACTTTTATCAACAAATATTATAAAAGTGGACTTTGAATCATAGTAATAATCAAAATGGATTAGTTTGCAAGCGGTTAAAATTGTTTTTATTTACTATTTATATTATTTGGTATGCAATAATGTAGACTAGAAAATAAAGGCAATCCGCTGCTGATCAAGTGTCCGCCCAAAATCATATTGGTTTAGTACATTACATATATGACTGTTGTCCGCTATGACTGGTAGTACCATTCAAAGTCGAAAATTAGTTGTTGAGTTAATGAATGGTGTTTTTTAAAAAGGTATCAAAAGCTCTAAGAGAAGCTGGTCTTGAATCATCCAATCTCATTCTCGGAATTGATTTCACAAAGAGCAATGAATGGACTGGTAAACTATAACAAATATACAACTTATATTATTGCAAAACTATTACCATTTTTTTTTAACGTAACAGAGTGATTATTGTTCTGTTTTTTCTCCAGGGAAAACTTCTTTCGATGGAAAATGTCTACACACACTAGGAGAAACACCAAATCCATATGAAAAGGCAATATTTGTAATCGGCCAAACATTGGCTCCTTTCGACGAAGACAACCTCATCCCCTGTTTCGGCTTTGGCGACTGTCAGTTTCTTTTTCCACAAGAAAACAAATCTCATCTTTAATCTCTGCTCATATGACTGTGTGTTTCTTAACATTATCTAGCAACGACACATGACGAGGAAGTGTTCGGTTTCCACAGTGACAATTCTCCATGTCACGGTTTTGAAGAGGTCTTAGCATGTTATAGAAGAATCGCACCTATCTTGCGTTTATCAGGTTTTTGTCCTTTTGATTTAGTGAAAATCTTTACCTTCATTACCAACATATGAGGCTTCTGTATAACTTTTGTTGGAAAGGGCCAACGTCGTATGGACCGCTCATTGATGCTGCGGTCGACATTGTTGAAAAGAACAACGGACAGTTTCATGTTCTGGTCATTGTCGCTGATGGGCAGGTAAAAGTTTAAACCTTTTTTAAAAGAAAGTATGAAACTAATCCTCGGATTTTTAACCGAACCGAATTTGCCAAACCGAACCAACCCAAAAAATTTTGTTCGGTTCGATTAGTTCAGTTCAGTTATTTCGACAGTTTTGAAAAATATTTTCGGTTTTCAGTTTGGTCCGAACGGTTAACGGAAGCTTTTTTAATAAACCAAAATAGTCAGATTTTAACTAAAATAATTAAAATTTCCAAACCGAAATGACCGACCCGAAATAACCGAATATACCCAAAATTAACCGAATTAACCGATATTAACTGAACCGAACGACCTAAATAACCGAATATACCCAAAATTAACCGAAGTAACCGAAATTATCCAAAATTATCCAAAATTTCGGTTTATTTTGGTAAAATAATAACCGGAAAACCAAACTGAACCGACAAAACTTTCGGTTAGTTTCGAAAATAAAATCAAAAACCGAACCGAAGAATCAGGCCTATATGAAACTCTTTAAAACTCAAAAGGCCACATTCTGAATATGAAGGTAACTAGAGGCTTGGATATGCCTGAGGGAGAACTCAGTCAACAGGAGCAAACAACTATCGACGCCATTGTAAACGCGAGGTGAACACAGAAAACGTTCCACAGTTTTTCTTCAGTTCCGCAAACTCTGTTTTCCAGAAGTTCATTTCACCTTGCAGCAAATATGCATTGTCGATTGTATTAATCGGTGTTGGAGACGGTCCATGGGAAGACATGAGGAAGTTTGATGACAAGATTCCTAAGCGCGAATTCGACAACTTTCAGGTATCATCTCATTTCCAATTTCTTTATCTCGAGTTCTTCTTGAGATCTTGATCTGCTGCTCTCTGCGAAAGTTTGTGAATTTCACGGAGATAATGAAGAGAGACTCACCACAATCTGCTAAAGAAACTGCCTTTGCTCTTGCTGCTCTGATGGAGATTCCCTTACCAGTATCAAGCAGCAATCGAACTCGGCTTACTCGGGTACTTCCATAAATGTCTCCAGACAGAACAGAGCTATTGTCTGTCTGGTCTTATGTTGTAACTCGTAACTGCTTCTGATGTTTTTCTCTATTAAAGGAAATCGACGGGCTTAGCCAAGGAAATAAAACCAAGGCCACCACCTATTCCTTACACGCCTCCAATTCGTACTGAACTACCATCAGATGCATCAGACGAACATACACAGGTCCTAACTATTGCTTACTTTCTTAACTCTGTTGCTGCCATGTCGAATCAAATCTCAACTCATATTGTTTCCGGTTAAAACAGAGTTGCCCAATTTGTCTGACTAACCGAAAAGACGTGGCTTTTGGCTGTGGTCACATGGTAAGTTTCACCCAATACTGTTTTCATGAACAGAACCAGTTTGCTTACCTTTGCAGATTCTTTTTTGTAGACTTGTGGAGATTGCGGATCCAGGATATCAAACTGCCCCATCTGCAGAGTACTGATCACAAGCCGGTTAAGGCTTTACGCGTGATCGGTGCCTCTGCACATAACAAAACACTTGCACATACTGTCTTTCTCTCCATCTTCGAATCTACAGTTTGGTTTACCAAGTGTCTCTGACATTGTCCCAGAATCAGCTTGTACCTTATAATTTCCTGTGTACTTATAAATGTTAACTTGCAAACAAGAATGAAGAAGCAATGTACAAAAACATGGGTTTTGCAATTTTATTCACTGTCACAAAATGTTTGAAGTGATTTGCACCAGTTTGAAAACCACAAAGCATGCCAGATTCAAAAAATAAAACATTACGGCCAAGAAACATGCCATATTTGCATCAAAAAAGAAAGATTTGAGAGTGAGTGGCATTCCATTACAATAGCTTTTCTAAGAAATGATCATTACTGAGGTTTGGTTGTGACCGTGTCATTTGGCTTTGGCACTGGTTGAATTCTCTGGTAAGGCTTCCTGGTAAGAGTCTCTCCCCTTAGAGCAGCCACGTATCTGTCGTTGGTGTCCTGCTTCTGTTTCAGCTCACCGAGGTATTCAGCTAGCCTTTCTTGGTTTACTTTACCCATCATCTGACCATACATTGCAGATAAATGTTGTTCATCAGCATAAAGTCACACAAAGTCTGAAGACTGAAAACACCATAATTGCACTATGACGAGCTACTATCAATCTCAACCTCATCCTCAACAAAACATATCCTTTCATGCTTAACAGATCAGTCATTAGATTATTAACATACGGCTATGATCAAGAAACTTCAATTGAGTCGACATTGCAAAGCAGAGGAATAACTCAGATACACAAAGTTCCTAGTTATTAACATACGGATATGATCAAGAAACTTCAACTGAGTCGGCAATGTTAAGCAGATGAAGAACTCAGATACATAAATTCCTACTTAACACAGAACATGGGTTGTTCTTACTAGCAACAGAATCTACAAATACCGAACTCTACAAACCTCCCCCCACCAGATTTAGGCCTAAACAACAATGGAAGGACTCAACGCCATGGCGCTTTGCAAAGTAGCAGGAAATAAAGTATTTCAATTTCTCAGGCAGTATAAGCAGGTCCCTGTAGATTGAGAAACCACTGGCTCCTAGAGTCCTAGTACATCTTTTATATCAGTAGCACCAGCAGATTCAGAAGTTACACGCAGTAAGGCTTCTCTAGAGACTATGTATGACTAAATTGTAAACCATAAAGCTCCAATAAACTAGCTTTCCTATTAGCATCAATAGAAGACAAATTACATGTTTCTGTCACCGAACAGCTATCATGATCAGAGGAAATAAACCAACCGCTAATTACTTCTGGAACTTGAAGAACTAGTGAATCGTGGCGACTCAACATCAAGCTAATGATCAATTTGAGATCCGATGATTCAAGGATACATTTAAAGACCTCAGAATTTCAAGAAATCCGATCAAGGACCAAATCAGAATGCTTAAAGAGAAGCGCACAAACATTTTTAACAATTTTCTCGGCAGAAATGAAGGAAACATTTACAGAGCTACACATGATAGATATGAGCGATACATACGACGGTTTCGGGGCGGGCGGATTGTCTGAGTCGGGCTTCGAGCTCAGGGTTTGTGGAATTGGTGATCTGCATAACCCCATAGCCGATTATTCCCGGGATGACACCGCATACGGTAGCGAATGTGAAGAAGAAGGATCTCGAATCTCGCGTCTTCCTCACTAGCCATCTCCATGTATCGCTCTTCTCATACAAGAACGACATCGCTCTGCTCCTCCGAGTCACCGTTTTTAGCCACCTGCCTCCTGGTTTCACTTACAGGTTCACACTTTAGCGTAAATGCAAACAGCCCCTATAGTTCTATATATTTTTATGTATTCCCCCAAATTCAGTTTTTACCTGTAACAGTTTAGAAATTATATTTCGCCCCTCTAGTTTGTTTTATGACAACTACGGTATACATAGTTTGTTTCTGTTCAGGAACACCCATAGTTTGGTCTTTTCTGCATCACCTATAGTTTTTCTTAATAAAATAAAAAATTAGTCGGTTTAGCTAACTAATCTTTGGGTTAAAAACCTATGAAAAGTGTTGGTGGCCGATCTGATTCAAAACTAGGTTAGTGGAAGCCTAGTAGACACGCATCTACCAATTGGACCAACACATATCGGTTTCATCACCTAGTTTTGGTCAATAACATAAGGCTTTGAATGGTAGCAGCGATTGCAGCAAACAAAATTATATGTGAACCACTATAATTTCATGACGGACATCAGTCCATTGCGGATTTAATTTATTTGTTCATAAAAATGGACCACATTTGGTCAGCAACAAATTGCTTTTATTTTTTCCAGTCTGCACCAGTGCATACCAAATAATATGAATGATAAATAAAAGCAATTTTAATCGTTTACGGACTAATCCGCCTTAACCACTACTATCATTCAAAGCCTAAATGTTTCTTTTTTAGGCTTTTTCCTATAAAGCCTAAATGTTTCTTTAACAAGAGAAATTCCTTTTATCACAAACAATATCTTCTCACTTTTACAACAACAAAAAATGTGGAAAGAGGTAAATCAAATGAGAAAAAGGAACAAAAATCTAAGGAATTCAAGTAGTTATTGTGTTGAATCTGTTACTTGACCATATGATAAACCAACTCTTTTGTAAACTGTTACTGTAGTTTTCCGATTATAGTCTACTTCATCCGCTTTCCAAGGGGATGTAATGGTGTTGAGTAATTGAAGGACGGTCAAGTACTTGTAAACTCTTATCAACTCCAACCAAAAGGAAACAATTAGTTTTAAATCTAAATTACTTCTGAAAATTATATATTCTTGATATAAACAACATTTTCAATTCCCAGAACTTTGTTATTTGATGTTATTCTCATCATAACGCTTGAAGAATGCTCATGATCATCGAATCAAGAAGAAGAAGATGGATCCAAAGCTGTTGTTCTGTTTGCCTCAAGGAGATGAATTGTTTAATCCCCTTAATACTATGTTTATTCAAATGGCTTGCATTCTTGTCTTCTCTCAATTGTTCTATCTTCTTCTTAAACCATGTGGTCAAGCTGGTCCCGTTGCTCAGATTCTCGTAAGAAAATTTTTCATTTCTTGCATTACACGAAACAACCGTTTTTTAGGGCTTCACTAATTTTATGTGATTGGATTTTCCAGGCTGGTATTGTGTTGAGTCCTGTTCTGCTGTCAAGAATCCCTAAAGTTCAAGAATTCTTCCTCCAGAAAAACGCAGGAGATTATTACTCTTTCTTCTCATTCGTTTTACGAACATCTTTTATGTTCTTGATCGGTCTTGAATTCGATCTACATTTCATGAGAAGAAATTTCAAGAAAGCCACTGTGATAACATTAAGCTCCTTTGTGGCTTGTGGTCTCGTCAGCCTCGCCTTCTTCTTCCTGCTCACCCCTTTGTTACAGATCAAAGAGGACTACTTCACTTTTTTCTTGGTTCTTCTCGTTACCTTGTCTAACACGGCATCTCCCGTCGTCCTCCGTTCAATAGCTGATTGGAAACTCAACACATCTGAGATTGGACGGCTGACAATCTCATGTGCATTGTTCATCGAGCTAACAAACGTTGTTCTCTATACTGTAATCATCGCGTTCATGTCTGGATCTATGATAGGTGATCTCTTCTTATTTCTTTTTATGACCGGAGCCCTAATCTTGCTCAACAAGTTTCTAGCTCCATGGCTACCAAAGAGAAACCCTAAAGAGAAATACCTATCAAAGGCTGAAACGTTAGTTTTCTTCATCTTCCTTCTCATCATCGCCATAACAATCGAATCCTACGATGTTAATTCATCCGTTTCGGTTTTCACCATCGGTATAATGTTTCCACGACAAGGAAAAACTCATAGAACGTTGATTCAACGGCTTAGTTACCCGATCCATGAGTTTGTTCTTCCGGTTTACTTTGGTTACATTGGATTCAGATTCAGTATCATTGCGTTAACTCAACGTTATTACATCGGTCTCGTTATTATAGTGATTCTAACCTTAGCTGGGAAGTTTCTTGGTGTAATAAGCGCTTGTATATACCTGAAGATCCCTAAGAAATATTGGCTCTTCTTACCAACCATTCTCTCTGTTAAAGGACATGTGTGTCTTCTTCTTCTCGACGCTAACTTCTCTGAAAAGGTATATTCATCATATTCTATCACTCTTCACAATAGTATGATCTAGAGTAGGTTGATTTTTGAATACCGTGGAAGTTTTGGACCTTCGGCCCTTAATTTCCTACAAGTCCGCACAAATAGCCGCACTCCACACAAGTTCACGGAGTGGTCATGGACTTTCTGTGGCTAGCCATGAAATATCTACGAAAAGGGTCATATAGCCATGGAATAACATTCTTCAATAGCTATAATATCGTGGCTAATTTTTTCATAGCTATTTAAGATTTTTTCATGGTTATTTCGGTTTTCTCGTGGTTTTTCGAAAGCCACGGAAAATTCGAGACCAATTCATGGCGATATGAAAACTTTATATAGTATCGGAATCAGTCTTTAGATATTAATGATTTAACGAATACTCTTCCGTACTAAGTGAATTTGAATCTAGAACACATGAGAACCAACTCTTTGTGTTACCATTGGAACCGGAATATATTATTTTTCCATATTATTTGGGTATTATTGAACTTGTTACTACTCTTCACAACATTCATGGATATATAGTATAGTATTAGTATGCTCATTCTTTTTTTTTTTTTTTCTAAACATTCTTTGTGTGAATCTGTGTGTAGAAATGGTGGACCACAACTATTCATGATATGATGGTGGCAGCTTTGGTGATCACAACGCTACTAAGCGGTGTCCTTGCATCTTTCTTGCTCAAAGCAAGAGACAAAGACTTTGCTCACCAGAAAACTTCACTTGAATATGACATGAACGATGAACTACGTGTTTTATCTTGCGTCTACGGAGTCCGCCACGCTCGTGGTACCATCTCTCTTATCTCGGCCTTGAGCAGTTCTCGTGGAGCCTCCAAGCCATTCACGGCTCTACTTATGCACCTCGTACCACTCCCAAAGAAGCGGAAATCCGAGTTGTTGTATCACGAGCACGATGAAGATCACGGAGATGATGAATTCGGGACCAATGAAGTTTTAGAGATCAACGACTCGATTGATTCGTTTGCTAAAGATAGTAAAATCTTGATCCAACAGGTGAAGCTTGTGACGCAGATGGTTAGTATGCACGAAGAGATCTGTAACGCAACAGAAGATCTCCGCATTTCGATTGTGTTTCTTCCGTTTCATAAACACCAGAGAATCGATGGGAAGACTACAAACGATGGGGAACTTTTCCGACAGATGAACCTGAATGTTCTAAGGCATGCTCCATGTTCGATTGGTATTTTCGTGGACCGGAACATAACCGGGTTTCAACAACCACACGGGTTTGATTCGGTACAACATGTTGCGGCATTGTTCTTTGGTGGTCCGGATGATCGTGAGGCTCTAGCTCTATGCAAATGGCTCGTGAACAACACGCTGATTCATCTTACGATCATACAGTTCATTCCCGAGGAGGGACAGGCAGAGTCTCCAGTTGGGAATGCGACAACACGAGATAATAATGACGTTTTTATCGATGTTCAGGAAAGAGATCAAACTGAACACGAAGCAGACCAAAGTTTCTTAGAAGAATTCCATAACAGGTACCTCACTAACCCTCTTTTCATAGATATACTCTGTATTAAGTTCTATGAGTTTCCAACCTAAAATTAATTAGTGATAAATTGATTGGTCAATATCTCTTATATAATATGTAGGATCCTTTCCAACTTTCGATGTGGATCATTATGTCTTAATATACAGTTCAATCGAAGAACCTTAATTTTGAATTCTTGTTTTTATGCAACAGATTTGTGACAACGGGACAAGTAGGGTTCATAGAGAAACATGTGAGAAACGGACCACATACGCTGACAATTCTAAGAGAGATTGGAGAGATGTATTCACTGTTTGTGGTCGGAAAGAGCAGAGGAGACTGTCCTATGACGGTGAGAATGAAAGATTGGGAAGAGTGTCCGGAGCTCGGAACTGTGGGTGATTTCTTGGCTTCATCTTTAGATGTAAATGCTTCTGTATTAGTTGTTCAAAGACAAAGACATTCACATGATAACTTTATAGATGATTAGCAAACATTTCTTAGTTGCAGCAGAAAATATCTTCCTTACTAATCTTCAACAGAGAAGCAAACCGCTTGTTTTCGAACAACGTTTTATATCAAACGGAACAAAAGTTACGAGTACAAAGCAGCAACAAATCGGCTAAATAAACTGAAAATACAACGAGTGGATATATGCTTGATCTCGAAAGTTGTAAAGCACTCATTTCTTCGTTCAAACTCTTCCAGATGGACTGAAAAGATCGGTCATCCTTCTGGTAAAGTTAACGATGTAGCACTCGGTTCTGTTACAGTTTTATATAAAAAACAAAAACAGAGTTTAATAAAACTAAAATTTCAGCAACTAGGGCTAATCTTCAAGGCTTGGTCTCTCTGTTCTTGTGCTTCCATTGTATCACAAAGACTTGACCCTTTAGTCTCAGGAAGAAGCAAAACGAATAACCCAAAACCCGACATTGCAAATCCGAAAACCGCGAAAGAGAGTGATGGAACATTTCTTCCAACCGAAGCAATGATTGGACAACAAGCTCCTCCAACCACAAGTGCTTGTCTCAGCATCGTCATAGCACAATTTCTCACGCATGTCGGGAACAGCTCAACGATATAAACCATCATCAAATTGAATCCAATCCTTGCACAGAGGAATGAAACAAGTTCGAAAACGAAAGCAATCTTTGTTCTACCGAGAAGGCTTAGGACGAAACAGAGCATTCCCGATGCTCCTCCGACTAAGGAATTGACGAGAACAGAGCTTATTCTGGTAAACTTCTCCAGCAAGAAAGGTGTGATAACAAACGAAGGCAGTTCCACCATTGCGTTTAGGGTTTCGCTCAAGTAGATGTTCAGTTTTATGTCTCTAACAGCTAATGGAACTCCGTAGTACGACATTCCCAACCCAAACATTATGATCATAACAACTACGATTCGGACAAAAGCCCAGTTCCTGATGAATAAGTCCTTTATCGTGTACCTCGCCGCCTGCTCTAGGGTTTGTTGTCGAGGTAACCTAGAAGAGACTGATTCCAAGTAAGCTCTTTTTGCAGGTGAAATTCGTTTGAGTACTTCAATGGCTTCTTCGTTCTTCCCTTGTAAATAAAGCCAACGAGGAGACTCTAAGGCGAAGAAATAGAGGAAAATACTGTGAACAGCCGCCGGGACCGATGTGCAGAGATAAAGAACTCTCCAGGAAGCGTGACGAACAAGGTAAGCTATTCCAGACAGAGACATAAACCCTAACACAAACAGAGTAAATGGAATCATAGTAGCTCTCGGTCTCCACTTGGTGGACACTCGCTCGCATATCAAAACGACCGCGTATGTACAAGTCTGAGACCGCGCGAAGCCAATCAAGAACTTCAAGAAAACGTAGATCCATATGTTGGATGAGAAGAAAATTGAGATTCCAATGATTGAAACTGTTGAGGTCGACAAGACAAGCAATTGCTTGCGTCCCAAGAAACCTTCCGGTATCATAGAAAGTAAAACCCCTCCGACGATAGAACCCATATAGAAAGCAGATGTAGGGAGACCTCTGAGGAAGGAGCTCGAGCACTCGAGATTAAACTCCGAAATGACGGATTTACCCTTGAAACCGTTGTCCCATTCCCAAGCTGACCGAGGTAGTCCACACATGTTGGTGGTTGCCTGATTGCAAGTCATGTCGTCCAGACAGTGCCATGTAGGGTATGCGTCTGTGAAGACAGTGATGAATACCTGTAATGAATCGAAAGTAAAGGCAAGACCGATAAAAATTATCTGTAAAATCTGCCGGAGCCCAAAATCTGATAAGCTTTGTTCAACGATGGTGTCGAAGGTCAAAGGTGAAGAAGTATCTTCATCATCAAACTGGGTCAACAATGGAGCTGAAGAATCTGCCATTGTTTTAGCTCTATTCAATCGAGTTTTGTTTAGGATTGTGAATGGTTAAGAGATAGTGATGGTTGTCATGAATCAGAGATCACGAGAATTTAAACTTCGCATCCACTATTTGCCGTCCAGATCGTGATCTTTAATGATTGCTACAGAAATCAAATTCAATATCACATTCAATTTGTATAGTTGAGAGATTTTGAATGGTTAAGAGATAGTGATCTGTGATGATTATCTTATCTGAATCCGAGATCACGATAATTCAAATCTCGCATTCAATTGTACCTTCCTGATTGCTAGAAAAACCAAGTGAAGCATATTAATAGCATCTTTAATGAATATGTTCTGTATATGACTACAGTTTTGATTGGTAACCTTGTAAAATAGTGGAATTGCGTTTAAAAACGCGATTTTACAAGTATTGTGTATAAATGCAGTTTTGCTATTCTAGGTTACTAATCAAATAATAGGCTTGGGCATTTTACATAAAACCCGAATCTGAATCCGAACCCGAACCCGATCCGAACTGATTCTAAAAAAATACATGAATGTGGCCTAAGTCAAGGTATTTCGGATATCGGGTAATATCCAAACCCGAACCGAACCCGAACTGGTACTCGAAATAATCCAAAATTTTATCCAATTTCAATAAATTTTTATACTTTCAAGTATTTTAGGTAGTTTGAGTAGTTTTTTAAAAATATTTTGGATACTACATATATTTTTGATTACTTTCGATTTTGAATACTTTGAGCTAATTTGAGCTAATTTGAGTAGATTTGTTTACATGATTTTCGGGTAATTCAAATAATTTTGAATATTTCCGAGTAATTTTTCGAGTTTTTGGACATGTTTTGTTAATTTCGGGTATCCGAATCCGATAATCCCCAAACCGAACCCGACCCGATATATAGAAATACCTCAATGGGGTATGTAGTCTTAAATCCGAAAACCCGATCTGAATCCGAACGGATACCCAAACGCCCATACCTATCAAATAATGTAAAAAGCTTAATTTCACATAATGAAATACACGGAAAATCAAAGAAAGTTTGATCAATCGGAGCTGAACGGGTAGGTTCGGATACAATCCAATACAGTAACAGAACAGAGTTTAAGGAACTATATTTTTAGCAACGACTGTCTAGTCTTCCTGGCCTGGTCACTCTGTTCTTGTGCTTCCATTGTATCACAAAGACTTGACCCTTTAGTCTCAGGAAGAAGCAAAGCGAATAATCCAAGACCCGACACTGTAAACCCAAACACCGCAAAAGAGAGCGCCGGAACATTTCTTCCAACCGAAGCGATGATCGGACAACAAGCTCCTCCAACTACAAGTGCTTGTCTAAGCATAGTTGTCGCGAAATTCCTCACACATGTTGGGAACATCTCCATTATATAAACTGCCATCAAGTTAAATCCGATCCTAGCGCAGAAGAAAGAACCAAGTTCAAACACAAAAGCAATCTTTGTTTGCCCTAAAAGTGTCAGGACGAAACAGAGCACTCCTAATGCTCCTCCTACTAAGCAATTCACAAGCACAGAGGTTCTTCTGTTGAATTTCTCTAGCAAGATTGGTGTGATGATAAAGGTTGGTAACTCCACCATTGCGTTAAGGGTTTCGCTTAGATAGATGTTCACTTTTATGTCTCTGACCGCTAAGGGAACTCCGTAATACATCATTCCTAACCCTAACATTATGATCATAACAACCATGATTCTTCGAAAAGCCCATTTTCGGATGAACATGTCCTTGATCGAGCTGCTTGGAGTGTGTTCTAAGATATCTTTTGTGGTTAACCTAGAAGAAACTGATTCCAAGTAACCTCTGCTTTCAGGTGAAATTCTTTTGAGCACTTCAATGGCTTCTTTGTTCTTTCCTTGCACATGAAGCCAACGAGGAGACTCTAGGGAGAAGAAGTAAAGGACAATACTGTGGATGGCTGCTGGAACTGATGTGCACAGATAGAGAACTCTCCAAGAAGCGTGTCTAACAAGGTAAGCAATTCCGGACAGCGACATGAACCCTAACACAAACAGAGTAAACGGAATCATACTAGCTCGCGGTCTCCATTTTGTTGAAACTCTCTCGCCTATTAGATTAAACGCGTACGTTCCGGACTGAGACCGCGCGAATCCGATAGTAAATTTTAAGAAAGCGTAGATCCATATGTTGGTGGAGAAGAAAATTGAGATTCCAGTGAAAGACATTGCTAGGGTAGTGAAGAAAAGAAGTTGCTTCCGTCCCAAGAAACTGTCTGGAATCATAGCCATGAAAACCCCTCCAATTATAGAACCTATATAGAAACCAGATGTAGGGAGACCTCTGAGGAAGGAGCTAGAGCACTCGAGATCGAACTCTGAAATGACGGATTTACCCTTGAATCCGTCGTCCCATTCCCAAGCTGACCGAGGTAGTTCACAGATGTCGGTGGTTGTAGGATTGCAAATCGTGTGGTCGAGACAGTGCCAGGTGGGATATGCATCTGTGAAGACCGTGATGAATATCTGTTGCGCATCGAAGGTTAAAGCAAGTCCGACAATAAGTATCTGTAAGAACTGTGAGAACCCGAATTCAGACAAGCTCTGTTCGAAAATCTTGTCGAAGTTCAAAGGTTGAGAAGTATCTTCTTCTTCGATCTGGGTCAAAAGTGGTGCTGATGAATCTTCAGCCATTGTTGCTCTCTTCAGTTGACTTTTCTGTGAGGTTGTGAGGATTATTACATGAGAAATAAACAATCAACTAGTACCTGGCAATGGCATGGCAATCGTGTCATCTTGAATCTTGAATATTGTTTATAAAAGAAATGTCCAAATCTCGCATAAAATGTGTGGAAACAATAGTTTTCAAAAGATCGTGATCTTTAATGATCACTGTTTAAGATTTGTATGTATATTGTCCATTTTTTAAAGAGAAAAGTCATAAAATAGCACAAAAAATATACCTTATCATAAATATAACATCAAGGAAAATAATTCACATTTTTAGCATTATTTTAATTACAAAGACTTTTATAGCATTATATAATTTAGGGTTTAGGGTTAATTATTTAGGATTTAGGGTTTATTATTTAGGGTTTAGGGTTTAGTATTTAGGGTTTAGAGTTTATTATTCAATGTTAGGGTTTAGTATTTAGGGTTTAGGGTTTAGTATTTAAGATTTAGGGTTAGGACTAATTTAGTGACAAAACATGTTTTTGTGCTATTTTTATGATTTTTCTTTTTTGGTGCTATATTTTTGACAAGTCATGTTTTTTGTGCTATTAATGCGATTTGCCCTTTTATAAAATGTATTTTTCTACCTGAGTACCTGACCAATAATTGAAGCATGTGCGTAATGAATACATATCTGCTTATTCAAGTCCCACACATGAGTACATTTTTTTTTGTCGACTGATGCATTCATGGGCCGCGTTAAAGAAATACAATCGGGCCTAGGTCCAATATCAAAACGAAATGAACAATACAAACGGATAAAAAAGACACGGGAGAGGCCACGTGTCCGCGCCAGAACACAGCCGGCATGCACCATCTGCGCCGTCCAAGCTGAAGCACCGCCATGAAGCATCCGATCTACGAAGAGGAAAACCGAGACCGAGCTCGCCGGACCAACACCGATACCGCCAGAAACCGATTGCCGATCGAAGCATCCTGAAGCCATCATCCAATCACCTGCAAGCAAGACCAAAGCGAAACAAAACTCTACAGAAGTCAACCAGAACAAAGGAGGCGCCGCCGCCGTCAGGAAAAATTTCGGACTGGATCCATATGCGCTTATCCTCAGAAGCTGTGGAAATCACGACCGCGATATTAATCCTTGCTAACGGAGGAACAAGAGCAGAGCAGCCGCGAGAAGAAATTAGGCAAGGACGAGGCAAAGACAGAGAGAGAGAGAGCGCGATCTAAAGCCTCACAGAACGTAAGGCACCGGGAGAACCAGGGAAAGTCCGGTAGTCGGAAGAGATAGCAGCCATAGAAGGATCGTTGAGTTTATTCAAATCGAGGCGAAACAAGCCGGGATCGAAACAAAAGAAACCACAGCAAAAGAGCCTCAGACCAAGGCGAATATGAACAGAAACCGCAAAATCCGGTACACCGGAAATCGCCATCGGCGTCGTCCTCTTTCTCTGAAAAATACGAGAGAGAACACATGTGTACATTTTTATTTGATGATTTTGTTATTTTGGGTTTGTAAGATTATGACAAAATTTTAATATTCGATTGGTAGTTGGAGTCTTGGGAGACATCAGAAATATTCATTTAAGGCTTTTAATTATTAAGAAGTTAATGGGTTTTGGGCTTATATAAGGCCCAATAAAGTAAATGCAAATGTTTAAATATACCATTCTTAATGCGCATTGTATGAAGTAGGCATGGACTTCGGTTCTTCGGTTCGGTTACGGTTCGGTTATTCGGTTTTTCGGTTTTTTGTTTTTAAAAAATCTACCGATCGGTTTTTTTCTTCGGTTTGGTTCGGTTTCGGTTCATAAAATTTCGGTTCGGTTCGATAATTTCAGTTCCATTTTATATTCCAAGCTATATATATATATATATATATATATCAAAACACAAATACAAACTGACAAAATATATATATATATATATATATATATATATATATATATATATATGAAAAGATTGAAACTTTTATGAAAATCTAAACCGATCGACAACTACATGTCTACAATAATGAATAATAGGTCAGGGACTTCGGTTTTTCGGTTCGGTTTTTTGGTTTTTTGGTTTTTCGGTTTTTTCTATTTTTAGAAAATCAACAATCGGTTTTTTTCTTCGGTTCGGTTCGGTTTCGGTTCATTAAAATTCGGTTCGGTTTCGGTTCGATAATTTCGGTTCGGTTTTATATCCCAGGACTAGTATGAAGCCTAATTGCAAAAGCATTTCGATATTATTAAGACTACAGAAATGGGATTTTCTCTTCATTTCTTTCCTTTCTTAATGTGACTAGACTAACAAATATATAATCCGGTTATTTCCTTATAAAAAAGAAAGGAATAAAAATTGATTTTCTTAACCGGAAATATATGGGTAAAGCCCAACTAATCAATAGAAGATATCACTGACAACCCATGTTCTAAATTGCGCCCGAATTGCCGAATAGTCGGGCGAATAGGCGTTACACGGGGCATGTCCACCGTGAGTATCACCAACTCGTTCCAATAAATCGGTCAACGAGGAATTGTTTTACTAGACCGCCTTATAACAAAAGTCAACGACTTTTCAAAATAATCGGTCCCAAAAAAAAATTCGGCCCAATTTTTTTTTTTCGTTCCAATTTTATTTTTTACAAATTTGTTTTTCTTGGGCTTTTGTGTTAATTTGAAACTCTAAAATCCAATAAATGCCTAACAAAAGTCGACAAAACATGTTGCAACAATCATTTTTATATAAAATTTGTGTTTTTTTATCTTTGTTTGTTATAAAACTTATTTCCTTAACCATCTTTTTGATCAAGTATTTTCTTAAACATCTAAAATTTATAAAACTTGTGTGTTTTATATATAAAATGACAAAAAAAATCCGCTCCGCGTACTCCCCGCATTTCGTCCGATTTTTCAATAACTCATTAGGCCCAATTTATTCGCGCGTATAGCGCCTAGCGTATTTTCGACCATGGCCAACAACTATAGTGGTCTTGGATTTTTTAATTGATGCATAAGACATATCCTATATTAGTGTGACCAGCCACCAACAACTTAGTTTCTAGCAAGAATTGAATTCAGAATCGACGGGTTTTACGTTGTGCCCTCAACAAACTATACCACTAGGTTAAAACCCCATAGATCTTAATTTGGTATCAGAGCCTGATCTATGCAGTCTAATCCGATCCGACCCAAAGTTGGTCCAATCATCGACAAGCCATTCCCACATTGGTGCTGTTGATTCAAACCCGAATATTCCGAGATTAATGGTTAAAGAGCCACTATCTCGAGGGGGCGTATTAGGACATAATGTCCCACATCGGAAGTTGGAAGGGATCTCACTTAATATATAAGGGATATAGGCCACTCCACTTATCACCAATTGGTTTTAGATTGGAAGCTCATATATCTTAATACTATTGTTTGACTAATTTGATTATATTTCTTTTATTTTATAAAAAAAAAAAATTGATTATATTTCTTTTGTCGGGAAATAGTGAATTAGAACTCATGAGAAATCATAAGGGAAAGAGAGAGCAAAAATAAGCTTCGGGAATGTACTACTTTTTATTTATTCGGGTAATGTACTACTTTGTTAAGAGAACATTCAACATCAACACATACCAAAGATAAAGTATAGTTTCTACAATATTACATATCATAAAGAAGTATAATATAACACCTTTAAAAAGAATAGAAGAAGGGAGGATAAAATGAATCCTTTTCTTGATAAAAAAAACAAATGGAATCCAAGGTCGGGATCGTAGGAGGTGCGAGCAGATGATTGATTGTATTTAAGTTTTTTTTTTTTCCTGTTTGAACAAAGGCTTTTGATTGTAATTAAGTTGCATGGAAGAATGTGCCTAGACCATCGATGAGACGACTGTTACCTTTATTACTTTTGTTTATTGATTGTATAAGTACTTTAGTTTGCTTAACAACCATAATAATTACCATATGATATGCGTACAAACATTTACTTTTCTTAGTATTGAATCTATTGATATATAATTAAAGCTACGATCCCATGCACGTTTATGCATGTGAACCACGAAAAAGTAACAGAGAGTGAGATTGATAAATATTAAAAAGCACTGAATAGTTGTAATAATTAACTTATAGTTGGTGTGACTATATAGTGACTTATTCATTAAACATGCAAGTATGCAACGTTATCATATCAGATCCCATTTTATATATAATGCATCTTCAACGGTATTTAATTATCGGATCTGATATAAATTTACGAGATTTTTGAGTATTTCCGATTTTTTACATATTTTTCGAGTTTTCAGAAATTTTTAGTAGTTTCGGGTATTCGAATCCAACGCGAACCCGATAAGTTCCGAACTGAACCCGACCCGATATATAGAAATATTCGAATGAGGTCTATAGTCCTAAACCGAAAAACCGAAAACCCGAAAACCCGAACTTGAATGGATACCCGAACGCTCATGCGTAGTCCATGGATAAACCCTCTCTCTCCAATATTCAAATGAACCCCTAAAGCAAGACTCATATCCATGTGGGTGTCCGAAACAATTGTAAGGTAGTTTTGCATAACAGAAGGATCGAATCCGGAACGTGGTAGCGTCCAAAACCCGTTCCTTAGCACTTGACCACAAGTATTCCGACTATTATATTGTATTTTAATGTATAAAATGCAATAAATTTATATTTGCTCGTTTATAGGACGTAATTAGAGGGAAGTGTGGGGGCGTAGGTAAAAGGATCAGAGAAGCTTCCTCGAGAAGTGCACACATGGGAGTGAGTGCGTTTATATCTCTATCTATATATATGCTTCTCCTTCAATTCTCCTTTTGCCTTTTGTTTTTCCTCAGCTTTTAGAGAGAGAGAGAGATGAGATTGAGAGAGCTTTCTCTTTTAGATGCCAACTTGCAGTGATGACCGGATCTTTGTATTGTTTTTCATCTCTATAGCCAAACAAATATATCTATTACATATATGACCTACTTCTGAATTTGTTGTGACAATTTTTATATATCTTATCGACAGGGCAGGCCTAATATAATGAGGCACCTAAAGCAAAATTAAAAAACGCTGCCCTACTAGGAGTAGAACTCATGATCTCCAACGTTAAGTAGAACATCTAGACCACTATACCAAAGATAATGTTTTGTAATTGCTGCCCTTAAATTTTATTTAAATTTTGGCGCCTAAAGCTCTAGTTTCATGAGCTTTAGCCCCGAGCCGGCCCTGCTTATCGATTGATACGATCACTACAATCAAACAACCTACCGATATATTGTAGTGTTTTTTTCTCCTAAAAACCATCACACTGCATATCCAGAATTTATAATATTATTCAACCAATGTTTAGGAGTAGCGAATCGCTTATTAGTGAACTACTAATATAAATTGTAGGTCTGACTATAAAACCCAGAGTCGAAGAACTAATAACCGAAACCGAAAATTTTTATTTGGTTCCACTTATATTATCTATTAGATCTTGAGTTCAGAAACTGCGGGTATCAGGTAGAAACCGAAATCGAACCGAAAATCAAAATTAGGAATCGAAGAACCGAACTTATATAAAGCGTAGTAAAAAGATTACCAATGGTTTCAACACCAACATAAAAAAAAATCATATGAAAATGGTGTTAGATCCATTTAATTTATGTTATATAATTGACATTGAATCATGGACTTTTTATTTATTTTTTTGTTAATAACTTGTTGAATTAACAGAAATTTCGAGGTTTTCTTTTTGATTTTGTTGATTTCGGGTAAAAATTGTTATTTCAATTTCAAAATACCCCAAACCGTATAAAAACAAAAAATTGGATATTTTACTGTTTATAAAATTATGGAACCAAACCGAATGGGAACCAACAAGAACTGAATTAGAACCGAACCAAAAATTGTAAAGTACTCATTGGATCATAAATTTATGAATCCGAAATATCCGAAACCGAACGATTCTTATCCGGAACCAAACCGAATACCCTAATGTCTATGATAATAAATTGCATGGACCAAAACCCATATTTAGTTTTTCTACACAAATGTGATTTTTATTATAAGAAAAAACTAACTGGATGCATCGAGTGACTAAACAAAAATCATTTGCTATGAAGGCAATAATTTTAATCTGCAAACACTTTAATTAACTAAAAGTTTGAGAATTAGGACCGAATGTACTAATCTCGCTGTGTGTGTATAGAGATTTGTACTAATTGGTGGTCATATGAAGCAACAAAAGAAAGAAAAGAATAAAGAACAAAGATATATACAGAAGGAAAGATAGATACTCAATGTCGGTTAATTTCTCTTATGACAAGTTCTTTATATTTCTTTTGGAAAGGATGTTGTAGCTATCAAATCTCTCTCTACACATACACATACACTCACATGCATACATATACTTACTAACATGTATATAAATATGAATTCAAGTGACTATATATACATTTGAATCAAAGTTTACATCTTTTCTTGCTGTTTGCATGTGGAATTCCCAAAACCCTAAAAACCCTTTTGCTTTGATGGGGATCATCATCATTATAACTGGCTCTGTCCTTCCTTTTTCTTATTCACTCATTATTTTTTACCATAAACTTTAATTCTAAGTTGATTTTTGAAATTTAGTTTCCCGATGCAGATTTCCCCATTTTAGCGTAATCATAGTATAAGGCATCAAGTACAAACTAACTTGAGATAGAAATAACTAACTTATGATAAAGCAAAGGGCCCTTCATCAAAAGCTTTAAAATATCGTACATGCCTTGAAACATGAGCGATCTCTATTCTTTAGCTAGTACCCATATATGTTCATTATTTGTCCTATAAATGTTATACGTTTATGAATGAGAAATATCTATACCGGTTAAGGCATAGTATATGTAACTTTATATCTCTATGTAAGTATATACTTTAGTATATATATTTTTACATTTTTGTCAGCTGATCATTGGTAAGACTATCAGTTATACAAGTCGTACACAAATATATAAATAAAATTGAGGGTTAGTTTAATTAAGATTCAATGTATTTTTAAAATAACAAAAGGTAAACTGCTATCAACCATGCATATTTATATCAAAATGGTTCAGCATAAAACACAAAATAGTGGATGATAATATAAAAAAGCAAAAGAGCATCTCCATTTTGAGGGTTTCTCAATTAGTTGCATATTAAAAATAAATTAGAAAAGAAAGAGAGAGAATAGAGAGGGGTATGAGAACCCATAAGCTCTAGTTGAGTAATTCTTAACACACATGACACCAATTTACTTGTTCAATTTATTTTTTAATTAAACCATTAAAAGATATTATAAATATTAGTATTTTATTGGTTAAGAATCCCTTAAAATTCTAAACCAATGTAGTTGCTCTAATCTTTCAGCTATTCTACTGACTAACAATGTAGTTAAATATGAATATTCAAACAGTTGACTGGAAAAATAATGAATAAGTACAGAATAGATCCTAAATATATATTATAACAGCAATGATATATATAGTTTCAGTACATATTAAATACGAGCAAAACTAATCCGATAAAATAACAAACTTTGTAATTTTTGGGGGGTCTCATCTCTAAACCCTAAGTCAAGCTCATAAAACAAAATATATATCTCCTTCTCACGTACGTTCTCATGCATCACATATATATTAAGGTAAATTATTGTATCACCCAAATGGTGAGTTCCTTCCTTGTATTAACCCACCATTAGGGTTCATCATAGGACTCAATGGTGATCTTCGAGGCGATGGCCTTTCCAGTAATTTCCCACCGTTATTTCCTTCATCACCTGATAAACCTGATTTCCTTTCATAAATTTCTGACAGAGAATCCAAATCCGTGGAAACATGTGTAGCCATTTGGATCTGAATCCGATGCTCATCATCAATCGTTTGGTTTCCGGAAAGATCTTGATCTTGATCAGACCACATTAAAAGTCCTTTCCTTACATCGTTACCAAAACTAGGGTTTGGTCGCTTTTTCCCCAAGTAAATGTTGGTGTCTGCAGCATTGTTGGTCGTGTAATGATTCTCTATGTTCTGATGATGGAAATTATGATGGTCAAGGACTTGATCGGTTGTGTTTCCATAAATGTTTAGGTCTTGAAACGGCGGGAAACTAAGAGGATGAGGAGGTGGACCCACCGCTGCGGAAAGACTTGAACTTCCTAAATTGGCCTTGTACCCTCCTCCTCCTCCGGCGGCGGCTGCTGCGGTGGCTGCTGCCATGTTCTCACCGGCTAGGGTTTGGCAAGCTCTCTCCAATATGGATTGCATGTACTTTCCTTGTGCTTCAATCCTCAGCTGCAAATGTCTCTGCACCTAAAACCATTTATATCCAATATATGTTATATATAGATCAAAATTAAATTTTCAAAGAGTTAAATATCATAAAATATCAATAAATTAATCACCTCTAGCTGTTCGTGCAACCTTCTCTGCACTTCCATTTGCATCCTGATCAAATAAACCAAGTGTAAGTTGCTACTAACATAAAAATAATTTACTTTTAAAAAAATTAACGAGAAGAGATGATATACTCATTCATGTTGCGACTCATCATGCCAGACGAAGAAGCTACGTTCCGCTGAATATCCATGGCAGAAGCTAAACAACAAAATATATTTCTTTTTAGAAAACAATGGATTTATTAGATAATACATAATATATATGTATATGTATATTTTTTAATTTCTAGAACCCTAATATGATAGAGAAATGAAGAGAAGTCACCTCTTGAACCTTCCTTTGTGGAGTGATCACCGTACTCCTTGTGTGGCTGCTTTCCAAGCCTGAATTTCTGCACCCATATAGATCCAGTTAAAATTTTATATTATATTAATTATATCATCAAGTGAAAAGAAACAAAAAAAAAAAAGATAAAGAGAAGAGAAACTTAAAAGCAATGAAGAAAAGAAAACCCTAATTTATAAATTGTGTACATACCTGAAGATGGCTCTTTAGGTGGTAAAGAGTAAGACCCTTCACACCCATAACTCTCATAATCGTCTTTGGAGTCGCTTCTGTAAATGAATAAAAAACTTATTAACATATTTATTAAATCGATCAAGATAATATAATATAGAGACATGAAGGTGTGCATACTGTCGGGGCCGCCGAGCTGAGCGACGGCGTCGACGAAACGCTCGTGGAGTTCAACAGTCCAACGCAAACGTGGTTTAGGGTCGGTGGTGAGGACAAGGCCTGAATCGCCTTGAACACACATAGCTCTGTTCTCATAAGAACCATTCATACTTGAAGGTTTCTTAGCATGGAACATTCTCTCTCTCTTGTTCTCCCTTTCTCTCTCTAACAGATGGATTCAAGGAAACGAATGTGATGCAAAAATGTGAGAGAATACGATGCGTTTTTGAAGAGATCAGATGACGGCTTTTTTGCTCTCTCTTTCACTCTCTCTCGTCTTCTTTTTATTTTTGTTGTGAATAAAATAAAATATATAAGTATTTGGTTATAAATTAGTATATGATAATTAATATTGTTTTATCGTTATTAATGAAGAGAATTAAAGTTGTAGACTAGTACGCAGACGTTCCTTTGCGAAAAGATACTGTCGTTATCTTTACAATTGTTTTTTTTTTTATCCTCTCAGCTTGAATACCTTTGAATTACTTTCAATATAAAATGTCTGCAAGGGCACATTATACGTATACATGAAGTAATTCATGTCTGTCTCAAATTACTTTAATGTAATTCTTTTAATTATTTTTGAAAAAGGCAAGTTTTAACATTGGAGATCCTATAAGAGTTAGCTAAATACACAGAAGATGTTATATATTGTAGAAGGTGCATGTAATATGTAGGTCATGGCGTTCGGTTACCCGTTCGGGTCTTTCAAGTTTTCGGGTCTAGGTATATAAGACCATTTGAGTATTTTAGAATTTTGGTTCGGGTTCGGTTTGATTCCATTAGGATTCGGTTCGGGTTTGGATATCCGAAAAATCATAAAACAAAAATAAAATTAGTTATATTTAAACAAAAATTTGTCGAATTTTGACAAATATAACAAAAAGTTTCGTAATTTTATTTATTTTTGATCATTTAGTTATTTTAGTCTAAAAATAACCAATATATTTGAGTTTATAATAATAATTTTGGATAATTTTGTTATATTAACTCTAAATATAATTAATATTTTTGTTATATAATTGTAATTCAGATATTTCGGATATCCATTCGGTTTTCGGTTCGGTTTCGATTCTTCGGATATATGAGTTTAAGACCTATTTGAATATTTTTGTCGGTTCGGATTCGGGTCTATTTTATCAGTTCAGATTCGGTTCGGTATTCAGGTCTGAATATTTTGCCCAGACCTGGTAATATGTATGCCTCAGTTTTACAAAACATGAGTTTTTTTTTCTTCACTTTCTGATATATATAAACATTGAAATGTTTTGAAATATCTTTAAAGCTCTCAAATTTGAGGTAGTATTAAAACTACTATTTTATTTTGTTGTTGTTGTCTTTTCTATCTACATACTTTTAATCTATGAGTACGTTTTAAAACCATGTTTATTATTATACTTTTATTTTATTTTTGCATGATTTAGATGCATATAATTAACTACCTAAGATTTGTAAGAAATTAAAAATAAATTCGACAAGAACGATATTAAAACGAGAATATAAACTTTATTTTTCAAAGGTGAATATATTAAAGTTCTATGTATATATTCTGTTCAATTAAGACCGCACGAGGATAGTCGTATACTAGCTAGCCTTATAGTATGTCTACATCGTTATATACTGTAATCGGGACACATACATAAAATATCTATAAAAACAAAATTTACAAGGGGTTTTATCATTTATGGTAGGGTAAACCTTTTTGGCTAATTATGACCTGAAGATACTAATTAAGCAATGATGAGTTCCTTATAAAATGTAGTGTATATTAGCACCTACAGTCCAAAACCGTCAGGTAGATTTTTTTTTAAAACTAAATGTTTATTTGATTGCGTGATTTAGATGTTAAATATTTTATTATGGAACTTCCAACTAAAATTTAATCGGTTTAAGATTAATTTGTCATTTACTTTCTTATATACTAAGCCACAAACTCTATCAACTTCCGATATGAGATTTTCATCAAAATTTACTTTAAGTGAGTGATAACATCAACGAAGATAAAAAAAATCAATTAAAAGAACTCACTACGAATCAACAGGCGTTAAAGTCCAAAGATCGAGAATTTAAGTTTATTATAAACTTACAACTCAAAACTAATTGATTCAAACTGGATTGACCATTTACTATCTTATATTGTCACAAATTAAAATCTCCAACTTCTGTGAGATTTTTCACTAACATTAGAGAATATGTTTTACATCCACAAATGAACATATACATACATGTAAGATGGTCAACCTAATATATATGAATGGGAGGTCCCATATGGCATATTTACATAGAACAAGAATAAGTCAATGAATATGGCTGAGGTTGATAGGCACAATAAAAAGAGAGCATATGATCTAAGAATATAAAATGTGCATTAAATCTGCAGAAATTTTAAACATATTATAAGTTTTGTATTCCCTCTGTATAAAAATAAACTAAGTTTAAGGTTCTTACACACAGATTAAGAAATCATTAAATTTTGTATTTTTCTAAACCAAAATATCATTAATTACTAGCTTTTCAAAAAATTAATCAATCATAAACTAATCTGTAGAATATAAATGATCAAAAAGCTAAAACTGATAATTAATTTTACATTGAAAATTGAACATATGATTTATATTTAGATAAAAAAATTCTCTTAAACTTGATTTAATTTTATACAGAGGGAGTATTAAATATGAAGGAAAACATAGAAATGTTCAATGTAGCCAATATTATATGGAATTAAAGCGAAAAAAACAGCATAAGAATATATATGTAAGTTATGCATATACATATGGTTTAGTAATATGTGGAGAATTATGCATCAATGTGTAAAGATAGTGTTACTGTTGGGGACCTATTCTTCTACTTATTAAAGCTCTTTTATTCTTTATTTTATTTTTACCATATGTTTTTTCTTCTTTTCCCCATTTTTAATTTTATTTTTTGGTTAAAGCTTGCTGGGGCTATAACCCTTTTTGGCTTTTGTAGGAATGACGATTTGTGCAGCTATACATGGTAATACATTTTCCAGATGTTTATTAATTGAATTTAATTTAGAAAGAATGTTTTTTTTTGGTCAAATAAACTATGTTTTTATTTGCCATAAATATTAAAATTTTGCTATTAAACGATATATACATTAATCATCGCACACAATTCTGGCTAGGATATATAATAGAAAATGGTGTTAGCTTTTACAATTAAATGATAAATCAAAGTTCAAATTGCATGAGAATTGGAATCAATTCTTCGCCTCTTTGATGAATAAAGATAGATTCTTATTGCGCCAACGATATTAAAAAATGAAAATCGAACTCCCGCGATAGATGCCAACCGTATAATCTTGGCCACCCACATTTACAGAATTACATGCAAGATATTTACTAGACTTTTCTGACCACTTTAGAGTTTAGATAGGAATACATTATTCATAATTTTTTTATCGTTTTTTTGCTTGGCAATTATTTTCACTATTATTTACAATATTTATTCGTAGAGATATGAAGTATATTAGCATTAGCAAATTAGACGGCCTTAAGATCATTATTTCAGGACTTAAGACCATTTAAGTTCTTATTTTTCTTGATTTTTAATGCTTTTAAAAATGAATTAAAGCGAGGTTTTATTTTGCAAAGCAAAGTTTTTGTTTTTATTCAAACCAAGTAAAGCCAATGTTTAACTTTTAGCTAATTGTTGTTGAAGCAAACTAAGAAATTTAAAAGAAGTAATTAGTTGAAAAAAAAATAATTAAATTAATGACAATTAAGTAAGTCGGTTAAAAAAAATAGTTGGCCACGGTTGCTTGAAGTTCAAGCATCTTTATGATGGTGCTTTGGAATTTCTTCATCGAAATGAATATATTCCTTCCGCTCTTCTTATCTTTTCCCCATAATAAAAGAATATAATATCCTAACTTTGGCATAGAAACCACTATACTCCATACATGAGGGCAATGATGGAGTTGCTCTAATATCCTGGCATATAACCACTATACTCCATACATGAGGGCAATTTTTTAAATAATTAATATCTTAACTTTGATAAACTGATATAATGCTTTCTTAAACAGCAATTAACTGAATGTTACAACTCTCCTAATCAGTGTAGAACATGATTAACGGTATGTATTATTTTTTTTTTTTTTGACATCAACGCAACGGTATGTGTTTTATATAACAAGAATAAAACAAAATACTTCGAGTTGTAGAATTTTCCAATAATTGCACGCAAAGAACAATTAATACCGCTCACTTTTTAGTATATACACAAAGAAGAAAATTGTCCGAATATTACAAAAAAAAATTCACTTAAAAACCAAGATAAAAAAAACCCAAGAATATTATTCTAAACCATGCTAAAACATTGGAGTTAGTAGACCAAATCTTTATCTCCAAACCCTTATTATATTTCAAAGTAACTGAAAAACCTCCAAAGGAGTGCTTTTATTGGAAGGATATTAGTGGAGGAACTTACCGCTACTTAACAAGCCATATCACTATCTGTTCATATCTCCCAAGCATATGTATTTGATCTGCATCGAAGCCAAGCGTCAGTAACAAAAGGTATTTTACAAACAACTTTATGCTCAAAGAATTTACAAGACATTTTATGCGTTAAGTTCTATATATAGGACCAATTTTGAGCCAGATGGATTAAGGATCCTGCTCTGATAAATGTTAAGTTCTATATGTTAGAATTAACAGATTGAGAGAGTGTATTGATAGTTTAAGCTTAAGGAGAATGATGAACAGAGGTCGAATCAGTAGAGAGAAAGAATTAGAGTTTCCGAGAATAAGAGAGAATTGGAGAAGTTTAAGAGAAAGAATTCCCAAAAGTATATATATATACACTAATAGGGTTTTACATTTCAAAATAAGCTTTGAAGGAGGAGGGGAAAAGGAAACCATTTAAATTTGAATTAAGCTAGTAAGGGAAATTTGACTATTCTTATTTACTGTTCATCTGCGGCTATGGTGCATGTGTCTGTGTCGGTGACACAAGATTTTCCTGAACACTTTGTGTGTCTGTGTCTGTGTCGTTGACACATGATTTGTTCATCTCAATACATGGCATCGACGCTGAGATCGTCGATGACATATCTTGTTTAGATTTTACTTTAACATTCATGTGCCGACATCGTCGATGACATATAAAATTCAGACTTTGCATAATGATACTTCATCATCAATACTCTCTTCTTATTTATATTGATCAGAATATCTTTAAGCTTCATCTTAATACTATAGACTTCCAACTCGAAATCAATAGGCGATTAGTGAATGTGTTTGACCCATATCCCTTATATTATTTGAGATATATTCAATTTTCGATGTGGGATTTTATATTCTAATATTATGTGATATGAGTTGAGGTCTGGGAGCATTCAAAGGAAAATGTAGAATTAATCTTTTACACATTCTAACCATCTATAACCTTGCACACTTTATTACGTCTTCATGTGAGATTTCTAATATATAAATCAATTCAATCTTTAAACAAGTTGATTCGATCAAATGAAGCGTGGATCGATAAGAGAGACATACGAGCAGAGCCGTCGGGTGGTAAAAGCAAGGGAAGTTGAGGCTGCAGCCTTTGAAATTATATTTTTTTACCAGCCTTCAAATACAAATTATTTTCGATAACCTAGTGGTATAGGTCCCGAATATCCTCTATAGATTTAGGGTTCGACCCTCTGCCCTCTGCACATATAATTGTGTGTGTTTTTTGCTTGCGCAAAAACTTGAATTTATTTTTAATTTTTAATTATGAATTTGTAAAGATTGATTTTTTTTTTCTAGCCTCCAGCTCTCTAAATCTTAGGGACGGCTCTGCATATGAGTGTTTATGTGAGTGACCTCAAGGTATTCGTCGACACCGTACTTGGATCCTTCCCTTGCATATATTATATCTGTAATATCGTATTTGTGTGCACATGTGCAATAGACCACTAGTGTGTGAAATGAAGAATTGTAAGACATTCATTTTGAGGTGTATCGTACTGTAAGATTTTATTTTAAAAAAAAGTAGTTGGGCTTTATGAATCTATCTATATACAAAGAATATGCATTATAAATATGCTTAAGCTTCGAAAGCCCATTCTACTTGTAACTAAAATCCAGTTGATGTATCATCTTTACTATTGACCATTGAATCAATAATATTTTTAACGTAGAGATGTATATATATATACTATCTATTTGCGTCGAGGACTTGGGATTGTTAACCTGTCGAGAAGAATATGATGCCAAAATAAGACCACCCAAAAAGGCTAGGTTATAGTCAAGAGCAAATAAGATGTATAACCTTGATTGTGGTCTTGTCATACGAATCAATCCAATTCCCTCCTAAGAAATATTGAGCTTCTCGAACACCCGCCGATGGGCCACACGCGCTGTCTCTCCGACTACCATTTTCCAGTAGTTCAATTGATTTAAATCGACGAAGACGACGAGGACTAGCAAGTAATAAGAGCGATCAAATCTAAGCAACGAAAACAAGTGTGAAGAAGAAGAGCTGAGATGAGTATAAAATATCTACTTCGCCATCACATAAAAAGGTAATTGTAATTATATAAGAGCATGATTATTGGTGAACCCCTTTGGGGATTCTTAAGTTAATATTATATTGTTTTTTTTCCTTTTAGTTGGAGGAAAAAAATCAAAAATCAAAAGAAAAAATATCTAATCGGGTTACGCCATGTGGCGAACCTTCCTTCTAAAAGGTTCTTAGCTAAGAACCTCCCCTAAGAGCATGTACAACCTTGAACCCCCTCATGGGGTTCTTAAAAAAAAAATTTTTTTTTTTTTTTTTGGGAAATGTGTAAAAAAAAAAAAAATTAAAAAAAAAATAGACGAATGACAAGCTGCCACGTGTCATGAACAGTGTAAGGACCGATCCTTAGCTAAGGATTTTTAGACCCCGGTTTCTTAACTATTCACGTGGGACCCACGTGAATAGTTAAGAAACCCGAGCTTAAAAACCCTCGTTGTACATGGTCTAAGAACTTCCCCCCTTCTCTCCCCAACTCTAGAATTTTATATTATTATTTTCCTAAGAACCTCCCAATAATCATGTTCTAAGACCACCTACATTGGTGTTACCCACTAGGGGTCCTTAGAAAAAAAAAATTTATTAATTTATTAATTTTTTTTTTCAGATCCGAAAAAAAAAAAAAATGGACCAATCGTTACGTGACACGTGGCGTGAACAGTGTAAGGATCGATCCTTATATAAGGATTTTAAGAGACAGTTTCTTAACTATTCACGTGGGTCCCACGTGAATAGTTAAGAAACTCTCCCTTAAGAACCTCCAATGTATCTGCTCTAAGACCATGCACATCCATGAATTCCAAGGAGGGTTCTTAAAAAAAAATTTAATAATTTTTTTTTCTAGTAAGTAAAAAAACAAAAAACAAAAAAAAAGAAAGAACGAATAGAATCATGACACGTGGCATGAACAGTGCAAGAACCGATCCTTAGTTAAGGATTTTTGGAGCTCGGGTTCTTAACTATTTGGTGGGGCCCACAATATTTTATAATTTTTTTTTTAAGAACCACACCTTAAGAAACCTTGTTGTACATGCTCTAAAGGTGTTGGACAAAGATAATCGAAGGTGTTGACAAATAAAAAAATCGTGAATAAATTCAACATGTTGAATCTAAATAAATGGGATCCACAATAGCCATATGTTTGTTTTGTATTGGATATTGATATTATAATTTTATTTTCATTTCATCCTAATAGCTTAAACTCAATTATTTTATAGTAAAATAAATTTATTTATTATATACTTTATATTAATTTATAATACTTTATGCTTTATAAATAGAGATTTGATTATTTCATTTGGACATAGAAAAAAGATTTTTAATAAATTTTACTTATTTTTTGTTAATAAATTATTTTTATACCACTAAAATAAGATAAAATATAAATAGAAAATAAAATAATTTTTTCTTTTAAAAGGTTAATTTTTAGTTATTTTACTTTGGTTTAGTTTTAGTTAATAGTTGATATTAATATGTAATTCCAAAAATATAAAAATAAAATAAAAACTAATGAAGGTATTGAATTTTAAATTATTGTAGAAGAAAAAAATTGAATGAATATTGAATAATTAGGTGGGAGAGAAATAAGATGATATGTAGTGTTAAAAAGTAAAAAGTAGGGTGTTGAATTTGTAAACCATTGTAAATAGTAAGCCCATGATAAGAGCGATTTCCTTGTTGCTCGGCCAAATCCATATTCCTCGTCTCTCTCTCTCTCTCTCCCATGCAAAAAGATGGATCATCATCCTATCTGTCCCATCTCGTAACACATTCTTCTCCCCCTCGTTCCTGTCGTCCGATCTGTTTTCTCCGTCGTTTAATCTTCTATTCAAAATCGCCAAGATAAGTTTGTTTGTGTAGCGGAGATTTTATTGGGCAATGAGTTCCACCGTCGGGGGAGCCGGATCGGCTGAGCCTTCCGGTGTCAAGAAAACCTCCAAGCGACCAAAATGTGATATATATATCTATCTATTTATCTCTCGAAATTTTCTACATTATTATTTTTATAACTTTTTTTTTTCTTGGAATGCCGATTGAATCTTTCTGCCATTTCATTGATGCATTTCTTGTTATGAGCATATAGACAGAAACTATATTCCTTGTTTATGGTGTTGCCATACATTTTGATCACCATGTTTATGCATGTGTACACGACAGTATGTTCTATGTTTGATGCAGATACTTGTCTACACTAGCTAGAAACGTTCATCATCTTGGTCTTTAAGTTAACCGTCCTGCACAAAAAATTTCATGTTATTTTGATAAGGTGTAGTGGCTCTTGGATTATTGTGTAAACTTACCTTTGGTTGTTGAATTTTTCATACAAAGTGGGTTATATATCTTTTATTCTTTTCACATAAACCAAATCGTTACAATGGCTTCGGTTTCTCTGTCTTTAAACAAGTATTTTCTAAATTTTACCAGACTCAAAATTTACTCAGCAGGAGCTTCCAGCGTGCAAGCCAATTCTTACTCCAAGCTGGGTGAGTTTCATCTCGGTTATGTCACATAATGTGATGTAACGATCGATATTTGAGAAGAATGTTTTTTTTACTTACTTTTTCTAATTGTTCATTGCGATTTGCAGGTGATCTTGACATTTCTTGTTGCTGGGGTTATCTTCATTCCCTTAGGAGTGATATGTCTA
Source organism: Orychophragmus violaceus (assembly GCA_030180135.1). Classification (NCBI taxonomy): domain Eukaryota; kingdom Viridiplantae; phylum Streptophyta; class Magnoliopsida; order Brassicales; family Brassicaceae; genus Orychophragmus; species Orychophragmus violaceus. The sequence goes on along the minus strand of CM058231.1, from coordinate 763,546 downwards.
TCAGTTTCTCAGGGAGTATGTTTATTAAGCAAATGTTTTCTGTATTTTCTCATATTTTTTCCTAGCTTCAATCTTGTGGTTTATAATGGTTATGTTTCATTCATACATGAAGGTCGTTGAGATTGTTGATCGATATGACACAGACTGCATTCCACCATCTTCTAGGGCCAACAAGGTCGCATACATTCAGGGTGAAGGAGAGAAAATATGTAACAGAACAATAACGGTAGACATCTTCTTCTATGCAATCTTTAGTTCCTTCAATGGTTTAAGTATATGTTAGCTATTCTCTTAGGTATGATCCTTCACAAAAAATTGTCTTTGTTTTTGCAGGTCACGAAAACTATGAAGCATCCTGTCTATGTATACTACCAACTTGATAATTTCTACCAAAACCATAGACGGTACTCGCACCTTGGTCTTTTTTTTTTACTTCAAGATGTGTTCTTATCTATGATGCACGGGTACTTCTAAATGTATGATGTCCCCGTACCAAAAATGTTTCGGGGACAGAGAAACTTTGGGATATCTAGAAAACTTCTCCGAAAAAAAGAGATAGAAAAAATGATCCAAAACAGAAAAATGAACTTTAGAACGTTTTTTATACGGTTAAATTTCAAAATTGATATTTCATATAGTTTGTTATATTAAAATTTAAATGTGATTTTCGGTATAATTATATGTATAAGTATATTTTTATATATTTTTAACGTATTCCTGCCATATTACAAAATTTTTATTTTGTCGTTTTCCGTCCCGTTTTTGTACATGTATCTATATCAGTTCTACTTAGGTTCTTATCAGTTACATTTTTGGTTGATTATATGTTTAGGTATGTGAAGAGTCGAAACGATCAACAACTAAGAAGTGCAAGAGCAGAGCGTGATGTAAAGACTTGTGCACCTGAAGATAACGTGGGTGGAGAACCAATTGTTCCATGTGGTCTTGTTGCTTGGAGTTTGTTCAATGACACTTATCAGTTTTCAAGAAATAGCCAACAACTTCCTGTGAATAAGAAAGACATCTCATGGAAGAGTGACAGAGACGCAAAGTTCGGGAAAAATGTCTTCCCTAAAAACTTTCAGAAAGGAGCTCCTATAGGTGGTGGAACACTTGATCCCAAGAAACCGGTAAGAAAATATTTTTCGTTTCCAATTTGGATTCATTTTTCAACAATTGTAAGAGTTAGGCCGGCGTTCCGTTCGGTTCGAATCTTTCGGTTTTATAGATTTAGGATCCATTCGGTTATTTAGAAAATTCGGTTCGGTTCTTTCGGCTTTCGGTTCGGATAGCAAACTTGGGAACCAACTAATACCTGAGGAAAAACAATCCGGGTTCGGTTTGTTTACGGCTCGCTTCGGTTCTTTTCGATAATTTCGGGTAATTTGGATAATAATTCAGATAATTTTGTAAAAAATAGGATAATTCAGATAAAAGTTAGGTAATTAGGGTAATTCAGATAAAAATTGGGTGCTTTCGGGTATTTCGATAAAAAATATTCGGATTATTTCAGATAATTTGATTTTTATTAGTAATATTCGGCTAATTTTGGTTATTCAATTACTTTAAAATCATATTTCTGTAAATTTGGGTACCCATTCGGTTATCAATTCGGTTCAGGTTCGGTTATTTCAGTTATGAAAATTTAGAAATCATTCAGATATTTACGAAATTCATATCGGTTTCGGTTTTGGTTCTTTCGATTCGATCCGGTTTGGTTCGATTATTCGGTTCTCGGTTTTTATGTCCATGCATAATAAGAATTCTTTGTTGTACAGTTGAGTGAGCAAGAAGACCTTATAGTCTGGATGAGAACCGCAGCTTTGCCAACATTTAGGAAGCTGTATGGGAAGATTGAAACAGACCTCCACGCTGGTGATACCATAATGGTCTTGTTGGAGAACAACTACAACACTTATAGCTTCAATGGTGAGAAGAAGCTCGTGCTATCAACCACTAGCTGGCTTGGTGGAAGGAACGACTTCCTTGGGATTGCGTATCTCACTGTAGGCAGCATCTGCTTGTTCTTGGCTGTTACATTCTCGGTCTTGTATCTAGTTAAGCCAAGGTACTTTTCTTGTGAACATCTTCAAGTTTTCATTCTCATGCATGGTCTTCATCATTTTTTTTTTGTTTAGTTTTTTATTTTTAAAAGATTAGTCGATCTTTTGGGCTGGAGAGTCCATGTGAAAACCCCGGTGACCATGAATATTCGAACCTGAATAGCGAGAAGATATTACCACTCTTTTTACCAATAGGATACGAGCTTCTAATTGTCTTCATCATTTTGTGAATACATTTTGTGAAGACATTATTGTAGATTGTGGACAGTGAAATGATCTTGTTATCTAATGGGTTTCAGGCAACTTGGAGATCCCTCGTACCTTTCGTGGAACAGAAGTCCTGGAGGTTGACAGATGATATAGAGTTCTTCATGCGATCAGGCTTGTTTCCATCCATCTTCAAATGGCATAGTTTTGGCTGAGTTAACAAAAGAGTTGAAAGAAAGAAAAAAAGTATATAGTCCTTTTATAATTCGATGTTGTTGACAACAACGTTTAAGTTCTTGTTTTGTTTAATCATATATCATTGGTAAGAACATTGCTAATTAATGGTGTTTAGAAAATAATGTGTTACAATTAGTTCAAAGTTGCTTATTGACCAGAGAAATTGTCCAGTCCTTGGCTTAGCTATTTGGTAAGCTGTTCTTGTGGTTTTGTGGTGATTGGTTTTAGATTAAGAAGAAATCTTAGAATGGTTTTCTTAATCCTATTGTAATTTCGTAAAATTAGCTAGTATTTTTCAAAAAACTTTATTTTTCTTCCTTGTTTATTAAGAGTAATGTAATAAGTTCTATGAAAATCTTCAAGATAATGATTCTTTGAGTCTTAATTTCAGAATGTTCGAGTTTGGATCGATCACATCAATTGTCAATGGTCGGACCAACTTTGTATCGGATCATGTTGGACTGTGATACCATACCATATTAAGTTATATGGGTTATATCATTTATATATATATTAGATAAAAATAATAAATACCATTAGATGCAAAATTGCTACATTTTTATAAAATTATTTACCAAGTATTCTTGTTTCAAAATGCTATTTCTTTAATTAGCATTTGATTTGCTTATATCTAGTCCACCTGTCAGATTAATTTCTACACATGTCAAGTTATTTTCATTTTCCCCTTATCCTAACTTTTGTTTCTTTGTTGGATCATATCCTTCTTTATCGTAATTTAATTGGTCTAAAAGGATTACTTAGAGCATGATTAGTGGGGGTTCTTAAGGGTTCTTAGGGAGGGGTTCTTAGGAAAATATTAGTATTTAATTAAAAAGTAGGAGAGAGAGCAGGGGAGGTTCTAGGGAGAAGTTCTTAATTAAGAACCTTTGGAGGGTGGGGTTCGCCACGTGGCGCAACCCCATTGGTTACTTTTTTTTTTTGATTTTTGATTTTTTTTTTCTCCAACTATTAAAAAAAAAAAAAAACATTAAAATATACACTTAAGAACCCCAAAGGGGAGTTCACCAATAATCTTGCTCTTACTCTTAAGATTTTTTTTTGTCACATCTTACTCTAAGATAACCACAGTATAATCTATAGTATTAATTAAATTAATTAATAATTAGTATTTTATTATTTATATCCAGGACACTGTTTTGGTCATCAAATCTCGAATTCATCGGAAGTATATTCCTGTCGCTCTCCATTTATCTTCTTCACATGTTTTCTTTTATTTTTCTTTACCCTCTGTGTCGGGAATTGTCTCTGTCACTGACTCTTAATCTCACTGTTGATGATGACATCTCAGGGTGTAGAAACCAGGTTCCTACGACGGCGTTTCGGTTGTTTCTGGTGTCTCCATGTCTATTTCTTCCTCTACCAACCTCCGCTCTTCCGGTTGTTCGTCTCCGATCTCAGGTTAGTGTACTCACGTTATCGACATTTTTCGATTCTTCGCTTGCATGCTCGTGAATTTGTTCTGGATTTGTGTTCTACTATGAACTTGTTTCTGTGAATCTTCGTGATTTCTCTGAGCTTTATTGAGATTGAAGTAAACTTGGCATCATTCTGTAGTTTGATGATACTGTGTGAATTAAATTAAATTCGACTCTTTCATAATCTTGCTTAGTATGGGGTTTGGATTATTACAGTCTCTTACCTGAGATTATTGCATCAATGTTCTGTCGTTGTGCAGCTACTTTGGAAAGAAGATTAGAACATGCAAGAGCTAACAATGTGGTAAACTAAACAGCTGTTTTTTCTACAACAATCCTTAAAGAAGATGATAATTTTGGTCTTGACCAACTTATGTTCTTGAAATTAACCAGAGCTTTGAGGAGACAAAGGAAAAGATTAGGAAAATGTTAGATAAAGTGGAGCTTTCTGTTTCAGCTTATGATACTAGTTGGGTAGCAATGGTTCCATCACCAAGTTCCCAAAATACTCCACTTTTCCCACAGTGTCTGAACTGGTTACTGGAAAATCAACATGAGGATGGATCTTGGGGACTTGATATTAATCTCAACCATCAATCTTTTAAGAAGGATATGTTATCATCTACACTGGCATGTATTCTTGCTTTTAAGAAGTGGGGAACTGGTGAAAGACAAATAAGCAAGGGTCAGATTTTTTTCTCTCTTTGGTTAATATTTGTTTTTTTTAAGTGACTAGGAGGTTTGGGGTCCGTACGCCCATACGTCCTGTTAGGGCGGGCTCAAACCATGTTAAATTCACTCTCCTTTGGAGAGGACCACCCCTCTCAACGAGAATCAAACCTATGTTGGCGGAAAGCTACTAGATAAACCTTTACCAGCTGAGCCAACTCTCTTTTGTTAGTATTTGACTTCTGGAAAATTCATTGAATGATGAGTTTCAAAAGTAAAAATTTCAGGTCTTCAGTTTATTGAGGTGAATTCTGCATCAGTCACTGATGAAACCATAGAGAAGCCAGCAGGGTTTGATATTATATTTCCTGGGATGATTGAATATGCTAGAGATTTGAATCTGGTGATTCCATTGGGTTCAGAAGTGGTGGATGACATGATACAGAAAAGAGATCTAGATCTTAGAAGGTATGTTCCTGCTTTTTTATTAGCATACTAAGACCAAACTGAAAGCTTTTCTTGTATATAAATCTTCATTTCAACAATCTTTGTTGATAGTGATAGATTTTCAAAGGGAAGAGAAGCATATCTGGCCTATGTTTTAGAGGGAACAAGAAAGATTCAAGATTGGGATTTGATTGTGAAATACCAAAGGAAAAATGGCTCACTGTTTGATTCTCCAGCCACAACAGCTGCTGCATTTACTCGGTTCAGAAATGATGATTGTCTTCGTTATCTCTCTTCTCTCCTCCAGAAATTTGAGGCTGCAGGTCTGTCTATCAATCAGCATTGCTTTCATTTTCGTTTGTATCTAAAGATTTCCACTGCTAATATATATGCTTATCATTTTCAGTTCCTACAGTGTATCCCTTTGATCAATATGCACGCCTTAGTATAGTTGACACTCTTGAAAGCTTGGGAATCGATAGGGACTTCAAGAACGAAATCAGAAGCATAATGGATGAAACCTATAGATCCTGGCTGCGTGGGGATGAAGAGATATGTTTGGACTTGGCCACTTGTGCTTTGGCGTTCCGATTATTACTTGCTCATGGCTATGATGTATCTTATGGTGAAGTGATATCTTTTCTTTCAGATGAATATAGCTTAGATTTTAGTCAACTGCATGTCTGTGTTAAGTTGATACATTGTGTTTGTTGCAGATCTGCTAAAACCATTTGCAAAAGAATCTGGTTTCTCCAATACTTTAGAAGGATATCTGAAGAATACAATTTCAGTGTTAGAATTATTTAAGGCATCCCAAAGTTATCCACATGAATCAGCTTTGAAAGAGCAGTGTTTGTGGACTAAACAGTATCTAGAGATGGAATTATCCAACTGGCCGGTCACTTCTGTTCGAAATAAATACCTCAAGAAAGAGGCAACCTCTTGTTTTTAATTATCTTCCTATGAGGAGCCTTAAAGAGTAATCAATATCTGAGAGTCTTATCCTTTTCAGGTTGAGGATGCTCTTGCTTTTCCATCTTATGCAAGCCTGGAAAGATTAGATCATAGGAGAAAAGTACTCAGAGGTTCCTGTCTAGAAAACACAAGAGTTATGAAAACATCATATTGGTAAAATCTGGTGTTTCATTCCTTTATTGTTTAAACTATATTCTAATCAAGACATTAGGTCTCATTTTATTTCTTCTATGTCTGCTAGTTTCAGCAGTGTTTGCAGCTCTGATATCCTGAAGTTAGCTGTAGAGGACTTCAATTTCTGTCAGTCTATTCACAGTGAAGAAATGAAACGTCTTGATAGGTGCACTTCCGGCTAAATTTGTTCACTTATTCTGTCTTCTTGCATAAGCACACACTTGAGCGAGTTCTCTGTCTTGACTCTTTCTGTTTAGGTGCTAGTTTTATTAGTTGTGTCGTACACGAATCAGCTTATATGACCATATCTCATATCTCTATAATTCTGCTCACCAACTTGCAGATGGATTGTGGAGAATAGATTGCAGGAACTAAAATTTGCTAGACAGAAACTGGCTTACTGTTACTTCTCTGGGGCTGCAACTCTTTTCTCTCCAGAATTATCTGATGCTCGTATATCGTGGGCCAAAGGTGGAGTACTGACAACAGTTGTTGATGACTTCTTTGACGTTGGAGGTTCCAAAGAAGAAATGGAAAACCTCACACAGTTGGTCGAAAAGTATATCAATTTGGCTCCTTTCTTCAAAGCTCTTTAAACTAAACCATAACATGTTTCTCTCTTACAAATTGCAGGTGGGATTTGAACTGTGTTCCTGAGTACTGCTCTGAACAAGTCAAGATCATTTTCTCAGTTCTAAAGGACACAATTCTTGAAACTGGAGAAAAAGCATTCATTTATCAAGGACGCAGAGTGACAGACCACATTGTCAAAATTGTAAATATGAATTATATTATATGTTATCATTTCCTAACAACTGATCTGACCATAGTCAACTGGTGCCATGTCTTATGCAGTGGTTGGATTTGCTCAAGTCTATGTTGAGAGAAGCTGAGTGGTCTAGTGACAAGCCAACACCAAGCTTGGAGGATTACATGGAAAATGCTTACATATCATTTGCATTGGGACCAATTGTCCTCCCAGCAACCTATCTGATCGGACCACCACTTCCAGAAACAGCGGTTGAAAGCCCTGAATTTAATCAGCTCTACAAGCTCATGAGCACTATGGGTCGTCTTCTAAACGACATACAAGGCTTTAAGGTAAGACTCGATGCTTAGAACTTTAACTAAAATGCAAAGTTGAATGATGTCTAAAACCAATCATAGTGGGTCCGATTGGTGAACAAAAGCGGAACGGGTATATTAGCTTTTAGTGGAAGCGATAAGCGGTTGAATAGTGCAAATTTGTAAGAAAAAGCTTTTAGTGGAAGTTGTTACTGAAACCGGTAACAAAAAAATTGAGACTAACCGTTTTTATTGTAGCTTTTGATAACCTTTTTGTGATTGGCTGCTGTTAGAGGTTTCCAATCAAAGCTAGTAACTGTAATGGTGGATCCGGGTTTAATGTGTCCATGTTTTTGGCAGAGAGAAAGTGCGGCAGGGAAGCTGAACGCGGTTTCATTGCACATGATACACGATCAAGACAAACGCAGCAAAGATGAGATTATAGAATCGATAAAGGGTTTAGCAGAGAGAAAGAGGGTAGAATTGCAGAAGCTAGTTTTGGAGGAGAAAGGAAGTTTGGTTCCAAGGGAATGCAAGGAAGCGTTCTTGAAAATGAGCAAAGTGTTAAACTTGTTTTACAGGAAAGATGATGGATTCACTTCAAATGATCTGATGAGTGTTGTTAAATCTGTGATCTATGAACCTTTGACCTTACAGGATGAGTCTTTATCTTGATCCAAGTTGATCTTGCAGGTAAACTTATACTGTCGTTTTAACTGTTTTTGCTTCAGAATAAGAAGAGGATATTTAGGCTTTGATTGGTAACTTTTGAATACTTGTGAAATGGGTGAATCACATTTAAAAACGTAATTCCGCAAGTATTGCGTTTAAACGCAATTCCGCGAGTTACCAATAAAATTTCACTTTTCTGCATAATGGAATTTTCTCTGTATTTTTTTATATTTTTTTCAGTAAAACACAGTCTGTATTTTCGCATTTTATTTTTTTATTCTACTAATTTTCGTTTTTGTTAAAATTTATGCGGAATTGTGTTTTTAACATGATTCCGCCATTGCGGAGCTTACCAATCAAGACCTTAATCTTTTGATCTTTCATACTTTCACCAGATTAATTTTAACTTTGTAAAATGATGTTAGGATTGACTGATTGAGAAATGTAAAAAAAAAAATGGTAAATAAATAAAAAAACGAAAAAGATAACATGAGCAATAATAGTATGAGACAAAACTCAAAACATATCCCTCAAAATTTGGCCAAAAACTCTTAAAACGATTTCTTCTCATAAGAAACCAGACCATGAACTCCTCCTTCAATCTGTGCTGCACCGGTTCGAGCCTGTCACAACATCAAAACACTCAGTAACAAAGCACCATTAACAACTAAGCTCAGCAAATCAGATAGTTCCTACAAGGACAGTTTCATTCACCTCGAGCCTGAGGATGTTAGACCTCAACAGATCATGAGCAGATTGCAAGGAAGAAGCACCAAGGTCTTGAAAACCTTGCTTCACTGCGTGCATTGTGTAAGGTATTAACTTCAACACTGAGCCTTTATCCGCGACTGCTCCAACCACTCCTTGAGCAATCTTGAGTTTTGTTTTGTCTCCTAAGTATCTTTGGTCACTTCCTTTAGTCATTGCTTCTAATGATCCCATTCCACGGTACTTCTTGATTCTCTTACCGTTCTATCATTACCACAAACGATCAAAACAAGCAGCATTTCAAGAAGTTAAACCGAAAGAAGATGTGATAATACCTTATACTCGTAAGCCCCAGGAGCCTCAGTGCTTCCGGCTAAGAAGCTTCCCATCATAGCAGTTGAAGCTCCGAGTACTAGAGCTTTTACAATGTGACCTGAATTTGAGATACCACCATCCGCTATAACCGGAATCCCACTCTGCGCAGCAATTGAACAGACCTTGTACACAGCAGTAGCCTAAGAAAGAACAGAGTCAGATGAGTTATATAATTCACAAAGTTTACACCTTTGAAAAGAATCAAACGGTAAGGATTCTTCATCTACCTGTCCACGACCAACCGCACAAACCTCTTGTGTGGTACATATAGAACCAGATCCCATACCAACTCTTAACCCATCAACTCCAGCTTGAATCAAATTCTGCGCCTGGTAAGTCGTGACAACGTTTCCACCAATCACATCCAATTCAGGATAAGTCTTCTTCACATACTTAATCATCTCAAGCTGGTAAATAGAGTTCCCTTGAGAACTATCCAACACCACAGCATTAACTCCAGCATTGACCAAATGCTCCAGCCTCTCCTTATCAGATTCCCTTGTCCCTATCGCTGCACCAACCATCCACTCACCGTCTGGACCTACGGTCCCTGGTCCTGTATTTGGATATCCTTTAACCCTCTCTATATCGTCTTTGGTCACCACGTTTACAGTCTCACCATCTCTTTCAAGAACCACAAAGCCCTTCTGCTTATCTTCTAACAGAGCTTCGATCTTCTCGATGTCAATGTCCCATGGTACACAGTACTCGCTGCTATCACAGCTCTTCATGTAGTCGTATATCTTCATCTCTCTTTGTTCGTAATTCATTTTGGTCCACTGTGATTTCGTTACATAGCCTAACAATTTGGGAGTCGTCATTGTTCCTAATCAACAAGCACAGTTCTTAAATCAATAATCTAAAGATCCTGTCTAAGCTCAAATCATTGGAACAGTGATAGATTCCTAGAAACGAATACGATTCTCACCTGATTGCGTAACAAAAACGAAGGAAGAAGGACCAAAAGCATCCAACGAACAAATCTCATACTCAGGCAATTTCACACCGGCGTCGGAAGCAATCGGATGTCGGAGCGACTTAGCTTGGCGGATAATCGAAGCCTGAGCCTCGATGTCACAGTTATAGTGCACGATTCCAATCCCGCCGAGCGCGGCCATTGCCGCAGCCATGTGAGATTCCGATACAGTGTCCATCGGAGACGAAACGCAAGGTATGGAGAGAGGGATGCGTCGGCTAAGGCGCGTGGATAGAGAAACGGCGTCTGTTGAGAAATCAATGTAGTGAGGAAGGAATATGACGTCGTCGTAAGTGTAAGAGTATCCCTGAGCGAAGAGTTTTTCCGCCGGGAATCCATCCTCGAAAGACGACATCGACGGCGGAGGTAATTAGGGTTTAAGCGAGGGTTTTTGGGAGATTCTAAATAAGGGAAGACGACAAATTGAAAGTGTTGAATTGGAGTCTTGTGAGAGAGATGAAGTTGAGTTCCCTTTGTTATATATAGTGCGAATCCGATTGAACTTCTTCCTCTTTTTTTATTTTTATTTTTTCCTTTTTCTTATTGTTTTCCTATTTTCAAATGTATTATTATTCTATTTTCAAATATATTATTATTGTAAAGAAAAAGGAATATGTGTATAAATAATGAATTATTAGTGGTAGTACTTGATATGAAATTCACTTAGATATTGTATGTATGGTTGATATGAGCCTAGTGTCTAATACTCCCTCCGTTTCTTAATAGTTGTCGTTTTAGAGATTTATTTTTGTTTCAAATTAGTTGACGTTTTCAATTTCCAATGTAAAATTTATTACAATTTTATGTTTTGTGACTATTTCTATTCTGAAAATAATTTTATCATTGGTTGAATTGTGTTTAGGTAGACAATTAATGATGTTTTGTTTAGAAAATATAAAAAATTAAATGTTTTCTTAATATGTGTGTCCAAACCTAAAACGACAACTATTAAAAAACGGAGGGAGTAAAAGATTAAGGATTATGCGTAAATTATTCGAAATCGTGTTATTAACACGGCTATTTAGTGTCCTAAAAATATATTAATCCATTATAATTAACCATTTTGATATAAATTATATTAAAAATATATCCATAAATTTCTAAATTTGAAACATATAATTTTTATTAAAATTATAAACATAAAATGTAATTTTTAAATTTTAAATCCAAAATTTTTCTTTAGAAAAAAATTAGGTTAAGCGGTCGGCTAAGTAACATAGATGAAAATTAAGAGGTTTAAAGCGATTACCAACGATTTATTCAACTGAATTGGATAAAATCGAAGCGATTGACTAATGTCTAAATGGACGTTTAGACGGGTAGGCAATCAAATTGTAGAACAAAGGTGATAGTAGTTAGTAGATGCAACGTACTTGTAAGTTGTAAGTCTAGGACCTAAATTCCATTATCAAAAAGCAATATACGAATTTAGCATAAGATTTATAACTATGCGGTTATGCCATTTTGAAGGAGATTAGTCTTTTATAAAGCCTTAATGGGTTACACCTTACAAGTGAGCGACCCACCTAACATACTATATACATCAAAACTTATTTGATATTATTCGTATCCACTAAAAGGTATGACAATGGAAAGAGAGAGAGACGTCTTCATCTTCATGCATCAGAAGAAATCAAAATGGCATCCATTAAAGCCTGTTTTCCATAAAAATAATTGTCAAAAAGTTAAAACTAATATCAATATTATATGCATTTTTATTAGAAAAATAATACTCTGATATTGAGAAATATGTGTAAGATCTTTTACTTGGGTCGATCATAACAAGCATGCCGGTGCCGCCGAACGTGCATGAGCCACCGGAACTTTTGGTCCGCTGCCAATAGCTATTGAAAGCGAATGATGCATGTGCCCACAATGTATTGGGTTTAAAGCAAGGACCATTCGGCTGAATTGGATGGCAATCAGCTCCTGACCCACAAGCAAAATTCATGGCTTCTTGAATAATTGGGTCAGGAACTGAGGGCTTAGCCACACACCAGTAAGCAGAGGTTGGAGTCACGCTAGATGGCGGTGGTACCATAGGCGGTGGATAGACGATCGGAGGTAAAAACCCTGATGTTGGGGTTGGAATTGATCCGGTCGGGGATGGAGTATTACCGGACTGTGTAGGAGTGTTGGTCGGAGTTGATGGGCCTGGCTCGTAGTAAGGTGGACCTGAAATGGGCCCTGGTTGGCCTGGTGTATAACCGGGTTCAGGAGGACTAGGAACTGTCTCCGGAGGGTTTGGAGTAGAAGATTCAGGAGGATATGGAACGGTTATGGGTGGGTTTGGGTTTGATGATGATTCTGGTGGGTTTGGGTTAGAGGATGATTCAGGTGGATTCGGGTTAGAAGATGATTCAGGCGGACTAGGAATGGTAACAGGTGGGTTTGGGTTAGAGGAAGAATCCGGTGGGTTCGGTTTAGAGGATGATTCAGGTGGGTTCGGATTCGAGTTTGGATTTGAGGTGGAATCGGGTGGGTTTGGGTTCGAGTTCGGGTTAGAAGTTGATTCAGGTGGGTTAGGTACAATGATTGGGCCGAGAGGTGGGCTAAGTCCAGGATACGAGGATGGAGGAGAGTTTAGAGGAGTATTTGGGGGATTAACGCAAAAAGGAGGGGCATTTCCAGGAACTGAAAGTGGGGGAAGTGAAGCATAGGGAGGTAGAGTGAGAGTTGTGCTAACATCATAAGGTTGAGTGTTGGAGGATGTTGTTGAGTATTCCAAAGGCTCAGCAAGATTGAGATGTGTCATCATTTTCTCTAACAATGATGTGTGCTTGAATGCTTTGATGATCAGCTTCTTTGGCTTCTTCTTTGAGTCTTCTTTCTCAAAACCCACAAGTATTCTTGCATCTACTACTAAATAAGTAAAAACAAGAATCAAATGTTTTAAGAGCTAGAAATGGAGAGAAGAAGAAAGAGAGAGAGAGATAGAGAGGCTTACCAGAATGAGTGAAGAAGCTGGTCGAGAGGAAGAGACAAAGGAGTATACAAATAGTTGTGAGACCTCTACTTGACTCCATGGTTTGTATAGATGAAGACCAGAAGAGCTGCTAAATCTTAAAAACTAAAACCAATGAGCTACACTGCCAAGAGGAAGAAGAAAAATAAACAGTAACTTGAATATTAGTCTTGTCTACTCTCCTATATATATATCTTATTGTGTAGAAAACAAAACACAAAACTATAGGAATCCTGCAAGACAACCTGTGGAAGGATAATAAGGTTCTGTTGTGTTTCTCATAAAGATTGGTAGTCCTTTAGCAGCTCACTTTGCTGTCCTCCAACATTCACGTTACTCCTGAAATTATATATGTTTATATTCTTAACTATTTTTGACATAATTAATTGATTTTAACTGTTTAAACTAATTGTATAGTACAAGAATATACACATATATGGTATGACAATGGGGGCATATATGCTTGCTTGACATTGCAAAAATAATCAGAGAGGAAAGAAAGTTGTTTTAGAGTTAAACTTTTGCTTGCTTTGTACTCAAACAAAGCTCTTTAGATTTATCTTTTTCTTGACTACAACCATTTGCATAAGCTTCACACATTCTCATTAGATGCTCTTCTCTCTGGACTTGAAAGCTTGTGAAATATAATTAGAAAAAAACTTATTCTCTTCACTAATTTTGATTTGTTTGATTTTCATTTAGCAAATCCAATTTCGGGTTCTTTGATAATGCCCAAACAAGTTCTATAAATTCAAAGAAAATGTTTTAAAAATTCAAATTTTTTAACTGTTATGATCATTTAGTTGTGACATATTTTTGTGATTTAAAAACAATCAAAAGATTAGCCAAGTGCGATTAGATTAACTGATAGATAGAAGAATAATTTTTGAAAACTAAGATAAAAAAAAAACTAAACCCGCAAAATAACAGAATATTAGGAAAAAATCCGATGAAAAAATAAATTTTCGAAAAAATCCTACAAAAAAAAATCTTATAAAAAAAAACCTACAAGTAAAACATACAAAATTCAAATGAAATTTAAAACTTAACAATAACAAATTAAATTTGCAATTAAATGGTGTTGTTATTTTGATAAATTTTTAATTATTAGAAATAATTTGTTTTGGTTGATGAATGCTAATTATATCCATTTTGGACAAACCTCTGCTTGTATATTTTGTTGACAAAAAAAAAAAAAAAAAAAAAAGACAAACCCCTGCTTCCAAAGTCTCTGGTGTGATTTAGGGTTTTAGCGGAGGAGGAGACGGAGAATCTCGATCTCTGGAGAACAGGTTAGGATCAATTCTTTGAATTTTCAACTCGCATTATATGACCCAATAATACGGTCTACTTCTTCGATGATCCGTGGAAGAACCGCGAAATTAATTCCCAGAAATGTAATCTTTATGCTTAATCGGAGTACCACCATTTCCAGGACTCCATTGCTTTCTCCAGCTCTACTAAACCCTAATTTATCCCATTGTTACTCCCCCAGCATCCGATTATTGCACAATTTCAAAGTAAGAAATGCATTTAGTCCGGATTGTTCTGTATTAGCTAAACAAAGTCCGAGTATTGTCAGGAGTTTCTGCAGTGATAAGATCGGAAGCAGTGGCTGGACGGAGGAGATAGACTATTTAGACGAGTCAGGTAGTGTAATACACAGCGGTAAAGGAATAAGATCCGTAGAGCCAGGTCTTGATGATCATGTAATGGTTGGTGAGTTGAAGAAGCCTTTCATGAATGCTTCTGCTGTTGCAAAGATTGTTGAGGTTGTGCAGAGATGGAAATGGGGACCGGAGCTGGAAACCCAATTGGACAAGCTTCAGTTTGTGCCTAATATGGTTCATATTAAGCAGTCTTTGAAGATTGTTCAAGATGTTGATGCGGCGGTGAGTTTGTTCAGGTGGGTTAAGAAGCAGCCTTGGTATATACCTTCAGATGAATGTTATGTGGTTTTGTTTGATGGGTTGAACCAGGGTAAGGATTTTGAAGGGATTCAGAAGCTGTTTGAGGAGATGGTTCAAGACTCGTGTAGTGCCTATAACCAAGTGATTCAGTATTTGGCTAAAGCTGAGAAACTGGAGGTTGCTTTTTGTTGTTTCAAAAAGGCTCAAGATTCCGGGTGCAAGATCGATACGCAGACATATAATAATCTAATGATGTTGTTTCTGAACAAGGGTCTACCGTATAAGGCATTTGAGATTTATGAGAGCATGGAGAAAACTGATTCTTTGTTGGATGTGTCAACTTATGAGCTGATAATTCCAAGCTTGGCTAAATCCGGTCGTCTTGATGCAGCTTTCAAGCTTTTTCAGCAGATGAAGGAAAGGAAACTCCGACCAAGTTTTAGTGTGTTTTCTTCACTTGTTGATTCAATGGGAAAAGCTGGTCGTTTAGACACATCTATGAAGGTTTACATGGAAATGCAGGGCTTTGGTCATAAGCCATCAGCAACTATGTTTGTTTCCTTGATTGATTCATATGCTAAAGCTGGTAAGCTTGACACTGCTCTTAAGCTTTGGGATGAGATGAAGAACTCAGGTTTCAGACCTAACTTTGGATTGTACACAATGATCATTGAATCTCATGCTAAATCAGGTAAGCTTGAAGTAGCAATGTCGGTTTTCAAAGACATGGAGAAAGCTGGGTTCTTACCGACACCATCTACATATTCATGTCTATTAGAGATGCACGCTGGCTCCGGGCAAGTAGATTCTGCAATGAAAATCTATAACTCCATGACTAATGCTGGGCTAAGACCTGGCTTGAGTAGTTATATCTCTCTTCTTACACTTCTGGCCAACAAAAGACTTGTTGATGTTGCTGGTAAGATACTACTCGAGATGAAAGCAATGGGGTATTCAGTAGATGTCTGCGCTAGCGATGTTCTGATGATATATATCAAAGATGCTTCTGTAGATCTTGCTTTGAAATGGCTTAGGTTCATGGGCTCTTCAGGTATCAAAACAAACAATTTCATCATCAGGCAGTTATTCGAATCATGCATGAAAAATGGTTTATACGATTCAGCTAGGCCTTTGCTTGAGACACTCGTGCATTCTTCTGGGAAAGTTGACTTGGTGCTTTACACTTCGATTCTCGCACATCTTGTCCGTTGCCAAAACGAAGATAAAGAGAGACAATTGATGTCAATCCTCAGCATTACTAAACACAAAGCTCACGCCTTCATGTGCGGTCTCTTCACAGGTCCAGAACAGAGGAAACAACCAGTTCTAACGTTTGTCAGAGAGTTTTACCAAGGAATTGATTATGAACTCGAAGAAGGAGCTGCTAGATACTTTGTCAACGTCCTTCTCAACTACCTTGTCTTAATGGGTCAGATAAACAGAGCTCGTTGTGTCTGGAAAGTAGCTTATGAGAACAAACTCTTCCCAAAAGCCATTGTCTTTGACCAACACATTGCTTGGTCTCTCGACGTGAGAAACTTGTCGGTTGGAGCCGCGCTCATAGCCGTGGTTCACACTCTCCACAGGTTCAGAAAACGAATGCTTTACTACGGTGTAGTTCCGAGACGTATTAAGCTTGTCACAGGACCGACATTGAAGATTGTTATTGCTCAGATGTTGAGCTCGGTTGAGTCGCCTTTTGAGGTTAGCAAAGTTGTGTTGAGGGCACCAGGTGATTCGGTTATGGAATGGTTTAAGAAACCGATCGTGCAACAGTTTCTTTTGAATGAGATCCCGTCTCGAGGTGATATATTGATGCATAAGTTGAATGTGATGTTCCCAAGCTCTGCTCCTGAGCTTAGATCTATGTCACCTCCCAAACCACTCATGTCGTCCAAGTCATTTTAACAGAGATCATCATGGGGTTTGTGAATGACTCTCGTTTTCTAGTTGTGGTTGTTTCAGATCACTCATTGTTAATACTTGTCTCAACATATAATTCAATTTTGTTCCATTGAAACTAGAAAAGTTGTCATTTTGATAGAGAAAAAAGTTAAGTGTAGCCAAAATTAGAACTTTGCAAGGGGGATTATTCTATCCGAAATGGGTACACATCCTTATCCTGGTTTGGAATTAACTTGTCCGTGTATCCAAACATCTGCCACGCGCTAAAAGGTGAGAGGAGATCTCACTTCCCTTCACTCCTCACTCTGCAACTTCGAGATCAAGTTAAAGGTCAGATCCGTGTGGTGATCGAATTAGTTTTTCCGATCTCTGGGAATCGATTCGGATCTTGACGAGAAGAATGGCGGCAACATCACCACTGTACAATCAGCTTAAGGTTCTGTGAATCTCGCCATTTTTCTTTGCTTTCAGAAGTTCGAATGTTCGCTTCTTATGGTGAAAATTGATTTTGATTCTAGTACGTATATTAACTGTGTATAGGCTGCTGAACCATTCTTCTTGTTGGCTGGTCCAAATGTGATCGAATCCGAGGAACATATTCTTCGAATGGCAAAGCACATCAAAGACATTTCCACAAAGTATGATTCCTTGTTCTTATCATTACCAATGAAGCTTTTGTTTGTGTTTATACCATCATTAGTCATTACCTTCGGTTTTTCCTGAGAGATCTTTTGTATTAATGTGTGTAGATCTACATCTGCAAATGGATCACATAATTTTTCTTTTGTACGTATATTAACAATGTGATGTGTGCGTCTGTAAATGGCTTAGAGTTGGGTTGCCCCTGGTTTTCAAGTCAAGTTTTGATAAAGCTAACAGAACTTCTTCAAAGTCGTTCCGAGGTCCTGGCATGGCTGAGGGTCTGAAGGTATCTTTCCTCTGTTTACTTTTGATCACTCATTTAATTTCCTTGTGAGGACCAAGTATAGATGATTAGGATGTTAGGACTGTGCATTTGAAAACTTCACGGAGTTTCGTCGTTAAAGGAGTCTTATATACAAGCTAATTCTTAGTTACTCTAAGGACCTTTCGATCAAATTGTTGCGGGCAGCTGCATTTATGATGCTACCTTTTAGTTGGTAAATAAGTTGCTTTTGCTTTGTAGTGTTTCTGTACAAGATATTGATGGTCAGCATTCGTGATTCTCCAATGCAGATTCTTGAGAAGGTGAAAGTAGCATATGACCTGCCCATAGTAACTGATGTTCATGAATCGATCCAGGTATAATGGAACATATTCAAATCAAGGAATCGAGTTTGAGCAGGTCTTGGGCACCTTCTGATATTTATTTATTTGTATAGTGTGAAGAAGTTGGCAAGGTTGCAGATATAATTCAGATACCAGCATTCTTATGTCGCCAGGTAAGACTCTAAACTGTATATTCTTCAAGGCTTTTGTTTTTTGCTGTCAGACTTCCAATCTTATATATGTTTCTATCAACTGGATAATGATTTAAGCTGTTAATTATAATTCCAGACAGATCTTCTGGTTGCGGCAGCCCAAACCGGGAAAATTATCAATATTAAGAAAGGACAATTTTGTGCTCCTTCTGTGAGTTCTTTCTCCTTAGTGTTTCGAGCTGGTACAAATTTTTTGCTGGAATATTTTTGATGACTGTGTGTATGATGAACTCTTAAGGTCATGGAAAATTCGGCCGAGAAGATCAGACTGGCTGGGAATCCAAATGTGATGGTTTGTGAAAGAGGAACCATGTTTGGATACAGTAAGTTATCATCTCCTGTTCAGATATTGAATGTCAGTAGCAGGCTGTCCACTATTTTAGCAGCGTAGATAAACAAGTAGACATTCTCAAATCTCATGCAAATATTTTGGGACGTAAAAATGGATTGCTGAAGTATACATTAGAGGCTGGAACAATTATTTGGTCCGTCTTTGCAATTTTCTGACTGATGCTCTGCTTGGTTTTGATGATCAGATGATTTGATAGTAGATCCACGAAACTTTGAATGGATGAGGGAAGCTAATTGTCCTGTTGTATGTAAATCTTGCTTCATCTTTTCTTTCACATTGTGTCTTCTGCTTTATATTGAACGTTTGTCACTCTATAATATAAAATACTCGTTTTCATTATTGATGACAGGTTGCTGATATAACCCATGCACTACAACAACCTGCAGGCAAAAAGGTATGGTCATTTAGAAAACATCTATTTTATTTGAAAGGAAATGATATCCAAATACTTTAAACGCAAACAATACAATTCATTTGCAGTTGGATGGTGGTGGTGTTGCTAGTGGAGGCCTTCGTGAGTTAATACCCTGCATTGCCAGAACAGCTGTAGCAGTTGGCGTCGATGGAATTTTTATGGAGGTAGGATAACTTGTTTGATACCACTTAAGAACACCACATCCTTTTAGACGTTTTATCAAGTTCATCAGATTATTTGGTCATATACTCTTGGCTTCTTTGTTTGAATTTGATTATGATCAGGTTCATGATGATCCTCTAAGTGCTCCAGTTGACGGTCCAACACAATGGGTGAGTTTTAATTCATTCTCACTTCAACAGAATATGAATACTTATTGTGTTTTTCGTTGTCACAGCCTTTGCGTCATTTAGAAGAACTCTTAGAGGAGCTCATCGCGATTGCTGTAAGCCTTTTATTCCGTGGATTATTGCTTTAAGAATCTGTCTTCTTATACACCATTAGCAATTGCAAGATATTGATTTTCGAATTTATCGCAGAGGGTCACAAAAGGGAAGCAGCGATTCCAAATCGATCTCACACCTTACCGCGACTAGGATTGAAGGTATAGCAATCTCGAGGTGAGTGACTCTTCTGATCATATGTAGAATCCCCACAATGTAATCTTGGAGACTATTTGGAAAAAGAATGTGACCATTGACAACACAACCATGATATTGCATTCATCTGTCATCCTCGTTCTTGTATCTTAAATCGTAACAGAGATGGCTTCTGAATAACTGACAAACGTGGGTTTATCTTGTATTTGTCCTGCTATAATTTATTGTGTCTGAAACTTGTAGGTCTCCTCCTAAGACATTTGGTTCCCCAGCAAATCCTGGAGATCTCATTGCGGTTGCAACCTCTCCATATCGAGTATCATCTTCTACTTGAGCGATGAGCATTATTTGTTTATAGTTCCTCCAAACTTTGAACGTTAAGAGTGTTATAACATATAATAACTATAGTGAATTCTGTTTACATTCAATAGGCAAAGTTGTACAAGCTCATGGGTAGGTTTCCCTACACTTTAACCTAAGTCAACCACATCTACATATGTCTGCACACAAGCTCATGGGTAGGTTTCCCCTGTTCAGGGTCCGAATACTACGGTACTTACGGCGCAAGTCTGGAAGTTAAAAACCACTCGGAAAATTAAACATTTCGTGTGGCAATGTTTGTCGGGTTTCCTACCCACTTGTGATGTTCTCGTTTATCGCCATATCGGCAGAGATCCTACTTGTCCAAGATGTGGAGCGGAAAAAGAAACTATCAATCATGCTCTTTTTGAGTGCCCTCCGGCTCGTCAAGCGTGGGCACTCTCACCTATTCCATCGGCCCCACACCTATTTCCCTCCTCATCGGTGTTCACTAATGTAGATTTCCTCTTTTGGAGAGCAAAAGAATGGATGGATTCAGAAGTTTCCATTCGATTCTTTCCATGGCTTATGTGGTTTATTTGGAAGGCACGCAATAGAAAGATTTTTGATAATTTTAACGAAGACCCGAGAGTGACTCTAGAGAAAGCTCGGCTCGAGGAAGAAGCTTGGAGGAAAGCAAATGAAGGAGATGATGATGTCGCCGTAACTACCTCTCTAGAGAGCGCCCCAATAGTCCCAGTACCACAAGCTAGTCTCTCGTGCTACATTGACGGTTCTTGGGATGGAACAGACTCGATAAGTGGGCAAGGTTGGGTTGTCCAGCAAGGAAATGAGATTGTGCAACTGGGTCTTAAGGGTTCCAGAAGAAGCCTATCTCCCCTTCACGCCGAGCTTGACTCCCTCCTTTGGGCCATGATGTGTCTTCAAACTCTACATCTGACTAGTGCTTGCTTCTTCTCGGATTGCTTGGAACTCATTAGTATGCTTAAGGACCCCGTGGATTGGCCGTCATTCTCTTCGGAATTAGAAGATTTTCAAGTTCTTAAGTCTTTCTTTCCTAGCTTTTGTATTAAATATGTTAGTAGAAAGTTCAACACCCGTGCGGATTGTCTAGCCAAAAAAGCTAGAGCACGTGGCCTTTTATTCTCCCATGTAAGCTCTACGGTTCCCGATTGGCTCTCTCTCGAGGAGAGTCGAATACCGATTTCTTAATAAAATGAAGTTTTTGATGCAAAAAAAAAAAAAAAAAACTATAGTGAATTCTGTTTACATTCAATAGGCAAAGTTGTACAAGCTCATGGGTAGGTTTCCCTACACTTTAACCTAAGTCAACCACATCTACATATGTCTGCACACTATATGCATATCATCTTCAATGCAACAGTATGTATATATATACACGAGTGTGAGTGAACCCAATGGCTCTCTATGAACATATAACAAAACTGAACATATAACAAAACGGTCTTGCACAAGGATTTGCTTCTTTTTTTTTTTTTTTTTGACATCAAAAGCTCTATTTTATTAAAGATTCGGTGTTCGATTTTCCTCAAGGGAAAGCCAATCGGGAACCGATGAACTTACATGGGAAAATAGAAGGCCACGTGCTCTAGCTTTCTTAGCAAGACTATCAGCACGGGTATTAAACTTTCTACTAACATACTTAATACAAAAACTAGGAAAGAAAATCTTAAGAGCGCGGAAGTCTTCCAATTCCGACGAGAAGGAGGGCCACTCCATTGGATCCTCGAGCATACTAATGAGTTCCACACAATCCGAGAAGAAGCAAACGCTAGTTAGCTGAAGTTTCTGAAGACACTGCATAGCCCAGACGAGGGCGTCGAGCTCGGCATGAAGGGGAGAGAGACTTCTTCTGGATCCCTTAAGACCCAACTGCACAATCTCAAGTCCTTGTTGGACGATCCACCCTTGTCCGCTTATCGAATCCGATTCAACCCAAGAACCATCAATGAAGCATGAGAGACATACTCGTGAAAGGGTAATAGATGAAGAAATCATTTGCGAGGAATTTGTGAGAAGATTCTCATCTTCCTCCATATTAGCCTTTCGCCATGCTTTTTCTTCAAGTATAGCTTTCTCTAGAGTCAGTCTATGATCTTCATTAAAATTCTCAAATACTTTCCTATTGCGAGCCTTCCAAATAAACCACATAAGCCATGGAAAGAAGCTTATGGAATCCTCAGAACCCATCATCTCTTTCGCTCTCCAAAAGAGGAAGTCCATATTAGTAAACACCGGAGAGGATGAAAAGATATGAGGGGCAGATGAAATAGGCGAAAGTGCCCACGCTTGACGAGTTGGGGGCATTCAAAGATAGCATGGTTAATGGTCTCTTTCTCTGCACCACATCTGGGGCAAGTGAAATCTCTGCCAATATGGCGATATGTAAGAGAAAAACAAGTGGGTAAGAAACCTGACAAGCATTGCCACACGAAATGTTGAATTTTCCGAGTGGTTTTTAACTTCCAAACTTGCGCCTAATAACCGGTTTTTACGGTGTAGTTTCCGAATTTGGTATAGGTCCAACAATAACTATTTCTCGAAACTAACTTGCTCGGATGTAAACACAAAATGAGAGAGATGTCTTCTGGTGGAAAGAGCTCTCGAAGACGATCTACTTTCCATTGTTTTGTTTCAAAATTAATAAGGATTTGCTTCTCTTGCTTATCTAATGTCCTCCTCACAGCTTGATAGAACTCAGTCCAAGAAGACGAGTATGAAGAACCAAACATGAAAGTTGGATTTGGACTTGCAGTGACCAAATCCAAAACAGAAGTAACAGGTTTAAGCTGGTTTGGGAAGTTGAAAGCCAAGTTATCAACTTTATGCCCATAGATTTTACCCTTACGGTCGAGTTTTATAACGAGATGTGCCTTGAAACTCCCCTTTAGCCTCCGATGGAACTCTAGGAACACCTTTAAGATTCCACCTGATAAGAATCATGTTCTCTGATGGTTGCCAAACCCTGAAGATTTCAAGTGGGATATCTTTGATCAGAATCTTCCCATGAAATCTAAGTGCCCAGAAGATCAGTTTGTAGTTGTTAATCCCAGAGAATGTGTACACTGGATCTGTCAATGTTATATAATCCCTGAGAAACCAAACAGCAAAGAAACTCAGCCATTGACATAGCATCCTTCAAAGTTTTAATACGAGCGAAAGGCCATGCGACATTTAGTTAAGGTTTTGTTAACAAGCTTTGATTAAACTTTTTTTGCATTTCAAGTTGATTTCCCAATTAGTTCAATGGTTTTCTTATTCGTTTGTTAATTTCTTATGATTAAGCATACGCCGGCAACAAATTCAGTCCAACGCTTATTCAAAACTAACACAGGCAAAGTCGAATATGGTCTAAATCAATATTTGATTGGGGATAGAAATATAGGGACATTGATCATATTAGCCAAAATAAATTTGAAGCCAATAAACTAATCAATGCACCAACTAGTTATCGGCAACGTACAGCGCTTTATCCACTATTGAAAAAGTGAATCAGAGACTCTAAATTGTTGCCTTTACCAACTCTTTCTTAAACAAAAACTTAGATTATGAAACCAATCGGTAGATGAATATCATCATGTATGTAAGGCCTTTTGAATGCACATGTAACTATTTAAACTAGAACACGTACCAGAATATCGGCCATAATTCTATCTTGGCAACGTACAGCGCTTAATTACACTATTGATATAAGTGTACCAGAGACTCTAATTTATTGCCTTTGAAACAGAGGAGATCTTATAACAAAAACTATAGGCTCAGATTATAAAAAAAAGTTTACATCAACGAGCTGTGAATCTCTCAAAGTTTGATGGTAATCTTATTTCATCATCAAGACCTAAAATTCAATAGAAAAAAAAAAACTAGAAAGTTATAAACGTAGAGAGAATTAGATTCCAAAGCCTCAGACCCTAGAGGATACAAATCATCAAGGAGAATTAAATCTCAGGTGGTACGGACAATCTCAAACATCACAGGCCTGGGATCTGCTGAAAAACTCTAAAACCATAAAGTAGCAGCAAAGAAAAGAGAGAAGGAATCGGTCGGTATGTTTGGTGAAAGAGCTTGATTAAGCCGGCTTATATAGTGACTATGCTAGGTTACACCAAGCCCTAAAGAGAGTCTCGCATGTCAATATTAAAACGGGCTACAAATATGGGCCAAATATATTTAACACATTTACTTGGGCCCGATGGAGCAATTTATTTGACTATGGAGAGCCAAAAAAATTAGTTTTAATTTTTAGTTTTACTAAAGCAAGTGTGATCTAGTGGTCAAATGGTCAAAACTTTACACTCGTAAATACTAGATTCGAATGCGCTATTTTACAAGATTAATTGAGGCACTTATAAAAAAATTTCAAGAGTAGGTAGAGCCGTTGATGGATTCTCGTAGAACGGAGATATTATTATCTAATTTTTTTTTTAAATAAAAACTTAATAAAGATATTAGAGAATCCGATGGAATGGTCGAATTTTAAATCCAACATATATCTTGTGGATAATATTAGAGAGGAGTTCATCAACTTTCGTTTATTTTTTATTAGCCGTAATATTCTTGCTAAAAAGCCTAGAACGTGGAACCGTTTATTTGCTCTTGTAAATCAAGATATGTCGGATTTGGAATTGTGCAAAAAATCGAAACGTCTGATCAACTTCGATTTTCGAAGATGTAGTCGACAAAAAATAGTTAACTGGCCTAATATATTTAACAAACTTAATTACAGATTTGGAATTGTGCAAAAAAACCGAAACATCTGATCAACTTCGATTTTCGAAGATGTAATCGACAAAAATAGTTAACTGGTCTAATATATTTAACAAACTTAGGGCTTGAATGGTATGTCAGATGAATAGCACAATAGCGGAATAACTGAATAATTGTTGGCGGGACGAACTGAACTGAATCAAGTTTTTGTAGAAAAATTATAAAACACCGAAATGCTAATATTAGTAGATTAATCACGTTTTATTTTTTATAGTTATATTTTTAACACGCTAGTTGTATATAGCGGAATCACGTTTTCAAAACGTGAAAACGTGAATAAGTGATGAATGTTACGAATGGTAAAAAATAGCAGAATCACGTTTTAAAAACGTGAAAACGTGAATAAATGGTATACCATTCATCACCTTAATTACGGGTTTGGAATTGTGCAAAAAAAAACGAAACGTTTGACCAACTTTGATTTTCGAAGATGTAATCTACAAAAAAAGTTAACTGGCCTAATATATTTAACAAACTTAATTAGGCTTAAATATATTGGAAATAAAAAAACCATTAGTATTGGGCCTAGAAGATGTCCAATACAATCATGTTCTGAGGTCGAGAGAGGTTTTGTCCATATCACTCACTCATCGTCCCCAGCACAAGCACAACAAAATTCGAATAACAAAATAGTTGCTTCTTTAACTAATGTGGTCCAAAGGAAAAATCAAACCTTGTACTTGTGTTCAGGACGATGAGTAAACTCAAAGTCAATATGGACGAAAGCTCTCTCGACCTCAGAGAGTTGCTCGAGCTTCTCCTGAAGAGTCTCTCCAATGTTGTGAGCTTCGTGCAGCCTCATGTCCTCTGGCAAAACAATGTCCACTTCAACAAAGTAGTGTGATCCAAATGTGTAGGCTCTCACTGTATCAATGTGTTTAATCTTCTCGTGATGGTTCCATATCAGGAACGTTAGTTTCGCCAAGAAATCTGGCGGTGCTGAGCGTCCAATAAGTGAATGGACATTCTCTAGAACCGTTCTTGCCCATGTGCTGATTGTGTATAGAGCAATCTGGAACCATGAAGAAGAAGCAGTTTCTCAATCAAACCCTGAAGCTCTATTATATCATTAGTGACAAGAAATGTTTCAAGTAGCCCTAGGACTTTTAAGTGAACCGAACTTACTGAACCGAGCCGGAAAATTTTGGTTCGATTCGGTTAGTTCGGCAAGTTTGAAAATTATTTCGGTTTTCGGTTCGGTTGGTTCGACGAACTGTTCGGTTAAACTTGACTTTTATAGACCAAAATAAACCGAATTTAACCAAAACATTAAAATTTTAAACCGAATTGAACCACTCCAAAATAACCGAATATACCAAAAACTAATCGAACTAATCGAAATTATACGAAACGAACCGACCCTAATAACCGAATATACTTAAAATTAATCAAATTAACCAAAATTAATCGAAATTAAACGACTTATCCAAAATTTCGGTTAGTTTAGGTAAAAAACGAATAAATGGAAATTTTGGTTGTTTCAGTAAAAAATTGAAAACCGAAATAAAAAAACAGAGAAACCGAACCAAAGTCTCAAGCCTAGTTTCAAGAATGTTGAAGGTTGATGATTTACTTACTAGAATAGCACCAGAAGGATCAATCCACCAGTAGAATTTTACAGCCAAAACAGCTGTTGCTAACCCAACTGAATTAGTGATAACATCAAAGAGATGATCTTGTGCATAAGCCCGGACGATTTCATTCTGAAAACTCCTGCAATAAACCATGAGCAGAAACTTGACGACTGTAGCAGAAGCCATTATTCCAATCATCCATTTTTCCTCAGTGCTACTCATATGAGGACCATGCTGCACAAACAGAAAGATTCTATTAAATGATGATGCCACTGCTGGGATTAGATCAATGTGTATTGTATACCTTGGAAACAAGTAGCCTGGTTGACTCTAGTAACACTTGTAGCCCAAGAGTTGCCATCACAGATGCAAACACAATGATCCCCTGCCAAATTCAAGAAACATGACACTCTTTATCTTCTGTACAAATTATTTTAAGGGAGTTAGGGAGAACAGAGAGACTATACCACAGGTTGCATCCGTCGTTTCCCAATGGGATATTGGAAATGGTTTGGTTTTCTCATGGAATTTGCAGTAAACCATAGAATAAATCCAGACAAAAGATCCAATAGAGAGTCCAAAGTTGAAGCAATCACAGCCATAGATCTACTTTCTACTGAGGCATAAACCTTTGCTACAAAAAGCACAAGGTTTGCTGCGTTTGAGATGTGAACTGCTAGCCTCTCGCTTTTTGCAAGCTTCTTCAATTCTTCCTGTTCAAAATCAACAAATCTCAGTGAGAGAGAGATTCCAGAAGAGGAGTAATGAAAGCAAGAGTGGTACCTCAGTTGGAGCTCCAGATACAAAGCCAGTTTGGTTCATTGTCTCCATCTCATTGAAACCTTCAAGGAGCTTCTCTTGCTTCTTGTAGTACTCAGAGACTTTACGTTCCTTCTCTGATTTTCGACAACAAAAAAGAGTGAAACCCATGTCAAGATCATCTACCTGTTCACAGATGATTCAAGCATATGTGTGTATATATACATTTCCTTGATGGTTTTATCATATTTTTATCAATCTACAAAGCGTAAAACCTCCGAAGAATATGATTCTGATTCATCATTATTGCTAAAAGCCTAAAACAACTAAGGGAACATAAAGAATCTAAAATATGCTTAATGTTGGAAACAGAGAATATCGTATCCATCGAATTTTCCAGTATAAATTTCAGATTCGATCAAAACCTTGATCACTTTGAATCGACAAAAGACAAGCTAAAGTCCTTTTCGAATTAACACAGACAAATTTAGGCACTGTAACACTAAAAACTTCCAGTATAATTTTCAGATTCCATCAAAAGCTTGATCACTTTGAATCGACAGAAGACAAGCTAAAATCCTTTTTCGAATTAACACAAAAAATTAGGCACAGTAACACTAAAATTTTCCATAGGGCTAACAAGCGTACGTGATGAGCAATTACGGAAACGTTCGCGTAGGGCTAAATTCTCAGCTAGACAAACAGAAAGGATCGGATTTAGGAGAAGGAAGGACGATGAAGAAACTTACTAGGAGTCCGGAGATAACGAGACAAGCGAGTACGGCCTTTGTGACGGCCAGATGACAACGGCGAAGGGATGCGGAATGAGTCGAGGCTGAGACGCCATGCAGACGGTGGAGACGAGTCGTCATCGTCGTTCGGCAAAAGGTCGACAATGTAGTCGTCTCCAGTGACGCCGAGATGTTCCTTCGTCGCCATATTCGATATCTTTTTTTCTCTGCTGATTTTTTGGGGGAAAGTTACGATAGAAACAAATATTGTTGCTTCTTTTGGGGAATTAGTAGCTATCATTTAAACAATAAGAGTGTTTCTCTCTCTTGTACAGAGGTGAGAGAGAGACGCTTATCGCCGCTCCGGTCTCATCCTTCTTCTCCGATTATCATCTTTCAGAAGGGTGGATCGATGTCGGCGAAGGGGTTTTTTTCTGATTTCTCTTGTTTCCTTCTCCTTTCTTCATCGGAGAAATCTTTTTTCCCCTGGTTTAGCTTCCGATTGGGATTCGTGTTCTTCAGCTTTGCCGTAGAGGCTTTTCATCCCCGATCGGTGTTTTTGCTTTGAATAAGGTTTCGGTTCCGCTCGCCGGATTGCTCCCACCAGAGCGTTTTCCGATTAACATCGGAGCTTTCGATCTCCCTTCCCTGCGCCTCTCTCCTCCGTGAAGGCTGTCTCTCTTCGCTATCTTTACCGGTGCTTCTCGTTCTAGGAGTAATATCTTCACAGCTATCTCCCACCTTTAGCTTTGGGAATTTAATGGCCAAATCGTTGATTTTGGCCGGCGGTGGAGCTTCCATGGCGTGGAGTTTCTGGCTAGATGGTCGCGGCTGCTCTTCTCCTCTATGCGGATCTTCAATGGCGGATTCTTTTTCGGAAGTGTTGATCGGCAACTCGGGTCTCTTTAGAAACAGAGTGAAGACGTCGATGTGTTCTCCGGCGGTGTTCTGACTCGCCTGAGCGGTGGTGCATGCGGGTGTTCTTCTCGTGCTGACACGTGGCCTGGCTCAGTCTTATCTTCTCGATTGGACTGTTGTTGGGCTCTTTATTTTTTCTCTGTTTGGGCCTTTCTTGTAATATTCCCTTGTTGTACCTTCGGCCTTAAGGCCTTAATGCAAAAGCCCAGTTGACAAAAAAAAAAAAAAAAAAAAAAAAAAAAAAAGTAGCTATCATTTATGTCACGTATCTATATACTAATATATAGTCTTGTACACAAAATTAAAGAAAAATGTTTAAAAAATATGTTAATACCAGACTCGCGCATATTTGTCGGAAATTCTGCTGTATGCAAATGAAACCATAAGTTAATATGAATATGTTTTTCTCTGCTAGTATTTAGTTAAGACTCTAATATCTGTTTTTAATGGAAATAGCTCAGTAGTTAATAATAACAGAATAATGTAAATTAGAATTTATTAGCATATAAAACAAAATCAGAATATTAAAAAACGTATATTTGAGAGAAATTTGGTATTATCAAGAGAATAAGAGATAGATACGCACCAAGTAATATCTTTTGTTTGTCGTAGAAATAATATAAGATATTTTGAATATTGATAAGAGAAGAACGTACGTGGCTATGGCCTCATGGTGTTGCAAAAGTAGTGGAGCTGAAAAGTGGACCATAAGCCTTGTCCATTTATAGAAACTTGCAGTCATAGACATTAAAAATATCTCAGTTACTAGAGACAAGGTAAAGGCATTCGACTCCATCACGGCTTTGTTTAAAATTATACCCATACTCTTGCGTGGACGTCACTGTTGAACAATATAACACTATTATCTTGCAAGCAATTGTTGCTTATATTGATAAGCTAATTTTTTGGTAAAAAAATACAACAAATCTTGTCCCCTTATTGATTAAAAACGTAGTCTTTTCAGTCGCAGATACTGAAACAGAACTAAAAAGGAAGGCTCGTAATTCAAACCAAACCCCCTACAAGATCTAGCACCTAATAGAACCAAACCAAACCGGCTTTGTAGCGGGATACACAAAAAATTAGAAGAAAATTTCAAGCTTCTGAAGAACCTGTGTGTGTTTACTGTTTAGCGGCTGGCTGCTACCAAAGCCATGTGCTCTATAAGGTCAAGCACTCGGTTGCTGTAAAGTAAAATGAGAGACCAACTGTAAGTCTTTGACAACTGGTGGATATATCTGATTGAGTATTAAATGAGATGAGTAACAACAACTGTACCTGTAACCCCATTCGTTGTCGTACCAAGACACAAGTTTCACAAACGACTTGCTCAATCCAATCCCGGCATTGGCGTCAAAGATACTTGACCTGTTGTTATAATAAAATCGAGGATCACCCCATTGGTCAACGACAAATCAAGATCAGATGGCTTAGAAAAAAGAAGAGAGACTAACCTTGAATCACCGACGAAATCATTCGAGACTACATCTTCATCTGTATAGCCGAGAATTCCTTTTAGAGGTCCTTCTGAGGCAAACCTGTTAAGAGGTTTACATCAAACCATGAGAGGTTGTACATTAAACTCATGAAACAACAGTATTGTGACGAGGAGAGTTTTGGGAAGCATACTTAATGGCTGCTTTAACATCTTCATAAGAGGCACCTTTCTCAAGTCGACAAGTTAAATCCACAACGGAAACATTTGATGTTGGTACACGGAATGCCATTCCGGTGAGTTTCCCGTTCAGTTCTGGCAGAACCTTACCAACAGCCTAGTTCAACCAAAATCCACGGCTCATATATGATAACATAATTAAGGTAGTTATATGGTTAACAATGTGATTTGTGTGTGTACCTTTGCAGCACCGGTTGAGCTAGGAATGATGTTTTGACTAGCTCCCCGGCCTCCTCTCCAGTCCTTCATTGATGGTCCATCAACAGTTTTCTGAGTAGCTGAATATGGAAAGAAAAGAACCGAAACATATAGGTTAGTGTTATCACGTTAGAAGTAATGTACAGTTGAAGAGAGCAAGAAATCTAGACCAGTAGTTGCGTGGACAGTTGTCATTAAGCCTTCAAGAATACCGAATTCCTCATGCACAACCTGTCACAAACAGTAAAGTTGACCTTAACGAAGCTCTTAGCAATGAATAATTGATAGGTAAACAAGCACAAATGAGGGATGAGATCAACCTTAGCAAGAGGTGCAAGACAATTGGTGGTACAACTTGCATTGGAGACTATGTCCATGTTTGGTTGGTATGTCTTCTCGTTTACCCCGACAACAAACATGGGTGCATCAGCTGAAGGGGCAGATATTATTACTTTCTTTGCACCACCCTGTAAAACCAATGAAATATCAAGCAACCATATGCATATTAAAACAAGGTTATTTGAATTAACCATATCACAAGTTACGAGGTCAACGGACCTTCAAATGGGATGCAGCCTTTGAGAGGGTGGTGAATACCCCTGAAGACTCAACAACATAATCAGCTCCAAGATCAGCCCAAGGGATCTCAGCTGGATCTCTGAGAAAGAGTTACAAAGATGTTATGTTCTAAACTGAGATAGCGTGTGGTCTGATTTGTAGAAAACATCATGCCACTTTGAAGCGATACCTCTTGCTGACAACATTGACCTTTTTCCCATTGATCTCCAAAGTAGAATCATCAATGACATTGATGGTTCCCTTGAAATTTCCATGAGTAGAATCATACTTCAACATGTAAGCCTGTGAACACGGGGATAGAAGATCCACATCAAATTTGAAAGACGGATATTTGTTCATCGGAAAAGAAGACAAAAATATGATGCATCTTTCAAGGTTTTCTCAAACTAAGCTGGGTTCAAGAAAGCAAGCAAGAAAGTGAGTTCGATTAAGAACAGAGCATAAATAACGTTTCAAGATATAGCCTGCTAAAACATAAGACATCATTACCATGTACTTGGCATCAATGAATGGGTCATTCACTGCTACAACCTCAATATCATCTCTGGATGTTGCAATGCGGAGGACCAACCTTCCAATCCGACCAAAACCTGTGAAACTCATACAAAAAAAGAGCTTATATAAGAACTGAAAAAGTTGGGGACTCAAAAAAATATTCTTAAGGGAGTAACTGATGATGGCATCAAGAGATCAAATCACATACCGTTGATCCCAACCTTTGTCTTTCCAGTGCTACTTGACCCTACTCAAGCCAATAAAATCAAATTCACCAACAAGCATACAGCAACAAACACATCCACTGAAGTAACTTATTCTTACTTACTTTGAACAGCAGTTGGAACTTCCGTAGCCGTAGCCTTGATGGGTTGCAGACTTCTTGCATTGCATTTTCTGTACATTTGAACATATATAATAAAAAACTGAGAATTGAAAACTCCATTTAAACAAATTAAATGAGTTGCAGAGTTTTGCCACAGAACTGTAGAGACAAAGATGGCCCAGTAGCAATGGCAACACCAGAAAACCTCGATGATGTGAAGCTGCGACTAAATCCAAGACTTGAAGACACCTGAGAATTAAAACGAATACAATTGTTTTCTGATTAAAAAAAACTTCAAATCAAACAAACATCTTAACAACTCCAAAAATCTAGCATGTAGCTTAGCTTCCAGCTAATTGATAAACTAAACTATCTAAGCTTAAAAGACCAACAAATAAATTCCAAATCACAGGTCATTTCAAGGAGTTAACATAAACTCAAGAACGAAGACCAAAACAGGATTAACGTCACCATTACGCATAGAAACTCATTACAGAATTATACAAAATATATCACGTGAAGCTACTACTTCTAAGTAATCAAAGGCGGCGTAAAGACGAAACTCAAGCAGATCAAAGCACGACCTAAGCTAAAGCAAAATCGAATCGAGCTAAACCAAAGACACGAGAGAATCAGAAACGCAGCTAAACATATAAAAAATAGCATCAATAAGAGGCAAAACGTCGTCTCTAACCTTAGAATGTTCACACGCCGACGACGAGAAAAAGTCAGCGTGAGGAGCAGCGACCGAGAAGGCGGCGGCGGATCTGAGGACAGAAGAGGAAGCCATTGAAATTGAAGAGATCTCGCCTGGTCAAAAACCCTAACACCTTCGGTGGCTCCTGAGAGTAGGTGTAGAGCCGCAAATATAAACGTGACGAATCCAAAATGTTCGCAGAGTTGCTCCTTTTTCCTTATTTTAAATTCAAAGAAATGCTTTGGAATTGCACTCTCAACGGAGTTTTTTAGGAATATATAAATGTGCCAACGAGTGACTGACTGACTACTGTGCAGAGACGACACTCTGTTGCTATAAATTTGATGGGTTACTACTATTTACGAATCTGGTGCGGCCCACTTACAAATATTAAATATGCAATTGCGATTTGGACGTAGAACACAAAGACACGTGTGATGGATCCAACGTTCAGGCACATGATTCGTCGGCCTCCTCTTATATTTGAGGATCTTTTGTCGTTTAGAAAGCACGACAGGCGGATCTGGGCCGGGGTTTAAAAAAGCCCTTTCCAGCAGCTGTTTTTTTTTTTTGTTGTTGATGGCTACGTTGCATCGAAACTCCGTCTGAAGACCGTTTCCCGTTGGAAATGGAAACGCGTGAAAACGCGATGGAAATGCGTATCCATTTTTGGAAACGCCAAATTTTTATTTTTTTGGAAACTTTATTTTATATATGAAAATATAAATGTAATATTTTTATAAATATAAGGGATTAATTTATAATTTGTAAAATTTTTAAGAAAAAAACTTTATAGGAATATGGGAAGTTTTTCCTAAATAAAAAAGTCACAAACGTAATTTAAAAATATAATAGCAAAACACAGAGAAAAATAAAGTTTTTTTGTATCTTTAGCTTAATTCAATATTTATTCATTGTATTTATTCTCTATTTTTTCTTAAAATTAGTTTGGACTTAAATTGTTTTAAATATTATGTTGAACTTTGATTTTTTTTTTTTATTTGGTGTTTCATCATATATTTTTACTAGTAATACATACATATACTATATATATACGTTTTCAAAGCTTTTCCATTTTTTAATTTTTTAAAATAATCGTTTTTGCGTTTCCAAACATTTCGCTTCCGCGTACTCATTTCCGTTTCTATGCAACGTAGGTTGATGGCAACTTCAAGAAACTTCAAACTTTTCAGACATTTTGGAACAAAACCAGAGAGAATCAGACATGTTTAGTCTTTATTTCAAAGATATTTAAAAATCATACAGAACAAATCAGTGTACAATAATGAAAACTTTCAAGAACGCCTCTGTAAAAATAAACATACAACGCATTGTCTAACCTTCTTACACTCGGTCTTCTCATTTTTCCTCGAGCTTCTGGTTCCAGGGATTCGTCTACTCTAAAGTAAGGTTAAGCTAAAGAAAGATGGTAATCAAAACTCAAATCCTCTTCTCAACAATAAACCAGTATGTATCATTTCATTACTTAAGAATCTATCAAGACACGACCTTTCCTATGTCTAAGACGTTTCAAAAGCCTAACTCGAAGCATTGAATCAAGATCATACCCTGCAAGTTCCATTCTGTTTGTAAGTTGAGAAACAATCTCCATTTTGTATCTTGATTGCAGGAGAGAGCTTAGAAGATAGTTGCAAACTCTAGGCATCAGCTTGAAGTTATTATCTAGAGTGTATGTGAACACATCTATTGCTGCATCAAGTTGTTCTCTTTTACAGAGTCCATGAATCAATTTGACACAGCTCGGAGGTGTGACAAGGATCTTGTTCTCCCTTAAAACCGAAAACACCATCAAGGCCTCCTGAAATCTTCCGGCTTGGCATAATCCGATAAGCCAGATTGTGTAAGGTCCGAAACCGAACTCTTCTCTTGTGGTGTCCAGTTCGATTAGCCGTCTTAAAGCTCTGTTGGTTTCCCCTTCCTTGAAACATTGTTCAATCTCATTAGCTGCTTCGTCGTCTAGAGAAGATATCTTCTTGAGATATTTCATCCATAAACTAAAAGCCATCATGATCTTTCTTTTCCGACAAGACCATTTCATGAGCGATCTGTAAACCGCGGGACTGTGTCTGAAGTCATCTTTTGCGTAAAAGAGTTTAAAAGCTTCTTCTTCTCTGCCAACTCTATGAAGTCCGTTGATGAGAGTGTTGTAAGTGACGCTGTCAGGGGATAAACCCTTTAGTTGAAGCACATTGAGTAGCTTGAGAGCACTATCAATGTTTCCAGCTTTGCAGAACCCGTTTATTAGAACATTGTAAGTTACAATGTCAGGTGAATTCCCAGCATCAGCAAGATGAGCAAGGTCCTTGTATGCCTTGAGAATCGAACCGGACTCAACCATAGTGTCAAAACTCCGGTTTCCACTGTGTGAAAGCCGTAGGAACAAGGAAGCAGGTCTCCCCACCTCCATTTTATGCAACAACAACCTGGCTTCCTTGAGCTCACCGGACTTGCATAGTCCATCGATTAAAGCATTGAAAGTAGCAACCGAAGGAGAACAGCCTCTCTTCTCAATCTCCTTGAAAATTTCTTCAGCTTTCCTAACGAGCCCATTCCTGCACATACTACAAATGAGAATCGTGTGTGTGAAACCATCGGGGAAGGATTCCGTTTCCGACATTTCGAGATGAAGAGACCGACCCTCTTCCAAAAGTCCTTGCTCACATAGAGCCTTTATAACAGCATTGTAGCAGTATGTATCTGGGGGTATGCCCTTGCTAGACATGGTGCTTAACACCTTCAATGCATCCTCAATCTTCCCAACTTTGGATAACCCTTGAATCAATATTGTATACAAAACAACATCAGGCTTGATATTTTTCTTCAGCATAGATTCACACAACTCAAATCCCTCATCGTATCTCTTAACTCTGAATAACCCATCGATTAAACTACTATAACCTCGGAGTCCAAGTACAAAACCATCTCTCTCAAACAGCCGCAACAGCTCAAATGCCTCAACCATCTTACCTAACTTACAAAACCCATCAAGCAAAGCATTGTGCGTGACGGAATCAGGAGAGTGACCAGCCGCTTTCATCTCGTGGAATAGCTTTCGTGCATCTTCAAGACTTCCCCTTTGACAAAGACCTGAAATTAGAATCGTATAAGTAATCCAGTTAGGAGAAATCCCTCTACCTGTCATATCGTCGAACATCTTCTGTGCATCATTCATTCTCCCTTTCTTATACAATCCATCCATCAAAATACCAAACGTGTATCGATTTGGTGAACAATTACACTTGAGCATCTCATTGTACACAGCAAACGCTAGCATAAAAAAGACTTCTTCTCGCATCATGACTCGCAATATCACGTTGTATGTGAACACATCGGGTCTGCAATCGAACTCCTTCATCCTTCCAAACGATTCCACTGCCTTCTCCGCCATACCCATCTTAGCATAAGCTGAGATCAAGACGCAGAAGCAATAAGAATCGACTGAGACACCACTAGATTTAAGCTCATCCAATGTCTGCCAGTATAGATCGCACCCATTCTCTTCAGAGAGCATATCGATGACCAAACTGAAACACTTTGGGCTCCTGAGACGCTCTCTTCTCGATGCCCATATAAAGAAACGGAATCCTAATTGCCGATTGACCTGATCTTTGATTACCGATGAGATGATTTTATGCGATAGGAATGGAACAAGCGGCTCTAAAGCCGACTCTATTGGTTTCTTCTTAGATAGGATACTGATGACCTCGCTAGAGATATTGAATTCCGTGTTACCGGAGGAGTACGAACGGTGCATCCATGATGGCTTTGAATAGAACTGAAGGATTGATCGAAGGAACATTTGTGGTTTCATATCAAATCAAATCTCATTGTTTGGTAGTTCATAGATACAGAGACTATTTTCTGAAGGGATTAGCAAATAGATGACCAACAAATGAAGAAGAACAATCGAGAATCTGAGATAAGCAAATAGGCGGGATACTGCTCCCAGCTTCACTTCTCTTGGTCGCAAAGATTAGACGCGATCAGCGATTTCAAATATTTCTCTGATCAAAGATGGAGAGAGCGAGAGACTCTGTCTGAGGAGGATGACGGCTTTCTTTTGATCGTCAAGGGTTTTCTGCCACCGGAGCAAACTCTGCACTGATACCAGCCGGTTAAAAACTAAACCGGTATGTGAGAATTATCAAAACGAACCGGTTGCTGGTACAATTAAACTGTATTTCAGTCTGAATAACAAAACTGCCTAACTGTTGTCGGATTCTGGGTTTTGGTTGCCCGTTTCGTGAGTTTTAGTCCGTGGAAGGAGTTTGTTCCTTGCTATCCGAAAATCGATCGGGTTTTCTATCCGATGCATTCGGATCTATTGTAATCCAAAGCTATTTTTAATATATAATCCACCAGAACTGTATATTACATTGAAGGATCATAATTTTAATTGAAACCAGTACTCGGACCAGGTATTACTATTCGGCTCTAACCGGTTTCGAAATAGTTCATAGGATAATCGCATTTCCGGTGAAAAAACATTATTACACCGTTTAATAACACTGTAATAACATCAATGTAATCCAATTTATGACTGTAAAAATTGAACTAGGGAGTTTGATGGAGTACTTCAAAAGAAGCAACTCTTCCAAAAATAGGTGTATGCCATTTAGTATAGAGAGCACACGGTATTCTTTAGTAAAAGGCGAAAGAATAGTTCGCTTTGTGCTCACTACATGGCTCCATGGATTGTTTAAGTGAAGCATCAGATGCTTTTATACATGAATCCTTCGACGTCCAGGCTTGCGTTTATTCGATGTGGGACTAATTTAGTGATGTGTGTTTGTGATGTTCACACTGGGCCGAAAAATTACTTGCTGGGCCGTTCTGATTATCTTTCTCTTACCAATTCGTTTCAAATTTACTGTTTTGTTTTACTCATTTACTGTTTCTTTGTTAATGACAGCAGTTAACCTTAAAATTTGTACAACTGAACGAATTTTATATTTTTGTTGTCAAAATAAATGTTTTGTAGCCAATAGAGTGAGGGACTATCATCCAGAGCTGAAAAATCAACTGAATTGGTTTACTAACCAGAGTTTGATCTCTTTTTTATTAAAAAGCTCCAAACTAAAAAGAACTCCAAAAAGAGCCGCAGACAGAAATCTCAAGCTGACAATACAAATGGCTTGCTCATCTGGTCATAAGAAAACCAGACGACTACTTATACATAACACGAGACATGAAACTTAAAGATTCTCAAGCGTCGTCGAGAGCGAGGACTCCTGGAAGTGGCTTTCCCTCGAGAAGCTCCAAACTTGCACCACCTCCGGTAGAGATGTGACTCATCTTGTCAGCCAATCCCACCTTCTCAACGGCAGCCACAGAGTCACCTCCTCCTATGATTGTCGTCACTCCCTTTCCGCTCAGCTCCGCAAGCTGCTTTGCTACGGCCTGGTCGTCGAACAAGTCAACAAGAGGTCAGGTTAGTTAAGCTGGGTTTCTATGGTTAACAAACATATTCAAGATACATGGGAGTTTGACAATAAGTTGGACAAACATATTGACATACAATGGATAAACGATAGCATATTGATTGCGCGTACCTCAGTTCCAGCTGCAAACTTTTCGAATTCAAAAACACCCATGGGACCATTCCAGATAATGGTCTGGGTTGTGTCCAGAGCTTCGCTGAATGTCTTGATGGAGTCTGGACCAATATCTAGTCCCATCCAGCCATCTGGGATTGCCGTAGCTGGCACTATCTGCAAAGAGTTCACAAGTGTGTCAGCTTTAAACAGACCAGATCAGACATTAAAATGTTTTTTTTGGTTCACAACAGCAATGATGCGTCTGTTACCTTGCTGTTAGCATCAGGAGCAAACTTGTCAGCAATAACCACATCAGTTGGGAGTAACAAAGAGACACCTTTGGCTTTTGCCTTCTCAATGAGTGACTTAGCTAAGTCAAGCTTGTCCTCTTCCACAAGGGAAGATCCAACTGAGTGTCCTTGTGCCTTGTAGAAAGTAAAAATCATACCTCCACCGAGAAGAAGGATGTCAACGCTCGACAAGAGTGACTCAATGACGCCAATCTTTGTTGAAACCTTTGAACCTCCAACAATGGCAGCAAAAGGCTTCTTGGGGTTTGCCACAGCTCCAACAAGGTAATCAAGTTCCTAAAACATTAATAGTCTTATCAGTATAAGTACTGCTAATATGACACTGTAGAATAGATGCTGCAAAGCACCTTCTGCATGAGGAAACCAGCGACTGAAGGCTTCAAGTATTTAGCAACTCCCTCAGTTGAAGCATGAGCTCTATGAGCAGTTCCGAATGCATCGTTAACATAAACATCTGCAAGGGCAGCAAGCTTCTTTGCAAATTCAGGGTCGTTCTTCTCTTCTTCCTTGTAGAATCTCACATTCTCCAACAGAAGAACACCACCTTCAGGTAGTCCTGCAACCAATTTCTGAACTTCCTCACCAATAGAGTCATTTGCCATCACAACCTATTAACACAATACATCAATGTTAGCTCAGAGTGATGAAGGCTGATGTTCATAGAGAAACAAGAGGCACAAACCTCAACACCAAGAAGCTCAGATAATCTCGGCACAAGCGGCTTTAAGCTAAATTTAGGGGTAACACCTTTGGGACGGCCCTGAAACATTAAAATTGATATCAGAGACAACGAAGCTCTCTGATAAACCAGATCAGATCAAAACAGATAAGCTAGTATATGAAATCAAAAACGAGATGACATACCAAGTGACTGCAGAGAACAACCCTAGATCCGTTTCCCATCAAATACTTGATTGTAGGAACAGCAGCACGAATCCTGGTGTCATCGGTGATGTTAGAGTTATCATCCAAAGGAACGTTGAGATCAACTCTCACGAACACGCTCTTTCCCTTCAGATCCGCTTCCTTCAACGTTCCAACGCTTCTCTTCGTCGCCATAGTAGATAAAACACTGCAAACAACACCGCGAATATGAGATTTGACGGAGAAAGCAAACACAGATCTAGAAAATATGGAGCAAAATCAATTCGAAAATCAATCGGAATCGATTCAATGAGAATCTGAAGGAACTAATTAGAGAATATACTCACGTGAGTGGTTGTAAAGAGAGACGACCAAAGCTACAGACAGATGAAATGGCTGAGGATCTTTCGAGAGTATATAAAAGCAGCGTGGAGAACACCCAAGAAATGGTGGGCCCGTAATATATTACGATCTTGCCACTATCAATCTCCTTGGGTTCCACGGCCGAAGATTGGGCTGAAAGATATTAATGGGCCTAGTCCACTTGTAATTAATTGGGCTTAAGCCTCTTTTGAGTAGCATCATCTTTCTTCCTCAACAAACGCCTCAGTGTGGAGTGTAGTAGATAAACCTCCTCACCGGAGAGAAGCGTAGGTCTTGCCGGAGAGACCAGTAAGCCGAATGATTTCTTCTACGTAGTTTCAGCAGAGATAGCTCTTTAACCGGGAAAATCCCTGAATGTGTCCGGTTTTGTTCCTTTGAACTCTCTTCCATGGAGATTGCGAGTCCGTATAAGCCGTATCCACTCATCTTTTCGCCGAAGAAATTGTTCAAAAGACCTAAAAGTTCTGCTCTTGTTCGATTTCCCGCCAACTATGGACTGCGAGTTACCAGTAAAAATCCGATTTTTCGTGTTTACGCGTCTGAAAGTTCTAATGGGTCTTCATCTAATAACGATGGAGGGTTTTCATGGGTGAGATTGACGAAATCTCTTCGTGTTGGTGTGGAGCGGATTGGGGAGAAGATTGGTGAGTCTGTGAAGAAGGAAACTGGGTTTGACTCGGAAAAAGCAGGTGCGAGAGTTAATGACTATGTGGGTCAAGTTAAAGATAGTGTGCAGAAGGGCCAGCAAGAGTTGAATCGCTTTAAGACTGAGATAGTGCCATCGTTTATTGATTGGAACAAATGGGAGCACTGGAAGGTAAGCTGTTCAGCTTTTCTAATCTTTGATTCTGAAATATTGCTTGCCAGTGATCCTGATTGTGTTTAGAAACACTGAGGAATAAGGTTTTGTATTTCGAATGAATTGGAAACAAAAATTTGGAGTAAACTAATGGAGATGACTGACTAACAACTTAGCTAATCTAACAGCGTATACTAGGACCTGAGAAACTGAGTTTTTTCTCTCTGGTAGTCCATGTGGTGTATTAGCCGTAGTTACTTAATGAGAGAAGATGTTTTGTATCAGGATATCAGGAATTGGGACGGTAGGCGAGTTGCTGCAGTGATGATATATGCTTTTACGCTGTTATTTTCTTGTCAAAGAGTTTATGTTGCCATCCAAGCTCCCCGGATAGAACGAGAAAGAAGAGAGTTAACAGAGTCTTTTATGGAGGCTTTGATCCCCGAGCCATCTCCTGTCAATATAGATAAGTAAGTGCTTCCTATTCCTCAGTTTCCACTTGTAATTTATCTACTTGGACATGGTTAAATTTGGTTTCATATCATCCATAAACAAGTACAAGCTCAGCTATGGAGGAATCTAAAGCATCAAGAGTGGGAATAATAAAGCATGTAGTGTTTAGTTGATGACTTGCTAGTATGTCCTGATTTTGTCTAGCGTTTCAGGTTTAAGAGAAATATCTGGAGGAAGACAACACCCAAAGGTTTGAAACTCAAAAGGTTCATTGAAGGGCCTGATGGAACACTTGTCCATGATAGTACTTATGTTGGAGAAAATGCATGGGATGATGATCTAGAGACAACAGAGGGATCTCTCAAACAAATCATTGATAGAAATGCTAGGATTCAGACAGAGGCAAAGAAGAAACTAAGCCAAGATTTGGGTGTCTCAGGTCAGTGCATATACATTTGATGGAGGCATATGATTTTCACTAAATATTTGTTTGTTTGGTTGCACCTTCTTATAGACATAGCTTCATTATTAATTTCATCATCAAAGTTTCTTGAATATATGAACAATTAAAAAACGTTCTTCTGCCGCCTTGCCAAATTGGAAGTTAATTCATCCTCTTTTCCTATTTGCATATTTAAACTGTGTGGCTGATTACTGCTGTAATGTGGAAAAGCACTGGATACCTTTATTAATATGTGATTTAAAGTGAGAAACTTTTGCTTTCAATGATCTAATCTCTCTCTCGAATCAAGTTTCTTGGAGAGCAGCATTTCTTGATCCCTCTATAGATTAGCTTTGTTAACCTTGCTTTTGAATATTACATCCTTCTATGATAGGTGAAGTTGGAGACAGTATAGGTACCTGGCGGGAAAGGCTTGCAACCTGGAAGGAAATGTTAGAAAGAGAAAAAATATCAGAGCAGTTAAGTTCCTCAAGGGCTAAGTATGTTGTTGAATTTGATATGAAAGAGGTAGAGAAAAGTCTTCGCAAAGATGTTATTGAAAAGACATCTGAAACTGAGGGAACTAGAGCTCTCTGGATATCAAAGAGATGGTGGCGATATCGCCCTAAGCTTCCTTATACCTACTTTCTTCAGAAACTTGATTCTTCGGAGGTACAACTCTCACGTTCACTGTTGGGATTAAGTGGTATCTATCGTTATATCCAGTTGATTTTCTTAACTGGGAACAAATAGATGACTGTGTATTCATCGTGGAATAGAATATGATGAATAAATTCCTTTTCCAAAGCAATTACTTTGAAGCTGGACGCTATAGGATGATATATCTATTGACTTCTTCTTTCTTGAGCTTATGTTGAAATCCGCTGTGTGGTTCTAACAGGTTGCAGCTGTTGTCTTCACGGAAGATCTAAAGAGACTATATGTGACGATGAAAGAAGGTTTCCCTCTAGAATATATTGTAAGTAAAAAATTCATAGCTGCAAGCATTGAAACTGAATGATATACATTCACCATTTTGTATCCTTTTTTCTAGGTTGACATTCCGTTAGATCCATACTTGTTTGAGACTGTTTCTAACTCTGGAGTTGAGGTGGATCTCCTTCAGAAAAGGCAGATCCACTACTTCATGAAAGTGTTCATTGCACTTCTGCCTGGGATACTAATTCTATGGTTTATAAGAGAATCCGCCATGCTTCTCCTCATCACATCAAAGCGCTTTCTCTACAAGAAGTATAATCAGCTGTTTGATATGGCATATGCGGAAAATTTTATATTGGTAATCATCATTACTCTAGAACAATAACCTATTTACTTCTTTGTTGTATGACCTTCTTCAAACATGTTCATACTTCTATTGATAAGTCCTAATTTTCATCCAGCCGGTTGGAGATGTCAGTGAGACAAAATCAATGTATAAGGAAGTGGTACTAGGCGGTGATGTTTGGGATCTTCTTGATGAGCTAATGATCTACATGGGAAACCCAATGCAATACTATGAAAAAGATGTGGCCTTTGTCAGGGTAAAATACTTCTCGATCTCGACCCAAACTGACATGTGAATAGTAGTTTATTCCATTTATCTGACTAGGCTCAAATTATCATTCTGTTTTTTGAGTCAGGGTGTGCTTCTTTCTGGACCTCCTGGGACTGGGAAAACACTTTTTGCGCGAACACTTGCAAAGGAAAGTGGGCTACCATTTGTGTTTGCGTCTGGTGCGGAGTTCACAGACAGTGAAAAAAGTGGTGCTGCAAAGATCAATGAGATGTTTTCAGTGGCGAGACGAAATGTAAGCCCTCATTTGGTATAGTTGTCTTCTACTCATGCTATTATTGTGGATCTGATTTTATATATTATCTCCAGGCACCTGCTTTTGTGTTTGTCGATGAAATTGATGCTATTGCTGGTAGGCATGCTAGGAAAGATCCACGTAGAAGAGCAACTTTTGAAGCTTTAATTGCACAGCTCGATGGGGAGTAAGATTCTGCACTTGTTCAAAAGCTTTGATGAGATAGATGTTTTTTGTTTTCTAGATTCATCTGACATTTATATATTATGATTCCTTGTTTCTTCCTCACTTAAAAGAGGTTTATGGGATTTGCATTAAGGTTTCCCTACCTTTAATGCAGGAAGGAAAAGACTGGTATTGATAGGTTTTCTTTGAGACAAGCTGTGATATTTATCTGTGCTACCAATAGACCTGATGAGCTCGACCTTGAGTTTGTCCGTTCTGGACGTATTGACCGTCGGCTGTATATTGGTTTGCCTGATGCAAAGCAAAGGGTGCAAATATTTGGAGTTCACAGCGCCGGGAAGAACCTCGCTGAAGATATAGACTTTGGGAAGGCAAGAACTACTGCTATTTTGTAATCTCGATATTATGTCTGAGATAGTTGTTTGCTCGTTTATAAATACTCTTCCCCTTTTCTACATCCAGCTTGTTTTCCGGACTGTTGGGTTCTCTGGGGCAGATATCCGGAATCTTGTTAATGAAGCAGCTATAATGTCGGTATGTCATGTTCTTATCTGGATACAATACTTAGAGAAGAGCTGTTGATGATTTCTATGGATCCTAACTCAATTTCTCAGGTAAGGAAGGGACGTTCGTATATATATCAGCAAGACATTGTTGATGTGTTAGATAAACAATTGCTCGAAGGTATGGGTGTACTTCTTACAGAAGAAGAGCAACTGAAATGTGAACAAAGTGTATGTATTGACATCTTTTGTACTATTATATCAAATCATACTATCATCATAGAGCCAAAAAGCCCTTACTATTGAAGTTAATATAACATTAGGTATCTTATGAAAAGAAGAGACTTCTGGCTGTTCATGAGGCTGGTCATATAGTGTTAGCTCATTTGTTTCCTCGATTTGACTGGCATGCATTTTCTCAGCTCCTTCCCGGTGGCAAGGTACGTTTCAAGACCTCTTGTTTCACTTATTATAGTTCGTTGTTTGAGAAGTCAACACAGTGTAAGAATGGATTAAATCAACTCTTCTCTTGCATTTTTACAGGAAACTGCTGTATCGGTGTTCTATCCACGCGAAGACATGGTAGACCAAGGCTATACAACATTTGGTTATATGAAGATGCAAATGGTAGTAGCTCATGGTGGACGCTGCGCTGAACGTGTGGTTTTTGGCGATGATGTCACTGATGGAGGAAAAGATGACTTAGAGAAGATAACAAAAGTAAGTTCAGTATCTGCAAAGTGCTGGTGTTAG
This sequence comes from Orychophragmus violaceus, assembly GCA_030180135.1. Lineage (NCBI taxonomy): Eukaryota > Viridiplantae > Streptophyta > Magnoliopsida > Brassicales > Brassicaceae > Orychophragmus > Orychophragmus violaceus. Next base: position 718,815 of record CM058231.1, on the reverse strand, counting down.
ATTTTTAGTCTTCCATGTTAAGTATGGATCTGATATTTTGTTTACAGATTGCCAGAGAAATGGTGATTAGCCCCCAAAATGCTAAACTAGGTCTCACTCAACTAGTAAAAAAGATTGGAATGATGGATTTACCGGATAATCCAGACGGCGAGCTGATAAAATACCGGGTATATCCATTCATCACAGACTAGTACTTTCCCAACTGCATTGATCTCTGACATTCTCAGTAGTTCATAGTGTTCTTACACTGCTTCATGGTAAATTTCAGTGGGATCATCCTCATGTAATGCCAGCAGATATGTCGGTTGAAGTATCCGAGCTATTCACCCGCGAGTTGACAAGGGTAATCTTTATATATAATCTCCCATGTTGATCAAAGCTTGAAACATATGTGTAATGTATTTGTATATTAAGATTGGATTTAATTGTTGGTGACAGTATATTGAAGAGACTGAAGAACTTGCTATGAATGCTCTGATAGCAAACAGAAACATTCTTGATTTAATCACAAGAGAGTTACTGGAACGATCAAGGATAACTGGATTGGTACACCTTCTAAAACCTTTATTGTAATCTTCTATGTGCACAGATACTCTCAGACTAAGAATTTTTTTGCCTTTGGTTTTGTAGGAAGTTGAAGAGAAAATGAAGAGTCTTTCTCCTTTAATGTTTGAGGATTATGTGAAACCATTCCAGATAAACGCAGATGATGTAAGCTTGTTATTTATCATCTTTCATGTCGATCTTCATCTCTAAACGTAATCTGACATCAAACGTAATCTAAACTTTTCAGGAGGAACCTTTGCCTCATAAGGATCGAGTGAGCTATCAGCCAGTTGATTTACGTCCTGCCCCACTCCACAGAAGCTAGAAGCTGCATGTCACTGCTGATCAGTGGTTTAAGCATTGAACATCCAGTAAAATTTTGTACTCTGTCTGTATTTGATGCTATTGTAATATTATTTTACGGGTGAAGTTAACATCCAGAAAACTGAAACGGCTTCGGTGATCTAATGCAACTATGGCTCACTTATGCTTAAGTAGGTCTTGAATTTCAGTTCTTCGGTTTTCGGTTTTTCTTCGGTTATTGACTTTTATCGAAATTAACCAAAATTTCGGATAGAATCAGTTAGTTTTGGATAATTTCGGTTATTTTGTCTAATTCGGTTAATTTTGAGTATATTCGGTATTTGGGTTGATTCGATTCGGGTAACTTCGATTAATACGTATGAAGGCACAATGATCATTACTTCATTAGCCGCCCTGTTCTTTAAAAAGGAAGACAGAAGAGCTAGTATAACGGACCAAAGAAGGGGCAGCTGCGGTCGAACTCTAATTCTGAAAATAAGCCGGGTCCTTTTACCAAGTCTCAACGAGCTACACCTACTTAGGAGATTTGATTCCCGGGGACCACACGATGAAATCCGGAGGGAAGCGGGATAAATGGCTGATACTACTGGAAGGAATCCTCTTTGATCCTGCGGTTGAAGGTGATATACCAATATACCAACAACATGAGCTAGCATGGTTTCGAGTGCGATAACATGGGATATGATTGGTCCAAACCTTCGACCAGCTCCTTCTTGCAATCCCATTCCGAGTAACTCCTCAACCTGGAGTTCCACCTGAAGAAGCGAAAGGAAGAAGGAGAGATCTCTATCCCAACTATATAATCTTTTACCGGAACATGCTAACTCAGCTAAGAAGAACAAGTCTTTTTCTAGTTTGCGTAAAGACCGATAGATCTTTCTAGCGACATCTTCCCGATCCAAGTACATGGCCTATTTCGGATTCACTCGGATGACTTTATCAAATGTCTTCCTTTTTGGGAGAAGTAGTAACGACTAGGATTTCTCCCAGAGTACGCCGATTACACCCCCCCCCCCCCCGAACCGTACAAGCACATCCAAATCCAATCTGTCAAAATAGTCATAGCAGTAAGAATCAGTAATCATTCTGGGTATATTCGATTATATTGGGTCGGTTTGGGTCGGTTCGGTTCAAAAAAGTTAATGTATTTTAGTTTAAAACGGTTTTTTTAAAAAGGAAAAAAATCTCTGGCTAACCAATCAGTTTGTCGAACCGAACTGAACCGAAAATAATTTTCAAGCTGACCGAAGTAACCGTACCGAGCTAACGAATCCGAACCGAACCGCAGTTAAAAGTCGCAAGGTTATAGCTTAACACTCTTGGGCCCAATTAAGTGCACAATTAGGCTACTCCTCGTTATTAACTATCAACTAAAAAGGCCCATTGGGCCCATACATAGAAAGCTGACGCGGGAAAAGGTTTATTCCACACGATGACGTAATCCGAATGTATTTTCTACGTTTAGTATCCAGAAGAAGCTACGACTACGATGGGACAGTATCCACCTTGCGTTGAAGTTTCGAGTTACAGTCAAGGGCGACTGGTGGACTCTGTTTTCCTTTGGGCGATATTGATTCCTGAATCCTGAATAGCGCAAAAACTTCCTTGATTGATCGGCTCTTTGCTTCCATGGCCGTTAGCTTTTTCTACTTGACTATATTCGTCTTCATCACTGTTTTCGTGGTACTACGTCGCCTCCGCAATTTTCTGAGGAAATCGGAGAGACCTAGGTTAACTCATATTCCTGTACCTTCGGAGGCCGAGGAATCGAGGGTTAAGTACGACGTCTTCCTCAGTTTTAGAGGAACAGATGCTCGGAGAAGTTTCGTCAGCCATCTCTACGATGCTCTCACTAAGGAAGGAATCAAAGCCTTTCATGACGATAGAGAACTTCAGAGAGGTAATTTCATCTGGGATGGACTTGTGAAAGCAATCGATGAGTCACGATTCGCTATCATCGTGCTCTCCAAGGGCTACGCTACCTCTCGTTGGTGCTTGGAAGAGCTTTGGGTTATGATCGACCGTGCTTCGAAGAAACGGCTTGAATTGATCCCTATATTTCTTGATATTGATTCGTCAGATTTGAAGAGGCGAAGCGGCTGCTTTAACGAAGCTCTTGAGAAACATGAGCTGAGGTATGATTTGGAGACGGTGGGTAGGTGGAGAAAGGCACTGGCTGAAGTTGGAAATTTTTCTGGATGGGATTCCAAGAGCAGGTTCATTGTTCATTATTATGCTGATCAATATCTGCAATTTCTCTCTTAGTGAGGCCTTTTATCTATGGGGTTTGTCGCAGGAATGATGAATCAGAGCTTGTACAAGAAGTCGTTCGAGATCTTTCTGACAGATTGTTCTCACAATCATCTAGCGACATAGATGGATTGATTGGAATGATATCCCACATGACAAGCGTAGAATCGCTCTTATCCATGGACTCGGGAGATGTTCGGATGGTTGGAATCTGGGGCATGGGCGGCATAGGTAAAACCACCATTGCAAAGTGTGTTTGTAGACACCTCTCAAGTATGTTCGATGGTGTTTGCTTGCTAGAGAATGTGAAAATAGAATTTGAACAGTATGGTGCATCACATATGCGACAGAAAGTCTTGTCGGAAATCCTCCGCAGAAAAGATCTGAATTCATGGAATGGTGATTCTGGTATCATGACACGACGGCTCCGTGGGAAAAGCATTCTTCTTGTCATCGACAATGTTGACAATGTAGAACAGCTTCAAGAATTGGTCGGAAGCCTTGAATGGTTTGCACCAGGGAGCAGAATCGTTATAACTACGCGGGACAAGCGTGTACTGGAGCAGCATGATGTAGAATATCTATATGAAGTCGAGCCTATGAGGACTACCCAAGCACTTAAGCTCTTCAGTAACCATGCCTTCAAACAACCTCGACCACCTAAAGATTCTGCAGGGCTCTCTATTGATATTGTCAAGCAACTCGAGGGCCTTCCTTTAGCTATTCGAGTTGCTGGTGCAACTCTATATCGTCGGGACATAGCAGATTGGGAATACTACCTGGACCTACTGAGAACTAATGTCAATAGTTCTGTCTCGAAGGCGTTGAGAGAAAGTTTTGAGGCATTAAACAAGCAAGAAAAGTCAATATTTCTTTACGTTGCCTGTTGTTTCAATGGAAAGCATATGCATCGCGTCAGCCAAGTGTTAGACCTTCTCATTGTTTCTGGGCACAGGCCATTACGCTCCACGTTGTGTATCAAAACTCTTACAGAGAAATGTCTAATTAACATTTCAACCACAAAGAGGCTATGGGTTCATGATTTACTCCAAGATATGGCTAGGAATATCATTTGTGAAGGAAAAGATGAAAACCCATGGAAACGTAAGATGCTATGGAACTTTATGGACATCAATAACGTATTATGTGAAAATATGGTAAGCCATTAACTTCTTTTAACTTTTAAGCTGTAATATCTCATTATCATTAGATTCTATGTTTAGAGTGAAGTGGTTGGTTCTTTGGTCTATTATTTAAAGCCCGTGCTGTCCTATCCTGGTCTCATCTGAAGAAGCACTGAGCTACTGCATGAGTTACAACAGGAGTTGAGTCAACTAGCATGTGCAACAGTGACTGAGTCAACGATAGAAGACGTGAGCTGGAATGAAGAAAGATGGACCTACTAGGAACAAGTAGCTGACAAGGACGAACCTAAAGATGAGTAGCTGAGCTGGACATGAAGATCAGTGAAGATACTCAAAGGATGAGCACCGAAAAGATATTAGGAAAATATGCTTTTTACAAGATGAAGAAAAATGGAAATATGCCTAAAAAGAGTTTAGGAAATATGCCAATAGAAATAAGGCAATTGTACGATGATCTATAAGTATAAATAGATCATCTAGGGCATCTGTGCTTGGTGCGCCTTTAGAGAGAGAGATTACTTTTAGCAAAAGTTAAGAATTCCTAAGAGAGAATTAGACTTGGTGTTAAGGGTGAATCTAGAAGGCTTTGAGATCATTGATAGATCGAGAAGCAAGAGAGAGACTAGGTTGTTAAGGTGAAACTTTTGTTTGCTTTGCAATAAACAGTCTTGAAAAAGAATACCCTTGTGTCACATCTTGTATTACGTTGTGTCTCACATTTTCAATTGGTATCAGAGCGGACACTTGTTGCTCATATATACAGGTGGGATCCTGCGGAAAAATGGAGAACTACAATGAGCTGATCAATAGCTCTAGAGTAATACTGGATGCGACGAACTATGGTTTCTGGAAAGCACGGACAAGATCACAAATCAAAGGTATCGATCCGCTAGCTTGGAAGGCAGTTGAATCAGGATGGACAGCTCCAACAATGAAGAATGAAGCAGGAGTCAATATACCCAAACCTGAGGAACAATGGACAGAAGTAGAACTAAAGCTCTCAAAATTCAACTCCAGAGCTCTAACTGCAATTCACTGTGGAGTCGCTAAGAAACAATTCGAACTAATACAAGGATGTGAATTGGCTAAAGAAGCTTGGGATATTCTTCAAATTCACTTTGAAGGAACAGAGAAAGTACAAAACTCCAGAAAAGATCTACTGGCCACCAAGTTTGAAGACCTAAAAATGGAAGATGATGAAACAATTTCAGATTTCAGCGCCAAAATCAGCTCTTTAGCTCAAGAAGCATCACTCCTTGGAAAGAAATACAAAGACAAGAAACTTGTAAAGAAATTCTTAAGGTGTCTGCCAGCCAAATACATGCCATACAAAGCGGCCTTGAGTGTATCAGCTAACACTGAGGATATGAGTTTTGATGAGCTAGTCGGTATGCTGCAAGTCCATGAGCTAGAACTAGATGGTACCAAGAAATCCAAAGGCGTCGCACTCATCACTCAAGCAAAATCAAATCAGGAAATCGAGGGAGAAGATCCGGTAAGCCTCATTGTTCGAAGATTTGATCGTGCGTTAAGAAGGGTAGAACAAGGACAAGGATCGTACAAAAGCACTAAACGATCAACTGATGGTGAGAAAACCACAAAGAAATCGGAAATGCAGTGCCATGAATGCAAGGGGTTTGGACACTTCAAGAGTGAATGTCCGACCGTCAGGAGACGAGAGATGAAGTGTTTTGGGTGCAAAGGAATTGGGCACACTCATCTGGAATGTGTCAATGACCAGAAACGAAGACAAGAAAAATCCATGATAGGAGTAAACCATGATGAGTCAGATGAAGAAAGTGATGAAGAGGAAGTCAACAACTTTGTAGCATTCCTTGGAATTGCTGAACTTGAAGACAATGAATCTGACTCAGATTCAGAAACAGAAGCGGATCTTGTCAGTAGTTATAAGGAGGTAAGGGATACTCTCATCAAAATCGGACTAGAGAATACTGCATTACTTCAAGAAAAGCAGCGGCTTGAGTCACACATTGAGTTACTTCAAGAAGAACTGGAAACCGAACGGAAGCTAAGCAGAGAAAGTGTCAATTTAATCAAAGAAAAATTGACACTGGCTAAGAGATCAGACGAATTGGAGCAGATGTTAAAGAAAGAAAAAGAGGTAACTAAACAGCTACAATCTGAGTTAGACCAACAGCATCGCAAAATACACATGTTTGCCGGAACAAAACAACTGGATCAAATTCTGAGCTATGGAAGAACAGAATACACAAAGTCTGGACTTGGGTACACAGGACGTTCTGGAGTCACATTGGGAAAAACTACATTCGTACGAGCAAATTTGACAAAACCAACTCAAGCAGTGTATAACTCACCATCGAGAAACTGTTACTATTGTGGAAAAGAAGGACATTACAAAGCATATTGCTACAGATTTCAACAAAGGATCCGACAGCTCAAGAAACTGGGAAGATTCAACTGGAACAAGGACAGATATCAAATCTGGGTGAAAAAGGCGGACCTGTATGAAATAGGAAGTAGCACAGGGGGTACCTCACAGAAGGAGATACGCTGTAGCATGGCTTTTGTTACTGAGAAATCAGAAGATGGAAATCAATGGTACTTTGATAGTGGGTGCTCAAGACATATGACTGGGACAAGAAGTCATCTCAAAGACATCAAAGTGATCAAATCTGGCAAAGTAACATTTGGTGATGGAGGACAAGGGGCGATACAAGGCAAAGGTAAAACACTTGACTCAGATTTACCTAAACTAATGAATGTTTTCCTTGTGAAGGGTCTTAAGGCAAACCTGATCAGTGTGAGTCAGCTGTGCGACGAAGGATTGATGGTGTGTTTCACAAGCTATGACTGCAAAGCTCTGAATGACACTGGAGATATCATCCTACAAGGGAAAAGATCAGGCAACAATTGTTACATGTGGGAAAACAACTCTAAGTGTCTTAGCGCAAAGTGTCTAAGTGCCAAGAATGACATTCATTTATGGCATCAACGACTTGGACACATGAATGAAAGGAACTTGACTACTCTTGTCAAGAATGAGATTGTCCGAGGGATACCTCAACTCAAAGAGGTGAGCAAGACGGTGTGTGAAGCATGCAACAAAGGCAAGCAGGTCAAGGTCCAACACAAGAAAGTACCAGATGTTCAGACCAAGAACAAGTTGGATCTAGTGCATATGGACCTGATGGGACCAATGCAAGTTGAAAGCATAGCTGGTAAACGATATGTGTTTGTTCTAGTAGATGACTTTACTAGGTACACATGGGTAAGGTTCGTTCGAGATAAATCAGATACAGCTGACAGCTTTCGAATCTGGGCGCTTCAAATGATCAATGAACAAGGAAGGATTAAGAGGGTTAGAAGTGATCATGGAGGAGAATTTCAGAATGAAACCATGAAAGTGTTCTGCGAAGATCATGGTATAGCTCATCAGTTTTCAGCACCAAGAACACCTCAACAGAATGGGGTAGTTGAAAGGAAGAACAGAACACTTCAAGAAATGGCCAGAGCTATGATTCACGGCAATGATGTACCGCTACGGTTCTGGGCTGAAGCTATCAACACAGCATGCTACATCATTAATCGGGTGTATGTGAGAAGAGGAACAACCATGACGCCATACGAGATGTGGAAAGGAAAAACCCCCAATCTGAGCTACTTTCATGTCTTTGGAGGAAGGTGTTATGTATTGAATGACAAAGATCATCTTGGAAAGTTTGACTCAAGGAGCGACGAGGGTATCTTCTTGGGATATTCAGGAACTAGCACAGCTTTCAGAGTATATAACACAAGATCAAGAACAATTGTTGAGTCAGTGAATGTCGTATTTGATGATCTATGTCAAATGAAGGTTCCCGATGATTCAGACAGTGAATCAGAACCGGTTGAGCATCAAAAATCTGTGACTGAAGAAAAGATAGATGAAGTAACAGCCTCAGAGACTACTCAAGATAAAGAAACAGGATCTCCGGTGAAAATCAAGCTCAGCAGAACTCAGAAAAACCATCCTGTCTCAAAAGTATTAGGAGATGTGAATGATGAACGAATGACAAGAAAAATACATCTGGACTTTAAGGAGATGGTACGATTCGCTTGTTTTGTCTCAGTCATAGAACCCACAACGCATATTCAAGCTTTGGAAGATGAATTCTGGATTGAAGCAATGGGGCAAGAACTAGAACAATTTGTGCGTAATGATGTATGGGAACTTGTACCACGACCTGATGGAGTAAACATTGTGGGAACCAAGTGGATCTTTAAAAACAAGATTGATGAGAATGGAATAGTGGTACGAAACAAAGCGCGACTGGTGGCTCAGGGATACTCTCAGATAGAAGGAGTCGATTTTGAGGAAACATTTGCGCCTGTTGCACGACTTGAGTCAATTAGACTGTTCCTTGGAATGGCGTGCATCATGAACTTCACAGTATATCAAATGGACGTGAAAAGTGCCTTCTTGAATGGTTTTCTTCAAGAAGAAGTTCATGTAGAACAACCAAAAGGATTTGAAGATGCGCACAACCCTGAATATGTGTACAAGTTGAAGAAAGCTTTGTATGGTCTGAAGCAAGCTCCCAGAGCATGGTACGAACGACTTACTAGTTTTCTTCTAGAAAAAGGATATGCAAGAGGGGGTGTAGACAAAACTCTCTTTGTTCTGGAACAAAAGAGAGAGATCATCATAGTCCAGATCTATGTGGACGACATAATCTTCGGAGGCACATCTCAAAAGCTGGTTGATATGTTTGTTCAAGACATGACTCAAGAATTTGAAATGAGTATGGTAGGAGAACTAAAGTATTTTCTTGGTCTGCAAGTTAGCCAGAACAGTGATGGTATATTTATATCTCAAAGTACATATGCCAAAAATCTGTTGAGTCGATTCAAGCTAGATCAATGTAAAGAAGCTAGAACACCAATGAGTACTACAACCAAGCTATCAAGAGATGAGGATGGAACAGATGTGGATATAAAGCTTTATCGCGGGATGATTGGAAGCTTGCTGTATCTTACAGCCAGTAGACCGGATCTGTGCCTAAGTGTGGGAATATGTGCAAGATATCAAGCTAAACCGAAGCAGTCTCATCTTGAGGCAGTTAAGCGAATCATCAAGTATGTCAAGGGAACGATCAACCTAGGGGTCTGGTATTCAAAAGGATCCAACAAACACCTAGTTGGATACTGTGATGCTGACTGGGCGGGAAGCTTGGATGATAGGAAGAGCACAAGTGGAGGATGTTTCTTTCTAGGAAACAATCTAATTGCATGGATGAGCAAGAAGCAGAACTCTGTGTCATTATCTACTGCAGAAGCAGAATATATTGCAATGGGTAGTTGCTGTGCTCAACTTCTCTGGATGAAACAGATGTCAGCTGACTATGGGATCGATTCAGGACCACTTCTTGTTCACTGTGATAACAAGAGTGCTATAAGCATCTCAAAGAATCCAGTTCAACACTCTCGAACAAAGCACATTGATATAAGACACCACTTCATTCGTGAACTAGTGGAGGAAAAACAGGTAGTGGTTGAATACATAGTTACTGATTTGCAACTGGCTGATTTCTTTACAAAACCTCTTGATTTTAATCGATTTATCACTTTAAGAAACTCAATTGGTGTTTGTGAGATGTAAACGACTACAGGGCTGACACATGCACTGACTCATGAAGTACCTCAAGTTCTGATTTGGTTTGGAGTCAAGAAGTCGAGTGGAAAAGAGCTGCCTATTATGCCGTCTTGTCTCATATAAAGTACAGGTTTCTTGAGTGAGGTTCAAAAAGCCAAAAAGAAAGAAAAAGCTAGAAGTTGATCTCCTGAGAAGTCAAGTGATGGAATCAACTCTAAGAAAAGCTAAGTTACTAAAAAAAAAAAAAAAAAAAAAAAAAAAAAAAAAAAAAAAAAAAAAAAAGGAATGTGTGGCAATCTCACTCGAAGGATAAAGGTTGAAAACTACATTGAGACAAGATAAAGGCATAAGAGTGTGAAAGCTAGCCACTTGGAGAATGATGGTCAAACGCAGGAATCATGCGAGCAAGATGTAAAGACTGAGTCATGTGAAGTGTCAGTTCCTGACTCACACAAGAGAAAAGAAGAAAAGGTACAATTTAATTTTCTTTAAAACAAAAACCGTCAGTTGCCTCAGTAGAAATGTGGTCAATTCACTATCAAGTTTGTACCCATGAGTGACTGAATGGTATGTGGCTGATCTAATATTATAATGCATGTTGAAGAACTAACCGAATGGTACAGGGAACAAGGAGAATGGTCTAAATCGGTACAAGTTGGTATGACAAGAACCGATATCCGAGATTATTGGCACTAAAAGGGAAAAAGGAATTTGAAATTTAAAATTCAAATATTTGCCCAATAAAATCGCATGCAAAAAGGTAATAAGATATCTGACACAGATTCTGCTTCAGGCGTTAAAAGGAAAGAGAAAGGGAAAAAGGAAATCCATTGCTCTTAAAATCCGACGAAACTTATCTCTTTCTTCATCAATCCAAATTTTTCTCTGCGTCAATCGATCGAAAACCAACCATGGTGCATGCGACCAGAAGAGGAAAAGTGGGGGCTAGCTCAACTCACCCAGCTCAGGCTCCGCCGGAACAGAAACCGCCGCAATTGATTGATGATTCTAGTTCTGATGAGGAGGTACCACCACCCAGAAACCCTAATATTGTGTCTGATCAGATCTTGGGTGCAGACCACCAGACCAGCACAAATTCATTTGCAACGGCTCAAGAGATAGCAAATACGGAGCCAATTGATGAAGATCTAGTACAAGAGAAGGGAGAGGATGAAGCTGAATCAGGTCGTAGATCTGTACCAGAAGAACAGCCTCCAAAACAGCCGTCTGATCCTGAAACAGAAGAAATCAAAACCACAGAGTCACCAAAAGAAGGTAACAAGGAAGGTGATTCTATTCGTGTAGATAATCAAGGAAATCTGGAGGAAATTGGAGAAAAGGAGAAAGATGCAGTCGATGGTCTAGGTGGATTAGCCATGATTGTAGTAGATCCAGTAAATGTAGTTGAACCAACTGAGACAAATGTTCAACCTGAAGAAGTTCCTAAACCTAAGAAGAGGAAAGCTAGAAAGCAGACGGGATCAATGCCGCATATTAAGAAGGCTCGTGTTGAAGGGTCTGAATCACAGAAATCTGTGCAGATGAAGTCCAAAAAGAGCACTGCTGCTAAGACTGGAACATCTAGCACAACTGGTGGGTCAGGAAAAACCAGAGTCAAACCTTTTGTCTCCAAACGATTTCCATCTCGCGAAGTCAAAGAAAGGTATGCTCTATTCAAGGAACGTGGAATTTTAGCTGAGAGGGTAGTAGATTTTGATGAAACCGATAAATGGGGATACCTTGGTCTGATAAACATAGGAATGCTGAGAAATTCTGTTGATGGGTTAGTCAGTTTTGTTCCTGAAATTGTGAAAGAATTCTACACTAATCTGCCAGAATCCACTACTGATGATACTGATAATGGGGTTCGTGTGTTCTTGAGGAAGCGAATGTATGAGTTCTCACCAGCTCAGATCAATGCCTGTCTAAGTATGGAACCTTTAAGCAATAATGAGATCAAGAATGATGCAAAGATTGATGGAGTCTCGGCTGATTCAATTGCTAAGTACCTTACTCAAGGTCAGAAGAAGACTTGGGCAGGGATGAAATCTGTTGATCTTCCTCCAAAGTATGCTGCACTGACTATATTAGCTGCTTCAAATTGGTTCCCATCTACCCACAAAAACCATATATCTGAAGACAGAGCAAGGTTGATCTACAAGATAGCTCATGGCATCCGGATTGATTTTGGGAAACTTGTGTACAAACAAGTGATGAGCTTCACTACTGATCCGCAGAATGATCGACGATGGCTGATATTTCCAAGAATCATCTCAGCAGTTCTCGAATCACAGCATCCACCTCGCACATTTGATGGAGAAGAACTTGTTGGTCCTGTGCTATACAAAAAGGATCCTCGAAGTGGTGAAGCCTTCCTCAAGAAAGAGGCTGAGAAAAAGAGACAGGATGTTGCATCTGGTAAACGCAAAGTAGGCTCATCATCTCGCACAAGAGGTAGATCACAGACCACGACATCAACAGAGGAGGAACATGTGGAGATTCTGCAACTTGGCTCAGTCAGATTGCCAATCAAAACTTCAATAGATCAACTATCTGTTCAAACTGCGCTACAGGACATAGCTGAGGGAATTCAGAACCTGAGTGATGTAGTCTTCCATCTACGGGACAGAATCCAAGGTAAGTTTTTCGATTCTTTTCTCGATATGAATTGCTTAGATATAAGTTTTTAACTTGTATGCTCTCAAGCAGGGGGAGAAACTGAAGAGGTTGACGAGTCAAATCACGATGAGGAGTCTCCTGCTGCCACAGGAGATGATGACTCAGATGAGATGACCTCGAGTGATGCTTAAATGGAAACTTAGGATTATGGGGGAGTATGGATTTTGGGGGAGTTTCTGTTTGTGGGGGAGTCCTTGTTATGTTTTTTTCTTGCAAACCAATTTGGATAATGGATGTATTTGTTTTTGTTAGAATTGAACTCATGTTTGCTTGGTATGTTTTGAACTCATGGTTTGATTAAGAAATGATATTTTGACTTATGATGCGTGATCAAACTGTTTTGCTTCGGCTATATGCACGTATAAGTTTTCTTTTGAAGTATAGGTACTTGAGAATCATACAAGCTAAAAAGGGGGAGATTGAAGAAGCACTGAGCTACGGCATGAGTTACAACAGGAGTTGAGTCAACTAGCATGTGCAACAGTGACTGAGTCAACGATAGAAGACGTGAGCTGGAATGAAGAAAGATGGACCTACTAGGAACAAGTAGCTGACAAGGACGAACCTAAAGATGAGTAGCTGAGCTGGACATGAAGATCAGTGAAGATACTCAAAGGATGAGCACCGAAAAGATATTAGGAAAATATGCTTTTTACAAGATGAAGAAAAATGGAAATATGCCTAAAAAGAGTTTAGGAAATATGCCAATAGAAATAAGGCAATTGTACGATGATCTATAAGTATAAATAGATCATCTAGGGCATCTGTGCTTGGTGCGCCTTTAGAGAGAGAGATTACTTTTAGCAAAAGTTAAGAATTCCTAAGAGAGAATTAGACTTGGTGTTAAGGGTGAATCTAGAAGGCTTTGAGATCATTGATAGATCGAGAAGCAAGAGAGAGACTAGGTTGTTAAGGTGAAACTTTTGTTTGCTTTGCAATAAACAGTCTTGAAAAAGAATACCCTTGTGTCACATCTTGTATTACGTTGTGTCTCACATTTTCATCATCTCTTACACTCTATTATTACCAGGGATCTGAAGCAGTTGAAGTTGAGAGTTTACTTCTAGACATGCCCAAAGGAAAGGAGCTCTACATAAGCCCTGCAATCTTTGAGAGGATGTACAATCTAAAGCTACTAAAATTTTACAACAATTCCACTGGTGGAGGGAGTAATATATGCATGCCTGACGGTCTTGACTATCTCCCTATGCTGAGATATCTTCACTGGCAGGCGTATACTCTGAAATCCTTGCCTTCTAGATTCTGTACAACATATCTAGTTGAACTCAACCTCCCTAACAGTTCGGTTGAAACTCTTTGGAATGGAACTCAGGTACTATTTTATGTTTCTGCTCTAAACTATGAGCTAATTTGTAGTCTGCTAGTTCTTTTGTAGTTGATAAGAGGATAGATCCTGTAGAGTGTAGATATCTTTTACATACAAAAAGAAGCAGCAGCTTTAACCTTAGTTTAGCTATCCTTTAATGCTTGAACTGTTGTGTCTAAAGGAAATGGTTCTTTATATGAGCAGGACCTTGGAAATTTAAGGCGAATGAATTTGAGAGGATGCAGACAACTGCTTGAAGTTCCTGACCTTTCCAAGGCGACAAGTCTTGAGAATTTAAATTTGGATAACTGTGAAAGCTTAGTTGATCTCACTGATTCTGTTAGACATCTCAAAAACCTCGGGGTACTGGAGCTGAGCGGCTGTAAGAAACTCAAGAACCTCCCAAAGAACATCAACTTGAGGTTTCTTAGAACTCTACATCTTGAAAGATGTTCAAGTCTAGAAGATTTCCCATTCCTTTCAGAAAATGTTAAAAAGATATCACTTGACGAGACATCAATCGAGGAAATTCCAGCGTCAATTGAGCGTCTATCACAGCTCAAAACTCTGCACTTGTCAGGTTGCAAGAAACTGAAGAATCTTCCAGACACCATTAGAAACATAGATTCCCTCACAATTCTCTGGCTCTCCGACTGTCCCAACATCACATTATTTCCAGAGGTTGGAGATAACATAGAATCACTAGCTTTGAAGGGAACAGCAATAGAGGAAGTGCCTGCAACGATAGGTGATAAATCAAGACTCTATTACCTCAACATGTCCGGGTGCCAAAGGCTTAAGAACCTTCCTCCCACATTGAAGAACTTGACACACCTGAAATTCCTCTTACTCCGCGGTTGCACCAATATCACAGAGCGTCCTGAGACCGCTGGTCGACTTAAAGCGTTAGATCTGAATGGGACATCCATAATGGAATCTAACCGGTCGGTTCAGTCGGACGACGAACCGCTTGATATGCCTGGCTTGGCACAATACATATTTCAGGCTGTCAAGGAACACATCAGACACCAGAGGTCTATGAAGCTATGATGCTAGTGAAGTCATCTATAGCATATGTATTATGGAGTGCCAAGATGTTCCAAAGAGTATTGAAACTTGAGGGTACTTTTGTCATGTGGTGGTATTGATCCTCTGGGGAGACAGAACAGGCTATAGAAGTCACCTATAGAGCTTATGTAGTTTGGAGAGCAAAGATGTTGGAAACAGTATTGAACCTTGAGGGTACTTGCAATAATGAAAGACAGTTATAGAAGGAAAAAATAACAGAATTCAGGAACAGTAACGTTGTTGCTGTGACAAGTTCCACAGCTTAAAGAAGACAGTAAAATTGAAAACATGAGATTGATCAAATCAAATTAAATTTGATTGGTCTACTTTGGGAACTTGGGAAGATTAGCATCGTTTCCCAGATAGTGAAACGGGAACCTTTGATTAACTGGAGATGAAGAAGAACCACCATTGTTATTACCTAGATGGTCATGAGTAACAACAGCCTGGTCGTTGTTACTTGAGTCACCAAAACATTTTCCTTGATGGTTGTGCACTTGCTGTTGCTGATTCATGTTGGTTGTAGTGAGAAGCTTGTCCAAAAACGACCAGTCTCCACCATAGTTGTTGTTAGTAGTCAGCCTCAGTAGATTCTGTGAGCATTCAATGTCTGTTGTGTTGATGGACGACACAAACGGTTGGGCGGCTGCTGCTGCGGCTGCGGCCGAGTCAGGGCTAAAGAGCTGAGGGAGATGTATTGAACCGTGGCTTAAAGTGTTTGCAAACTCATGTAATGGCATGTGGATTTGTCTTCCGATGTGATGATGTTGATGATCAAGAAAATGTGGTATCAAAGAAGAATGATTGTTTGAGTTGGATTCAATGTGATGCTGATGAGGATGGTGATCATGATCATTGTTGGTGCTTATGTATTGGTGATGATGATGATCTTGATCTTGTTCTTGGTGAAATCCTCTGAAATGGTTCTTTTTCTTGAACACTCTGCATACAACCCACCCATCTTCCTGTAACTTACACATAATTAGTCCACATTATGCAAGACATGTAAATGCAATATGATCTCTAAAACGGATACTTCTAAATGCATGTCGTCCTCCTATCGGAAACATTTCGAGGACAAGAAACTTGGGGATAACTCGGAAACTTCTATGAGAATTATGATATAAAATATTATCGAAAACAAAAAATGAGATTTTAGGACGTTTTTTAGGCGGTTAAATTCTAAAATTGACATCTCATATAAAACTAAAGCATCCTCTAGTTTGTTATATTAAAATTTAAATGTTATATTTTTATAATTATATATAGGTATATTTTTATTTATGTTTGTTAATGTATTCCTCCATACCCGTATTTATTAAAAAAAAAATTAACTGCCATTTTCCGTCTTCGTTTCCTTACCCATTTTTATGTCTGTATCCATATCAATGCTATTTAGTTTGATTGATATATTTTCGTACCTGGATTTCGTTTTCGTTATCATCTAGGCGATATTCGTGCATGATCCATTCGGTTTTTTGGCCATGAGGAGCACGACCAGTGTAGAAGACAAGAGTCTTACGAAGTCCAATCTTCTTGGAGCTGTTTAGATGTATAGATTTGTCTCTACCAGTAGCCTTCCAAAACCCGGCTGCAGTGGCCCGGTTCGTTCGAGTCCCAGTCGGATATTTCTTGTCCTTGTGGCTAAAGAAGTACCACTCGTTTTGAGGACCCGACCCGATTCTGCATTTTTCTACATAGATACAAAAAATTATTATTATTTATAAAATATATGCAAATACCAAAAAGGATTTAGTAAATTTATAAAATATATATGGCTTACGACGAGGGGTTTGTTATATGTCTGCAATGTGAAAAACCATTGGCTTATTTTGAGGGTACAATATTATGTCAACATTCCTAGTCATATACTACAGGACATTACACTTTGTCTTCTGTTACTAATCTAAACGACATGAGTGAATAGACAACTTTGTCTCTTTCTTGATGTATATATATACACATACTTGTATAATGCTTTGTGGATCCATAAAAACTGGAAAATAATTTATCAGGATGAGAACTGATACAACTTATAAGACATATTATGTAAGTAGATATACATGTTTCCATGGAGACGCAGACAAAACCCTAGACAATGTTACCCAATCTATGTATTTGTCCTTTGACATCTAACTTGTAGTTTTGTGCAGAGACAACGACATAATTCCCTGTATACAGTTAACTAATAGAAATTGATACTAGTAGAAATTATTCGTATAGCCAACCGACGGGTATTCTAAAAACGGGTATTCTAAAAATAGCAAAATAGCTACAAAAAGATTCATATAGTCATAAAAATTTAGTGATGATGTTATACCTATTGAAAATCTACGGTGTTTTTTCCGTGACAGCTTCGTGACTAATTTTTTTGGTTATTTGATTTTTTCGTGGCTATTTTGGCTTTTCATGTTTTTCTCGTTGTTATATGAATAATTTTTACTAATGAATAGTTGTTTATATATAATAGTTATGAATAAATAATAATCTGTAGTTAAGGTTGTGGATTAGTTGGAGATACTTGTAATTATTAAGGACTTAAATAGCTAATTATTTGACCCCAAAAAAAGCTAATTATAAGTGGGTATTGTAAGTTTTACCTTTAAGGTCCCAAGGTTCAAGCTTGTTGAGATCAACTTCTCTAATAACATCTAAATCAATTGGTTCATAAGAAACCTTCTTCTTGAGGTAATAATATAGAAGTTCTTCCTCGGTTGGATGAAACCTAAAACCCGGAGGCACCGAGAGCTGTCCTCCTCCGGCCACCGTGGACGACGAGCCTATCTCCATTATCCGTACTCTTCTTTAAACAAATCAAAGATGCTTCCCTCTTCTCCTTTGCCCTAATCAATTACATATAATCATTAACATAAATTACATCAAAGTAACTAAGCAAATTAAATGACCAAATAATGGGTTATCACCAGAAACCATGTAAGAATCAAAGAAACTGTCAAGACATGATTTTTTTTTTAAACCTAAAAAAACAAAAACCCTATTTCATCATGCAAGAACATAGACTTTTTTTCCACCAACAGAAGCTGGATCTTTCTTACATAGTATAGCCCAAAAGAAACATGAAGTTGTTGAATACTGAGCAGTCTCTCTACTTAAACAAGAGAGGTTTGATGATAGACTTAGTCATGTTCTTGAGTACTCAAAGAAAAAAAATGAAAATAGAGAGATGCTTGAAGTGAAAAGTACACACATATATATACGAGGGTATGTGAGTGAGTGCGTATACGTATATGTATATGCAAATGATGATGATGATGACAACAATGAAAGATATATAATGGAAGAGGAAAGAAAACGAACCTTGGAGGCCGGAAAGTATTGCTTCTGTTAGAGGCAAGAGGTAGAAGACAATGAAAGAGAGAAGGCAAAGAAGCAAGCAAAATGAATTTCTACAAAACTGAAGATATCTTAGCTTAAAGGGCACGATGTTTAGGGTTTCTATCTCTCTCTTTCTTCTTCTTTGAGATAGAAAGAGAAGATGAGAGAGAGACTCGGATTTCTATGGATTAGTGCCACTATTATTTTGTATTCAATTTAATAAACCAAAGCTGGTCACAGAAATATATGATAATTTCTTTATTGTATCCGCAATTCCCATTGTATTTTTTCTCTTGTTAGTGTTATATATACATCAGCTAAAAATTGACATTAATTAGAATAGGCAATTGCTTATAAATCTTATGAGCAATTAATCTTGCAGTTTCATCATACAACATATTGAATTGTTTTGTGTTATTATACATCATTTTTCCATTCTTATGTGTTATTATTATTCACCATATATGTATGTAAATCAATTTTCCGTTCTTACTTCTTAAATAACTTAAACATTTTCTAGTATGCATATGATGTTACCAATTATCATATTTATCTTCAGCAATATATTTCATGTTCCAATCAAATTTTAATATATTTTTTTTTCGAATACTCTTACAAATACATATATTCTTCAATTACTTTTTTTTTTTACTAATCGAGTATGTAAGTATACAAATATAAATGTATAAAGGATATGTATATTTAATATACCTACTAGAGAAATATACCCTTTTAATTTGTATGTGTGGCGTGAATATGATTATGAGGAGATTAGCTTTAATCACCATAGATTACAGCTGTTCTTTTAAGACTGACTTGTTTGCTTTGAAAACAAGTACGTAGGAATCGATTAATAAATACTGAATACTATACTATAAAATACATGGTAATATTAGTACTATATACTATAATAGAAGATCTGGTTTATGTATCCCAAGGAGAAAACAAAACAAGAATTGAAGCTTCTATACCCTCAAAATTGCAGTCAAATGTTGGGAAGAAAAATGATGTATCGTACCTTGAATTATGCTCCCATTTACCGTTTTTTTATTGCATCAATTTCAGTGCACTCTCATTTTGTTTATACATTAATACAACTGACTTAGACGTTAGCTCAAATTTGATTTCTAATTAAATTGTGAGTTAGAATGAAGGCTTTACTACATGATTGAGCGTATAACCAAGTGAGTTGGCTACATAAAGATAATTATACACTTCATAGCTTTACTACATAAAGAAAAATATTGCCAAGCTTTACTACATGGTTGGCTATGTTGCTCTTGGCAAATAATATTTTTCTTTAAAGTGTATAATTATCTAACCACTCCACTTGATCATTGGTAGATGTGTTGAATAGTAAAAATATGGATTTTAGCGATTAGTTTGAGATTTAGTTTAAAATGACTCCGGTTACAAATAAATGAATGTGTGGGATAATGTTTCACACTTGTTGAGGAGTGACTAATTGCTCTAGACCAATGATCGATTTTCTTTAAGCGTGAAATTATTTAACTACTCCACTTGATCATTCATACATGTTTTGAATAGTTAGAAAACCCCGATTGTTATGGGTTTCGACGATTAATCTGATATTTGATTTAAAATGACTCCGATTATAAATACATTATTGAGTGTATAATATGGTTCATTTCTACTCACCTTAAGTTATTTCTTAGTATTTTTTGCTACATAAGTTTCTTATATCTATAGTTTTTTATATCACAAATTTCATATTGGTTCAAAGTTGGAGTATAAACACATATTTTATATTGTATATACACAAGCTTCTACAAATATAAGAACAAATAAGGTACACATGTATGATAAAAAGGTATGGCTCGTTTGGGAGAACTTGTAATTCATGGATATGATTTCTTGATATATAGTTCTTTTGAATTTACAAAATCATACATGTTTTTTAAAAAGAAGTCAATATACAAACAAACAATATATATATATGTAGACTTATGAGTCTTTGACAAAAAGAATAACAGGAACTCGATTACAAATGAGAATGATAATAGAGGAAACCGCACGTAGGAGAGGAATGGCACGTGCCGTAGAAGAACAAAATCCTGAAAGGCCGTGGAAAGAAGCACGTGATGGGTCCAACATCAAATCCACAATTCAAGGTCCCTCGTTTGACCTTAACCATCTGGTCTTGAGATTCGCGCCAAAATAGGATCATCTTCTCTACTTCCATACTATGCAAAAAATTACAAAATGATATTATGGTAACTTTTATTTTCCTAAATTCCATGTAACATTACACGAAACACGTAGTAAAAACATTGGATTCTCACGGTAATTCATTTCTTTCATAACAATTTATGAAACTTACAAGTTTTTTTTGTTGCCCAATATTAATTTTATAATTATCTTAATGAGATGTGCCGTTGCCTTCACGTAGACGTCATGCATTAAACCCTTATTAATGAAGGATTTAATCATATATATAGATAGATACCAACATGTTCTGAAACTTATATTGATATTTTATAATCCCCATTATGGCCAAGTGTTACGTATTAATTTATTTAAAAGTGTTACGCTCCTATTAGCTAGTAAGCCTAGTATACATATACATGTGTGTGTGTGTTTGATGTACTTGTTCATAGTTTCGTTTCAGGTGGAATACTGGATCAGCTGGTTATATATTGTAGTTTACAACAAGGAGGGAATTAATTACCATGTTTCCGGAAATTATATATTTCACAATTTATAAAATTCATACTAGCAAAATAATCTAATAATTTTCATGGAAATCAAAAGAAAAATGTAGAATAGTTGCATACAAGTGTTATGAACAGAACTATTTTGTCATAACTGCGCAACCATACGGCATCATGAACATGAACTATTTTACTGAGTGGATATTAAATGGGCCTTCAAGTATACGCCTTTCAAATTATATAAGGCCCAACGCTGAAGAAACATCCACGAGGTTTATTTTTAATTCTCGCATTAGCCGCGTGTACTTTATACTTTGCAGTCCGAAATTACTTTTGGAATTGTCCTCTTAACTAGGCCTGGAACTTCGGTTCTTCCGTTCGGTTACGGTTTGGTTATTCGATTTTTCGATTTTTTTTGTTTTTAAAAAATCTACCGATCGGTTTTTTTCTTCGGTTCGGTTCGGTTTCAGTTCATAAAATTTCGGTTCGATTCGATTTTATATTCCAAAGCTATATATATCAAAACACAAATACAAACTGACAAAATATATATATATATGGGAAGATTGAAACTTTTATGAAAATTTAAACCGATCGACAACTACAAGTTTACAATAATGAATAATAGGTCAGAGACTTCGGTTCTTCGGTTCGGTTTTTCGGTTTTTTCTATTTTTAAAAAAACCACCGATCGGTTTTTTTTTCTTCGGTTCGGTTCGGTTTCGGTTCATTAAAATTCGGTTCGGTTTCGGTTCGATAATTTCGGTTCGGTTTTATATCCCATGGCTACTCTTAACCCTTTACTTTCTTAATCGAAATATAGCCCAACTTTGGACAATGATTGGTTTCGTATGTAGTCAATAAAAGTCTCGTCTCTCCGTTTCGTTTCAGATTGACTAATAATTTTTCATTTTCGACGACTCGTGGTGATTCCGCGGCTGCGAAGTCAGCACGACGATTGCGTCTTGATCCGCAATTGGATCTGCAGAAAGTCAATAACGGGTTTGATCGCAGTGCCAAGAATTTTTGGGGTAAGGTTTTCGATTCTTTTCAGGTTGTAATCTAGGTCGGATGGGTTGATTGTAGCGCGAAATCTTTCCGATCGTCCCTGTTCATGAATTCAAGAGTCATGGGTATCACGTATTTTGGTCTAAGTGTCTGATTCCTTGCTCATCTAGTTGGGGATTTGCGTTTATTTTCTGCTTCCGCCGTCTCAATTTTCTTCTACGCAACAGCAAAGATTTTTCCTTTTTTTCCGCCTGAAAATTTAGAGGTTGTGCCTCTGTACTGATGCCTTATTTTTAGATCGTAGTTTAATTCTCTGAACTGCATCTGTTAATATCATTGCGACTTGCTAAAAGTTCCCAGATTTGAACGCGTTGTGGTGAAAAGCTTTACACAGAATTGTGTTGAGATTCTTGTTAATGTACGAAATTTTCGTTGGTTCATCGGAGTGTGGCTGTTTAGAAGCTAGTTGCATGACCATATACTTTTTTTAGCTACTTGTGATTCTCGTAAGATGATCAAGTACTGTTTTTTTTTTGCTATCGTTTAATTGGGTAGGAACTTGTTTGCAGGTCAATGGCGTCTTCTTCTGATGCATGGATGAGAGAGTACAATGAGGCCTTAAAACTCTCTGAGGATATAAATGGCATGATGTCAGAAAGGAATTCTTCAGGTTTAACTGGACCTGATGCTCAACGTCGTGCTTCAGCTATACGAAGAAAGATCACCATTCTAGGGAACCGATTAGACAGTCTGCAATCACTTCTTGTTAAAGTTCCTGGGAAGCAACATGTGTAAGCTGTTCATAATATGGTTGCTTGCAACAACACTCAGACCCTACATTTAGTTTCATGTTGGTTCTTGACCTATATGTATGTGATTGTTGATACACAGGTCAGAGAAAGAGATGAATCGTCGGAGGGATATGGTTGGGAATTTGAAATCAAAAACAAATCAGGTGGCATCTGCTTTGAACATGTCAAACTTTGCAAATAGAGACAGCTTGCTTGGGCCAGAAACTAAGCCGGATGATGCAATGAATAGAGTCTCTGGCATGGACAACCAAGGCATTGTTGGATTTCAACGACAAGTTATGAGAGGTAAGTTGTGTTAGTTACATAGTGATAATATCGGCTTCTGTATTAATTTTTCTATTTGATTGCTTTCCATGAGTAGAACAAGACGAAGGGCTCGAGAAGTTGGAGGAAACAGTCATGAGTACCAAACACATTGCTCTTGCTGTCAATGAAGAGCTCACTTTGCAGACAAGGCTTATCGTATGTACTATCTGTTGTTTTTAACTCTTTATCCTGCTGAGTTTTAATGTTCTAATAAATCTGGCTTTCCTGAATGCAGGATGACTTGGACTACCATGTGGATGTTACCGACTCCCGCTTACGGGTAAATATATTTTGATCTTCACTAATCCTGAGGTTTAGTTGTTATATTGATAAAAAGAGTTGAAGTTGGTCTGTGGCATTAAATCACAAGAGTTTCCTTGTAAATAATAAGCTTAACTTACCAATAGAAGGCAAGCAAGTCCATTGAAGGAGGTCTACTATGTCCAAGAACCTCCTGTCTGTAGTTGAAATAGATTGATTCACAGCTCCCTTTTGGATTTGATATGACCTGATTGGTGTTTATTAATGATGACAGCGTGTGCAGAAGAGCCTCGCAGTGATGAACAAGAGTATGAAAGGCGGTTGCTCATGCATGTCAATGCTCTTGTCAGTGCTTGGAATTGTTGGTCTTGTTCTTGTGATTTGGCTGCTGGTTAAGTACCTGTAATGGCTGCCACCAATATGATGAATGAAAGTTGATCTTGTTCTTCCGGCCTCTCCTCTATGTGAATGATTATATTGTATGTTTCCTCTTTTGTGCTCTGGACTTTCTTTTGATTCTTCAGCGTCGTGATAAATGAAGAATATTGCTGCGTGCAAGAACTCTTTAAAAAGTATATAATCTGTATTGTCTTGGTATATGTTTCACGAATTGTATACTCAAAAAGACAAAATTGTCATTTATATACAGTAAAATTCTATAAATGTTGAGACACTAATATTTTAAAGTTATTAATTTATAAAAAAATTAATGGAACCAGAAATATAATTTGAGATCGAATTAATTGATTCATTAATGAAATTATTAATTTATCAGTTATTAATTTATATATAGTTTTTTGTAATTTTTTGTAAATTAATTACGTTAGAACATTAATATTTTATTAGTTGAGAGAGTTATTAATTTATAAAAAAAAAAATAGTTAAGCCAAAAACGTAATTTAAAATTTAATAAATTTATTAGTTATGGAATTATTAATTTATATAGTTTTTTTTAATTAAGTCACGTTTGGACTGACTTTATGCTGCCAACTGGGCTACAAGGAACACTAGTTTCATGTTAATAGAAGCCCACATATATTGAAAAAGCCCAATAGCATAAAAACAGTATAAACAGAATTTTGTTGACCAGAAAAAAAACAGCAACCTTGGCGCTTCGAGCACCGCCGCCGGTGAGCAAATCCGAGCCCCTCTGATTCGTCATTTTCGTTTGTTCGATACACCAATAGCGTATCCAAGTTATCTGAAAAAATCATTGTTAAATTATGGAAGAAAAATAATGTTTATTTTCTCGAAGCCCATACTTCACGTATCACGATGTAGTGCGATATACACTGTTTGAGAAATTCAAAATTTCAATTTGTTTTGATTTGACACAACACAACGAACGATTAATATTTTTTTTTGCTTAATAATAGAAGAAACAAAAGGAGAAGGTGAGAGAAGAAACCCAACGGTCACTCACTCCTCTTTTGGTGGTTGTTTCAGAATCGGAAAAACCCTAACGAAGATGGTGGAATCGGAGCTGCAAATGAGCTATGAACAGATTCGATTGAAAAGGGTGGAAGAGAACAAAAAGAGAATGGTTGAGCTTAATCTCAACAAGCTTTCTCAATCTCTTCGCCTCTCTTCTCCCAAGCCTTGTCCTGTACTATAAACCTTCATTTTCTCTTCTCATTTCTTCGTTTCTTTTCTCTTCTTCTGGAGCTAACCCATTGTTTCAGGCTAAGCCAAGGACGCCGCGTATTCCGGTGGACTTGTCGACGGAGGTCAGGAGATCTACCCGTGCGAAGAATGCTCCTCCGAGCTACAGAGAGGTCTTTTCTACCATTTTTATTTAGTTTTGTGGATCTTTTGTGCAAGTTTTTTTAGATTCAAGTTAAAATTAGGTCACGAATCAGCAAGTAATTTTATCACTCTTCTATGAATGAACCGAGATACTTAGATTAGTGAGTGAGTCTGTTTTTTGGAGTAATCAGATCTTGTTGTTAGCTTTTAATGATAATAGTATGACAATCTTCTGGGGATTTTGAGAATCTCGATTGAAAATCTTAGTTCATCAACACTCATAATCCTGACTTCTTTTGATCCTTATTTGCAGTTTGGGATAGAACCTCTGGAAAGGCCAAGAAGGTTAACCAGTTCCACGCTCTCTACCTCAAACCCACACTTCTCAATAACTATTTCATGTGATTTATCAATTGATTTATTTGTGTATCTTGTGGTTTGCAGGAGCTATCAGAGAAGAGATTTGCTGAACCGGGTATATGCCTCAGACGATGCAAGAGTCTATGCAATCGACAAGGCAGAGACGCTTCAGTCAAGCTTAGAACCAGAATTCCCAAACTTTATTAAACCAATGCTTCAATCGCATGTAACCGGAGGCTTTTGGCTGGTATGTGTGAAGTTAAATGCAGACCCTTTAGAAACTCCAAATGCTACAATATGTCTGATAATCTGACTTCTTTGATATGTTTTGTTTCTGTTACAGGGCTTGCCGCGTCAGTTTTGCATTACACATCTCCCAAAGCGCGATGAAATGATGACTTTAGTTGATGAAAACGATGATGAATCTGAGGCTAAGTACCTTACTGCTAAGAATGGTCTTAGCGGAGGCTGGAGAGGTTTCGCCCTTGACCATCAGTTAGTCGATGGAGATGCTGTTGTGTTTCAACTTATCAACCCAACAACCTTCAAGGTAAGAATATCAATTCACTTGGAAATCTTGATTTCTTGAGACAGAACAGACCCTCAAGGCTTCTTGTTTTAAACTTATTGCTTGTTCAGGTGTATATCATTAGGGTATATGATGAATCAAACAATGATTCTAGTGGGAATAATGATGAAGAATCAAACAAGAATCAAGAGGAGAATGTTTCAGAAGCTCATCACTTGCCAAGCAGTGGTAAACGAAAAAGAAAAGGTAATAATAATGTATCAAATCTCTCTCTTGTTTAGCTCTTAATAACTTCACAGCGATGATTCTAATTTCTGAAGTTGATTGATGTGTGCAGGCAGGAAGTAGTGTTTGCAGCTCGGACTATGACTTAGATGGAAGGATGAAATAGTTAACCTAAAAAAAACTTTTTTTTTTTTCTCTCTGTTTCTCGGATGAGGTATGTAGTTATGTGAAGGGCCGGAGATTTTGTGAAGCTAATATTTTGGTAGCTACGTTGATTTGATATGATAATCGAAAATATTTGAAGTAACCTGGTTCGACATAACCTGTAGTCACCATCTGAAGTAGCCTGGTTCGAGATAACATCGTATTCAAAACCGGTAATGTAGAAGATAGCATTTTTCCGCTAAAATGATCATGGCTAGCCAGGAGAACATGGAACATGTATTAGATAATTTGATTTCATTCCATCATAACGGCCTTAGCAGCACAATTTATCTAAATCTTAACCTCACAAGTGCCGATGTAGGGAAGATCTCATCATGGGCCTTGACATCTTCTATGGTTTGCACAATTACCCTTATTGCAACACAACACAAAATCATTAACCAACAAAATTAGCTTTACCAACAATTTCTTCCATCCAAAAGCAGAGAATCCACTTCCAAAGAAGAAGTGGTTTCTGCTTTCCTCTTGCAAAATTAATATTACAAAAACGAAAGCTACATAGATGAAGTGGAGTTTTTTTTTAATATATATTATGAAGTGTTTGAATATTGGATGGTGGCTAGTACATGATTGTTTAGCTGTAGTACATGATTGGTTGTTGAACTTTGTTACCTTAACTGCATTTACTTACCAATCAGGTTCTAAGAAATATGCATTATGAACATCAAAACTATTTTACTTAACATTAATATAGAGTTAGGATGTAGTTAGGTATTTTTATAATGGAGTATAGGAGATCAAACTAAATATTTACAAAATTTACCGAGTTTTCGTAGGGGTTGTTAGTCCACTGATTATGAGATAATTTTTGAAATTTTTTACATACTTGTTTTAATGCATAATAGTATCCATTATAGATATAGAAACTTGATAAAAGAGGTTTCAGCCTCTAATTGTTTTAGTTATTCAAAAAATGAAGGTGTCATTAGAACCAAACTACCGATTTAGGGAATATCTAAATATTTGTTAAATTACTTGTTGAAAAATAAGAAATATGCATTATGAAGATCAAAACTATTTTACATAACGTTAATAAAGAGTTAGGATGTAGTTAGTTATTTTATAATAGAGTATAGGAGATCAAACTAAATATTTACAAATTTTACAAAGTTTTCGTAGGGTTTCGTCTACTTATTATGAGATAATTTTTTTTAAAAATTCACGTACTTGTTTTAATGCATAGTAGTATCCATTATAGATATAGAAACTTGATAAAATAGGTTTCGACTTCTAATTGTCCTCAGTTATCCAAAAAATGAAGGTGTCATTAGAACCATACTACCGATTTAGGGAGTATATAAATATTTGTGAAATTACTTGTTAAAAACTTAAAAATATGCATTATGAACATCAAAACTATTTTACTGAACATTAATATATAGTTAGGATGTAGTTAGATATTTTTATAATATAATAAAGGAGATCAAACTAAATATTTACAAAATTATCGAGTTTTCGTAGGGGTTAGTCCACTGATTTTAGGATAATTTTGAAAATTTTCACGTAATTATTTAATGCATAGTCGTATCCACTATAGATATAGAAACTTGATAAAAGAGGTATTGATTTCTAATTGTTCTCGGTTATCCAAAAAATGAAGGTGTCATTAGAACCATACAACCGATTTAGGGAGTATCGAAATATTTGTTAAATTACTTGTTAAAAATTAAAAATATGCATTATGAACATCAAAACTATTTTACATAACATTAATAAAGAGTTTTGATGTAGTTAGGTATTTTTATAATGGAGTATAGGAGATCAAACTAAATATTTACAAATTTTACCGAGTTTTCGTAGGGGGGTCTTAGTCCACTGATTACAGAATAATTTTGAAATTTTTTACGTCCTTATTTTAATGCATAGTCGTATCAACTATAGATATAGAAACTTGATAAAACAGGTTTCGACTTCTAATTGTCCTCAATTATCCAAAAAATGAAGGTGTCATTAGAACCATACAACCGATTTAGGGAGTATCTAAATATTTGTTAAATTACTAGTTACAAACTAATAAATATGCACTATGAACATCAAAACTATATTCCATAACATTAATATAGAGTTAGGATGTAGTTAGATATTTTTATAATTGAGTATAGGAGATCAAACTAAATATTTACAAAATTTACCTAGTTTTCGTAGGGGTTAGTCCACTGATTATGAGATAATTTTTGAAAATTTTCACGTACTTGTTTCAATGCATAGTAGTATCCATTATAGATATAGAAACTTGATAAAAGAGGTTTCGACTTCTAATTGTCCTCAATTATCCAAAAAATGAAGGTGTCATTAGAACCATACAACCGATTTAGGGGTATCTAAATATTTGTTAAATTACTTGTTAAAAACTAAGAAATATGCATTATGAATATCAAAAATATTTTACTGAATATTAATATAGAGTTATGATGTAGTTAGATATTTTTATAATGGAGTATAGGAGATCAAATTAAATATTTACAAAATTTACCGAGTTTTCGTAGGGGGTTAGTCCACTGATTATGAGATAATTTTGAAAATTTTCACGTAATTATTTTAATGCATAGTCATATCCACTATAGATATAGAAACTTGATTATAGAGGTTTTGATTTCTAATTTTTCTCGGTTATCTAAAAACTGAAGGTGTCATTAGAATCATACAACCGATTTAGGGAGTATCGAAATATTTATTAAATTACTTGTTAAAAACTAAAAATATGCATTAAGAACATCAAAAATATTTTACATAACATTAATAAAGAGTTTGAATGTAGTTAGATATTTTTATAACGGAGTATAGGAGATCAAACTAAATATTTACAAAATTTACCGAGTTTTCGTAGGGGTTAGTCCACTGATTACAGGATAATTTTGAAAATTTTCAGGTAATTATTTTAGTGCATAGTCATATCCATTATAGATATAGAAACTTGATAAAAGAGGTTTTGACTTCTAATTGTCCTTAGTTATCCAAAAAATGAAGGTGTCATTAGAACCATACAACCGATTTAGGGAGTATCTAAATATTTGTTAAATTACTTGTTAAAAACTAAAAATATGCATTATGAACATCAAAACTATTTTAAATAACCTTAATAAAGAGTTTGGATGTAGTTAGGTATTTTTATAATGGAGTATAGGAGATCAAACTAAATATTTACAAATTTTACCGAGTTTTCGTAGGGGGGTCTTAGTCCACTGATTACAGAATAATTTTGAAATTTTTTACGTCCTTATTTTAATGCATAGTCGTATCAACTATAGATATAGAAACTTGATAAAACAGGTTTCGACTTCTAATTGTCCTCAATTATCCAAAAAATGAAGGTGTCATTAGAACCATACAACCGATTTAGGGAGTATCTAAATATTTGTTAAATTACTAGTTACAAACTAATAAATATGCACTATGAACATCAAAACTATATTCCATAACATTAATATAGAGTTAGGATGTAGTTAGATATTTTTATAATTGAGTATAGGAGATCAAACTAAATATTTACAAAATTTACCTAGTTTTCGTAGGGGTTAGTCCACTGATTATGAGATAATTTTTGAAAATTTTCACGTACTTGTTTCAATGCATAGTAGTATCCATTATAGATATAGAAACTTGATAAAAGAGGTTTCGACTTCTAATTGTCCTCAATTATCCAAAAAATGAAGGTGTCATTAGAACCATACAACCGATTTAGGGGTATCTAAATATTTGTTAAATTACTTGTTAAAAACTAAGAAATATGCATTATGAATATCAAAAATATTTTACTGAATATTAATATAGAGTTATGATGTAGTTAGATATTTTTATAATGGAGTATAGGAGATCAAATTAAATATTTACAAAATTTACCGAGTTTTCGTAGGGGGTTAGTCCACTGATTATGAGATAATTTTGAAAATTTTCACGTAATTATTTTAATGCATAGTCATATCCACTATAGATATAGAAACTTGATTATAGAGGTTTTGATTTCTAATTTTTCTCGGTTATCTAAAAACTGAAGGTGTCATTAGAATCATACAACCGATTTAGGGAGTATCGAAATATTTATTAAATTACTTGTTAAAAACTAAAAATATGCATTAAGAACATCAAAAATATTTTACATAACATTAATAAAGAGTTTGAATGTAGTTAGATATTTTTATAACGGAGTATAGGAGATCAAACTAAATATTTACAAAATTTACCGAGTTTTCGTAGGGGTTAGTCCACTGATTACAGGATAATTTTGAAAATTTTCAGGTAATTATTTTAGTGCATAGTCATATCCATTATAGATATAGAAACTTGATAAAAGAGGTTTTGACTTCTAATTGTCCTTAGTTATCCAAAAAATGAAGGTGTCATTAGAACCATACAACCGATTTAGGGAGTATCTAAATATTTGTTAAATTACTTGTTAAAAACTAAAAATATGCATTATGAACATCAAAACTATTTTAAATAACCTTAATAAAGAGTTTGGATGTAGTTAGGTATTTTTATAATGGAGTATAGGAGATCAAACTAAATATTTACAAATTTTACCGAGTTTTCGTAGGGGGGTCTTAGTCCACTGATTACAGGATAATTTTGAAAATTTTCACGTCCTTATTTTAATGCATAGTCGTATCAACTATAGATATAGAAACTTGATAAAAGAGGTTTCGACTTCTAATTGTCCTCAGTTATCCAAAAAATGAAGGTGTCATTAGAACCATACTACCGATTTAGGGAGTATCGAAATATTTGTTAAATTACTTGTTAAAAACTAAAAATATGCATTAAGAACATCAAAAATATTTTACATAACATTAATAAAGAGTTTGGATGTAGTTAGATATTTTTATAACGGAGTATAGGAGATCAAACTAAATATTTACAAAATGTAATTTAAAAATTACAGGATAATTTTGAAAATTTTCACGTAATTATTTTAATACATAGTCGTATCCACTATAGATATAGAAACTTGATAAAAGAGGTTTTGATTTCTAATTGTTCTCAGTTATCCAAAAAATGAAGGTGTCATTAGAACCATACAACCGATTTAGGGAGTATCGAAATATTTGTTAAATTACTTGTTAAAAATTAAAAATATGCATTATGAACATCAAAACTATTTTACATAACATTAATAAAGAGTTTGGATGTAGTTAGATATTTTTATAATGGAGTATATGAGATCAAACTAAATATTTACAATATTTACCGAGTTTTCGTAGGGGTTAGTCCACTGATTACATGATAATTTTGAAAATTTTCACGTACTTATTTTAATGCATAGTCGTATCCACTATAGATATAGAAACTTAATAAAAGAGGTTTTGACTTCTAATTGTCCTTAGTAATCCAAAAATGAAGGTGTCATTAGAACCATACAACCGATTTATGAAATATCTAAATATTTGTTAAATTACTTGTTAAAAACTAAAAATATGCATTATGAACATCAAAACTATTTTAAATAACCATAATAAAGAGTTTGGTTGTAGTTAGGTATTTTTATAATTTAGTACAGGAGATCAAACAAAATATTTACAAATTTTACCGAGTTTTCGTAGGGGGGTCTTAGTCCACTAATTACAGGATAATTTTGAGATATTTCACGTCCTTATTTTAATGCATAGTAGTATCCATTATAGATATACAAACTTGATAAAAGTGGTTTCGACTTCTAATTGTCCTCAATTATCCAAAAAATGAAGGTGTCATTAAAACCATACAACCGATTTAGGGAGTATCTAAATATTTGTTAAATTACTCGTTAAAAACTAAGAAATATGCATTATGAACATCAAAACTATATTACATAACATTAATATAGAGTTAGGACGTAGTTAGATATTTTTATAATTGAGTATAGGAGATCAAACTAAATATTTACAAAATTTACCGAGTTTTCGTAGGGGTTAGTCCACTGATTATGAGATAATTTTTGAAAATTTTCACATACTTGTTTTAATGCATAATAGTATCCATTATAGATATAGAAACTTGATAAAAGAGGTTTCGACTTCTAATTGTCCTCAATTATCCAAAAAATGAAGGTGTCATTAGAACAAAACAACCGATTTAGGGGTATCTAAATATTTGTTAAATTACTTGTTAAAAACTAAGAAATATGAGTTATGAACATCAAAGCTATTTTACTGAACATTAATATAGAGTTAGGATGTAGTTAGGTATTTTTATAACGGAGTATAGGAGATCAAATTAAATATTTACAAAATTTACCGAGTTTTCGTTGGGGTTAGTCCACTGATTATGAGATAATTTTGAAAAATTTCACGTAATTATTTTAATGCATAGTCGTATCCACTATAGATATAGAAACTTGATTAAAGAGGTTTTGATTTCTAATTGTTCTCGGTTATTCAAAAAATGAAGGTGTCATTAGAACCAAACAACCGATTTAGGGAGTATCTAAATATTTGTTAAATTACTTGTTAAAAACTAAGAAGTATGCATTATGAACATCAAAACTATTTTACATAACATTAATAAAGAGTTTGGATGTAGTTAGATATTTTTATAATAGAGTATAGGAGATCAAACTAAATGTTTACAAAATTTACCGAGTTTTCGTAGGGGGGTCTTAGTCCACTGATTACAGGATAATTTTGAAAATTTTCACGTCCTTATTTTAATGCATAGTCGTATCAACTATAGATATAGAAACTTGATAAAAGAGGTTTCGACTTCTAATTGTCCTCAGTTATCCAAAAAATGAAGGTGTCATTAGAACCATACTACCGATTTAGGGAGTATCGAAATATTTGTTAAATTACTTGTTAAAAACTAAAAATATGCATTAAGAACATCAAAAATATTTTACATAACATTAATAAAGAGTTTGGATGTAGTTAGATATTTTTATAACGGAGTATAGGAGATCAAACTAAATATTTACAAAATGTAATTTAAAAATTACAGGATAATTTTGAAAATTTTCACGTAATTATTTTAATACATAGTCGTATCCACTATAGATATAGAAACTTGATAAAAGAGGTTTTGATTTCTAATTGTTCTCAGTTATCCAAAAAATGAAGGTGTCATTAGAACCATACAACCGATTTAGGGAGTATCGAAATATTTGTTAAATTACTTGTTAAAAATTAAAAATATGCATTATGAACATCAAAACTATTTTACATAACATTAATAAAGAGTTTGGATGTAGTTAGATATTTTTATAATGGAGTATATGAGATCAAACTAAATATTTACAATATTTACCGAGTTTTCGTAGGGGTTAGTCCACTGATTACATGATAATTTTGAAAATTTTCACGTACTTATTTTAATGCATAGTCGTATCCACTATAGATATAGAAACTTAATAAAAGAGGTTTTGACTTCTAATTGTCCTTAGTAATCCAAAAATGAAGGTGTCATTAGAACCATACAACCGATTTATGAAATATCTAAATATTTGTTAAATTACTTGTTAAAAACTAAAAATATGCATTATGAACATCAAAACTATTTTAAATAACCATAATAAAGAGTTTGGTTGTAGTTAGGTATTTTTATAATTTAGTACAGGAGATCAAACAAAATATTTACAAATTTTACCGAGTTTTCGTAGGGGGGTCTTAGTCCACTAATTACAGGATAATTTTGAGATATTTCACGTCCTTATTTTAATGCATAGTAGTATCCATTATAGATATACAAACTTGATAAAAGTGGTTTCGACTTCTAATTGTCCTCAATTATCCAAAAAATGAAGGTGTCATTAAAACCATACAACCGATTTAGGGAGTATCTAAATATTTGTTAAATTACTCGTTAAAAACTAAGAAATATGCATTATGAACATCAAAACTATATTACATAACATTAATATAGAGTTAGGACGTAGTTAGATATTTTTATAATTGAGTATAGGAGATCAAACTAAATATTTACAAAATTTACCGAGTTTTCGTAGGGGTTAGTCCACTGATTATGAGATAATTTTTGAAAATTTTCACATACTTGTTTTAATGCATAATAGTATCCATTATAGATATAGAAACTTGATAAAAGAGGTTTCGACTTCTAATTGTCCTCAATTATCCAAAAAATGAAGGTGTCATTAGAACAAAACAACCGATTTAGGGGTATCTAAATATTTGTTAAATTACTTGTTAAAAACTAAGAAATATGAGTTATGAACATCAAAGCTATTTTACTGAACATTAATATAGAGTTAGGATGTAGTTAGGTATTTTTATAATGGAGTATAGGAGATCAAATTAAATATTTACAAAATTTACCGAGTTTTCGTTGGGGTTAGTCCACTGATTATGAGATAATTTTGAAAAATTTCACGTAATTATTTTAATGCATAGTCGTATCCACTATAGATATAGAAACTTGATTAAAGAGGTTTTGATTTCTAATTGTTCTCGGTTATTCAAAAAATGAAGGTGTCATTAGAACCAAACAACCGATTTAGGGAGTATCTAAATATTTGTTAAATTACTTGTTAAAAACTAAGAAGTATGCATTATGAACATCAAAACTATTTTACATAACATTAATAAAGAGTTTGGATGTAGTTAGATATTTTTATAATAGAGTATAGGAGATCAAACTAAATGTTTACAAAATTTACCGAGTTTTCGTAGGGGGGTCTTAGTCCACTGATTACAGGATAATTTTGAAAATTTTTACGTCCTTATTTTAATGCATAGTCGTATCAACTATATATATAGAAACTTGATAAAACAGGTTTCGACTTCTAATTGT
Source organism: Orychophragmus violaceus (assembly GCA_030180135.1). Taxonomy (NCBI): domain Eukaryota; kingdom Viridiplantae; phylum Streptophyta; class Magnoliopsida; order Brassicales; family Brassicaceae; genus Orychophragmus; species Orychophragmus violaceus. Next base: position 683,667 of record CM058231.1, on the reverse strand, counting down.
CCTCAATTATCCAAAAAATGAAGGTGTCATTAGAACCATACAACCGATTTAGGGAGTATCTAAATATTTGTTAAATTACTCGTTACAAACTAATAAATATGCATTATGAACATCAAAACTATATTCCATAACATTAATATAGAGTTAGGATGTAGTTAGATATTTTTATAATTGAGTATAGGAGATCAAACTAAATATTTACAAAATTTACCTAGTTTTCGTAGGGGTTAGTCCACTGATTATGAGATAATTTTTGAAAATTTTCACCTACTTGTTTCAATGCATAGTAGTATCCATTATAGATATAGAAACTTGATAAAAGAGGTTTCGAATTCTAATTGTCCTCAATTATCCAAAAAATGAAGGTGTCATTAGAACCATACAACCGATTTATGGGTATATAAATATTTGTTAAATTACTTGTTAAAAACTAAGAAATATGCATTATGAATATCAAAAATATTTTACTGAACATTAATATAGAGTTATGATGTAGTTAGGTATTTTTATAATGGAGTATAGGAGATCAAATTAAATATTTACAAAATTTACCGAGTTTTCGTAGGGGGTTAGTCCACTGATTATGAGATAATTTTGAAAATTTTCACGTAATTATTTTAATGCATAGTCATATCCACTATAGATATAGAAACTTGATTAAAGAGGTTTTGATTTCTAATTGTTCTCGGTTATCTAAAAACTGAAGGTGTCATTAGAATCATACAACCGATTTAGGGAGTATCGAAATATTTGTTAAATTACTTGTTAAAAACTAAAAATATGCATTAAGAACATCAAAAATATTTTACATAACATTAATAAAGAGTTTGAATGTAGTTAGATATTTTTATAACGGAGTATAGGAGATCAAACTAAATATTTACAAAATTTACCGAGTTTTCGGAGGGGTTAGTCCACTGATTACAGGATAATTTTGAAAAATTTCAGGTAATTATTTTAGTGCATAGTCATATCCATTATAGATATAGAAACTTGATAAAAGAGGTTTTGACTTCTAATTGTCCTTAGTTATCCAAAAAATGAAGGTGTCATTAGAACCATACAACCGATTTAGGGAGTATCTAAATATTTGTTAAATTACTTGTTAAAAACTAAAAATATGCATTATGAACATCACAACTATTTTAAATAACCTTAATAAAGAGTTTGGATGTAGTTAGGTATTTTTATAATGGAGTATAGGAGATCAAACTAAATATTTACAAATTTTACCGAGTTTTCGTAGGGGGGTCTTAGTCCACTGATTACAGGATAATTTTGAAAATTTTCACGTCCTTATTTTAATGCATAGTCGTATCAACTATAGATATAGAAACTTGATAAAAGAGGTTTCGACTTCTAATTGTCCTCAGTTATCCAAAAAATGAAGGTGTCATTAGAACCATACTACCGATTTAGGGAGTATCGAAATATTTGTTAAATTACTTGTTAAAAACTAAAAATATGCATTAAGAACATCAAAAATATTTTACATAACATTAATAAAGAGTTTGGATGTAGTTAGATATTTTTATAACGGAGTATAGGAGATCAAACTAAATATTTACAAAATGTAATTTAAAAATTACAGGATAATTTTGAAAATTTTCACGTAATTATTTTAATACATAGTCGTATCCACTATAGATATAGAAACTTGATAAAAGAGGTTTTGATTTCTAATTGTTCTCGGTTATCCAAAAAATGAAGGTGTCATTAGAACCATACAACCGATTTAGGGAGTATCGAAATATTTGTTAAATTACTTGTTAAAAATTAAAAATATGCATTATGAACATCAAAACTATTTTACATAACATTAATAAAGAGTTTGGATGTAGTTAGATATTTTTATAATGGAGTATATGAGATCAAACTAAATATTTACAATATTTACCGAGTTTTCGTAGGGGTTAGTCCACTGATTACATGATAATTTTGAAAATTTTCACGTACTTATTTTAATGCATAGTCGTATCCACTATAGATATAGAAACTTAATAAAAGAGGTTTTGACTTCTAATTGTCCTTAGTAATCCAAAAATGAAGGTGTCATTAGAACCATACAACCGATTTATGAAATATCTAAATATTTGTTAAATTACTTGTTAAAAACTAAAAATATGCATTATGAACATCAAAACTATTTTAAATAACCATAATAAAGAGTTTGGTTGTAGTTAGGTATTTTTATAATTTAGTACAGGAGATCAAACAAAATATTTACAAATTTTACCGAGTTTTCGTAGGGGGGTCTTAGTCCACTAATTACAGGATAATTTTGAGATATTTCACGTCCTTATTTTAATGCATAGTAGTATCCATTATAGATATACAAACTTGATAAAAGTGGTTTCGACTTCTAATTGTCCTCAATTATCCAAAAAATGAAGGTGTCATTAAAACCATACAACCGATTTAGGGAGTATCTAAATATTTGTTAAATTACTCGTTAAAAACTAAGAAATATGCATTATGAACATCAAAACTATATTACATAACATTAATATAGAGTTAGGACGTAGTTAGATATTTTTATAATTGAGTATAGGAGAACAAACTAAATATTTACAAAATTTACCGAGTTTTCGTAGGGGTTAGTCCACTGATTATGAGATAATTTTTGAAAATTTTCACATACTTGTTTTAATGCATAATAGTATCCATTATATATATAGAAACTTGATAAAAGAGGTTTCGACTTCTAATTGTCCTCAATTATCCAAAAAATGAAGGTGTCATTAGAACAAAACAACCGATTTAGGGGTATCTAAATATTTGTTAAATTACTTGTTAAAAACTAAGAAATATGAGTTATGAACATCAAAGCTATTTTACTGAACATTAATATAGAGTTAGGATGTAGTTAGGTATTTTTATAATGGAGTATAGGAGATCAAATTAAATATTTACAAAATTTACCGAGTTTTCGTTGGGGTTAGTCCACTGATTATGAGATAATTTTGAAAAATTTCACGTAATTATTTTAATGCATAGTCGTATCCACTATAGATATAGAAACTTGATTAAAGAGGTTTTGATTTCTAATTGTTCTCGGTTATTCAAAAAATGAAGGTGTCATTAGAACCAAACAACCGATTTAGGGAGTATCTAAATATTTGTTAAATTACTTGTTAAAAACTAAGAAGTATGCATTATGAACATCAAAACTATTTTACATAACATTAATAAAGAGTTTGGATGTAGTTAGATATTTTTATAATAGAGTATAGGAGATCAAACTAAATGTTTACAAAATTTACCGAGTTTTCGTAGGGGTTAGTCCACTGATTACAGGATAATTTTGAAAATTTTCACATAATTATTTTAATGCATAGTCGTATCCACTATAGATATAGAAACTTCATAAAAGAGGTTTTGACTTCTAATTGTCCTTAGTTATCCAAAAAATGAAGGTGTCATTAGAACCATACAACCGATTTAGGGAGTATATAAATATTTGTTAAATTACTTGTTAAAAACTAAAAATATGCATTATGAACATCAAAACTATTTAAAATAACTTTAATAAAGAGTTTGGATGTAGTTAGGTATTTTTATAATGGAGTATAGGAGATCAAACTAAATATTTACAAAATTTACCGAGTTTTCGTAGGGGTATTTTTACAAAATATTGAGATAATTTTTGAAAATATTTGTTTTAATGTAGTTAGGTATTTTTACAAAATATCTACACTAATTATGAGATAATTTTTGAAAATTTTCACATACTTGTTTTAATGCATAATAGTATCTATTATAGATATAGAAACTTGATGAAAGAGGTTTCGACCTCTAATTGTCCTTAGTTATTCAAAAAATGAAGTTGTCATTAGAACCAAACAACCGATTTAGGGAGTATCTAAATATTTGTTAAATTAATTGTTAAAAACTAAGAAATATGCATTATGAACATCAAAACTATTTTACATAACATTAATATAGAGTTATGATATAGTTAGATATTTTTATAATAGAGTATAGGAGATCAAACTAAATATTTAAAAAATTTACCGAGTTTTCGTAGGGGTTAGTCCACTGAATACAGGATAATTTTGAAAATTTTCACGTAATTATTTTAATGCATAGTCGTATCCACTATAGATATAGAAACTTGATAAAAGAGGTTTTGACTTCTAATTGTCCTTAGTTATCCAAAAAATGAAGGTGTCATTAGAACAATACAACCGATTTAGGAAGTATCAAAATATTTGTTAAATTACTTGTTAAAACTAAAAATATGCATTATGAACATCAAAACTATTTTAAATAACCTTAATAAAGAGTTTGGATGTAGTTAGTTATTTTTAAATTGGAGCATAGGAGATCAAACTAAATATTTACAAATTTTACCGAGTTTTCGTAGGGGGGTCTTAGTCCACTGATTACAGGATAATAGTGAAAATTTTAACGTACTTGTTTTAATGCATAGTAGTATCCATTATATATATAAAAACTTGATGAAAGAGGTTTCGGCCCCTAATTGTTCTTAATTATTCAAAAAATGAAGGTGTCATTAGAACCAAACAACCGATTTAGGGAGTATCTAAATATTTGTTAAATTACTTGTTAAAAACTAAGAAATATGCATTATGAACATCAAAAATATTTTGCATAACATTAATATAGAGTTAGTATGTAGTTAGATATTTTTATAACGGAGTATAGGAGATCGAACTAAATATTTACAAAATTTACCGAGTTTTCGTAGGGGTTAGTCCACTGATTACAGGATAATTTTGAAAATTTTCACGTAATTATTTTAATGCATAGTCGTATCCACTATAGATATAGAAACTTGATAAAAGAGGTTTTGACTTCTAATTGTCCTTAGTTATCCAAAAAATGAAGGTGTCATTAGAACCATACAACCGATTTAGGGAGTATCTAAATATTTGTTAAATTACTTGTTAAAAACTAAAAATATGCATTATGAACATCAAAACTATTTTAAATAACCTTAATAAAGAGTTTGGATGTAGTTAGATATTTTTATAATGGAGTATAGGAGATCAAACTAAATATTTACAAATTTTACCGAGTTTTCGTAGGGGAATCTTAGTCCACTGATTACAGGATAAATTTGAAAATTTTCAGGTCCTTATTTTAATGCATAGTCGTATCAACTATAGATATAGAAACTTGATAAAACAGGTTTCGACTTCTAATTGTCCTCAATTATCCAAAAAATGAAGGTGTCATTAGAACCATACAACCGATTTAGGGAGTATCTAAATATTTGTTAAATTACTCGTTAAAAACTAAAAAATATGCAGTATGAACATCAAAACTATATTACATAACATTAATATAGAGTTAGGATGTAGTTAGATATTTTTATAATTGAGTATAGGAGTTCAAACTAAATATTTACAAAATTTACCGAGTTTTCGTAGGGGTTAGTCCACTGATAATGAGATAATTTTTGAAAATTTTCACGTACTTGTTTCAATGCATAGTAGTATCCATTATAGATATACAAGCTTGATAAAAGTGGTTTCGACTTCTAATTGTCCTCAATTATCCAAAAAATGAAGGTGTCATTAGAACCATACAACCGATTTAGGGAGTATCTAAATATTTGTTAAATTACTCGTTAAAAACTAAGAAATATGCATTATGAACATCAAAACTATATTACATAACATTAATATAGAGTTAGGACGTAGTTAGATATTTTTATAATTGAGTATAGGAGATCAAACTAAATATTTACAAAATTTACCGAGTTTTCGTAGGGGTTAGTCCACTGATTATGAGATAATTTTTGAAAATTTTCACATACTTGTTTTAATGCATAATAGTATCCATTATAGATATAGAAACTTGATAAAAGAGGTTTCGACTTCTAATTGTCCTCAATTATCCAAAAAATGAAGGTGTCATTAGAACAAAACAACCGATTTAGGGGTATCTAAATATTTGTTAAATTACTTATTAAAAACTAAGAAATATGAGTTATGAACATCAAAGCTATTTTACTGAACATTAATATAGAGTTAGGATGTAGTTACGTGAAAAATTTCACGTAATTATTTTAATGCATAGTCGTATCCACTATAGATATAGAAACTTGATTAAAGAGGTTTTGATTTCTAATTGTTCTCGGTTATTCAAAAAATGAAGGTGTCATTAGAACCAAACAACCGATTTAGGGAGTATCTAAATATTTGTTAAATTACTTGTTAAAAACTAAGAAGTATGCATTATGAACATCAAAACTATTTTACATAACATTAATAAAGAGTTTGGATGTAGTTAGATATTTTTATAATAGAGTATAGGAGATCAAACTAAATGTTTACAAAATTTACCGAGTTTTCGTAGGGGGGTCTTAGTCCACTGATTACAGGATAATTTTGAAATTTTTTACGTCCTTATTTTAATGCATAGTCGTATCAACCATAGATATAGAAACTTGATAAAACAGGTTTCGACGTCTAATTGTCCTCAATTATCCAAAAAATGAAGGTGTCATTAGAACCATACAACCGATTTAGGGAGTATCTAAATATTTGTTAAATTACTCGTTACAAACTAATAAATATGCATTATGAACATCAAAACTATATTCCATAACATTAATATAGAGTTAGGATGTAGTTAGATATTTTTATAATTGAGTATAGGAGATCAAACTAAATATTTACAAAATTTACCTAGTTTTCGTAGGGGTTAGTCCACTGATTATGAGATAATTTTTGAAAATTTTCACCTACTTGTTTCAATGCATAGTAGTATCCATTATAGATATAGAAACTTGATAAAAGAGGTTTCGAATTCTAATTGTCCTCAATTATCCAAAAAATGAAGGTGTCATTAGAACCATACAACCGATTTATGGGTATATAAATATTTGTTAAATTACTTGTTAAAAACTAAGAAATATGCATTATGAATATCAAAAATATTTTACTGAACATTAATATAGAGTTATGATGTAGTTAGGTATTTTTATAATGGAGTATAGGAGATCAAATTAAATATTTACAAAATTTACCGAGTTTTCGTAGGGGGTTAGTCCACTGATTATGAGATAATTTTGAAAATTTTCACGTAATTATTTTAATGCATAGTCATATCCACTATAGATATAGAAACTTGATTAAAGAGGTTTTGATTTCTAATTGTTCTCGGTTATCTAAAAACTGAAGGTGTCATTAGAATCATACAACCGATTTAGGGAGTATCGAAATATTTGTTAAATTACTTGTTAAAAACTAAAAATATGCATTAAGAACATCAAAAATATTTTACATAACATTAATAAAGAGTTTGAATGTAGTTAGATATTTTTATAACGGAGTATAGGAGATCAAACTAAATATTTACAAAATTTACCGAGTTTTCGGAGGGGTTAGTCCACTGATTATAGGATAATTTTGAAAATTTTCAGGTAATTATTTTAGTGCATAGTCATATCCATTATAGATATAGAAACTTGATAAAAGAGGTTTTGACTTCTAATTGTCCTTAGTTATCCAAAAAATGAAGGTGTCATTAGAACCATACAACCGATTTAGGGAGTATCTAAATATTTGTTAAATTACTTGTTAAAAACTAAAAATATGCATTATGAACATCACAACTATTTTAAATAACCTTAATAAAGAGTTTGGATGTAGTTAGGTATTTTTATAATGGAGTATAGGAGATCAAACTAAATATTTACAAATTTTACCGAGTTTTCGTAGGGGGGTCTTAGTCCACTGATTACAGGATAATTTTGAAAATTTTCACGTCCTTATTTTAATGCATAGTCGTATCAACTATAGATATAGAAACTTGATAAAAGAGGTTTCGACTTCTAATTGTCCTCAGTTATCCAAAAAATGAAGGTGTCATTAGAACCATACTACCGATTTAGGGAGTATCGAAATATTTGTTAAATTACTTGTTAAAAACTAAAAATATGCATTAAGAACATCAAAAATATTTTACATAACATTAATAAAGAGTTTGGATGTAGTTAGATATTTTTATAACGGAGTATAGGAGATCAAACTAAATATTTACAAAATGTAATTTAAAAATTACAGGATAATTTTGAAAATTTTCACGTAATTATTTTAATGCATAGTCGTATCCACTATAGATATAGAAACTTGATAAAAGAGGTTTTGACTTCTAATTGTCCTTAGTTATCCAAAAAATGAAGGTGTCATTAGAACCATACAACCGATTTAGGGAGTATCTAAATATTTGTTAAATTACTTGTTAAAAACTAAAAATATGCATTATGAACATCAAAACTATTTTAAATAACCTTAATAAAGAGTTTGGATGTAGTTAGATATTTTTATAATGGAGTATAGGAGATCAAACTAAATATTTACAAATTTTACCGAGTTTTCGTAGGGGAATCTTAGTCCACTGATTACAGGATAAATTTGAAAATTTTCAGGTCCTTATTTTAATGCATAGTCGTATCAACTATAGATATAGAAACTTGATAAAACAGGTTTCGACTTCTAATTGTCCTCAATTATCCAAAAAATGAAGGTGTCATTAGAACCATACAACCGATTTAGGGAGTATCTAAATATTTGTTAAATTACTCGTTAAAAACTAAAAAATATGCAGTATGAACATCAAAACTATATTACATAACATTAATATAGAGTTAGGATGTAGTTAGATATTTTTATAATTGAGTATAGGAGTTCAAACTAAATATTTACAAAATTTACCGAGTTTTCGTAGGGGTTAGTCCACTGATAATGAGATAATTTTTGAAAATTTTCACGTACTTGTTTCAATGCATAGTAGTATCCATTATAGATATACAAGCTTGATAAAAGTGGTTTCGACTTCTAATTGTCCTCAATTATCCAAAAAATGAAGGTGTCATTAGAACCATACAACCGATTTAGGGAGTATCTAAATATTTGTTAAATTACTCGTTAAAAACTAAGAAATATGCATTATGAACATCAAAACTATATTACATAACATTAATATAGAGTTAGGACGTAGTTAGATATTTTTATAATTGAGTATAGGAGATCAAACTAAATATTTACAAAATTTACCGAGTTTTCGTAGGGGTTAGTCCACTGATTATGAGATAATTTTTGAAAATTTTCACATACTTGTTTTAATGCATAATAGTATCCATTATAGATATAGAAACTTGATAAAAGAGGTTTCGACTTCTAATTGTCCTCAATTATCCAAAAAATGAAGGTGTCATTAGAACAAAACAACTGATTTAGGGGTATCTAAATATTTGTTAAATTACTTATTAAAAACTAAGAAATATGAGTTATGAACATCAAAGCTATTTTACTGAACATTAATATAGAGTTAGGATGTAGTTACGTGAAAAATTTCACGTAATTATTTTAATGCATAGTCGTATCCACTATAGATATAGAAACTTGATTAAAGAGGTTTTGATTTCTAATTGTTCTCGGTTATTCAAAAAATGAAGGTGTCATTAGAACCAAACAACCGATTTAGGGAGTATCTAAATATTTGTTAAATTACTTGTTAAAAACTAAGAAGTATGCATTATGAACATCAAAACTATTTTACATAACATTAATAAAGAGTTTGGATGTAGTTAGATATTTTTATAATAGAGTATAGGAGATCAAACTAAATGTTTACAAAATTTACCGAGTTTTCGTAGGGGGGTCTTAGTCCACTGATTACAGGATAATTTTGAAATTTTTTACGTCCTTATTTTAATGCATAGTCGTATCAACTATAGATATAGAAACTTGATAAAACAGGTTTCGACGTCTAATTGTCCTCAATTATCCAAAAAATGAAGGTGTCATTAGAACCATACAACCGATTTAGGGAGTATCTAAATATTTGTTAAATTACTCGTTACAAACTAATAAATATGCATTATGAACATCAAAACTATATTCCATAACATTAATATAGAGTTAGGATGTAGTTAGATATTTTTATAATTGAGTATAGGAGATCAAACTAAATATTTACAAAATTTACCTAGTTTTCGTAGGGGTTAGTCCACTGATTATGAGATAATTTTTGAAAATTTTCACGTACTTGTTTCAATGCATAGTAGTATCCATTATAGATATAGAAACTTGATAAAAGAGGTTTCGAATTCTAATTGTCCTCAATTATCCAAAAAATGAAGGTGTCATTAGAACCATACAACCGATTTATGGGTATCTAAATATTTGTTAAATTACTTGTTAAAAACTAAGAAATATGCATTATGAACATCAAAAATATTTTACTGAACATTAATATAGAGTTATGATGTAGTTAGGTATTTTTATAATGGAGTATAGGAGATCAAATTAAATATTTACAAAATTTACCGAGTTTTCGTAGGGGGTTAGTCCACTGATTATGAGATAATTTTGAAAATTTTCACGTAATTATTTTAATGCATAGTCATATCCACTATAGATATAGAAACTTGATTAAAGAGGTTTTGATTTCTAATTGTTCTCGGTTATCTAAAAACTGAAGGTGTCATTAGAATCATACAACCGATTTAGGGAGTATCGAAATATTTGTTAAATTACTTGTTAAAAACTAAAAATATGCATTAAGAACATCAAAAATATTTTACATAACATTAATAAAGAGTTTGAATGTAGTTAGATATTTTTATAACGGAGTATAGGAGATCAAACTAAATATTTACAAAATTTACCGAGTTTTCGGAGGGGTTAGTCCACTGATTACAGGATAATTTTGAAAATTTTCAGGTAATTATTTTAGTGCATAGTCATATCCATTATAGATATAGAAACTTGATAAAAGAGGTTTTGACTTCTAATTGTCCTTAGTTATCCAAAAAATGAAGGTGTCATTAGAACCATACAACCGATTTAGGAAGTATCTAAATATTTGTTAAATTACTTGTTAAAAACTAAAAATATGCATTATGAACATCAAAACTATTTAAATAACCTTAATAAAGAGTTTGGATGTAGTTATGTATTTTTATAATGGAGTATAGGAGATCAAACTAAATATTTACAAATTTTACCGAGTTTTCGTAGGGGGGTCTTAGTCCACTGATTACAGGATAATTTTGAAAATTTTCACGTCCTTATTTTAATGCATAGTCGTATCAACTATAGATATAGAAAGTTGATAAAAGAGGTTTCGATTTCTAATTGTCCTCAGTTATCCAAAAAATGAAGGTGTCATTAGAACCATACTACCGATTTAGGGAGTATCGAAATATTTGTTAAATTACTTGTTAAAAACTAAAAATATGCATTAAGAACATCAAAAATATTTTACATAACATTAATAAAGAGTTTGGATGTAGTTAGATATTTTTATAACGGAGTATAGGAGATCAAACTAAATATTTACAAAATGTAATTTAAAAATTACAGGATAATTTTGAAAATTTTCACTTAAATATTTTAATCCATAGTCGTATCCACTATAGATATAGAAACTTGATAAAAGAGGTTTTGATTTCTAATTGTTCTCGGTTATCCAAAAAATGAAGGTGTCATTAGAACCATACAACCGATTTAGGGAGTATCGAAATATTTGTTAAATTACTTGTTAAAAATTAAAAATATGCATTATGAACATCAAAAATATTTTACATAACATTAATAAAGAGTTTGGATGTAGTTAGATATTTTTATAATGGAGTATATGAGATCAAACTAAATATTTACAATATTTACCGAGTTTTCGTAGGGGTTAGTCCACTGATTACATGATAATTTTGAAAATTTTCACGTACTTATTTTAATGCATAGTCGTATCCACTATAGATATAGAAACTTAATAAAAGAGGTTTTGACTTCTAATTGTCCTTAGTAATCCAAAAATGAAGGTGTCATTAGAACCATACAACCGATTTATGGAATATCTAAATATTTGTTAAATTACTTGTTAAAAACTAAAAATATGCATTATGAACATCAAAACTATTTTAAATAACCATAATAAAGAGTTTGGTTGTAGTTAGGTATTTTTATAATTTAGTATAGGAGATCAAACTAAATATTTACAAATTTTACCGAGTTTTCGTAGGGGGGTCTTAGTCCACTGATTACAGGATAATTTTGAGATATTTCACGTCCTTATTTTAATGCATAGTAGTATCCATTATAGATATACAAACTTGATAAAAGTGGTTTCAACTTCTAATTGTCCTCAATTATCCAAAAAATGAAGGTGTCATTAGAACCATACAACCGATTTAGGGAGTATCTAAATATTTGTTAAATTACTCGTTAAAAACTAAGAAATATGCATTATGAACATCAAAACTATATTACATAACATTAATATAGAGTTAGGACGTAGTTAGATATTTTTATAATTGAGTATAGGAGATCAAACTAAATATTTACAAAATTTACCGAGTTTTCGTAGGGGAGTCCACTGATTATGAGATAATTTTTGAAAATTTTCACATACTTGTTTTAATGCATAATAGTATCCATTATAGATATAGAAACTTGATAAAAGAGGTTTCGACTTCTAATTGTCCTCAATTATCCAAAAAATGAAGGTGTCATTAGAACAAAACAACCGATTTAGGGGTATCTAAATATTTGTTAAATTACTTGTTAAAAACTAAGAAATATGAGTTATGAACATCAAAGCTATTTTACTGAACATTAATATAGAGTTAGGATGTAGTTAGGTATTTTTATAATGGAGTATAGGAGATCAAATTAAATATTTACAAAATTTACCGAGTTTTCGTTGGGGTTAGTCCACTGATTATGAGATAATTTTGAAAGATTTCACGTAATTATTTTAATGCATAGTCGTATCCACTATAGATATAGAAACTTGATTAAAGAGGTTTTGATTTCTAATTGTTCTCGGTTATTCAAAAAATGAAGGTGTCATTAGAACCAAACAACCGATTTAGGGAGTATCTAAATATTTGTTAAATTACTTGTTAAAAACTAAGAAGTATGCATTATGAACATCAAAACTATTTTACATAACATTAATAAAGAGTTTGGATGTAGTTAGATATTTTTATAATAGAGTATAGGAGATCAAACTAAATGTTTACAAAATTTACCGAGTTTTCGTAGGGGTTAGTCCACTGATTACAGGATAATTTTGAAAATTTTCACATAATTATTTTAATGCATAGTCGTATCCACTATAGATATAGAAACTTCATAAAAGAGGTTTTGACTTCTAATTGTCCTTAGTTATCCAAAAAATGAAGGTGTCATTAGAACCATACAACCGATTTAGGGAGTATATAAATATTTGTTAAATTACTTGTTAAAAACTAAAAATATGCATTATGAACATCAAAACTATTTAAAATAACTTTAATAAAGAGTTTGGATGTAGTTAGGTATTTTTATAATGGAGTATAGGAGATCAAACTAAATATTTACAAAATTTACCGAGTTTTCGTAGGGGTATTTTTACAAAATATTGAGATAATTTTTGAAAATATTTGTTTTAATGTAGTTAGGTATTTTTACAAAATATTTACACTAATTATGAGATAATTTTTGAAAATTTTCACATACTTGTTTTAATGCATAATAGTATCCATTATAGATATAGAAACTTGATGAAAGAGGTTTCGACCTCTAATTGTCCTTAGTTATTCAAAAAATGAAGTTGTCATTAGAACCAAACAACCGATTTAGGGAGTATCTAAATATTTGTTAAATTAATTGTTAAAAACTAAGAAATATGCATTATGAACATCAAAACTATTTTACATAACATTAATATAGAGTTATGATGTAGTTAGATATTTTTATAATAGAGTATAGGAGATCAAACTAAATATTTACAAAATTTACCGAGTTTTCGTAGGGGTTAGTCCACTGAATACAGGATAATTTTGAAAATTTTCACGTAATTATTTTAATGCATAGTCGTATCCACTATAGATATAGAAACTTGATAAAAGAGGTTTTGACTTCTAATTGTCCTTAGTTATCCAAAAAATGAAGGTGTCATTAGAACAATACAACCGATTTAGGAAGTATCAAAATATTTGTTAAATTACTTGTTAAAACTAAAAATATGCATTATGAACATCAAAACTATTTTAAATAACCTTAATAAAGAGTTTGGATGTAGTTAGTTATTTTTATATTGGAGCATAGGAGATCAAACTAAATATTTACAAATTTTACCGAGTTTTCGTAGGGGGGTCTTAGTCCACTGATTACAGGATAATAGTGAAAATTTTAACGTACTTGTTTTAATGCATAGTAGTATCCATTATATATATAAAAACTTGATGAAAGAGGTTTCGGCCCCTAATTGTTCTTAGTTATTCAAAAACTGAAGGTGTCATTAGAACCAAACAACCGATTTAGGGAGTATCTAAATATTTGTTAAATTACTTGTTAAAAACTAAGAAATATGCATTATGAACATCAAAACTATTTTGCATAACATTAATATAGAGTTAGTATGTAGTTAGATATTTTTATAACGGAGTATAGGAGATCGAACTAAATATTTACAAAATTTACCGAGTTTTCGTAGGGGGTTAGTCCACTGATTACCGGATAATTTTGAAAATTTTCACGTAATTATTTTAATGCATAGTCGTATCCACTATAGATATAGAAACTTGATAAAAGAGGTTTTGACTTCTAATTGTCCTTAGTTATCCAAAAAATGAAGGTGTCATTAGAACCATACAACCGATTTAGGGAGTATCTAAATATTTGTTAAATTACTTGTTAAAAACTAAAAATATGCATTATGAACATCAAAACTATTTTAAATAACCTTAATAAAGAGTTTGGATGTAGTTAGGTATTTTTATAATGGAGTATAGGAGATCAAACTAAATATTTACAAATTTTACCGAGTTTTCGTAGGGGAATCTTAGTCCACTGATTACATGATAAATTTGAAAATTTTCACGTCCTTATTTTAATGCATAGTCGTATCAACTATAGATATAGAAACTTGATAAAACAGGTTTCGACTTCTAATTGTCCTCAATTATCCAAAAAATGAAGGTGTCATTAGAACCATACAACCGATTTAGGGAGTATCTAAATATTTGTTAAATTACTCGTTAAAAACTAAAAAATATGCAGTATGAACATCAAAACTATATTACATAACATTAATATAGAGTTATGATGTAGTTAGATATTTTTATAATTGAGTATAGGAGATCAAACTAAATATTTACAAAATTTACCGAGTTTTCGTAGGGGTTAGTCCACTGATAATGAGATAATTTTTGAAAAATTTCACGTACTTGTTTCAATGCATAGTATTATCCATTATAGATATACAAGCTTGATAAAAGTGGTTTCGACTTCTAATTGTCCTCAATTATCCAAAAAATGAAGGTGTCATTAGAACCATACAACCGATTTAGGGAGTATCTAAATATTTGTTAAATTACTCGTTAAAAACTAAGAAATATGCATTATGAACATCAAAACTATATTACATAACATTAATATAGAGTTAGGACGTAGTTAGATATTTTTATAATTGAGTATAGGAGATCAAACTAAATATTTACAAAATTTACCGAGTTTTCGTAGGGGTTAGTCCACTGATTATGAGATAATTTTGAAAAATTTCACTTAATTATTTTAGTGCATAGTCGTATCCACTATAGATATAGAAACTTGATTAAAGAGGTTTTGATTTCTAATTATTCTCGGTTATTCAAAAAATGAAGGTGTCATTAGAACCAAACAACCGATTTAGGGAGTATCTAAATATTTGTTAAATTACTTGTTAAAAACTAAGAAGTATGCATTATGAACATCAAAACTATTTTACATAACATTAATAAAGATTTTGGATGTAGTTAGATATTTTTATAATGGAGTATATGAGATCAAACTAAATATTTACAATATTTACCGAGTTTTCGTAGGGGTTAGTCCACTGATTACATGATAATTTTGAAAATTTTTACGTACTTATTTTAATGCATAGTCGTATCCACTATAGATATAGAAACTTAATAAAAGAGGTTTTGACTTCTAATTGTCCTTAGTAATCCAAAAATGAAGGTGTCATTAGAACCATACAACCGATTTATGGAATATCTAAATATTTGTTAAATTACTTGTTAAAAACTAAAAATATGCATTATGAACATCAAAACTATTTTAAATAACCATAATAAAGAGTTTGGTTGTAGTTAGGTATTTTTATAATTTAGTATAGGAGATCAAACTAAATATTTACAAATTTTACCGAGTTTTCGTAGGGGGTCTTAGTCCACTGATTACAGGATAATTTTGAGATATTTCACGTCCTTATTTTAATGCATAGTAGTATCCATTATAGATATACAAACTTGATAAAAGTGGTTTCGACTTCTAATTGTCCTCAATTATCCAAAAAATGAAGGTGTCATTAGAACCATACAACCGATTTAGGGAGTATCTAAATATTTGTTAAATTACTCGTTAAAAACTAATAAATATGCATTATGAACATCAAAACTATATTACATAACATTAATATAGAGTTAGGACGTAGTTAGATATTTTTATAATTGAGTATAGGAGATCAAACTAAATATTTACAAAATTTACCGAGTTTTCGTAGGGGTTAGTCCACTGATTATGAGATAATTTTTGAAAATTTTCACATACTTGTTTTAATGCATAATAGTATCCATTATAGATATAGAAACTTGATAAAAGAGGTTTCGACTTCTAATTGTCCTCAATTATCCAAAAAATGAAGGTGTCATTAGAACAAAACAACCGATTTAGGGGTATCTAAATATTTGTTAAATTACTTGTTAAAAACTAAGAAATATGAGTTATGAACATCAAAGCTATTTTACTGAACATTAATATAGAGTTAGGATGTAGTTAGGTATTTTTATAATGGAGTATAGGAGATCAAATTAAATATTTACAAAATTTACCGAGTTTTCGTTGGGGTTAGTCCACTGATTATGAGATAATTTTGAAAAATTTCACGTAATTATTTTAATGCATAGTCGTATCCACTATAGATATAGAAACTTGATTAAAGAGGTTTTTATTTCTAATTGTTCTCGGTTATTCAAAAAATGAAGGTGTCATTAGAACCAAACAACCGATTTAGGGAGTATCTAAATATTTGTTAAATTACTTGTTAAAAACTAAGAAGTATGCATTATGAACATCAAAACTATTTTACATAACATTAATAAAGAGTTTGGATGTAGTTAGATATTTTTATAATAGAGTATAGGAGATCAAACTAAATGTTTACAAAATTTACCGAGTTTTCGTAGGGGTTAGTCCACTGATTACAGGATAATTTTGAAAACTTTCACATAATTATTTTAATGCATAGTCGTATCCACTATAGATATAGAAACTTCATAAAAGAGGTTTTGAGTTCTAATTGTCCTTAGTTATCCAAAAAATGAAGGTGTCATTAGAACCATACAACCGATTTAGGGAGTATATAAATATTTGTTAAATTACTTGTTAAAAACTAAAAATATGCATTATGAACATCAAAACTATTTAAAATAACTTTAATAAAGAGTTTGGATGTAGTTAGGTATTTTTATAATGGAGTATAGGAGATCAAACTAAATATTTACCAAATTTACCGAGTTTTCGTAGGGGTATTTTTACAAAATATTGAGATAATTTTTGAAAATATTTGTTTTAATGTAGTTACGTATTTTTACAAAATATTTACACTAATTATGAGATAATTTTTGAAAATTTTCACATACTTGTTTTAATGCATAATAGTATCCATTATAGATATAGAAACTTGATGAAAGAGGTTTCGACCTCTAATTGTCCTTAGTTATTCAAAAAATGAAGTTGTCATTAGAACCAAACAACCGATTTAGGGAGTATCTAAATATTTGTTAAATTAATTGTTAAAAACTAAGAAATATGCATTATGAACATCAAAACTATTTTACATAACATCAAAACTATTTTACATAACATTAATATAGAGTTATGATGTAGTTAGATATTTTTATAATAGAGTATAGGAGATCAAACTAAATATTTACAAAATTTACCGAGTTTTCGTAGGGGTTAGTCCACTGAATACAGGATAATTTTGAAAATTTTCACGTAATTATTTTAATGCATAGTCGTATCCACTATAGATATAGAAACTTGATAAAAGAGGTTTTGACTTCTAATTGTCCTTAGTTATCCAAAAAATGAAGGTGTCATTAGAACAATACAACCGATTTAGAAAGTATC
Organism: Orychophragmus violaceus; assembly: GCA_030180135.1. Taxonomy (NCBI): domain Eukaryota; kingdom Viridiplantae; phylum Streptophyta; class Magnoliopsida; order Brassicales; family Brassicaceae; genus Orychophragmus; species Orychophragmus violaceus. The sequence continues at coordinate 665,521 of CM058231.1, read as the reverse complement.
AAAATATTTGTTAAATTACTTGTTAAAACTAAAAATATGCATTATGAACATCAAAACTATTTTAAATAACCTTAATAAAGAGTTTGGATGTAGTTAGTTATTTTTATATTGGAGCATAGGAGATCAAACTAAATATTACAAATTTTACCGAGTTTTCGTAGGGGGGTCTTAGTCCACTGATTACAGGATAATAGTAAAAATTTTAACGTACTTGTTTTAATGCATAGTAGTATCCATTATATATATAAAAACTTGATGAAAGAGGTTTCGGCCCCTAATTGTTCTTAGTTATTCAAAAAATGAAGGTGTCATTAGAACCAAACAACCGATTTAGGGAGTATCTAAATATTTGTTAAATTACTTGTTAAAAACTAAGAAATATGCATTATGAACATCAAAACTATTTTGCATAACATTAATATAGAGTTAGTATGTAGTTAGATATTTTTATAACGGAGTATAGGAGATCGAACTAAATATTTACAAAATTTACCGAGTTTTCGTAGGGGTTAGTCCACTGATTACAGGATAATTTTGAAAATTTTCACGTAATTATTTTAATGCATAGTCGTATCCACTATAGATATAGAAACTTGATAAAAGAGGTTTTGACTTCTAATTGTCCTTAGTTATCCAAAAAATGAAGGTGTCATTAGAACCATACAACCGATTTAGGGAGTATCTAAATATTTGTTAAATTACTCGTTAAAAACTAAAAATATGCATTATGAACATCAAAACTATTTTAAATAACCTTAATAAAGAGTTTGGATGTAGTTAGGTATTTTTATAATGGAGTATAGGAGATCAAACTAAATATTTACAAATTTTACCGAGTTTTCGTAGGGGAATCATAGTCCACTGATTACAGGATAAATTTGAAAATTTTCACGTCCTTATTTTAATGCATAGTCGTATCAACTATAGATATAGAAACTTGATAAAACAGGTTTCGACTTCTAATTGTCCTCAATTATCCAAAAAATGAAGGTGTCATTAGAACCATACAACCGATTTAGGGAGTATCTAAATATTTGTTAAATTACTTGTTAAAAACTAAAAAATATGCAGTATGAACATCAAAACTATATTACATAACATTAATATAGAGTTAGGATGTAGTTAGATATTTTTATAATTGAGTATAGGAGATCAAACTAAATATTTACAAAATTTACCGAGTTTTCGTAGGGGTTAGTCCACTGATAATGAGATAATTTTTGAAAAATTTCACGTACTTGTTTCAATGCATAGTAGTATCCATTATAGATATACAAGCTTGATAAAAGTGGTTTCGACTTCTAATTGTCCTCAATTATCCAAAAAATGAAGGTGTCATTAGAACCATACAACCGATTTAGGGAGTATCTAAATATTTGTTAAATTACTCGTTAAAAACTAAGAAATATGCATTATGAACATCAAAACTATATTACATAACATTAATATAGAGTTAGGACGTAGTTAGATATTTTTATAATTGAGTATAGGAGATCAAACTAAATATTTACAAAATTTACCGAGTTTTCGTAGGGGTTAGTCCACTGATTATGAGATAATTTTTGAAATTTTTCACATACTTGTTTTAATGCATAATAGTATCCATTATAGATATAGAAACTTGATAAAAGAGGTTTCGACTTCTAATTGTCCTCAATTATCCAAAAAATGAAGGTGTCATTAGAACAAAACAACCGATTTAGGGGTATCTAAATATTTGTTAAATTACTTGTTAAAAACTAAGAAATATGAGTTACGAACATCAAAGCTATTTTACTGAACATTAATATAGAGTTAGGATGTAGTTAGGTATTTTTATAATGAAGTATAGGAGATCAAATTAAATATTTACAAAATTTACCGAGTTTTCGTAGGGGTTAGTCCACTGATTATGAGATAATTTTGAAAAATTTCACGTAATTATTTTAGTGCATAGTCGTATCCACTATAGATATAGAAACTTGATTAAAGAGGTTTTGATTTCTAATTATTCTCGGTTATTCAAAAAATGAAGGTGTCATTAGAACCAAACAACCGATTTAAGGAGTATCTAAATATTTGTTAAATTACTTGTTAAAAACTAAGAAGTATGCATTATGAACATCAAAACTATTTTACATAACATTAATAAAGATTTTGGATGTATTAGATATTTTTATAATGGAGTATAGGAGATCAAACTAAATGTTTACAAAATTTACCGAGTTTTCGTAGGGGTGTTAGTCCACTGATTACAGGATAATTTTGAAAATTTTCACATAATTATTTTAATGCATAGTCGTATCCACTATAGATATAGAAACTTCATAAAAGAGGTTTTGACTTCTAATTGTCCTTAGTTATCCAAAAAATGAAGGTGTCAATAGAACCATACAACCGATTTTGGGAGTATATAAATATTTGTTAAATTACTTGTTAAAAACTAAAAATATGCATTATGAACATCAAAACTATTTAAAATAACTTTAATAAAGAGTTTGGATGTAGTTAGGTATTTTTATAATGGAGTATAGGAGATCAAACTAAATATTTACAAAATTTACCGAGTTTTCGTAGGGGTTAGTCCACTAATTATGAGATAATTTTTAAAAATTTTCACATACTTGTTTTAATGCATAATAGTATCCATTATAGATATAGAAACTTGATGAAAGAGGTTTCGGCCTCTAATTGTCCTTAGTTATTCAAAAAATGAAGTTGTCATTAGAACCAAACAACCGATTTAGGGAGTATCTAAATATTTGTTAAATTAATTGTTAAAAACTAAGAAATATGCATTATGAACATCAAAACTATTTTACATAACATTAATATAGAGTTATGATGTAGTTAGATATTTTTATAATAGAGTATAGAAGATCAAACTAAATATTTACAAAATTTACCGAGTTTTCGTAGGGGTTAGTCCACTGATTACAGGATAATTTTGAAAATTTTCACGTAATTATTTTAATGCATAGTCGTATCCACTATAGATATAGAAACTTGATAAAAGAGGTTTTGACTTCTAATTGTCCTTAGTTATCCAAAAAATGAAGGTGTCATTAGAACCATACAACCGATTTAGGGAGTATCTAAATATTTGTTAAATTACTTGTTAAAACTAAAAATATGCATTATGAACATCAAAACTATTTTAAATAACCTTAATAAAGAGTTTGGATGTAGTTAGTTATTTTTATAATGGAGCATAGGAGATCAAACTAAATATTTACAAATTTTACCGAGTTTTCGTAGGGGGGTCTTAGTCCACTGATTACAGGATAATAGTGAAAATTTTAACGTACTTGTTTTAATGCATAGTAGTATCCATTATATATATAAAAACTTGATGAAAGAGACTTCGGCCCCTAATTGTTCTTAGTTATTCAAAAAATGAAGGTGTCATTAGAACCAAACAACCGATTTAGGGAGTATCTAAATATTTGTTAAATTACTTGTTAAAAACTAAGAAATATGCATTATGAACATCAAAAATATTTTGCATAACATTAATATAGAGTTAGTATGTAGTTAGATATTTTTATAACGGAGTATAGGAGATCGAACTAAATATTTACAAAATTTACCGAGTTTTCGTAGGGGTTAGTCCACTGATTACAGGATAATTTTGAAAATTTTCACGTAATTATTTTAATGCATAGTCGTATCCACTATAGATATAGAAACTTGATAAAAGAGGTTTTGACTTCTAATTGTCCTTAGTTATCCAAAAAATGAAGGTGTCATTAGAACCATACAACCGATTTAGGGAGTATCTAAATATTTGTTAAATTACTTGTTAAAAACTAAAAATATGCATTATGAACATCAAAACTATTTTAAATAACCTTAATAAAGAGTTTGGATGTAGTTAGGTATTTTTATATTGGAGCATAGGAGATCAAACTAAATATTTACAAATTTTACCGAGTTTTCGTAGGAGGGTCTTAGTCCACTGATTACAGGATAATAGTGAAAATTTTAACGTACTTGTTTTAATGCATAGTAGTATCCATTATATATATAAAAACTTGATGAAAGAGGTTTCGGCCCCTAATTGTTCTTAGTTATTCAAAAAATGAAGGTGTCATTAGAACCAAACAACCGATTTAGGGAGTATCTAAATATTTGTTAAATTACTTGTTAAAAACTAAGAAATATGCATTATGAACATCAAAACTATTTTGCATAACATTAATATAGAGTTAGTATGTAGTTAGATATTTTTATAACGGAGTATAGGAGATCGAACTAAATATTTACAAAATTTACCGAGTTTTCGTAGGGGTTAGTCCACTGATTACAGGATAATTTTGAAAATTTTCACGTAATTATTTTAATGCATAGTCGTATCCACTATAGATATAGAAACTTGATAAAAGAGGTTTTGACTTCTAATTGTCCTTAGTTATCCAAAAAATGAAGGTGTCATTAGAACCATACAACCGATTTAGGGAGTATCTAAATATTTGTTAAATTACTTGTTAAAAACTAAAAATATGCATTATGAACATCAAAACTATTTTAAATAACCTTAATAAAGAGTTTGGATGTAGTTAGGTATTTTTATAATGGAGTATAGGAGATCAAACTAAATATTTACAAATTTTACCGAGTTTTCGTAGGGGAATCTTAGTCCACTGATTACAGGATAAATTTGAAAATTTTCACGTCCTTATTTTAATGCATAGTCGTATCAACTATAGATATAGAAACTTGATAAAACGGGTTTCGACTTCTAATTGTCCTCAATTATCCAAAAAATGAAGGTGTCATTAGAACCATACAACCGATTTAGGGAGTATCTAAATATTTGTTAAATTACTCGTTAAAAACTAAAAAATATGCATTATGAACATCAAAACTATATTACATAACATTAATATAGAGTTAGGATGTAGTTAGATATTTTTATAATTGAGTATAGGAGATCAAACTAAATATTTACAAAATTTACCGAGTTTTCGTAGGGGTTAGTCCACTGATAATGAGATAATTTTTGAAAAATTTCACGTACTTGTTTAAATGCATAGTAGTATCCATTATAGATATACAAACTTGATAAAAGTGGTTTCGACTTCTAATTGTCCTCAATTATCCAAAAAATGAAGGTGTCATTAGAACCATACAACCGATTTAGGGAGTATCTAAATATTTGTTAAATTACTCGTTAAAAACTAAGAAATATGCATTATGAACATCAAAACTATATTACATAACATTAATATAGAGTTAGGACGTAGTTAGGTATTTTTATAATTGAGTATAGGAGATCAAACTAAATATTTACAAAATTTACCGAGTTTTCGTAGGGGTTAGTCCACTGATTATGAGATAATTTTTGAAAATTTTCACATACTTGTTTTAATGCATAATAGTATCCATTATAGATATAGAAACTTGATAAAAGAGGTTTCGACTTCTAATTATCCTCAATTATCCAAAAAATGAAGGTGTCATTAGAACAAAACAACCGATTTAGGGGTATCTAAATATTTGTTAAATTACTTGTTAAAAACTAAGAAATATGAGTTATGAACATCAAAGCTATTTTACTGAACATTAATATAGAGTTAGGATGTAGTTAGGTATTTTTATAATGAAGTATAGGAGATCAAATTAAATATTTACAAAATTTACCGAGTTTTCGTAGGGGTTAGTCCACTGATTATGAGATAATTTTGAAAAATTTCACGTAATTATTTTAGTGCATAGTCGTATCCACTATAGATATAGAAACTTGATTAAAGAGGTTTTGATTTCTAATTGTTCTCGGTTATTCAAAAAATGAAGGTGTCATTAGAACCAAACAACCGATTTAGGGAGTATCTAAATATTTGTTAAATTACTTGTTAAAAACTAAGAAGTATGCATTATGAACATCAAAACTATTTTACATAACATTAATAAAGATTTTGGATGTAGTTAGATATTTTTATAATGGAGTATAGGAGATCAAACTAAATGTTTACAAAATTTACCGAGTTTTCGTAGGGGTTATTCCACTGATTACAGGATAATTTTGAAAATTTTCACATAATTATTTTAATGCATAGTCGTATCCACTATAGATATAGAAACTTCATAAAAGAGGTTTTGACTTCTAATTGTCCTTAGTTATCCCAAAAATGAAGGTGTCATTAGAACCATACAACCGATTTAGGGAGTATCTAAATATTTGTTAAATTACTTGTTAAAAACTAAAAATATGCATTATGAACATCAAAACTATTTTAAATAACCTTAATAAAGAGTTTGGATGTAGTTAGTTATTTTTATAATGGAGCATAGGAGATCAAACTAAATATTTACAAATTTTACCGAGTTTTCGTAGGGGGGTCTTAGTCCACTGATTACAGGATAATAGTGAAAATTTTAACGTACTTGTTTTAATGCATAGTAGTATCCATTATATATATAAAAACTTGATGAAAGAGACTTCGGCCCCTAATTGTTCTTAGTTATTCAAAAAATGAAGGTGTCATTAGAACCATACAACCGATTTTGGGAGTATATAAATATTTGTTAAATTACTTGTTAAAAACTAAAAATATGCATTATGAACATCAAAACTATTTAAAATAACTTTAATAAAGAGTTTGGATGTAGTTAGGTATTTTTATAATGGAGTATAGGAGATCAAACTAAATATTTACAAAATTTACCGAGTTTTCGTAGGGGTTAGTCCACTAATTATGAGATAATTTTTGAAAATTTTCACGTACTTGTTTTAATGCATAATAGTATCCATTATAGATATAGAAACTTGATGAAAGAGGTTTCGGCCTCTAATTGTCCTTAGTTATTCAAAAAATGAAGGTGTCATTAGAACCAAACAACCGATTTAGGGAGTATCTAAATATTTGTTAAATTACTTGTTAAAAACTAAGAAATATGCATTATGAACATCAAAACTATTTTGCATAACATTAATATAGAGTTAGTATGTAGTTAGATATTTTTATAACGGAGTATAGGAGATCGAACTAAATATTTACAAAATTTACCGAGTTTTCGTAGGGGTTAGTCCACTGATTACAGGATAATTTAGAAAATTTTCACGTAATTATTTTAATCCATAGTCGTATCCACTATAGATATAGAAACTTGATAAAAGAGGTTTTGACTTCTAATTGTCCTTGGTTATCCAAAAAATGAAGGTGTCATTAGAACCATACAACCGATTTAGGGAGTATCTAAATATTTGTTAAATTACTTGTTAAAAACTAAAAATATGCATTATGAACATGAAAACTATTTTAAATAACCTTAATAAAGAGTTTGTATGTAGTTAGGTATTTTTATAATGGAGTATAGGAGATCAAACTAAATGTTTACAAATTTTACCGAGTTTTCGTAGGGGAATCTTAGTCCACTGATTACAGGATAAATTTGAAAATTTTCACGTCCTTATTTTAATGCATAGTCGTATCAACTATAGATATAGAAACTTGATGAAAGAGGTTTCGGTCCCTAATTGTCCTTAGTTATTCATAAAATGAAGGTGTCATTAGAACCATACAACCGATTTAGGGAGTATCTAAATATTTGTTAAATTACTCGTTAAAAACTAAGAAATATGCATTATGAACATCAAAACTAAATTACATAACATTAATATAGAGTTAGGATGTAGTTAGATATTTTTATAATTGAGTATAAGAGATCAAACTAAATATTTACAAAATTTACCGAGTTTTCGTAGGGGTTAGTCCAGTGATTATGAGATAATTTTTGAAAATTTTCACGTACTTGTTTTAATGCATAGTAGTATCCATTATAGATATAGAAACTTGATGAAAGAGGTTTCGGTCCCTAATTGTCCTTAGTTATTCATAAAATGAAGGTGTCATTAGAACCATACAACCGATTTAGGGAGTATCTAAATATTTGTTAAATTACTCGTTAAAAACTAAGAAATATGCATTATGAACATCAAAACTAAATTACATAACATTAATATAGAGTTAGGATGTAGTTAGATATTTTTATAATTGAGTATATGAGATCAAACTAAATATTTACAAAATTTACCGAGTTTTCGTAGGGGTTAGTCCACTGATTATGAGATATTTTTTGAAAATTTTCACGTACTTGTTTTAATGCATAGTAGTATCCATTATAGATATAGAAACTTGATAAAAGAGGTTTCGAATTCTAATTGTCCTCAATTATCCAAAAAATGAAGGTGTCATTAGAACCAAACAACCGATTTAGGGAGTATCTAAATATTTGTTTAATTACTTGTTAAAAACTAAAAAATATGCATTATGAAAATCAAAACTATTTTACATAACATTAATATAGAGCTAGGATGTAGTTAGATATTTTTATAATTGAGTATAGGAGATCAAACTAAATATTTACAAAATTTACCGAGTTTTTGTAGGGGTTAGTCCACTGATTATGAGATAATTTTTGAAAATTTTCACATACTTGTTTTAATGCATAGTAGTATCCAATATAGATATAGAAACTTGATGAAAGAGGTTTCAAGTTCTAATTGTCCTCAATTATCCAAAAAATTAAGGTGTCATTAGAACCATACAACCGATTTAGTGGTATCTAAATATTTGTTAAATTACTTGTTAAAAACTAAGAAATATGCATTATGAACATCAAACCTATATTACTGAATATTAATATAGAGTTAGGATGTAGTTAGGTATTTTTTATAATGGAGTATAGGAGATCAAACTAAATATTTACAAAATTTACCGAGTTTTCATAGGGGTGTCCACTGATTATGAGATAATTTTTGAAAATTTTCACATACTTGTTTTAATGCATAATAGTATAAATTATAGATATAGAAACTTGATGAAAGAGGTTTCGGCCTCTAATTGTCCTTAGTTATTCAAAAAATGAAGGTGTCATTAGAACCAAACAACCGATTTAGGGAGTATCTAAATATTTGTTAAATTACTAGGTAAAAACTAAGAAATATGCATTATGAACATCAAAACTAAATTACATAACATTAATATAGAGTTAGGATGTAGTTAGATATTTTTATAATTGAGTATAAGAGATCAAACTAAATATTTACAAAATTTACCGAGTTTTCGTAGGGGTTAGTCCAGTGATTATGAGATAATTTTTGAAAATTTTCACGTACTTGTTTTAATGCATAGTAGTATCCATTATAGATATAGAAACTTGATGAAAGAGGTTTCGGTCCCTAATTGTCCTTAGTTATTCATAAAATGAAGGTGTCATTAGAACCATACAACCGATTTAGGGAGTATCTAAATATTTGTTAAATTACTCGTTAAAAACTAAGAAATATGCATTATTAACATCAAAACTAAATTACATAACATTAATATAGAGTTAGGATGTAGTTAGATATTTTTATAATTGAGTATAGGAGATCAAACTAAATATTTACAAAATTTACCGAGTTTTCGTAGGGGTTAGTCCACTGATTATGAGATAATTTTTGAAAATTTTCACGTACTTGTTTTAATGCATAGTAGTATCCATCATAGATATAGAAACTTGATAAAATAGGTTTCGACTTCTAATTGTCCTCAATTATCCAAAAAATGAAGGTGTCATTAGAACCAAACAACCGATTTAGGGAGTATCTAAATATTTGTTAAATTACTTGTTAAAAACTAAAAAATATGCATTATGAACATCAAAACTATTTTACATAACATTAATATAGAGTTAGGATGTAGTTAGATATTTTTATAATTGAGTATAGGAGATCAAACTAAATATTTACAAAATTTACTGAGTTTTCGTAGGGGTAAGTCCACTGATTATGAGATAATTTTGAAAATTTTCATGTAATTATTTTAATGCATAGTCGTATCCACTATAGATATAGAAACTTGATTAAAGAGGTTTTGATTTCTAACTGTTCTCGGTTATCCAAAAAATGAAGGTGTCATTAGAACCATACAACCGATTTAGAGAGTATCGAAATATTTGTTAAATTACTTGTTAAAAACTAAAAATATGCATTAAGAACATCAAAAATATTTTAAATAACATTAATAAAGAGTATGGATGTAGTTAGATATTTTTATAACGGAGTATAGGAGATCAAACAAAATATTTACAAAATTTACCGAGTTTTCGTAGGGGTTTAGTCCACTGATTACATGATAATTTTGAAAATTTTCACGTACTTGTTTTAATGCATAGTAGTATCCAATATAGATATAGAAACTTGATGAAAGAGGTTTCGAGTTCTAATTGTCCTCAATTATCCAAAAAATTAAGGTGTCATTAGAACCATACAACCGATTTAGGGGAATCTAAATATTTGTTAAATTACTTGTTAAAAACTAAGAAATATGCATTATGAACATCAAAACTATATTACTGAACATTAATATAGAGTTAGGATGTAGTTAGGTATTTTTTATAATGGAGTATAGGAGATCAAACTAAATATTTACAAAATTTACCGAGTTTTCATAGGGGTTAGTCCACTGATTATGAGATAATTTTTGAAAATTTTCACATACTTGTTTTAAAGCATAATAATATAAATTATAGATATAGAAACTTGATGAAAGAGGTTTCGGCCTCTAATTGTCCTTAGTTATTCAAAAAATGAAGGTGTCATTAGAACCAAACAACCGATTTAGGGAGTATCTAAATATTTGTTAAATTACTCGTTAAAAACTAAGAAATATGCATTATGAACATCAAAACTAAATTACATAACATTAATATAGAGTTAGGATGTAGTTAGATATTTTTATAATTGAGTATAAGAGATCAAACTAAATATTTACAAAATTTACCGAGTTTTCGTAGGGGTTAGTCCAGTGATTATGAGATCATTTTTGAAAATTTTCACGTACTTGTTTTAATGCATAGTAGTATCCATTATAGATATAGAAACTTGATGAAAGAGGTTTCGGTCCCTAATTGTCCTTAGTTATTCATAAAATGAAGGTGTCATTAGAACCATACAACCGATTTAGGGAGTATCTAAATATTTGTTAAATTACTCGTTAAAAACTAAGAAATATGCATTATGAACATCAAAACTAAATTACATAACATTAATATAGAGTTAGGATGTAGTTAGATATTTTTATAATTGAGTATAGGAGATCAAACTAAATATTTACAAAATTTACCGAGTTTTCGTAGGGGTAAGTCCACTGATTATGAGATATTTTTTGAAAATTTTCACGTACTTGTTTTAATGCATAATAGTATCCATTATAGATATAGAAACTTGATAAAAGAGGTTTCGAATTCTAATTGTCCTCAATTATCCAAAAAATGAAGGTGTCATTAGAACCAAACAACCGATTTAGGGAGTATCTAAATATTTGTTTAATTACTTGTTAAAACCTAAAAAATATGCATTATGAAAATCAAAACTATTTTACATAACATTAATATAGAGCTAGGATGTAGTTAGATATTTTTATAATTGAGTATAGGAGATCAAACTAAATATTTACAAAATTTACCGAGTTTTTGTAGGGGTTAGTCCACTGATTATGAGATAATTTTTGAAAATTTTCACATACTTGTTTTAATGCATAGTAGTATCCAATATAGATATAGAAACTTGATGAAAGAGGTTTCAAGTTCTAATTGTCCTCAATTATCCAAAAAATTAAGGTGTCATTAGAACCATACAACCGATTTAGGGAGTATCTAAATATTTGTTAAATTACTCGTTAAAAACTAAGAAATATGCATTATGAACATCAAAACTAAATTACATAACATTAATATAGAGTTAGGATGTAGTTAGATATTTTTCTAATTGAGTATAGGAGATCAAACTAAATATTTACAAAATTTACCGAGTTTTTGTAGGGGTTAGTCCACTGATTATGAGATAATTTTTGAAAATTTTCACATACTTGTTTTAATGCATAGTAGTATCCAATATAGATATAGAAACTTGATGAAAGAGGTTTCAAGTTCTAATTGTCCTCAATTATCCAAAAAATTAAGGTGTCATTAGAACCATACAACCGATTTAGGGGTATCTAAATATTTGTTAAATTACTTGTTAAAAACTAAGAAATATGCATTATGAACATCAAACCTATATTACTGAACATTAATATAGAGTTAGGATGTAGTTAGGTATTTTTTATAATGGAGTATAGGAGATCAAACTAAATATTTACAAAATTTACCGAGTTTTCATAGGGGTTAGTCCACTGATTATGAGATAATTTTTGAAAATTTTCACATACTTGTTTTAATGCATAATAGTATAAATTATAGATATAGAAACTTGATGAAAGAGGTTTCGGCCTCTAATTGTCCTTAGTTATTCAAAAAATGAAGGTGTCATTAGAACCAAACAACCGATTTAGGGAGTATCTAAATATTTGTTAAATTACTAGGTAAAAACTAAGAAATATGCATTATGAACATCAAAACTAAATTACATAACATTAATATAGAGTTAGGATGTAGTTAGATATTTTTATAATTGAGTATAAGAGATCAAACTAAATATTTACAAAATTTACCGAGTTTTCGTAGGGGTTAGTCCAGTGATTTTGAGATAAGTTTTGAAAATTTTCACGTACTTGTTTTAATGCATAGTAGTATCCATTATAGATATAGAAACTTGATGAAAGAGGTTTCGGTCCCTAATTGTCCTTAGTTATTCATAAAATGAAGGTGTCATTAGAACCATACAACCGATTTTGGGAGTATCTAAATATTTGTTAAATTACTCGTTAAAAACTAAGAAATATGCATTATGAACATCAAAACTAAATTACATAACATTAATATAGAGTTAGGATGTAGTTAGATATTTTTATAATTGAGTATAGGAGATCAAACTAAATATTTACAAAATTTACCGAGTTTTCGTAGGGGTTAGTCCACTGATTATGAGATAATTTTTGAAAATTTTCACGTACTTGTTTTAATGCCTAGTAGTATCCATCATAGATATAGAAACTTGATAAAATAGGTTTCGACTTCTAATTGTCCTCAATTATCCAAAAAATGAAGGTGTCATTAGAACCAAACAACCGATTTAGGGAGTATCTAAATATTTGTTAAATTACTTGTTAAAAACTAAAAAATATGCATTATGAACATCAAAACTATTTTACATAACATTAATATAGAGTTAGGATGTAGTTAGATATTTTTATAATTGAGTATAGGAGATCAAACTAAATATTTACAAAATTTACCGAGTTTTCGTAGGGGTAAGTCCACTGATTATGAGATAATTTTGAAAATTTTCACGTAATTATTTTAATGCATAGTCGTATCCACTATAGATATAGAAACTTGATTAAAGAGGTTTTGATTTCTAACTGTTCTCGGTTATCCAAAAAATGAAGGTGTCATTAGAACCATACAAACGATTTAGAGAGTATCGAAATATTTGTTAAATTACTTGTTAAAAACTAAAAATATGCATTAAGAACATCAAAAATATTTTACATAACATTAATAAAGAGTATGGATGTAGTTAGATATTTTTATAACGGAGTATAGGAGATCAAACAAAATATTTACAAAATTTACCGAGTTTTCGTAGGGGTTAGTCCACTGATTACATGATAATTTTGAAAATTTTCACGTACTTATTTTAATGCATAGTCGTATCCAGTATAGATATAGAAACTTAATAAAAGAGGTTTTGACTTCTAATTGTCCTTAGTTATCCAAAAAATGAAGGTGTCATTATAACCATACAACCGATTTAGGGAGTATCTAAATATTTGTTAAATTACTTGTTAAAAACTAAGAAATATGCATTATGAACATCAAAACTATTTTACATAACATTAATATAGAGTTAGGATGTAGTTAGATATTTTTATAATGGAGTATAGGAGATCAAACTAAATATTTACAAAATTTACCGAGTTTTCGTAGGGGTAAGTCCACTGATTATGAGATAATTTTTGAAAATTTTCACGTACTTGTTTTAATGCATAGTAGTATCCAATATAGATATAGAAACTTGATGAAAGAGGTTTCGAGTTCTAATTGTCCTCAATTATCCAAAAAATGAAGGTGTCATTAGAACCATACAACCGATTTAGGGGTATCTAAATATTTGTTAAAGTACTTGTTAAAAACTAAGAAATATGCATTATGAACAACAAAACTATTTTACATAACATTAATATAGAGTTAGGATGTAGTTAGATATTTTTATAATAGAGTATAGGAGATCAAACTAAATATTTACAAAATTTACCGAGTTTTCGTAGGGGTAAGTCCACTGATTATGAGATAATTTTTGAAAATTTTCACGTACTTGTTTTAATTCATAATAGTATCCATTATATATATAGAAACTTGACGAAAAAGGTTTCGGCCTCTAATTGTCCTTAGTTATTCAAAAAATGAAGGTGTCATTAGAACCAAACAACCGATTTATGGAATATCAAAGTATTTGTTAAATTACTTGTTGAAAAATAAGAAATATACATTATGAACATCAAAACTATTTTACATAACATTAATATAGAGTTAGGATGTAGTTAGATATTTTTATAATGGAGTATAGGAGATCAAACTAAATATTTACAAAATTTACCGAGTTTTCGTAGGGGTAAGTCCACTGATTATGAGATAATTTTTGAAAATTTTCACGTATTTTTTTTAAGGCATAGTAGTATCTATTATATATATAGAAACTTGATGAAAGAGGTTTCGGTCCCTAATTGTCCTTAGTTATTCAAAAAATGAAGGTGTCATTAGAACCAAACAACCGATTTTGGGTGTATCTAAATATTTGTTAAATTACTTGTTAAAAACTAAAACATATGCATTATGAACATCAAAACTATTTTACATAACATTAATATAGAGCTAGGATGTAGTTAGATATTTTTATAATTGAGTATAGGAGATCAAACTAAATATTTACAAAATTTACCGAGTTTTCGTAAGGGTTAGTACACTGATTATGAGATAATTTTTGAAAATTTTCACATACTTGTTTTAATGCATAGTAGTATCCAATATAGATATAGAAACTTGATGAAAGAGGTTTCGAGTTCTAATTGTCCTCAATTATCCAAAAAATTAAAGTGTCATTAGAACCATACAACCGATTTAGGGGAATCTAAATATTTGTTAAATTACTTGTTAAAAACTAAGAAATATGCATTATGAACATCAAAACTATATTACTGAACATTAATATAGAGTTAGGATGTAGTTAGGTATTTTTTATAATGGAGTATAGGAGATCAAACTAAATATTTACAAAATTTACCGAGTTTTCATAGGGGTTAGTCCACTGATTATGAGATAATTTTTGAAAATTTTCACATACTTGTTTTAAAGCATAATAATATAAATTATAGATATAGAAACTTGATGAAAGAGGTTTCGGCCTCTAATTGTCCTTAGTTATTCAAAAAATGAAGGTGTCATTAGAACCAAACAACCGATTTAGGGAGTATCTAAATATTTGTTAAATTACTCGTTAAAAACTAAGAAATATGCATTATGAACATCAAAACTAAATTACATAACATTAATATAGAGTTAGGATGTAGTTAGATATTTTTATAATTGAGTATAAGAGATCAAACTAAATATTTACAAAATTTACCGAGTTTTCGTAGGGGTTAGTCCAGTGATTATGAGATCATTTTTGAAAATTTTCACGTACTTGTTTTAATGCATAGTAGTATCCATTATAGATATAGAAACTTGATGAAAGAGGTTTCGGTCCCTAATTGTCCTTAGTTATTCATAAAATGAAGGTGTCATTAGAACCATACAACCGATTTAGGGAGTATCTAAATATTTGTTAAATTACTCGTTAAAAACTAAGAAATATGCATTATGAACATCAAAACTAAATTACATAACATTAATATAGAGTTAGGATGTAGTTAGATATTTTTATAATTGAGTATAGGAGATCAAACTAAATATTTACAAAATTTACCGAGTTTTCGTAGGGGTTAGTCCACTGATTATGAGATATTTTTTGAAAATTTTCACGTATTTGTTTTAATGCATAGTAGTATCCATTATAGATATAGAAACTTGATAAAAGAGGTTTCGAATTCTAATTGTCCTCAATTATCCAAAAAATGAAGGTGTCATTAGAACCAAACAACCGATTTAGGGAGTATCTAAATATTTGTTTAATTACTTGTTAAAACCTAAAAAATATGCATTATGAAAATCAAAACTATTTTACATAACATTAATATAGAGCTAGGATGTAGTTAGATATTTTTATAATTGAGTATAGGAGATCAAACTAAATATTTACAAAATTTACCGAGTTTTTGTAGGGGTTAGTCCACTGATTATGAGATAATTTTTGAAAATTTTCACATACTTGTTTTAATGCATAGTAGTATCCAATATAGATATAGAAACTTGATGAAAGAGGTTTCAAGTTCTAATTGTCCTCAATTATCCAAAAAATTAAGGTGTCATTAGAACCATACAACCGATTTAGGGAGTATCTAAATATTTGTTAAATTACTCGTTAAAAACTAAGAAATATGCATTATGAACATCAAAACTAAATTACATAACATTAATATAGAGTTAGAATGTAGTTAGATATTTTTCTAATTGAGTATAGGAGATCAAACTAAATATTTACAAAATTTACCGAGTTTTTGTAGGGGTTAGTCCACTGATTATGAGATAATTTTTGAAAATTTTCACATACTTGTTTTAATGCATAGTAGTATCCAATATAGATATAGAAACTTGATGAAAGAGGTTTCAAGTTCTAATTGTCCTCAATTATCCAAAAAATTAAGGTGTCATTAGAACCATACAACCGATTTAGGGGTATCTAAATATTTGTTAAATTACTTGTTAAAAACTAAGAAATATGCATTATGAACATCAAACCTATATTACTGAACATTAATATACAGTTAGGATGTAGTTAGGTATTTTTTATAATGGAGTATAGGAGATCAAACTAAATATTTACAAAATTTACCGAGTTTTCATAGGGGTTAGTCCACTGATTATGAGATAATTTTTGAAAATTTTCACATACTTGTTTTAATGCATAATAGTATAAATTATAGATATAGAAACTTTATGAAAGAGGTTTCGGCCTCTAATTGTCCTTAGTTATTCAAAAAATGAAGGTGTCATTAGAACCAAACAACCGATTTAGGGAGTATCTAAATATTTGTTAAATTACTAGGTAAAAACTAAGAAATATGCATTATGAACATCAAAACTAAATTACATAACATTAATATAGAGTTAGGATGTAGTTAGATATTTTTATAATTGAGTATAAGAGATCAAACTAAATATTTACAAAATTTACCGAGTTTTCGTAGGGGTTAGTCCAGTGATTTTGAGATAATTTTTGAAAATTTTCACGTACTTGTTTTAATGCATAGTAGTATCCATTATAGATATAGAAACTTGATGAAAGAGGTTTCGGTCCCTAATTGTCCTTAGTTATTCATAAAATGAAGGTGTCATTAGAACCATACAACCGATTTTGGGAGTATCTAAATATTTGTTAAATTACTCGTTAAAAACTAAGAAATATGCATTATGAACATCAAAACTAAATTACATAACATTAATATAGAGTTAGGATGTAGTTAGATATTTTTATAATTGAGTATAGGAGATCAAACTAAATATTTAAAAAATTTACCGAGTTTTCGTAGGGGTTAGTCCACTGATTATGAGATAATTTTTGAAAATTTTCACGTACTTGTTTTAATGCCTAGTAGTATCCATCATAGATATAGAAACTTGATAAAATAGGTTTCGACTTCTAATTGTCCTCAATTATCCAAAAAATGAAGGTGTCATTAGAACCAAACAACCGATTTAGGGAGTATCTAAATATTTGTTAAATTACTTGTTAAAAACTAAAACATATGCATTATGAACATCAAAACTATTTTACATAACATTAATATAGAGTTAGGATGTAGTTAGATATTTTTATAATTGAGTATAGGAGATCAAACTAAATATTTACAAAATTTACCGAGTTTTCGTAGGGGTAAGTCCACTGATTATGAGATAATTTTGAAAATTTTCACGTAATTATTTTAATGCATAGTCGTATCCACTATAGATATAGAAACTTGATTAAAGAGGTTTTGATTTTTAACTGTTCTCGGTTATCCAAAAAATGAAGGTGTCATTAGAACCATACAACCGATTTAGAGAGTATCGAAATATTTGTTAAATTACTTGTTAAAAACTAAAAATATGCATTAAGAACATCAAAAATATTTTACATAACATTAATAAAGAGTATGGATGTAGTTAGATATTTTTATAACGGAGTATAGGAGATCAAACAAGATATTTTTATTAAGTTTCTATGTCCACTGATTACATGATAATTTTGAAAATTTTCACGTACTTATTTTAATGCATAGTCGTATCCAGTATAGATATAGAAACTTAATAAAAGAGGTTTTGACTTCTAATTGTCCTTAGTTATCCAAAAAATGAAGGTGTCATTATAACCATACAACCGATTTAGGGAGTATCTAAATATTTGTTAAATTACTTGTTAAAAACTAAGAAATATGCATTATGAACATCAAAACTATTTTACATAACATTAATATAGAGTTAGGATGTAGTTAGATATTTTTATAATGGAGTATAGGAGATCAAACTAAATATTTACAAAATTTACCGAGTTTTCGTAGGGGTAAGTCCACTGATTATGAGATAATTTTTGAAAATTTTCACGTACTTGTTTTAATGCATAGTAGTATCCAATATAGATATAGAAACTTGATGAAAGAGGTTTCGAGTTCTAATTGTCCTCAATTATCCAAAAAATGAAGGTGTCATTAGAACCATACAACCGATTTAGGGGTATCTAAATATTTGTTAAAGTACTTGTTAAAAACTAAGAAATATGCATTATGAACAACAAAACTATTTTACATAACATTAATATAGAGTTAGGATGTAGTTAGATATTTTTATAATAGAGTATAGGAGATCAAACTAAATATTTACAAAATTTACCGAGTTTTCGTAGGGGTTAGTCCACTGATTATGAGATAATTTTTGAAAATTTTCACGTACTTGTTTTAATTCATAATAGTATCCATTATATATATAGAAACTTGACGAAAAAGGTTTCGGCCTCTAATTGTCCTTAGTTATTCAAAAAATGAAGGTGTCATTAGAACCAAACAACCGATTTATGGAATATCAAAGTATTTGTTAAATTACTTGTTGAAAAATAAGAAATATACATTATGAACATCAAAACTATTTTACATAACATTAATATAGAGTTAGGATGTAGTTAGATATTTTTATAATGGAGTATAGGAGATCAAACTAAATATTTACAAAATTTACCGAGGTTTCGTAGGGGTAAGTCCACTGATTATGAGATAATTTTTGAAAATTTTCACGTATTTTTTTTAAGGCATAGTAGTATCTATTATATATATAGAAACTTGATGAAAGAGGTTTCGGTCCCTAATTGTCCTTAGTTATTCAAAAAATGAAGGTGTCATTAGAACCAAACAACCGATTTTGGGTGTATCTAAATATTTGTTAAATTACTTGTTAAAAACTAAAAAATATGCATTATGAACATCAAAACTATTTTACATAACATTAATATAGAGCTAGGATGTAGTTAGATATTTTTATAATTGAGTATAGGAGATCAAACTAAATATTTACAAAATTTACCGAGTTTTCGTAAGGGTTAGTACACTGATTATGAGATAATTTTTGAAAATTTTCACATACTTGTTTTAATGCATAGTAGTATCCAATATAGATATAGAAACTTGATGAAAGAGGTTTCGAGTTCTAATTGTCCTCAATTATCCAAAAAATTAAAGTGTCATTAGAACCATACAACCGATTTAGGGGAATCTAAATATTTGTTAAATTACTTGTTAAAAACTAAGAAATATGCATTATGAACATCAAAACTATATTACTGAACATTAATATAGAGTTAGGATGTAGTTAGGTATTTTTTATAATGGAGTATAGGAGATCAAACTAAATATTTACAAAATTTACCGAGTTTTCATAGGGGTTAGTCCACTGATTATGAGATAATTTTTGAAAATTTTCACATACTTGTTTTAATGCATAATAATATGAATTATAGATATAGAAACTTGATGAAAGAGGTTTCGGCCTCTAATTGTCCTTAGTTATTCAAAAAATGAAGGTGTCATTAGAACCAAACAACCGATTTAGGGAGTATCTAAATATTTGTTAAATTACTCGTTAAAAACTAAGAAATATGCATTATGAACATCAAAACTAAATTACATAACATTAATATAGAGTTAGGATGTAGTTAGATATTTTTATAATTGAGTATAAGAGATCAAACTAAATATTTACAAAATTTACCGAGTTTTCGTAGGGGTTAGTCCAGTGATTATGAGATAATTTTTGAAAATTTTCACGTACTTGTTTTAATGCATAGTAGTATCCATTATAGATATAGAAACTTGATGAAAGAGGTTTCGGTCCCTAATTGTCCTTAGTTATTCATAAAATGAAGGTGTCATTAGAACCATACAACCGATTTAGGGAGTATCTAAATATTTGTTAAATTACTCGTTAAAAACTAAGAAATATGCATTATGAACATCAAAACTAAATTACATAACATTAATATAGAGTTAGGATGTAGTTAGATATTTTTATAATTGAGTATAGGAGATCAAACTAAATATTTACAAAATTTACCGAGTTTTCGTAGGGGTTAGTCCACTGATTATGAGATATTTTTTGAAAATTTTCACGTACTTGTTTTAATGCATAGTAGTATCCATTATAGATATAGAAACTTGATAAAAGAGGTTTCGATTTCTAATTGTCCTCAATTATCCAAAAAATGAAGGTGTCATTAGAACCAAACAACCGATTTAGGGAGTATCTAAATATTTGTTTAATTACTTGTTAAAAACTAAAAAATATGCATTATGAAAATCAAAACTATTTTACATAACATTAATATAGAGCTAGGATGTAGTTAGATATTTTTATAATTGAGTATAGGAGATCAAACTAAATATTTACAAAATTTACCGAGTTTTTGTAGGGGTTAGTCCACTGATTATGAGATAATTTTTGAAAATTTTCACATACTTATTTTAATGCATAGTAGTATCCAATATAGATATAGAAACTTGATGAAAGAGGTTTCAAGTTCTAATTGTCCTCAATTATCCAAAAAATTAAGGTGTCATTAGAACCATACAACCGATTTAGGGGTATCTAAATATTTGTTAAATTACTTGTTAAAAACTAAGAAATATGCATTATGAACATCAAACCTATATTACTGAATATTAATATAGAGTTAGGATGTAGTTAGGTATTTTTTATAATGGAGTATAGGAGATCAAACTAAATATTTACAAAATTTACCGAGTTTTCATAGGGGTGTCCACTGATTATGAGATAATTTTTGAAAATTTTCACATACTTGTTTTAATGCATAATAGTATAAATTATAGATATAGAAACTTGATGAAAGAGGTTTCGGCCTCTAATTGTCCTTAGTTATTCAAAAAATGAAGGTGTCATTAGAACCAAACAACCGATTTAGGGAGTATCTAAATATTTGTTAAATTACTAGGTAAAAACTAAGAAATATGCATTATGAACATCAAAACTAAATTACATAACATTAATATAGAGTTAGGATGTAGTTAGATATTTTTATAATTGAGTATAAGAGATCAAACTAAATATTTACAAAATTTACCGAGTTTTCGTAGGGGTTAGTCCAGTGATTATGAGATAATTTTTGAAAATTTTCACGTACTTGTTTTAATGCATAGTAGTATCCATTATAGATATAGAAACTTGATGAAAGAGGTTTCGGTCCCTAATTGTCCTTAGTTATTCATAAAATGAAGGTGTCATTAGAACCATACAACCGATTTAGGGAGTATCTAAATATTTGTTAAATTACTCGTTAAAAACTAAGAAATATGCATTATTAACATAAAAACTAAATTACATAACATTAATATAGAGTTAGGATGTAGTTAGATATTTTTATAATTGAGTATAGGAGATCAAACTAAATATTTACAAAATTTACCGAGTTTTCGTAGGGGTTAGTCCACTGATTATGAGATAATTTTTGAAAATTTTCACGTACTTGTTTTAATGCATAGTAGTATCCATCATAGATATAGAAACTTGATAAAATAGGTTTCGGCTTCTAATTGTCCTCAATTATCCAAAAAATGAAGGTGTCATTAGAACCAAACAACCGATTTAGGGAGTATCTAAATATTTGTTAAATTACTTGTTAAAAACTAAAAAATATGCATTATGAACATCAAAACTATTTTACATAACATTAATATAGAGTTAGGATGTAGTTAGATATTTTTATAATTGAGTATAGGAGATCAAACTAAATATTTACAAAATTTACCGAGTTTTCGTAGGGGTAAGTCCACTGATTATGAGATAATTTTGAAAATTTTCATGTAATTATTTTAATGCATAGTCGTATCCACTATAGATATAGAAACTTGATTAAAGAGGTTTTGATTTCTAACTGTTCTCGGTTATCCAAAAAATGAAGGTGTCATTAGAACCATACAACCGATTTAGAGAGTATCGAAATATTTGTTAAATTACTTGTTAAAAACTAAAAATATGCATTAAGAACATCAAAAATATTTTAAATAACATTAATAAAGAGTATGGATGTAGTTAGATATTTTTATAACGGAGTATAGGAGATCAAACAAAATATTTACAAAATTTACCGAGTTTTCGTAGGGGTTAGTCCACTGATTACATGATAATTTTGAAAATTTTCACGTACTTATTTTAATGCATAGTCGTATCCAGTATAGATATAGAAACTTAATAAAATAGGTTTTGACTTCTAATTGTCCTTAGTTATCCAAAAAAATGAAGGTGTCATTATAACCATTCAACCGATTTAGAGAGTATCTAAATATTTGTTAAATTACTTGTTAAAAACTAAGAAATATGCATTATGAACATCAAAACTATTTTACATAACATTAATATAGAGTTAGGATGTAGTTAGATATTTTTATAATGGAGTATAGGAGATCAAACTAAATATTTACAAAATTTACCGAGTTTTCGTAGGGGTAAGTCCACTGATTATGAGATAATTTTTGAAAATTTTCACGTACTTGTTTTAATGCATAGTAGTATCCAATATAGATATAGAAACTTGATGAAAGAGGTTTCGAGTTCTAATTGTCCTCAATTATCCAAAAAATGAAGGTGTCATTAGAACCATACAACCGATTTAGGGGTATCTAAATATTTGTTAAAGTACTTGTTAAAAACTAAGAAATATGCATTATGAACAACAAAACTATTTTACATAACATTAATATAGAGTTAGGATGTAGTTAGATATTTTTATAATAGAGTATAGGAGATCAAACTAAATATTTACAAAATTTACCGAGTTTTCGTAGGGGTAAGTCCACTGATTATGAGATAATTTTTGAAAATTTTCACGTACTTGTTTTAATTCATAATAGTATCCATTATATATATAGAAACTTGACGAAAAAGGTTTCGGCCTCTAATTGTCCTTAGTTATTCAAAAAATGAAGGTGTCATTAGAACCAAACAACCGATTTATGGAATATCAAAGTATTTGTTAAATTACTTGTTGAAAAATAAAAAATATACATTATGAACATCAAAACTATTTTACATAACATTAATATAGAGTTAGGATGTAGTTAGATATTTTTATAATGGAGTATAGGAGATCAAACTAAATATTTACAAAATTTACCGAGTTTTCGTAGGGGTAAGTCCACTGATTATGAGATAATTTTTGAAAATTTTCACGTGTTTTTTTTAATGCATAGTAGTATCTATTATATATATAGAAACTTGATGAAAGAGGTTTCGGTCCCTAATTGTCCTTAGTTATTCAAAACATGAAGGTGTCATTAGAACCAAACAACCGATTTTGGGTGTATCTAAATATTTGTTAAATTACTTGTTAAAAACTAAAAAATATGCATTATGAACATCAAAACTATTTTACATAACATTAATATAGAGCTAGGATGTAGTTAGATATTTTTATAATTGAGTATAGGAGATCAAACTAAATATTTACAAAATTTACCGAGTTTTCGTAAGGGTTAGTACACTGATTATGAGATAATTTTTGAAAATTTTCACATACTTGTTTTAATGCATAGTAGTATCCAATATAGATATAGAAACTTGATGAAAGAGGTTTCGAGTTCTAATTGTCCTCAATTATCCAAAAAATTAAGGTGTCATTAGAACCATACAACCGATTTAGGGGAATCTAAATATTTGTTAAATTACTTGTTAAAAACTAAGAAATATGCATTATGAACATCAAAACTATATTACTGAACATTAATATAGAGTTAGGATGTAGTTAGGTATTTTTTATAATGGAGTATAGGAGATCAAACTAAATATTTACAAAATTTACCGAGTTTTCATAGGGGTTAGTCCACTGATTATGAGATAATTTTTGAAAATTTTCACATACTTGTTTTAAAGCATAATAATATAAATTATAGATATAGAAACTTGATGAAAGAGGTTTCGGCCTCTAATTGTCCTTAGTTATTCAAAAAATGAAGGTGTCATTAGAACCAAACAACCGATTTAGGGAGTATCTAAATATTTGTTAAATTACTCGTTAAAAACTAAGAAATATGCATTATGAACATCAAAACTAAATTACATAACATTAATATAGAGTTAGGATGTAGTTAGATATTTTTATAATTGAGTATAAGAGATCAAACTAAATATTTACAAAATTTACCGAGTTTTCGTAGGGGTTAGTCCAGTGATTATGAGATCATTTTTGAAAATTTTCACGTACTTGTTTTAATGCATAGTAGTATCCATTATAGATATAGAAACTTGATGAAAGAGGTTTCGGTCCCTAATTGTCCTTAGTTATTCATAAAATGAAGGTGTCATTAGAACCATACAACCGATTTAGGGAGTATCTAAATATTTGTTAAATTACTCGTTAAAAACTAAGAAATATGCATTATGAACATCAAAACTAAATTACATAACATTAATATAGAGTTAGGATGTAGTTAGATATTTTTATAATTGAGTATAGGAGATCAAACTAAATATTTACAAAATTTACCGAGTTTTCGTAGGGGTTAGTCCACTGATTATGAGATATTTTTTGAAAATTTTCACGTACTTGTTTTAATGCATAGTAGTATCCATTATAGATATAGAAACTTGATAAAAGAGGTTTCGAATTCTAATTGTCCTCAATTATCCAAAAAATGAAGGTGTCATTAGAACCAAACAACCGATTTAGGGAGTATCTAAATATTTGTTTAATTACTTGTTAAAAACTAAAAAATATGCATTATGAAAATCAAAACTATTTTACATAACATTAATATAGAGCTAGGATGTAGTTAGATATTTTTATAATTGAGTATAGGAGATCAAACTAAATATTTACAAAATTTACCGAGTTTTTGTAGGGGTTAGTCCACTGATTATGAGATAATTTTTGAAAATTTTCACATACTTGTTTTAATGCATAGTAGTATCCAATATAGATATAGAAACTTGATGAAAGAGGTTTCAAGTTCTAATTGTCCTCAATTATCCAAAAAATTAAGGTGTCATTAGAACCATACAACCGATTTAGGGAGTATCTAAATATTTGTTAAATTACTCGTTAAAAACTAAGAAATATGCATTATGAACATCAAAACTAAATTACATAACATTAATATAGAGTTAGGATGTAGTTAGATATTTTTCTAATTGAGTATAGGAGATCAAACTAAATATTTACAAAATTTACCGAGTTTTTGTAGGGGTTAGTCCACTGATTATGAGATAATTTTTGAAAATTTTCACATACTTGTTTTAATGCATAGTAGTATCCAATATAGATATAGAAACTTGATGAAAGAGGTTTCAAGTTCTAATTGTCCTCAATTATCCAAAAAATTAAGGTGTCATTAGAACCATACAACCGATTTAGGGGTATCTAAATATTTGTTAAATTACTTGTTAAAAACTAAGAAATATGCATTATGAACATCAAACCTATATTACTGAACATTAATATAGAGTTAGGATGTAGTTAGGTATTTTTTATAATGGAGTATAGGAGATCAAACTAAATATTTACAAAATTTACCGAGTTTTCATAGGGGTTAGTCCACTGATTATGAGATAATTTTTGAAAATTTTCACATACTTGTTTTAATGCATAATAGTATAAATTATAGATATAGAAACTTGATGAAAGAGGTTTCGGCCTCTAATTGTCCTTAGTTATTCAAAAAATGAAGGTGTCATTAGAACCAAACAACCGATTTAGGGAGTATCTAAATATTTGTTAAATTACTAGGTAAAAACTAAGAAATATGCATTATGAACATCAAAACTAAATTACATAACATTAATATAGAGTTAGGATGTAGTTAGATATTTTTATAATTGAGTATAAGAGATCAAACTAAATATTTACAAAATTTACCGAGTTTTCGTAGGGGTTAGTCCAGTGATTATGAGATAATTTTTGAAAATTTTCACGTACTTGTTTTAATGCATAGTAGTATCCATTATAGATATAGAAACTTGATGAAAGAGGTTTCGGTCCCTAATTGTCCTTAGTTATTCATAAAATGAAGGTGTCATTAGAACCATACAACCGCTTTTGGGAGTATCTAAATATTTGTTTAATTACTTATTAAAAACTAAAAAATATGCATTATGAAAATCAAAACTATTTTACATAACATTAATATAGAGCTAGGATGTAGTTAGATATTTTTATAATTGAGTATAGGAGATCAAACTAAATATTTACAAAATTTACCGAGTTTTCGTAGGGGTTAGTCCACTGATTATGAGATATTTTTTGAAAATTTTCACGTACTTGTTTTAATGCATAGTAGTATCCATTATAGATATAGAAACTTGATAAAAGAGGTTTCGAATTCTAATTGTCCTCAATTATCCAAAAAATGAAGGTGTCATTAGAACCAAACAACCGATTTAGGGAGTATCTAAATATTTGTTTAATTACTTGTTAAAAACTAAAAAATATGCATTATGAACATCAAAACTAAATTACATAACATTAATATAGAGTTAGGATGTAGTTAGATATTTTTATAATTGAGTATAAGAGATCAAACTAAATATTTACAAAATTTACCGAGTTTTCGTAAGGGTTAGTCCAGTGATTATGAGATAATTTTTGAAAATTTTCACGTACTTGTTTTAATGCATAGTAGTATCCATTATAGATATAGAAACTTGATGAAAGAGGTTTCGGTCCCTAATTGTCCTTAGTTATTCATAAAATGAAGGTGTCATTAGAACCATACAACCGATTTTGGGAGTATCTAAATATTTGTTAAATTACTCGTTAAAAACTAAGAAATATGCATTATGAACATCAAAACTAAATTACATAACATTAATATAGAGTTAGGATGTAGTTAGATATTTTTATAATTGAGTATAGGAGATCAAACTAAATATTTACAAAATTTACCGAGTTTTCGTAGGGGTTAGTCCACTGATTATGAGATATTTTTTGAAAATTTTCACGTACTTGTTTTAATGCATAGTAGTATCCATTATAGATATAGAAACTTGATAAAAGAGGTTTCGAATTCTAATTGTCCTCAATTATCCAAAAAATGAAGGTGTCATTAGAACCAAACAACCGATTTAGGGAGTATCTAAATATTTGTTTAATTACTTGTTAAAAACTAAAAAATATGCATTATGAAAATCAAAACTATTTTACATAACATTAATATAGAGCTAGGATGTAGTTAGATATTTTTATAATTGAGTATAGGAGATCAAACTAAATATTTACAAAATTTACCGAGTTTTTGTAGGGGTTAGTCCACTGATTATGAGATAATTTTTGAAAATTTTCACATACTTGTTTTAATGCATAGTAGTATCCAATATAGATATAGAAACTTGATGAAAGAGGTTTCAAGTTCTAATTGTCCTCAATTATCCAAAAAATTAAGGTGTCATTAGAACCATACAACCGATTTAGGGAGTATCTAAATATTTGTTAAATTACTCGTTAAAAACTAAGAAATATGCATTATGAACATCAAAACTAAATTACATAACATTAATATAGAGTTAGGATGTAGTTAGATATTTTTCTAATTGAGTATAGGAGATCAAACTAAATATTTACAAAATTTACAGAGTTTTTGTAGGGGTTAGTCCACTGATTATGAGATAATTTTTGAAAATATTCACATACTTGTTTTAATGCATAGTAGTATCCAATATAGATATAGAAAATTGATGAAAGAGGTTTCAAGTTCTAATTGTCCTCAATTATCCAAAAAATTAAGGTGTCATTAGAACCATACAACCGATTTAGGGAGTATCTAAATATTTGTTAAATTACTCGTTAAAAACTAAGAAATATGCATTATGAACATCAAAACTAAATTACATAACATTAATATAGAGTTAGGATGTAGTTAGATATTTTTCTAATTGAGTATAGGAGATCAAACTAAATATTTACAAAATTTACCAAGTTTTTGTAGGGGTTAGTCCACTGATTATGAGATAATTTTTGAAAATTTTCACATACTTGTTTTAATGCATAGTAGTATCCAATATAGATATAGAAACTTGATGAAAGAGGTTTCAAGTTCTAATTGTCCTCAATTATCCAAAAAATTAAGGTGTCATTAGAACCATACAACCGATTTAGGGAGTATCTAAATATTTGTTAAATTACTCGTTAAAAACTAAGAAATATGCATTATGAACATCAAAACTAAATTACATAACATTAATATAGAGTTAGGATGTAGTTAGATATTTTTCTAATTGAGTATAGGAGATCAAACTAAATATTTACAAAATTTACCGAGTTTTTGTAGGGGTTAGTCCACTGATTATGAGATAATTTTTGAAAATTTTCACATACTTGTTTTAATGCATAGTAGTATCCAATATAGATATAGAAACTTGATGAAAGAGGTTTCAAGTTCTAATTGTCCTCAATTATCCAAAAAATTAAGGTGTCATTAGAACCATACAACCGATTTAGGGGTATCTAAATATTTGTTAAATTACTTGTTAAAAACTAAGAAATATGCATTATGAACATCAAACCTATATTACTGAACATTAATATAGAGTTAGGATGTAGTTAGGTATTTTTTATAATGGAGTATAGGAGATCAAACTAAATATTTACAAAATTTACCGAGTTTTCATAGGGGTTAGTCCACTGATTATGAGATAATTTTTGAAAATTTTCACATACTTGTTTTAATGCATAATAGTATAAATTATAGATATAGAAACTTGATGAAAGAGGTTTCGGCCTCTAATTGTCCTTAGTTATTCAAAAAATGAAGGTGTCATTAGAACCAAACAACCGATTTAGGGAGTATCTAAATATTTGTTAAATTACTAGGTAAAAACTAAGAAATATGCATTATGAACATCAAAACTAAATTACATAACATTAATATAGAGTTAGGATGTAGTTAGATATTTTTATAATTGAGTATAAGAGATCAAACTAAATATTTACAAAATTTACCGAGTTTTCGTAGGGGTTAGTCCAGTGATTATGAGATAATTTTTGAAAATTTTCACGTACTTGTTTTAATGCATAGTAGTATCCATTATAGATATAGAAACTTGATGAAAGAGGTTTCGGTCCCTAATTGTCCTTAGTTATTCATAAAATGAAGGTGTCATTAGAACCATACAACCGATTTTGGGAGTATCTAAATATTTGTTAAATTACTCGTTAAAAACTAAGAAATATGCATTATGAACATCAAAACTAAATTACATAACATTAATATAGAGTTAGGATGTAGTTAGATATTTTTATAATTGAGTATAGGAGATCAAACTAAATATTTACAAAATTTACCGAGTTTTCATAGGGGTTAGTCCACTGATTATGAGATATTTTTTGAAAATTTTCACGTACTTGTTTTAATGCATAGTAGTATCCATTATAGATATAGAAACTTGATAAAAGAGGTTTCGAATTCTAATTGTCCTCAATTATCCAAAAAATGAAGGTGTCATTAGAACCAAACAACCGATTTAGGGAGTATCTAAATATTTGTTTAATTACTTATTAAAAACTAAAAAATATGCATTATGAAAATCAAAACTATTTTACATAACATTAATATAGAGCTAGGATGTAGTTAGATATTTTTATAATTGAGTATAGGAGATCAAACTAAATATTTACAAAATTTACCGAGTTTTCGTAGGGGTTAGTCCACTGATTATGAGATATTTTTTGAAAATTTTCACGTACTTGTTTTAATGCATAGTAGTATCCATTATAGATATAGAAACTTGATAAAAGAGGTTTCGAATTCTAATTGTCCTCAATTATCCAAAAAATGAAGGTGTCATTAGAACCAAACAACCGATTTAGGGAGTATCTAAATATTTGTTTAATTACTTGTTAAAAACTAAAAAATATGCATTATGAACATCAAAACTAAATTACATAACATTAATATAGAGTTAGGATGTAGTTAGATATTTTTATAATTGAGTATAAGAGATCAAACTAAATATTTACAAAATTTACCGAGTTTTCGTAAGGGTTAGTCCAGTGATTATGAGATAATTTTTGAAAATTTTCACGTACTTGTTTTAATGCATAGTAGTATCCATTATAGATATAGAAACTTGATGAAAGAGGTTTCGGTCCCTAATTGTCCTTAGTTATTCATAAAATGAAGGTGTCATTAGAACCATACAACCGATTTTGGGAGTATCTAAATATTTGTTAAATTACTCGTTAAAAACTAAGAAATATGCATTATGAACATCAAAACTAAATTACATAACATTAATATAGAGTTAGGATGTAGTTAGATATTTTTATAATTGAGTATAGGAGATCAAACTAAATATTTACAAAATTTACCGAGTTTTCGTAGGGGTTAGTCCACTGATTATGAGATATTTTTTGAAAATTTTCACGTACTTGTTTTAATGCATAGTAGTATCCATTATAGATATAGAAACTTGATAAAAGAGGTTTCGAATTCTAATTGTCCTCAATTATCCAAAAAATGAAGGTGTCATTAGAACCAAACAACCGATTTAGGGAGTATCTAAATATTTGTTTAATTACTTGTTAAAAACTAAAAAATATGCATTATGAAAATCAAAACTATTTTACATAACATTAATATAGAGCTAGGATGTAGTTAGATATTTTTATAATTGAGTATAGGAGATCAAACTAAATATTTACAAAATTTACCGAGTTTTTGTAGGGGTTAGTCCACTGATTATGAGATAATTTTTGAAAATTTTCACATACTTGTTTTAATGCATAGTAGTATCCAATATAGATATAGAAACTTGATGAAAGAGGTTTCAAGTTCTAATTGTCCTCAATTATCCAAAAAATTAAGGTGTCATTAGAACCATACAACCGATTTAGGGAGTATCTAAATATTTGTTAAATTACTCGTTAAAAACTAAGAAATATGCATTATGAACATCAAAACTAAATTACATAACATTAATATAGAGTTAGGATGTAGTTAGATATTTTTCTAATTGAGTATAGGAGATCAAACTAAATATTTACAAAATTTACCGAGTTTTTGTAGGGGTTAGTCCACTGATTATGAGATAATTTTTGAAAATATTCACATACTTGTTTTAATGCATAGTAGTATCCAATATAGATATAGAAAATTGATGAAAGAGGTTTCAAGTTCTAATTGTCCTCAATTATCCAAAAAATTAAGGTGTCATTAGAACCATACAACCGATTTAGGGAGTATCTAAATATTTGTTAAATTACTCGTTAAAAACTAAGAAATATGCATTATGAACATCAAAACTAAATTACATAACATTAATATAGAGTTAGGATGTAGTTAGATATTTTTCTAATTGAGTATAGGAGATCAAACTAAATATTTACAAAATTTACCAAGTTTTTGTAGGGGTTAGTCCACTGATTATGAGATAATTTTTGAAAATTTTCACATACTTGTTTTAATGCATAGTAGTATCCAATATAGATATAGAAACTTGATGAAAGAGGTTTCAAGTTCTAATTGTCCTCAATTATCCAAAAAATTAAGGTGTCATTAGAACCATACAACCGATTTAGGGAGTATCTAAATATTTGTTAAATTACTCGTTAAAAACTAAGAAATATGCATTATGAACATCAAAACTAAATTACATAACATTAATATAGAGTTAGGATGTAGTTAGATATTTTTCTAATTGAGTATAGGAGATCAAACTAAATATTTACAAAATTTACCGAGTTTTTGTAGGGGTTAGTCCACTGATTATGAGATAATTTTTGAAAATTTTCACATACTTGTTTTAATGCATAGTAGTATCCAATATAGATATAGAAACTTGATGAAAGAGGTTTCAAGTTCTAATTGTCCTCAATTATCCAAAAAATTAAGGTGTCATTAGAACCATACAACCGATTTAGGGGTATCTAAATATTTGTTAAATTACTTGTTAAAAACTAAGAAATATGCATTATGAACATCAAACCTATATTACTGAACATTAATATAGAGTTAGGATGTAGTTAGGTATTTTTTATAATGGAGTATAGGAGATCAAACTAAATATTTACAAAATTTACCGAGTTTTCATAGGGGTTATGAGATAATTTTTGAAAATTTTCACATACTTGTTTTAATGCATAATAGTATAAATTATAGATATAGAAACTTGATGAAAGAGGTTTCGGCCTCTAATTGTCCTTAGTTATTCAAAAAATGAAGGTGTCATTAGAACCAAACAACCGATTTAGGGAGTATCTAAATATTTGTTAAATTACTAGGTAAAAACTAAGAAATATGCATTATGAACATCAAAACTAAATTACATAACATTAATATAGAGTTAGGATGTAGTTAGATATTTTTATAATTGAGTATAAGAGATCAAACTAAATATTTACAAAATTTACCGAGTTTTCGTAGGGGTTAGTCCAGTGATTATGAGATAATTTTTGAAAATTTTCACGTACTTGTTTTAATGCATAGTAGTATCCATTATAGATATAGAAACTTGATGAAAGAGGTTTCGGTCCCTAATTGTCCTTAGTTATTCATAAAATGAAGGTGTCATTAGAACCATACAACCGATTTTGGGAGTATCTAAATATTTGTTAAATTACTCGTTAAAAACTAAGAAATATGCATTATGAACATCAAAACTAAATTACATAACATTAATATAGAGTTAGGATGTAGTTAGATATTTTTATAATTGAGTATAGGAGATCAAACTAAATATTTACAAAATTTACCGAGTTTTCATAGGGGTTAGTCCACTGATTATGAGATATTTTTTGAAAATTTTCACGTACTTGTTTTAATGCATAGTAGTATCCATTATAGATATAGAAACTTGATAAAAGAGGTTTCGAATTCTAATTGTCCTCAATTATCCAAAAAATGAAGGTGTCATTAGAACCAAACAACCGATTTAGGGAGTATCTAAATATTTGTTTAATTACTTATTAAAAACTAAAAAATATGCATTATGAAAATCAAAACTATTTTACATAACATTAATATAGAGCTAGGATGTAGTTAGGTATTTTTTATAATGGAGTATAGGAGATCAAACTAAATATTTACAAAATTTACCGAGTTTTCATAGGGGTTAGTCCACTGATTATGAGATAATTTTTGAAAATTTTCACATACTTGTTTTAATGCATAATAGTATAAATTATAGATATAGAAACTTGATGAAAGAGGTTTCGGCCTCTAATTGTCCTTAGTTATTCAAAAAATGAAGGTGTCATTAGAACCAAACAACCGATTTAGGGAGTATCTAAATATTTGTTAAATTACTAGGTAAAAACTAAGAAATATGCATTATGAACATCAAAACTAAATTACATAACATTAATATAGAGTTAGGATGTAGTTAGATATTTTTATAATTGAGTATAAGAGATCAAACTAAATATTTACAAAATTTACCGAGTTTTCGTAGGGGTTAGTCCAGTGATTATGAGATAATTTTTGAAAATTTTCACGTACTTGTTTTAATGCATAGTAGTATCCATTATAGATATAGAAACTTGATGAAAGAGGTTTCGGTCCCTAATTGTCCTTAGTTATTCATAAAATGAAGGTGTCATTAGAACCATACAACCGCTTTTGGGAGTATCTAAATATTTGTTAAATTACTCGTTAAAAACTAAGAAATATGCATTATGAACATCAAAACTAAATTACATAACATTAATATAGAGTTAGGATGTAGTTAGATATTTTTATAATTGAGTATAGGAGATCAAACTAAATATTTACAAAATTTACCGAGTTTTCGTAGGGGTTAGTCCACTGATTATGAGATATTTTTTGAAAATTTTCACGTACTTGTTTTAATGCATAGTAGTATCCATTATAGATATAGAAACTTGATGAAAGAGGTTTCAAGTTCTAATTGTCCTCAATTATCCAAAAAATTAAGGTGTCATTAGAACCATACAACCGATTTAGGGGTATCTAAATATTTGTTAAATTACTTGTTAAAAACTAAGAAATATGCATTATGAACATCAAACCTATATTACTGAACATTAATATAGAGTTAGGATGTAGTTAGGTATTTTTTATAATGGAGTATAGGAGATCAAACTAAATATTTACAAAATTTACCGAGTTTTCATAGGGGTTATGAGATAATTTTTGAAAATTTTCACATACTTGTTTTAATGCATAATAGTATAAATTATAGATATAGAAACTTGATGAAAGAGGTTTCGGCCTCTAATTGTCCTTAGTTATTCAAAAAATGAAGGTGTCATTAGAACCAAACAACCGATTTAGGGAGTATCTAAATATTTGTTAAATTACTAGGTAAAAACTAAGAAATATGCATTATGAACATCAAAACTAAATTACATAACATTAATATAGAGTTAGGATGTAGTTAGATATTTTTATAATTGAGTATAAGAGATCAAACTAAATATTTACAAAATTTACCGAGTTTTTGTAGGGGTTAGTCCACTGATTATGAGATAATTTTTGAAAATTTTCACATACTTGTTTTAATGCATAGTAGTATCCAATATAGATATAGAAACTTGATGAAAGAGGTTTCAAGTTCTAATTGTCCTCAATTATCCAAAAAATTAAGGTGTCATTAGAACCATACAACCGATTTAGGGGTATCTAAATATTTGTTAAATTACTTGTTAAAAACTAAGAAATATGCATTATGAACATCAAACCTATATTACTGAACATTAATATAGAGTTAGGATGTAGTTAGGTATTTTTTATAATGGAGTATAGGAGATCAAACTAAATATTTACAAAATTTACCGAGTTTTCATAGGGGTTATGAGATAATTTTTGAAAATTTTCACATACTTGTTTTAATGCATAATAGTATAAATTATAGATATAGAAACTTGATGAAAGAGGTTTCGGCCTCTAATTGTCCTTAGTTATTCAAAAAATGAAGGTGTCATTAGAACCAAACAACCGATTTAGGGAGTATCTAAATATTTGTTAAATTACTAGGTAAAAACTAAGAAATATGCATTATGAACATCAAAACTAAATTACATAACATTAATATAGAGTTAGGATGTAGTTAGATATTTTTATAATTGAGTATAAGAGATCAAACTAAATATTTACAAAATTTACCGAGTTTTCGTAGGGGTTAGTCCAGTGATTATGAGATAATTTTTGAAAATTTTCACGTACTTGTTTTAATGCATAGTAGTATCCATTATAGATATAGAAACTTGATGAAAGAGGTTTCGGTCCCTAATTGTCCTTAGTTATTCATAAAATGAAGGTGTCATTAGAACCATACAACCGATTTTGGGAGTATCTAAATATTTGTTAAATTACTCGTTAAAAACTAAGAAATATGCATTATGAACATCAAAACTAAATTACATAACATTAATATAGAGTTAGGATGTAGTTAGATATTTTTATAATTGAGTATAGGAGATCAAACTAAATATTTACAAAATTTACTGAGTTTTCATAGGGGTTAGTCCACTGATTATGAGATATTTTTTGAAAATTTTCACGTACTTGTTTTAATGCATAGTAGTATCCATTATAGATATAGAAACTTGATAAAAGAGGTTTCGAATTCTAATTGTCCTCAATTATCCAAAAAATGAAGGTGTCATTAGAACCAAACAACCGATTTAGGGAGTATCTAAATATTTGTTTAATTACTTATTAAAAACTAAAAAATATGCATTATGAAAATCAAAACTATTTTACATAACATTAATATAGAGCTAGGATGTAGTTAGATATTTTTATAATTGAGTATAGGAGATCAAACTAAATATTTACAAAATTTACCGAGTTTTTGTAGGGGTTAGTCCACTGATTATGAGATAATTTTTGAAAATTTTCACATACTTGTTTTAATGCATAGTAGTATCCAATATAGATATAGAAACTTGATGAAAGAGGTTTCAAGTTCTAATTGTCCTCAATTATCCAAAAAATTAAGGTGTCATTAGAACCATACAACCGATTTAGGGAGTATCTAAATATTTGTTAAATTACTCGTTAAAAACTAAGAAATATGCATTATGAACATCAAAACTAAATTACATAACATTAATATAGAGTTAGGATGTAGTTAGATATTTTTCTAATTGAGTATAGGAGATCAAACTAAATATTTACAAAATTTACCGAGTTTTTGTAGGGGTTAGTCCACTGATTATGAGATAATTTTTGAAAATTTTCACATACTTGTTTTAATGCATAGTAGTATCCAATATAGATATAGAAACTTGATGAAAGAGGTTTCAAGTTCTAATTGTCCTCAATTATCCAAAAAATTAAGGTGTCATTAGAACCATACAACCGATTTAGGGGTATCTAAATATTTGTTAAATTACTTGTTAAAAACTAAGAAATATGCATTATGAACATCAAACCTATATTACTGAACATTAATATAGAGTTAGGATGTAGTTAGGTATTTTTTATAATGGAGTATAGGAGATCAAACTAAATATTTACAAAATTTACCGAGTTTTCATAGGGGTTAGTCCACTGATTATGAGATAATTTTTGAAAATTTTCACATACTTGTTTTAATGCATAATAGTATAAATTATAGATATAGAAACTTGATGAAAGAGGTTTCGGCCTCTAATTGTCCTTAGTTATTCAAAAAATGAAGGTGTCATTAGAACCAAACAACCGATTTAGGGAGTATCTAAATATTTGTTAAATTACTAGGTAAAAACTAAGAAATATGCATTATGAACATCAAAACTAAATTACATAACATTAATATAGAGTTAGGATGTAGTTAGATATTTTTATAATTGAGTATAAGAGATCAAACTAAATATTTACAAAATTTACCGAGTTTTCGTAGGGGTTAGTCCAGTGATTATGAGATAATTTTTGAAAATTTTCACGTACTTGTTTTAATGCATAGTAGTATCCATTATAGATATAGAAACTTGATGAAAGAGGTTTCGGTCCCTAATTGTCCTTAGTTATTCATAAAATGAAGGTGTCATTAGAAACATACAACCGCTTTTGGGAGTATCTAAATATTTGTTAAATTACTCGTTAAAAACTAAGAAATATGCATTATGAACATCAAAACTAAATTACATAACATTAATATAGAGTTAGGATGTAGTTAGATATTTTTATAATTGAGTATAGGAGATCAAACTAAATATTTACAAAATTTACCGAGTTTTCGTAGGGGTTA
The DNA here is from genome assembly GCA_030180135.1 of Orychophragmus violaceus. NCBI lineage: Eukaryota > Viridiplantae > Streptophyta > Magnoliopsida > Brassicales > Brassicaceae > Orychophragmus > Orychophragmus violaceus. Next base: position 627,799 of record CM058231.1, on the reverse strand, counting down.
GTCCACTGATTATGAGATATTTTTTGAAAATTTTCACGTACTTGTTTTAATGCATAGTAGTATCCATTATAGATATAGAAACTTGATAAAAGAGGTTTCGAATTCTAATTGTCCTCAATTATCCAAAAAATGAAGGTGTCATTAGAACCAAACAACCGATTTAGGGAGTATCTAAATATTTGTTTAATTACTTGTTAAAACTAAAAAATATGCATTATGAACATCAAAACTAAATTACATAACATTAATATAGAGTTAGGATGTAGTTAGATATTTTTATAATTGAGTATAAGAGATCAAACTAAATATTTACAAAATTTACCGAGTTTTCGTAAGGGTTAGTCCAGTGATTATGAGATAATTTTTGAAAATTTTCACGTACTTGTTTTAATGCATAGTAGTATCCATTATAGATATAGAAACTTGATGAAAGAGGTTTCGGTCCCTAATTGTCCTTAGTTATTCATAAAATGAAGGTGTCATTAGAACCATACAACCGATTTTGGGAGTATCTAAATATTTGTTAAATTACTCGTTAAAAACTAAGAAATATGCATTATGAACATCAAAACTAAATTACATAACATTAATATAGAGTTAGGATGTAGTTAGATATTTTTATAATTGAGTATAGGAGATCAAACTAAATATTTACAAAATTTACCGAGTTTTCGTAGGGGTTAGTCCACTGATTATGAGATATTTTTTGAAAATTTTCACGTACTTGTTTTAATGCATAGTAGTATCCATTATAGATATAGAAACTTGATAAAAGAGGTTTCGAATTCTAATTGTCCTCAATTATCCAAAAAATGAAGGTGTCATTAGAACCAAACAACCGATTTAGGGAGTATCTAAATATTTGTTTAATTACTTGTTAAAAACTAAAAAATATGCATTATGAAAATCAAAACTATTTTACATAACATTAATATAGAGCTAGGATGTAGTTAGATATTTTTATAATTGAGTATAGGAGATCAAACTAAATATTTACAAAATTTACCGAGTTTTTGTAGGGGTTAGTCCACTGATTATGAGATAATTTTTGAAAATTTTCACATACTTGTTTTAATGCATAGTAGTATCCAATATAGATATAGAAACTTGATGAAAGAGGTTTCAAGTTCTAATTGTCCTCAATTATCCAAAAAATTAAGGTGTCATTAGAACCATACAACCGATTTAGGGAGTATCTAAATATTTGTTAAATTACTCGTTAAAAACTAAGAAATATGCATTATGAACATCAAAACTAAATTACATAACATTAATATAGAGTTAGGATGTAGTTAGATATTTTTCTAATTGAGTATAGGAGATCAAACTAAATATTTACAAAATTTACCGAGTTTTTGTAGGGGTTAGTCCACTGATTATGAGATAATTTTTGAAAATATTCACATACTTGTTTTAATGCATAGTAGTATCCAATATAGATATAGAAAATTGATGAAAGAGGTTTCAAGTTCTAATTGTCCTCAATTATCCAAAAAATTAAGGTGTCATTAGAACCATACAACCGATTTAGGGAGTATCTAAATATTTGTTAAATTACTCGTTAAAAACTAAGAAATATGCATTATGAACATCAAAACTAAATTACATAACATTAATATAGAGTTAGGATGTAGTTAGATATTTTTCTAATTGAGTATAGGAGATCAAACTAAATATTTACAAAATTTACCAAGTTTTTGTAGGGGTTAGTCCACTGATTATGAGATAATTTTTGAAAATTTTCACATACTTGTTTTAATGCATAGTAGTATCCAATATAGATATAGAAACTTGATGAAAGAGGTTTCAAGTTCTAATTGTCCTCAATTATCCAAAAAATTAAGGTGTCATTAGAACCATACAACCGATTTAGGGAGTATCTAAATATTTGTTAAATTACTCGTTAAAAACTAAGAAATATGCATTATGAACATCAAAACTAAATTACATAACATTAATATAGAGTTAGGATGTAGTTAGATATTTTTCTAATTGAGTATAGGAGATCAAACTAAATATTTACAAAATTTACCGAGTTTTTGTAGGGGTTAGTCCACTGATTATGAGATAATTTTTGAAAATTTTCACATACTTGTTTTAATGCATAGTAGTATCCAATATAGATATAGAAACTTGATGAAAGAGGTTTCAAGTTCTAATTGTCCTCAGTTATCCAAAAAATTAAGGTGTCATTAGAACCATACAACCGATTTAGGGGTATCTAAATATTTGTTAAATTACTTGTTAAAAACTAAGAAATATGCATTATGAACATCAAACCTATATTACTGAACATTAATATAGAGTTAGGATGTAGTTAGGTATTTTTTATAATGGAGTATAGGAGATCAAACTAAATATTTACAAAATTTACCGAGTTTTCATAGGGGTTAGTCCACTGATTATGAGATAATTTTTGAAAATTTTCACATACTTGTTTTAATGCATAATAGTATAAATTATAGATATAGAAACTTGATGAAAGAGGTTTCGGCCTCTAATTGTCCTTAGTTATTCAAAAAATGAAGGTGTCATTAGAACCAAACAACTGATTTAGGGAGTATCTAAATATTTGTTAAATTACTAGGTAAAAACTAAGAAATATGCATTATGAACATCAAAACTAAATTACATAACATTAATATAGAGTTAGGATGTAGTTAGATATTTTTATAATTGAGTATAAGAGATCAAACTAAATATTTACAAAATTTACCGAGTTTTCGTAGGGGTTAGTCCAGTGATTATGAGATAATTTTTGAAAATTTTCACGTACTTGTTTTAATGCATAGTAGTATCCATTATAGATATAGAAACTTGATGAAAGAGGTTTCGGTCCCTAATTGTCCTTAGTTATTCATAAAATGAAGGTGTCATTAGAACCATACAACCGATTTTGGGAGTATCTAAATATTTGTTAAATTACTCGTTAAAAACTAAGAAATATGCATTATGAACATCAAAACTAAATTACATAACATTAATATAGAGTTAGGATGTAGTTAGATATTTTTCTAATTGAGTATAGGAGATCAAACTAAATATTTACAAAATTTACCGAGTTTTCATAGGGGTTAGTCCACTGATTATGAGATATTTTTTGAAAATTTTCACGTACTTGTTTTAATGCATAGTAGTATCCATTATAGATATAGAAACTTGATAAAAGAGGTTTCGAATTCTAATTGTCCTCAATTATCCAAAAAATGAAGGTGTCATTAGAACCAAACAACCGATTTAGGGAGTATCTAAATATTTGTTTAATTACTTGTTAAAAACTAAAACATATGCATTATGAAAATCAAAACTATTTTACATAACATTAATATAGAGCTAGGATGTAGTTAGATATTTTTATAATTGAGTATAGGAGATCAAACTAAATATTTACAAAATTTACCGAGTTTTTGTAGGGGTTAGTCCACTGATTATGAGATAATTTTTGAAAATTTTCACATACTTGTTTTAATGCATAGTAGTATCCAATATAGATATAGAAACTTGATGAAAGAGGTTTCAAGTTCTAATTGTCCTCAATTATCCAAAAAATTAAGGTGTCATTAGAACCATACAACCGATTTAGGGAGTATCTAAATATTTGTTAAATTACTCGTTAAAAACTAAGAAATATGCATTATGAACATCAAAACTAAATTACATAACATTAATATAGAGTTAGGATGTAGTTAGATATTTTTCTAATTGAGTATAGGAGATCAAACTAAATATTTACAAAATTTACCGAGTTTTTGTAGGGGTTAGTCCACTGATTATGAGATAATTTTTGAAAATTTTCACATACTTGTTTTAATGCATAGTAGTATCCAATATAGATATAGAAACTTGATGAAAGAGGTTTCAAGTTCTAATTGTCCTCAGTTATCCAAAAAATTAAGGTGTCATTAGAACCATACAACCGATTTAGGGGTATCTAAATATTTGTTAAATTACTTGTTAAAAACTAAGAAATATGCATTATGAACATCAAACCTATATTACTGAACATTAATATAGAGTTAGGATGTAGTTAGGTATTTTTTATAATGGAGTATAGGAGATCAAACTAAATATTTACAAAATTTACCGAGTTTTCATAGGGGTTAGTCCACTGATTATGAGATAATTTTTGAAAATTTTCACATACTTGTTTTAATGCATAATAGTATAAATTATAGATATAGAAACTTGATGAAAGAGGTTTCAAGTTCTAATTGTCCTCAATTATCCAAAAAATTAAGGTGTCATTAGAACCATACAACCGATTTAGGGAGTATCTAAATATTTGTTAAATTACTCGTTAAAAACTAAGAAATATGCATTATGAACATCAAAACTAAATTACATAACATTAATATAGAGTTAGGATGTAGTTAGATATTTTTCTAATTGAGTATAGGAGATCAAACTAAATATTTACAAAATTTACCGAGTTTTTGTAGGGGTTAGTCCACTGATTATGAGATAATTTTTGAAAATTTTCACATACTTGTTTTAATGCATAGTAGTATCCAATATAGATATAGAAACTTGATGAAAGAGGTTTCAAGTTCTAATTGTCCTCAATTATCCAAAAAATTAAGGTGTCATTAGAACCATACAACCGATTTAGGGGTATCTAAATATTTGTTAAATTACTTGTTAAAAACTAAGAAATATGCATTATGAACATCAAACCTATATTACTGAACATTATTATAGAGTTAGGATGTAGTTAGGTATTTTTTATAATGGAGTATAGGAGATCAAACTAAATATTTACAAAATTTACCGAGTTTTCATAGGGGTTATGAGATAATTTTTGAAAATTTTCACATACTTGTTTTAATGCATAATAGTATAAATTATAGATATAGAAACTTGATGAAAGAGGTTTCGGCCTCTAATTGTCCTTAGTTATTCAAAAAATGAAGGTGTCATTAGAACCAAACAACCGATTTAGGGAGTATCTAAATATTTGTTAAATTACTAGGTAAAAACTAAGAAATATGCATTATGAACATCAAAACTAAATTACATAACATTAATATAGAGTTAGGATGTAGTTAGATATTTTTATAATTGAGTATAAGAGATCAAACTAAATATTTACAAAATTTACCGAGTTTTCGTAGGGGTTAGTCCAGTGATTATGAGATAATTTTTGAAAATTTTCACGTACTTGTTTTAATGCATAGTAGTATCCATTATAGATATAGAAACTTGATGAAAGAGGTTTCGGTCCCTAATTGTCCTTAGTTATTCATAAAATGAAGGTGTCATTAGAACCATACAACCGATTTTGGGAGTATCTAAATATTTGTTAAATTACTCGTTAAAAACTAAGAAATATGCATTATGAACATCAAAACTAAATTACATAACATTAATATAGAGTTAGGATGTAGTTAGATATTTTTATAATTGAGTATAGGAGATCAAACTAAATATTTACAAAATTTACCGAGTTTTCATAGGGGTTAGTTCACTGATTATGAGATATTTTTTGAAAATTTTCACGTACTTGTTTTAATGCATAGTAGTATCCATTATAGATATAGAAACTTGATAAAAGAGGTTTCGAATTCTAATTGTCCTCAATTATCCAAAAAATGAAGGTGTCATTAGAACCAAACAACCGATTTAGGGAGTATCTAAATATTTGTTTAATTACTTGTTAAAAACTAAAACATATGCATTATGAAAATCAAAACTATTTTACATAACATTAATATAGAGCTAGGATGTAGTTAGATATTTTTATAATTGAGTATAGGAGATCAAACTAAATATTTACAAAATTTACCGAGTTTTTGTAGGGGTTAGTCCACTGATTATGAGATAATTTTTGAAAATTTTCACATACTTGTTTTAATGCATAGTAGTATCCAATATAGATATAGAAACTTGATGAAAGAGGTTTCAAGTTCTAATTGTCCTCAATTATCCAAAAAATTAAGGTGTCATTAGAACCATACAACCGATTTAGGGAGTATCTAAATATTTGTTAAATTACTCGTTAAAAACTAAGAAATATGCATTATGAACATCAAAACTAAATTACATAACATTAATATAGAGTTAGGATGTAGTTAGATATTTTTCTAATTGAGTATAGGAGATCAAACTAAATATTTACAAAATTTACCGAGTTTTTGTAGGGGTTAGTCCACTGATTATGAGATAATTTTTGAAAATTTTCACATACTTGTTTTAATGCATAGTAGTATCCAATATAGATATAGAAACTTGATGAAAGAGGTTTCAAGTTCTAATTGTCCTCAGTTATCCAAAAAATTAAGGTGTCATTAGAACCATACAACCGATTTAGGGGTATCTAAATATTTGTTAAATTACTTGTTAAAAACTAAGAAATATGCATTATGAACATCAAACCTATATTACTGAACATTAATATAGAGTTAGGATGTAGTTAGGTATTTTTTATAATGGAGTATAGGAGATCAAACTAAATATTTACAAAATTTACCGAGTTTTCATAGGGGTTAGTCCACTGATTATGAGATAATTTTTGAAAATTTTCACATACTTGTTTTAATGCATAATAGTATAAATTATAGATATAGAAACTTGATGAAAGAGGTTTCGGCCTCTAATTGTCCTTAGTTATTCAAAAAATGAAGGTGTCATTAGAACCAAACAACTGATTTAGGGAGTATCTAAATATTTGTTAAATTACTAGGTAAAAACTAAGAAATATGCATTATGAACATCAAAACTAAATTACATAACATTAATATAGAGTTAGGAGGTAGTTAGATATTTTTATAATTGAGTATAAGAGATCAAACTAAATATTTACAAAATTTACCGAGTTTTCGTAGGGGTTAGTCCAGTGATTATGAGATAATTTTTGAAAATTTTCACGTACTTGTTTTAATGCATAGTAGTATCCATTATAGATATAGAAACTTGATGAAAGAGGTTTCGGTCCCTAATTGTCCTTAGTTATTCATAAAATGAAGGTGTCATTAGAACCATACAACCGATTTTGGGAGTATCTAAATATTTGTTAAATTACTCGTTAAAAACTAAGAAATATGCATTATGAACATCAAAACTAAATTACATAACATTAATATAGAGTTAGGATGTAGTTAGATATTTTTATAATTGAGTATAGGAGATCAAACTAAATATTTACAAAATTTACCGAGTTTTCGTAGGGGTTAGTCCACTGATTATGAGATATTTTTTGAAAATTTTCACGTACTTGTTTTAATGCATAGTAGTATCCATTATAGATATAGAAACTTGATAAAAGAGGTTTCGAATTCTAATTGTCCTCAATTATCCAAAAAATGAAGGTGTCATTAGAACCAAACAACCGATTTAGGGAGTATCTAAATATTTGTTTAATTACTTGTTAAAAACTAAAAAATATGCATTATGAACATCAAAACTAAATTACATAACATTAATATAGAGTTAGGATGTAGTTAGATATTTTTATAATTGAGTATAAGAGATCAAACTAAATATTTACAAAATTTACCGAGTTTTCGTAGGGGTTAGTCCAGTGATTATGAGATAATTTTTGAAAATTTTCACGTACTTGTTTTAATTCATAGTAGTATCCATTATAGATATAGAAACTTGATGAAAGAGGTTTCGGTCCCTAATTGTCCTTAGTTATTCATAAAATGAAGGTGTCATTAGAACCATACAACCGATTTTGGGAGTATCTAAATATTTGTTAAATTACTCGTTAAAAACTAAGAAATATGCATTATGAACATCAAAACTAAATTACATAACATTAATATAGAGTTAGGATGTAGTTAGATATTTTTATAATTGAGTATAGGAGATCAAACTAAATATTTACAAAATTTACCGAGTTTTCGTAGGGGTTAGTCCACTGATTATGAGATATTTTTTGAAAATTTTCACGTACTTGTTTTAATGCATAGTAGTATCCATTATAGATATAGAAACTTGATAAAAGAGGTTTCGAATTCTAATTGTCCTCAATTATCCAAAAAATGAAGGTGTCATTAGAACCAAACAACCGATTTAGGGAGTATCTAAATATTTGTTTAATTACTTGTTAAAAACTAAAAAATATGCATTATGAACATCAAAACTAAATTACATAACATTAATATAGAGCTAGGATGTAGTTAGATATTTTTATAATTGAGTATAGGAGATCAAACTAAATATTTACAAAATTTACCGAGTTTTCGTAAGGGTTAGTACACTGATTATGAGATAATTTTTGAAAATTTTCACATACTTGTTTTAATGCATAGTAGTATCCAATATAGATATAGAAACTTGATGAAAGAGGTTTCGAGTTCTAATTGTCCTCAATTATCCAAAAAATTAAGGTGTCATTAGAACCATACAACCGATTTAGGGGAATCTAAATATTTGTTAAATTACTTGTTAAAAACTAAGAAATATGCATTATGAACATCAAAACTATATTACTGAACATTAATATAGAGTTAGGATGTAGTTAGGTATTTTTTATAATGGAGTATAGGAGATCAAACTAAATATTTGCAAAATTTACCGAGTTTTCATAGGGGTTAAGTCCACTGATTATGAGATAATTTTTGAAAATTTTCACATACTTGTTTTAATGCATAATAATATAAATTATAGATATAGAAACTTGATGAAAGAGGTTTCGGCCTCTAATTGTCCTTAGTTATTCAAAAAATGAAGGTGTCATTAGAACCAAACAACCGATTTAGGGAGTATCTAAATATTTGTTAAATTACTCGTTAAAAACTAAGAAATGTGCATTATGAACATCAAAACTAAATTACATAACATTAATATAGAGTTAGGATGTAGTTAGATATTTTTATAATTGAGTATAAGAGATCAAACTAAATATTTACAAAATTTACCGAGTTTTCGTAGGGGTTAGTCCAGTGATTATGAGATAATTTTTGAAAATTTTCACGTACTTGTTTTAATGCATAGTAGTATCCATTATAGATATAGAAACTTGATGAAAGAGGTTTCGGTCCCTAATTGTCCTTAGTTATTCATAAAATGAAGGTGTCATTAGAACCATACAACCGATTTAGGGAGTATCTAAATATTTGTTAAATTACTCGTTAAAAACTAAGAAATATGCATTATGAACATCAAAACTAAATTACATAACATTAATATAGAGTTAGGATGTAGTTAGATATTTTTCTAATTGAGTATAGGAGATCAAACTAAATATTTACAAAATTTACCGAGTTTTCGTAGGGGTTAGTCCAGTGATTATGAGATAATTTTTGAAAATTTTCACGTACTTGTTTTAATGCATAGTAGTATCCATTATAGATATAGAAACTTGATGAAAGAGGTTTCGGTCCCTAATTGTCCTTAGTTATTCATAAAATGAAGGTGTCATTAGAACCATACAACCGATTTAGGGAGTATCTAAATATTTGTTAAATTACTCGTTAAAAACTAAGAAATATGCATTATGAACATCAAAACTAAATTACATAACATTAATATAGAGTTAGGATGTAGTTAGATATTTTTCTAATTGAGTATAGGAGATCAAACTAAATATTTACAAAATTTACCGAGTTTTCGTAGGGGTTAGTCCAGTGATTATGAGATAATTTTTGAAAATTTTCACGTACTTGTTTTAATGCATAGTAGTATCCATTATAGATATAGAAACTTGATGAAAGAGGTTTCGGTCCCTAATTGTCCTTAGTTATTCATAAAATGAAGGTGTCATTAGAACCATACAACCGATTTAGGGAGTATCTAAATATTTGTTAAATTACTCGTTAAAAACTAAGAAATATGCATTATGAACATCAAAACTAAATTACATATCATTAATATAGAGTTAGGATGTAGTTAGATATTTTTCTAATTGAGTATAGGAGATCAAACTAAATATTTACAAAATTTACCGAGTTTTTGTAGGGGTTAGTCCACTGATTATGAGATAATTTTTGAAAATTTTCACATACTTGTTTTAATGCATAGTATTATCCAATATAGATATAGAAACTTGATGAAAGAGGTTTCAAGTTCTAATTGTCCTCAATTATCCAAAAAATTAAGGTGTCATTAGAACCATACAACCGATTTAGGGGTATCTAAATATTTGTTAAATTACTTGTTAAAAACTAAGAAATATGCATTATTAACATCAAACCTATATTACTGAACATTAATATAGAGTTAGGATGTAGTTAGGTATTTTTTATAATGGAGTATAGGAGATCAAACTAAATATTTACAAAATTTACCGAGTTTTCATAGGGGTTAGTCCACTGATTATGAGATAATTTTTGAAAATTTTCACATACTTGTTTTAATGCATAATAGTATAAATTATAGATATAGAAACTTGATGAAAGAGGTTTTGGCCTCTAATTGTCCTTAGTTATTCAAAAAATGAAGGTGTCATTAGAACCAAACAACCGATTTAGGGAGTATCTAAATATTTGTTAAATTACTAGGTAAAAACTAAGAAATATGCATTATGAACATCAAAACTAAATTACATAACATTAATATAGAGTTAGGATGTAGTTAGATATTTTTATAATTGAGTATAAGAGATCAAACTAAATATTTACAAAATTTACCGAGTTTTCGTAGGGGTTAGTCCAGTGATTATGAGGTAATTTTTGAAAATTTTCACGTACTTGTTTTAATGCATAGTAGTATCCATTATAGATATAGAAACTTGATGAAAGAGGTTTCGGTCCCTAATTGTCCTTAGTTATTCATAAAATGAAGGTGTCATTAGAACCATACAACCGATTTTGGGAGTATCTAAATATTTGTTAAATTACTCGTTAAAAACTAAGAAATATGCATTATGAACTTCAAAACTAAATTACATAACATTAATATAGAGTTAGGATGTAGTTAGATATTTTTATAATTGAGTATAGGAGATCAAACTAAATATTTACAAAATTTACCGAGTTTTCGTAGGGGTTAGTCCACTGTTTATGAGATATTTTTTGAAAATTTTCACGTACTTGTTTTAATGCATAGTAGTATCCATTATAGATATAGAAACTTGATAAAAGAGGTTTCGAATTCTAATTGTCCTCAATTATCCAAAAAATGAAGGTGTCATTACAACCAAACAACCGATTTAGGGAGTATCTAAATATTTGTTTAATTACTTGTTAAAAACTAAAAAATATGCATTATGAACATCAAAACTAAATTACATAACATTAATATAGAGCTAGGATGTAGTTAGATATTTTTATAATTGAGTATAGGAGATCAAACTAAATAATTGAGTACACTGATTATGAGATAATTTTTGAAAATTTTCACATACTTGTTTTAATGCATAGTAGTATCCAATATAGATATAGAAACTTGATGAAAGAGGTTTCGAGTTCTAATTGTCCTCAATTATCCAAAAAAATTAAGGTGTCATTAGAACCATACAACCGATTTAGGGGAATCTAAATATTTGTTAAATTACTTGTTAAAAACTAAGAAATATGCATTATGAACATCAAAACTATATTACTGAACATTAATATAGAGTTAGGATGTAGTTAGGTATTTTTTATAATGGAGTATAGGAGATCAAACTAAATATTTGCAAAATTTACCGAGTTTTCATAGGGGTTAAGTCCACTGATTATGAGATAATTTTTGAAAATTTTCACATACTTGTTTTAATGCATAATAATATAAATTATAGATATAGAAACTTGATGAAAGAGGTTTCGGCCTCTAATTGTCCTTAGTTATTCAAAAAATGAAGGTGTCATTAGAACCAAACAACCGATTTATGGAGTATCTAAATATTTGTTAAATTACTCGTTAAAAACTAAGAAATATGCATTATGAACATCTAAACTAAATTACATAACATTAATATAGAGTTAGGATGTAGTTAGATATTTTTATAATTGAGTATAAGAGATCAAACTAAATATTTACAAAATTTACCGAGTTTTCGTAGGGGTTAGTCCAGTGATTATGAGATAATTTTTGAAAATTTTCACGTACTTGTTTTAATGCATAGTAGTATCCATTATAGATATAGAAACTTGATGAAAGAGGTTTCGGTCCCTAATTGTCCTTAGTTATTCATAAAATGAAGGTGTCATTAGAACCATACAACCGATTTTGGGAGTATCTAAATATTTGTTAAATTACTCGTTAAAAACTAAGAAATATGCATTATGAACATCAAAACTAAATTACATAACATTAATATAGAGTTAGGATGTAGTTAGATATTTTTATAATTGAGTATAGGAGATCAAACTAAATATTTACAAAATTTACCGAGTTTTCGTAGGGGTTAGTCCACTGATTATGAGATATTTTTTGAAAATTTTCACGTACTTGTTTTAATGCATAGTAGTATCCATTATAGATATAGAAACTTGATAAAAGAGGTTTCGAATTCTAATTGTCCTCAATTATCCAAAAAATGAAGGTGTCATTAGAACCAAACAACCGATTTAGGGAGTATCTAAATATTTGTTTAATTACTTGTTAAAAACTAAAAAATATGCATTATGAACATCAAAACTAAATTACATAACATTAATATAGAGCTAGGATGTAGTTAGATATTTTTATAATTGAGTATAGGAGATCAAACTAAATATTTACAAAATTTACCGAGTTTTCGTAAGGGTTAGTACACTGATTATGAGATAATTTTTGAAAATTTTCACATACTTGTTTTAATGCATAGTAGTATCCAATATAGATATAGAAACTTGATGAAAGAGGTTTCGAGTTCTAATTGTCCTCAATTATCCAAAAAATTAAGGTGTCATTAGAACCACACAACCGATTTAGGGGAATCTAAATATTTGTTAAATTACTTGTTAAAAACTAAGAAATATGCATTATGAACATCAAAACTATATTACTGAACATTAATATAGAGTTAGGATGTAGTTAGGTATTTTTTATAATGGAGTATAGGAGATCAAACTAAATATTTGCAAAATTTACCGAGTTTTCATAGGGGTTAAGTCCACTGATTATGAGATAATTTTTGAAAATTTTCACATACTTGTTTTAATGCATAATAATATAAATTATAGATATAGAAACTTGATGAAAGAGGTTTCGGCCTCTAATTGTCCTTAGTTATTCAAAAAATGAAGGTGTCATTAGAACCATACAACCGATTTAGGGAGTATCTAAATATTTGTTAAATTACTCGTTAAAAACTAAGAAATATGCATTATGAACATCAAAACTAAATTACATAACATTAATATAGAGTTAGGATGTAGTTAGATATTTTTCTAATTGAGTATAGGAGATCAAACTAAATATTTACAAAATTTACCGAGTTTTCGTAGGGGTTAGTCCAGTGATTATGAGATAATTTTTGAAAATTTTCACGTACTTGTTTTAATGCATAGTAGTATCCATTATAGATATAGAAACTTGATGAAAGAGGTTTCGGTCCCTAATTGTCCTTAGTTATTCATAAAATGAAGGTGTCATTAGAACCATACAACCGATTTAGGGAGTATCTAAATATTTGTTAAATTACTCGTTAAAAACTAAGAAATATGCATTATGAACATCAAAACTAAATTACATAACATTAATATAGAGTTAGGATGTAGTTAGATATTTTTCTAATTGAGTATAGGAGATCAAACTAAATATTTACAAAATTTACCGAGTTTTTGTAGGGGTTAGTCCACTGATTATGAGATAATTTTTGAAAATTTTCACATACTTGTTTTAATGCATAGTATTATCCAATATAGATATAGAAACTTGATGAAAGAGGTTTCAAGTTCTAATTGTCCTCAATTATCCAAAAAATTAAGGTGTCATTAGAACCATACAACCGATTTAGGGGTATCTAAATATTTGTTAAATTACTTGTTAAAAACTAAGAAATATGCATTATGAACATCAAACCTATATTACTGAACATTAATATAGAGTTAGGATGTAGTTAGGTATTTTTTATAATGGAGTATAGGAGATCAAACTAAATATTTACAAAATTTACCGAGTTTTCATAGGGGTTAGTCCACTGATTATGAGATAATTTTTGAAAATTTTCACATACTTGTTTTAATGCATAATAGTATAAATTATAGATATAGAAACTTGATGAAAGAGGTTTCGGCCTCTAATTGTCCTTAGTTATTCAAAAAATTAAGGTGTCATTAGAACCAAACAACCGATTTAGGGAGTATCTAAATATTTGTTAAATTACTAGGTAAAAACTAAGAAATATGCATTATGAACATCAAAACTAAATTACATAACATTAATATAGAGTTAGGATGTAGTTAGATATTTTTATAATTGAGTATAAGAGATCAAACTAAATATTTACAAAATTTACCGAGTTTTCGTAGGGGTTAGTCCAGTGATTATGAGATAATTTTTGAAAATTTTCACGTACTTGTTTTAATGCATAGTAGTATCCATTATAGATATAGAAACTTGATGAAAGAGGTTTCGGTCCCTAATTGTCCTTAGTTATTCATAAAATGAAGGTGTCATTAGAACCATACAACCGATTTTGGGAGTATCTAAATATTTGTTAAATTACTCGTTAAAAACTAAGAAATATGCATTATGAACATCAAAACTAAATTACATAACATTAATATAGAGTTAGGATGTAGTTAGATATTTTTATAATTGAGTATAGGAGATCAAACTAAATATTTACAAAATTTACCGAGTTTTCGTAGGGGTTAGTCCACTGATTATGAGATATTTTTTGAAAATTTTCACGTACTTGTTTTAATGCATAATAATATAAATTATAGATATAGAAACTTGATAAAAGAGGTTTCGAATTCTAATTGTCCTCAATTATCCAAAAAATGAAGGTGTCATTAGAACCAAACAACCGATTTAGGGAGTATCTAAATATTTGTTTAATTACTTGTTAAAAACTAAAAAATATGCATTATGAACATCAAAACTAAATTACATAACATTAATATAGAGCTAGGATGTAGTTAGATATTTTTATAATTGAGTATAGGAGATCAAACTAAATATTTACAAAATTTACCGAGTTTTCGTAAGGGTTAGTACACTGATTATGAGATAATTTTTGAAAATTTTCACATACTTGTTTTAATGCATAGTAGTATCCAATATAGATATAGAAACTTGATGAAAGAGGTTTCGAGTTCTAATTGTCCTCAATTATCCAAAAAATTAAGGTGTCATTAGAACCACACAACCGATTTAGGGGAATCTAAATATTTGTTAAATTACTTGTTAAAAACTAAGAAATATGCATTATGAACATCAAAACTATATTACTGAACATTAATATAGAGTTAGGATGTAGTTAGGTATTTTTTATAATGGAGTATAGGAGATCAAACTAAATATTTGCAAAATTTACCGAGTTTTCATAGGGGTTAAGTCCACTGATTATGAGATAATTTTTGAAAATTTTCACATACTTGTTTTAATGCATAATAATATAAATTATAGATATAGAAACTTGATGAAAGAGGTTTCGGCCTCTAATTGTCCTTAGTTATTCAAAAAATGAAGGTGTCATTAGAACCAAACAACCGATTTAGGGAGTATCTAAATATTTGTTAAATTACTCGTTAAAAACTAAGAAATATGCATTATGAACATCTAAACTAAATTACATAACATTAATATAGAGTTAGGATGTAGTTAGATATTTTTATAATTGAGTATAAGAGATCAAACTAAATATTTACAAAATTTACCGAGTTTTCGTAGGGGTTAGTCCAGTGATTATGAGATAATTTTTGAAAATTTTCACGTACTTGTTTTAATGCATAGTAGTATCCATTATAGATATAGAAACTTGATGAAAGAGGTTTCGGTCCCTAATTGTCCTTAGTTATTCATAAAATGAAGGTGTCATTAGAACCATACAACCGATTTTGGGAGTATCTAAATATTTGTTAAATTACTCGTTAAAAACTAAGAAATATGCATTATGAACATCAAAACTAAATTACATAACATTAATATAGAGTTAGGATGTAGTTAGATATTTTTATAATTGAGTATAGGAGATCAAACTAAATATTTACAAAATTTACCGAGTTTTCGTAGGGGTTAGTCCACTGATTATGAGATATTTTTTGAAAATTTTCACGTACTTGTTTTAATGCATAGTAGTATCCATTATAGATATAGAAACTTGATAAAAGAGGTTTCGAATTCTAATTGTCCTCAATTATCCAAAAAATGAAGGTGTCATTAGAACCAAACAACCGATTTAGGGAGTATCTAAATATTTGTTTAATTACTTGTTAAAAACTAAAAAATATGCATTATGAACATCAAAACTAAATTACATAACATTAATATAGAGCTAGGATGTAGTTAGATATTTTTATAATTGAGTATAGGAGATCAAACTAAATATTTACAAAATTTACCGAGTTTTCGTAAGGGTTAGTACACTGATTATGAGATAATTTTTGAAAATTTTCACATACTTGTTTTAATGCATAGTAGTATCCAATATAGATATAGAAACTTGATGAAAGAGGTTTCGAGTTCTAATTGTCCTCAATTATCCAAAAAATTAAGGTGTCATTAGAACCACACAACCGATTTAGGGGAATCTAAATATTTGTTAAATTACTTGTTAAAAACTAAGAAATATGCATTATGAACATCAAAACTATATTACTGAACATTAATATAGAGTTAGGATGTAGTTAGGTATTTTTTATAATGGAGTATAGGAGATCAAACTAAATATTTGCAAAATTTACCGAGTTTTCATAGGGGTTAAGTCCACTGATTATGAGATAATTTTTGAAAATTTTCACATACTTGTTTTAATGCATAATAATATAAATTATAGATATAGAAACTTGATGAAAGAGGTTTCGGCCTCTAATTGTCCTTAGTTATTCAAAAAATGAAGGTGTCATTAGAACCATACAACCGATTTAGGGAGTATCTAAATATTTGTTAAATTACTCGTTAAAAACTAAGAAATATGCATTATGAACATCAAAACTAAATTACATAACATTAATATAGAGTTAGGATGTAGTTAGATATTTTTCTAATTGAGTATAGGAGATCAAACTAAATATTTACAAAATTTACCGAGTTTTCGTAGGGGTTAGTCCAGTGATTATGAGATAATTTTTGAAAATTTTCACGTACTTGTTTTAATGCATAGTAGTATCCATTATAGATATAGAAACTTGATGAAAGAGGTTTCGGTCCCTAATTGTCCTTAGTTATTCATAAAATGAAGGTGTCATTAGAACCATACAACCGATTTAGGGAGTATCTAAATATTTGTTAAATTACTCGTTAAAAACTAAGAAATATGCATTATGAACATCAAAACTAAATTACATAACATTAATATAGAGTTAGGATGTAGTTAGATATTTTTCTAATTGAGTATAGGAGATCAAACTAAATATTTACAAAATTTACCGAGTTTTTGTAGGGGTTAGTCCACTGATTATGAGATAATTTTTGAAAATTTTCACATACTTGTTTTAATGCATAGTAGTATCCAATATAGATATAGAAACTTGATGAAAGAGGTTTCAAGTTCTAATTGTCCTCAATTATCCAAAAAATTAAGGTGTCATTAGAACCATACAACCGATTTAGGGGTATCTAAATATTTGTTAAATTACTTGTTAAAAACTAAGAAATATGCATTATGAACATCAAACCTATATTACTGAACATTAATATAGAGTTAGGATGTAGTTAGGTATTTTTTATAATGGAGTATAGGAGATCAAACTAAATATTTACAAAATTTACCGAGTTTTCATAGGGGTTAGTCCACTGATTATGAGATAATTTTTGAAAATTTTCACATACTTGTTTTAATGCATAATAGTATAAATTATAGATATAGAAACTTGATGAAAGAGGTTTCGGCCTCTAATTGTCCTTAGTTATTCAAAAAATTAAGGTGTCATTAGAACCAAACAACCGATTTAGGGAGTATCTAAATATTTGTTAAATTACTCGTTAAAAACTAAGAAATATGCATTATGAACATCAAAACTAAATTACATAACATTAATATAGAGTTAGGATGTAGTTAGATATTTTTATAATTGAGTATAAGAGATCAAACTAAATATTTACAAAATTTACCGAGTTTTCGTAGGGGTTAGTCTAGTGATTATGAGATAATTTTTGAAAATTTTCACGTACTTGTTTTAATGCATAGTAGTATCCATTATAGATATAGAAACTTGATGAAAGAGGTTTCGGTCCCTAATTGTCCTTAGTTATTCATAAAATGAAGGTGTCATTAGAACCATACAACCGATTTAGGGAGTATCTAAATATTTGTTAAATTACTCGTTAAAAACTAAGAAATATGCATTATGAACATCAAAACAAAATTACATAACATTAATATAGAGTTAGGATGTAGTTAGATATTTTTCTAATTGAGTATAGGAGATCAAACTAAATATTTACAAAATTTACCGAGTTTTCGTAGGGGTTAGTCCAGTGATTATGAGATAATTTTTGAAAATTTTCACGTACTTGTTTTAATGCATAGTAGTATCCATTATAGATATAGAAACTTGATGAAAGAGGTTTCGGTCCCTAATTGTCCTTAGTTATTCATAAAATGAAGGTGTCATTAGAACCATACAACCGATTTAGGGAGTATCTAAATATTTGTTAAATTACTCGTTAAAAACTAAGAAATATGCATTATGAACATCAAAACTAAATTACATAACATTAATATAGAGTTAGGATGTAGTTAGATATTTTTCTAATTGAGTATAGGAGATCAAACTAAATATTTACAAAATTTACCGAGTTTTTGTAGGGGTTAGTCCACTGATTATGAGATAATTTTTGAAAATTTTCACATACTTGTTTTAATGCATAGTAGTATCCAATATAGATATAGAAACTTGATGAAAGAGGTTTCAAGTTCTAATTGTCCTCAATTATCCAAAAAATTAAGGTGTCATTAGAACCATACAACCGATTTAGGGGTATCTAAATATTTGTTAAATTACTTGTTAAAAACTAAGAAATATGCATTATGAACATCAAACCTATATTACTGAACATTAATATAGAGTTAGGATGTAGTTAGGTATTTTTTATAATGGAGTATAGGAGATCAAACTAAATATTTACAAAATTTACCGAGTTTTCATAGGGGTTAGTCCACTGATTATGAGATAATTTTTGAAAATTTTCACATACTTGTTTTAATGCATAATAGTATAAATTTATAGATATAGAAACTTGATGAAAGAGGTTTCGGCCTCTAATTGTCCTTAGTTATTCAAAAAATTAAGGTGTCATTAGAACCAAACAACCGATTTAGGGAGTATCTAAATATTTGTTAAATTACTAGGTAAAAACTAAGAAATATGCATTATGAACATCAAAACTAAATTACATAACATTAATATAGAGTTAGGATGTAGTTAGATATTTTTATAATTGAGTATAAGAGATCAAACTAAATATTTACAAAATTTACCGAGTTTTCGTAGAGGTTAGTCCAGTGATTATGAGATAATTTTTGAAAATTTCACGTACTTGTTTTAATGCATAGTAGTATCCATTATAGATATAGAAACTTGATGAAAGAGGTTTCGGTCCCTAATTGTCCTTAGTTATTCATAAAATGAAGGTGTCATTAGAATAATACAACCGATTTAGGGAGTATCTAAATATTTGTTAAATTACTCGTTAAAAACTAAGAAATATGCATTATTAACATCAAAACTAAATTACATAACATTAATATAGAGTTAGGATGTAGTTAGATATTTTTATAATTGAGTATAGGAGATCAAACTAAATATTTACAAAATTTACCGAGTTTTCGTAGGGGTTAGTCCACTGATTATGAGATAATTTTTGAAAATTTTCACGTACTTGTTTTAATGCATAGTAGTATCCATCATAGATATAGAAACTTGATAAAATAGGTTTCGACTTCTAATTGTCCTCAATTATCCAAAAAAGGAAGGTGTCATTAGAACCAAACAACCGATTTAGGGAGTATCTAAATATTTGTTTAATTACTTGTTAAAAACTAAAGAATATGCATTATGAACATCAAAACTATTTTACATAACATTAATATAGAGCTAGGATGTAGTTAGATATTTTTATAATTGAGTATAGGAGATCAAACTAAATATTTAAAAAATTTACCGAGTTTTCGTAAGGGTTAGTACACTGATTATGAGATAATTTTTGAAAATTTTCACATACTTGTTTTAATGCATAGTAGTATCCAATATAGATATAGAAACTTGATGAAAGAGGTTTCGAGTTCTAATTGTCCTCAATTATCCAAAAAATTAAGGTGTCATTAGAACCATACAACCGATTTAGGGGAATCTAAATATTTGTTAAATTACTTGTTAAAAACTAAGAAATATGCATTATGAACATCAAAACTATATTACTGAACATTAATATAGAGTTAGGATGTAGTTAGGTATTTTTTATAATGGAGTATAGGAGATCAAACTAAATATTTACAAAATTTACCGAGTTTTCATAGGGGTTAGTCCACTGATTATGAGATAATTTTTGAAAATTTTCACATACTTGTTTTAATGCATAATAATATAAATTATAGATATAGAAACTTGATGAAAGAGGTTTCGGCCTCTAATTGTCCTTAGTTATTCAAAAAATGAAGGTGTCATTAGAACCAAACAACCGATTTAGGGAGTATCTAAATATTTGTTAAATTACTCGTTAAAAACTAAGAAATATGCATTATGAACATCAAAACTAAATTACATAACGTTAATATAGAGTTAGGATGTAGTTAGATATTTTTATAATTGAGTATAAGAGATCAAACTAAATATTTACAAAATTTACCGAGTTTTCGTAGGGTTAGTCCAGTGATTATGAGATAATTTTTGAAAATTTTCACGTACTTGTTTTAATGCATAGTAGTATCCATTATAGATATAGAAACTTGATGAAAGAGGTTTCGGTCCCTAATTGTCCTTAGTTATTCATAAAATGAAGGTGTCATTAGAACCATACAACCGATTTAGAGAGTATCTAAATATTTGTTAAATTACTCGTTAAAAACTAAGAAATATGCATTATGAACATCAAAACTAAATTACATAACATTAATATAGAGTTAGGATGTAGTTAGATATTTTTATAATTGAGTATAGGAGATCAAACTAAATATTTACAAAATTTACCAAGTTTTCGTAGGGGTTAGTCCACTGATTATGAGATATTTTTTGAAAATTTTCACGTACTTGTTTTAATGCATAGTAGTATCCATTATAGATATAGAAACTTGATAAAAGAGGTTTCGAAATTCTAATTGTCCTCAATTATCCAAAAAATGAAGGTGTCGTTAGAACCAAACAACCGATTTAGGGAGTATCTAAATATTTGTTTAATTACTTGTTAAAAACTAAAAAATATGCATTATGAACATCAAAACTATTTTACATAACATTAATATAGAGCTAGGATGTAGTTAGATATTTTTATAATTGAGTATAGGAGATCAAACTAAATATTTACAAAATTTACCGAGTTTTTGTAGGGGTTAGTCCACTGATTATGAGATAATTTTTGAAAATTTTCACATACTTGTTTTAATGCATAGTAGTATCCAATATAGATATAGAAACTTGATGAAAGAGGTTTCAAGTTCTAATTGTCCTCAATTATCCAAAAAATTAAGGTGTCATTAGAACCATACAACCGATTTAGGGGTATCTAAATATTTGTTAAATTACTTGTTAAAAACTAAGAAATATGCATTATGAACATCAAACCTATATTACTGAACATTAATATAGAGTTAGGATGTAGTTAGGTATTTTTTATAATGGAGTATAGGAGATCAAACTAAATATTTACAAAATTTACCGAGTTTTCATAGGGGTTAGTCCACTGATTATGAGATAATTTTTGAAAATTTTCACATACTTGTTTTAATGCATAATAGTATAAATTATAGATATAGAAACTTGATGAAAGAGGTTTCGGCCTCTAATTGTCCTTAGTTATTCAAAAAATGAAGGTGTCATTAGAACCAAACAACCGATTTAGGGAGTATCTAAATATTTGTTAAATTACTAGGTAAAAACTAAGAAATATGCATTATGAACATCAAAACTAAATTACATAACATTAATATAGAGTTAGGATGTAGTTAGATATTTTTATAATTGAGTATAAGAGATCAAACTAAATATTTACAAAATTTACCGAGTTTTCGTAGGGGTTAGTCCAGTGATTATGAGATAATTTTTGAAAATTTTCACGTACTTGTTTTAATGCATAGTAGTATCCATTATAGATATAGAAACTTGATGAAAGAGGTTTCGGTCCCTAATTGTCCTTAGTTATTCATAAAATGAAGGTGTCATTAGAACCATACAACCGATTTTGGGAGTATCTAAATATTTGTTAAATTACTCGTTAAAAACTAAGAAATATGCATTATGAACATCAAAACTAAATAACATAACATTAATATAGAGTTAGGATGTAGTTAGATATTTTTATAATTGAGTATAGGAGATCAAACTAAATATTTACAAAATTTACCGAGTTTTCGTAGGGGTTAGTCCACTGATTATGAGATATTTTTTGAAAATTTTCACGTACTTGTTTTAATGCATAGTGGTATCCATTATAGATATAGAAACTTGATAAAAGAGGTTTCGAATTCCTAATTGTCCTCAATTATCCAAAAAATGAAGGTGTCATTAGAACCAAACAACCGATTTAGGGAGTATCTAAATATTTGTTTAATTACTTGTTAAAAACTAAAAAATATGCATTATGAACATCAAAACTATTTTACATAACATTAATATAAAGCTAGGATGTAGTTAGATATTTTTATAATTGAGTATAGGAGATCAAACTAAATATTTACAAAATTTACCGAGTTTTTGTAGGGGTTAGTCCACTGATTATGAGATAATTTTTGAAAATTTTCACATACTTGTTTTAATGCATAGTAGTATCCAATATAGATATAGAAACTTGATGAAAGAGGTTTCAAGTTCTAATTGTCCTCAATTATCCAAAAAATTAAGGTGTCATTAGAACCATACAACCGATTTAGGGGTATCTAAATATTTGTTAAATTACTTGTTAAAAACTAAGAAATATGCATTATGAACATCAAACCTATATTACTGAACATTAATATAGAGTTAGGATGTAGTTAGGTATTTTTTATAATGGAGTATAGGAGATCAAACTAAATATTTACAAAATTTACCGAGTTTTCATAGGGGTTAGTCCACTGATTATGAGATAATTTTTGAAAATTTTCACATACTTGTTTTAATGCATAATAGTATAAATTTATAGATATAGAAACATGATGAAAGAGGTTTCGGCCTCTAATTGTCCTTAGTTATTCTAAAAATGAAGGTGTCATTAGAACCAAACAACCGATTTAGGGAGTATCTAAATATTTGTTAAATTACTAGGTAAAAACTAAGAAATATGCATTATGAACATCAAAACTAAATTACATAACATTAATATAGAGTTAGGATGTAGTTAGATATTTTTATAATTGAGTATAGGAGATCAAACTAAATATTTACAAAATTTACCGAGTTTTCGTAGGGGTAAGTCCACTGATTATGAGATAATTTTTGAAAATTTTCACGTAATTATTTTAATGCATAGTCGTATCCACTATAGATATAGAAACTTGATTAAAGAGGTTTTGATTTCTAACTGTTCTCGGTTATCCAAAAAATGAAGGTGTCATTAGAACCATACAACCGATTTAGAGAGTATCGAAATATTTGTTAAATTACTTGTTAAAAACTAAGAAATATGCATTAAGAACATCAAAAATATTTTACATAACATTAATAAAGAGTTATGGATGTAGTTAGATATTTTTATAACGGAGTATAGGAGATCAAACAAAATATTTACAAAATTTACCGAGTTTTCGTAGGGGTTAGTCCACTGATTATGATGATAATTTTTGAAAATTTTCACGTACTTATTTTAATGCATAGTCGTATCCAGTCATAGATATAGAAACTTAATAAAAGAGGTTTTGACTTCTAATTGTCCTTAGTTATCCAAAAATGGAAGGTGTCATTAGAACCATACAACCGATTTAGGGAGTATCTAAATATTTGTTAAATTACTTGTTAAAAACTAAAGAATATGCATTATGAACATCAAAACTATTTTACATAACATTAATATAGAGCTAGGATGTAGTTAGATATTTTTATAATTGAGTATAGGAGATCAAACTAAATATTTAAAAAATTTACCGAGTTTTCGTAAGGGTGTAGTTAGATATTTTTATAATTGAGTATAGGAACTTGATGAAAGAGGTTTCGAGTTCTAATTGTCCTCAATTATCCAAAAAATTAAGGTGTCATTAGAACCATACAACCGATTTAGGGGAATCTAAATATTTGTTAAATTACTTGTTAAAAACTAAGAAATATGCATTATGAACATCAAAACTATATTACTGAACATTAATATAGAGTTAGGATGTAGTTAGGTATTTTTTATAATGGAGTATAGGAGATCAAACTAAATATTTACAAAATTTACCGAGTTTTCATAGGGGTTAGTCCACTGATTATGAGATAATTTTTGAAAATTTTCACATACTTGTTTTAATGCATAATAATATAAATTATAGATATAGAAACTTGATGAAAGAGGTTTCGGCCTCTAATTATCCTTAGTTATTCAAAAAATGAAGGTGTCATTAGAACCAAACAACCGATTTAGGGAGTATCTAAATATTTGTTAAATTACTCGTTAAAAACTACGAAATATGCATTATGAACATCAAAACTAAATTACATAACATTAATATAGAGTTAGGATGTAGTTAGATATTTTTATAATTGAGTATAAGAGATCAAACTAAATATTTACAAAATTTACCGAGTTTTCGTAGGATTAGTCCAGTGATTATGAGATAATTTTTGAAAATTTTCACGTACTTGTTTTAATGCATAGTAGTATCCATTATAGATATAGAAACTTGATGAAAGAGGTTTCGGTCCCTAATTGTCCTTAGTTATTCATAAAATGAAGGTGTCATTAGAACCATACAACCGATTTAGAGAGTATCTAAATATTTGTTAAATTACTCGTTAAAAACTAAGAAATATGCATTATGAACATCAAAACTAAATTACATAACATTAATATAGAGTTAGGATGTAGTTAGATATTTTTATAATTGAGTATAGGAGATCAAACTAAATATTTACAAAATTTACCAAGTTTTCGTAGGGGTTAGTCCACTGATTATGAGATATTTTTTGAAAATTTTCACGTACTTGTTTTAATGCATAGTAGTATCCATTATAGATATAGAAACTTGATAAAAGAGGTTTCGAATTCTAATTGTCCTCAATTATCCAAAAAATGAAGGTGTCGTTAGAACCAAACAACCGATTTAGGGAGTATCTAAATATTTGTTTAATTACTTGTTAAAAACTAAAAAATATGCATTATGAACATCAAAACTATTTTACATAACATTAATATAGAGCTAGGATGTAGTTAGATATTTTTATAATTGAGTATAGGAGATCAAACTAAATATTTACAAAATTTACCGAGTTTTTGTAGGGGTTAGTCCACTGATTATGAGATAATTTTTGAAAATTTTCACATACTTGTTTTAATGCATAGTAGTATCCAATATAGATATAGAAACTTGATGAAAGAGGTTTCAAGTTCTAATTGTCCTCAATTATCCAAAAAATTAAGGTGTCATTAGAACCATACAACCGATTTAGGGGTATCTAAATATTTGTTAAATTACTTGTTAAAAACTAAGAAATATGCATTATGAACATCAAACCTATATTACTGAACATTAATATAGAGTTAGGATGTAGTTAGGTATTTTTTATAATGGAGTATAGGAGATCAAACTAAATATTTACAAAATTTACCGAGTTTTCATAGGGGTTAGTCCACTGATTATGAGATAATTTTTGAAAATTTTCACATACTTGTTTTAATGCATAATAGTATAAATTATAGATATAGAAACTTGATGAAAGAGGTTTCGGCCTCTAATTGTCCTTAGTTATTCAAAAAATGAAGGTGTCATTAGAACCAAACAACCGATTTAGGGAGTATCTAAATATTTGTTAAATTACTAGGTAAAAACTAAGAAATATGCATTATGAACATCAAAACTAAATTACATAACATTAATATAGAGTTAGGATGTAGTTAGATATTTTTATAATTGAGTATAAGAGATCAAACTAAATATTTACAAAATTTACCGAGTTTTCGTAGGGAACGTCCAGTGATTATGAGATAATTTTTGAAAATTTTCACGTACTTGTTTTAATGCATAGTAGTATCCATTATAGATATAGAAACTTGATGAAAGAGGTTTCGGTCCCTAATTGTCCTTAGTTATTCATAAAATGAAGGTGTCATTAGAACCATACAACCGATTTTGGGAGTATCTAAATATTTGTTAAATTACTCGTTAAAAACTAAGAAATATGCATTATGAACATCAAAACTAAATTACATAACATTAATATAGAGTTAGGATGTAGTTAGATATTTTTATAATTGAGTATAGGAGATCAAACTAAATATTTACAAAATTTACCGAGTTTTCGTAGGGGTTAGTCCACTGATTATGAGATATTTTTTGAAAATTTTCACGTACTTGTTTTAATGCATAGTGGTATCCATTATAGATATAGAAACTTGATAAAAGAGGTTTCGAATTCTAATTGTCCTCAATTATCCAAAAAATGAAGGTGTCATTAGAACCAAACAACCGATTTAGGGAGTATCTAAATATTTGTTTAATTACTTGTTAAAAACTAAAAAATATGCATTATGAACATCAAAACTATTTTACATAACATTAATATAAAGCTAGGATGTAGTTAGATATTTTTATAATTGAGTATAGGAGATCAAACTAAATATTTACAAAATTTACCGAGTTTTTGTAGGGGTTAGTCCACTGATTATGAGATAATTTTTGAAAATTTTCACATACTTGTTTTAATGCATAGTAGTATCCAATATAGATATAGAAACTTGATGAAAGAGGTTTCAAGTTCTAATTGTCCTCAATTATCCAAAAAATTAAGGTGTCATTAGAACCATACAACCGATTTAGGGGTATCTAAATATTTGTTAAATTACTTGTTAAAAACTAAGAAATATGCATTATGAACATCAAACCTATATTACTGAACATTAATATAGAGTTAGGATGTAGTTAGGTATTTTTTATAATGGAGTATAGGAGATCAAACTAAATATTTACAAAATTTACCGAGTTTTCATAGGGGTTAGTCCACTGATTATGAGATAATTTTTGAAAATTTTCACATACTTGTTTTAATGCATAATAGTATAAATTGTAGATATAGAAACATGATGAAAGAGGTTTCGGCCTCTAATTGTCCTTAGTTATTCTAAAAATGAAGGTGTCATTAGAACCAAACAACCGATTTAGGGAGTATCTAAATATTTGTTAAATTACTAGGTAAAAACTAAGAAATATGCATTATGAACATCAAAACTAAATTACATAACATTAATATAGAGTTAGGATGTAGTTAGATATTTTTATAATTGAGTATAGGAGATCAAACTAAATATTTACAAAATTTACCGAGTTTTCGTAGGGGTAAGTCCACTGATTATGAGATAATTTTGAAAATTTTCACGTAATTATTTTAATGCATAGTCGTATCCACTATAGATATAGAAACTTGATTAAAGAGGTTTTGATTTCTAACTGTTCTCGGTTATCCAAAAAATGAAGGTGTCATTAGAACCATACAACCGATTTAGAGAGTATCGAAATATTTGTTAAATTACTTGTTAAAAACTAAAAATATGCATTAAGAACATCAAAAATATTTTACATAACATTAATAAAGAGTATGGATGTAGTTAGATATTTTTATAACGGAGTATAGGAGATCAAACAAAATATTTACAAAATTTACCGAGTTTTCGTAGGGGTTAGTCCACTGATTACATGATAATTTTGAAAATTTTCACGTACTTATTTTAATGCATAGTCGTATCCAGTATAGATATAGAAACTTAATAAAAGAGGTTTTGACTTCTAATTGTCCTTAGTTATCCAAAAATGAAGGTGTCATTAGAACCATACAACCGATTTAGGGAGTATCTAAATATTTGTTAAATTACTTGTTAAAAACTAAAAATATGCATTATGAACATCAAAACTAAATTAGATAACATTAATATAGAGTTAGGATGTAGTTAGATATTTTTATAATTGAGTATAGGAACTTGATGAAAGAGGTTTCGAGTTCTAATTGTCCTCAATTATCCAAAAAATTAAGGTGTCATTAGAACCATACAACCGATTTAGGGGAATCTAAATATTTGTTAAATTACTTGTTAAAAACTAAGAAATATGCATTATGAACATCAAAACTATATTACTGAACATTAATATAGAGTTAGGATGTAGTTAGGTATTTTTTATAATGGAGTATAGGAGATCAAACTAAATATTTACAAAATTTACCGAGTTTTCATAGGGGTTAGTCCACTGATTATGAGATAATTTTTGAAAATTTTCACATACTTGTTTTAATGCATAATAATATAAATTATAGATATAGAAACTTGATGAAAGAGGTTTCGGCCTCTAATTATCCTTAGTTATTCAAAAAATGAAGGTGTCATTAGAACCAAACAACCGATTTAGGGAGTATCTAAATATTTGTTAAATTACTCGTTAAAAACTACGAAATATGCATTATGAACATCAAAACTAAATTACATAACATTAATATAGAGTTAGGATGTAGTTAGATATTTTTATAATTGAGTATAAGAGATCAAACTAAATATTTACAAAATTTACCGAGTTTTCGTAGGATTAGTCCAGTGATTATGAGATAATTTTTGAAAATTTTCACGTACTTGTTTTAATGCATAGTAGTATCCATTATAGATATAGAAACTTGATGAAAGAGGTTTCGGTCCCTAATTGTCCTTAGTTATTCATAAAATGAAGGTGTCATTAGAACCATACAACCGATTTAGAGAGTATCTAAATATTTGTTAAATTACTCGTTAAAAACTAAGAAATATGCATTATGAACATCAAAACTAAATTACATAACATTAATATAGAGTTAGGATGTAGTTAGATATTTTTATAATTGAGTATAGGAGATCAAACTAAATATTTACAAAATTTACCAAGTTTTCGTAGGGGTTAGTCCACTGATTATGAGATATTTTTTGAAAATTTTCACGTACTTGTTTTAATGCATAGTAGTATCCATTATAGATATAGAAACTTGATAAAAGAGGTTTCGAATTCTAATTGTCCTCAATTATCCAAAAAATGAAGGTGTCGTTAGAACCAAACAACCGATTTAGGGAGTATCTAAATATTTGTTTAATTACTTGTTAAAAACTAAAAAATATGCATTATGAACATCAAAACTATTTTACATAACATTAATATAGAGCTAGGATGTAGTTAGATATTTTTATAATTGAGTATAGGAGATCAAACTAAATATTTACAAAATTTACCGAGTTTTTGTAGGGGTTAGTCCACTGATTATGAGATAATTTTTGAAAATTTTCACATACTTGTTTTAATGCATAGTAGTATCCAATATAGATATAGAAACTTGATGAAAGAGGTTTCAAGTTCTAATTGTCCTCAATTATCCAAAAAATTAAGGTGTCATTAGAACCATACAACCGATTTAGGGGTATCTAAATATTTGTTAAATTACTTGTTAAAAACTAAGAAATATGCATTATGAACATCAAACCTATATTACTGAACATTAATATAGAGTTAGGATGTAGTTAGGTATTTTTTATAATGGAGTATAGGAGATCAAACTAAATATTTACAAAATTTACCGAGTTTTCATAGGGTTAGTCCACTGATTATGAGATAATTTTTGAAAATTTTCACATACTTGTTTTAATGCATAATAGTATAAATTATAGATATAGAAACTTGATGAAAGAGGTTTCGGCCTCTAATTGTCCTTAGTTATTCAAAAAATGAAGGTGTCATTAGAACCAAACAACCGATTTAGGGAGTATCTAAATATTTGTTAAATTACTAGGTAAAAACTAAGAAATATGCATTATGAACATCAAAACTAAATTACATAACATTAATATAGAGTTAGGATGTAGTTAGATATTTTTATAATTGAGTATAAGAGATCAAACTAAATATTTACAAAATTTACCGAGTTTTCGTAGGGAACGTCCAGTGATTATGAGATAATTTTTGAAAATTTTCACGTACTTGTTTTAATGCATAGTAGTATCCATTATAGATATAGAAACTTGATGAAAGAGGTTTCGGTCCCTAATTGTCCTTAGTTATTCATAAAATGAAGGTGTCATTAGAACCATACAACCGATTTTGGGAGTATCTAAATATTTGTTAAATTACTCGTTAAAAACTAAGAAATATGCATTATGAACATCAAAACTAAATTACATAACATTAATATAGAGTTAGGATGTAGTTAGATATTTTTATAATTGAGTATAGGAGATCAAACTAAATATTTACAAAATTTACCGAGTTTTCGTAGGGGTTAGTCCACTGATTATGAGATATTTTTTGAAAATTTTCACGTACTTGTTTTAATGCATAGTGGTATCCATTATAGATATAGAAACTTGATAAAAGAGGTTTCGAATTCTAATTGTCCTCAATTATCCAAAAAATGAAGGTGTCATTAGAACCAAACAACCGATTTAGGGAGTATCTAAATATTTGTTTAATTACTTGTTAAAAACTAAAAAATATGCATTATGAACATCAAAACTATTTTACATAACATTAATATAGAGCTAGGATGTAGTTAGATATTTTTATAATTGAGTATAGGAGATCAAACTAAATATTTACAAAATTTACCGAGTTTTTGTAGGGGTTAGTCCACTGATTATGAGATAATTTTTGAAAATTTTCACATACTTGTTTTAATGCATAGTAGTATCCAATATAGATATAGAAACTTGATGAAAGAGGTTTCAAGTTCTAATTGTCCTCAATTATCCAAAAAATTAAGGTGTCATTAGAACCATACAACCGATTTAGGGGTATCTAAATATTTGTTAAATTACTTGTTAAAAACTAAGAAATATGCATTATGAACATCAAACCTATATTACTGAACATTAATATAGAGTTAGGATGTAGTTAGGTATTTTTTATAATGGAGTATAGGAGATCAAACTAAATATTTACAAAATTTACCGAGTTTTCATAGGGGTTAGTCCACTGATTATGAGATAATTTTTGAAAATTTTCACATACTTGTTTTAATGCATAATAGTATAAATTATAGATATAGAAACATGATGAAAGAGGTTTCGGCCTCTAATTGTCCTTAGTTATTCAAAAAATGAAGGTGTCATTAGAACCAAACAACCGATTTAGGGAGTATCTAAATATTTGTTAAATTACTAGGTAAAAACTAAGAAATATGCATTATGAACATCAAAACTAAATTACATAACATTAATATAGAGTTAGGATGTAGTTAGATATTTTTATAATTGAGTATAGGAGATCAAACTAAATATTTACAAAATTTACCGAGTTTTCGTAGGGGTAAGTCCACTGATTATGAGATAATTTTGAAAATTTTCACGTAATTATTTTAATGCATAGTCGTATCCACTATAGATATAGAAACTTGATTAAAGAGGTTTTGATTTCTAACTGTTCTCGGTTATCCAAAAAATGAAGGTGTCATTAGAACCATACAACCGATTTAGAGAGTATCGAAATATTTGTTAAATTACTTGTTAAAAACTAAAAATATGCATTAAGAACATCAAAAATATTTTACATAACATTAATAAAGAGTATGGATGTAGTTAGATATTTTTATAACGGAGTATAGGAGATCAAACAAAACATTTACAAAATTTACCGAGTTTTCGTAGGGGTTAGTCCACTGATTACATGATAATTTTGAAAATTTTCACGTACTTATTTTAATGCATAGTCGTATCCAGTATAGATATAGAAACTTAATAAAAGAGGTTTTGACTTCTAATTGTCCTTAGTTATCCAAAAATGAAGGTGTCATTAGAACCATACAACCGATTTAGGGAGTATCTAAATATTTGTTAAATTACTTGTTAAAAACTAAAAATATGCATTATGAACATCAAAACTAAATTAGATAACATTAATATAGAGTTAGGATGTAGTTAGATATTTTTATAATTGAGTATAGGAACTTGATGAAAGAGGTTTCGAGTTCTAATTGTCCTCAATTATCCAAAAAATTAAGGTGTCATTAGAACCATACAACCGATTTAGGGGAATCTAAATATTTGTTAAATTACTTGTTAAAAACTAAGAAATATGCATTATGAACATCAAAACTATATTACTGAACATTAATATAGAGTTAGGATGTAGTTAGGTATTTTTTATAATGGAGTATAGGAGATCAAACTAAATATTTACAAAATTTACCGAGTTTTCATAGGGGTTAGTCCACTGATTATGAGATAATTTTTGAAAATTTTCACATACTTGTTTTAATGCATAATAATATAAATTATAGATATAGAAACTTGATGAAAGAGGTTTCGGCCTCTAATTGTCCTTAGTTATTCAAAAAATGAAGGTGTCATTAGAACCAAACAACCGATTTAGGGAGTATCTAAATATTTGTTAAATTACTCGTTAAAAACTAAGAAATATGCATTATGAACATCAAAACTAAATTACATAACATTAATATAGAGTTAGGATGTAGTTAGATATTTTTATAATTGAGTATAAGAGATCAAACTAAATATTTACAAAATTTACCGAGTTTTCGTAGGGTTAGTCCAGTGATTATGAGATAATTTTTGAAAATTTTCACGTACTTGTTTTAATGCATAGTAGTATCCATTATAGATATAGAAACTTGATGAAAGAGGTTTCGGTCCCTAATTGTCCTTAGTTATTCATAAAATGAAGGTGTCATTAGAACCATACAACCGATTTAGAGAGTATCTAAATATTTGTTAAATTACTCGTTAAAAACTAAGAAATATGCATTATGAACATCAAAACTAAATTACATAACATTAATATAGAGTTAGGATGTAGTTAGATATTTTTATAATTGAGTATAGGAGATCAAACTAAATATTTACAAAATTTACCAAGTTTTCGTAGGGGTTAGTCCACTGATTATGAGATATTTTTTGAAAATTTTCACGTACTTGTTTTAATGCATAGTAGTATCCATTATAGATATAGAAACTTGATAAAAGAGGTTTCGAATTCTAATTGTCCTCAATTATCCAAAAAATGAAGGTGTCGTTAGAACCAAACAACCGATTTAGGGAGTATCTAAATATTTGTTTAATTACTTGTTAAAAACTAAAAAATATGCATTATGAACATCAAAACTATTTTACATAACATTAATATAGAGCTAGGATGTAGTTAGATATTTTTATAATTGAGTATAGGAGATCAAACTAAATATTTACAAAATTTACCGAGTTTTTGTAGGGGTTAGTCCACTGATTATGAGATAATTTTTGAAAATTTTCACATACTTGTTTTAATGCATAGTAGTATCCAATATAGATATAGAAACTTGATGAAAGAGGTTTCAAGTTCTAATTGTCCTCAATTATCCAAAAAATTAAGGTGTCATTAGAACCATACAACCGATTTAGGGGTATCTAAATATTTGTTAAATTACTTGTTAAAAACTAAGAAATATGCATTATGAACATCAAACCTATATTACTGAACATTAATATAGAGTTAGGATGTAGTTAGGTATTTTTATAATGGAGTATAGGAGATCAAACTAAATATTTACAAAATTTACCGAGTTTTCATTGGGGTTAGTCCACTGATTATGAGATAATTTTTGAAAATTTTCACATACTTGTTTTAATGCATAATAGTATAAATTATAGATATAGAAACTTGATGAAAGAGGTTTCGGCCTCTAATTGTCCTTAGTTATTCAAAAAATGAAGGTGTCATTAGAACCAAACAACCGATTTAGGGAGTATCTAAATATTTGTTAAATTACTAGGTAAAAACTAAGAAATATGCATTATGAACATCAAAACTAAATTACATAACATTAATATAGAGTTAGGATGTAGTTAGATATTTTTATAATTGAGTATAAGAGATCAAACTAAATATTTACAAAATTTACCGAGTTTTCGTAGGGAACGTCCAGTGATTATGAGATAATTTTTGAAAATTTTCACGTACTTGTTTTAATGCATAGTAGTATCCATTATAGATATAGAAACTTGATGAAAGAGGTTTCGGTCCCTAATTGTCCTTAGTTATTCATAAAATGAAGGTGTCATTAGAACCATACAACGATTTTGGGAGTATCTAAATATTTGTTAAATTACTCGTTAAAAACTAAGAAATATGCATTATGAACATCAAAACTAAATTACATAACATTAATATAGAGTTAGGATGTAGTTAGATATTTTTATAATTGAGTATAGGAGATCAAACTAAATATTTACAAAATTTACCGAGTTTTCATAGGGGTTAGTCCACTGATTATGAGATAATTTTTGAAAATTTTCACATACTTGTTTTAATGCATAATAGTTTAAATTATAGATATAGAAACTTGATGAAAGAGGTTTCGGCCTCTAATTGTCCTTAGTTATTCAAAAAATGAAGGTGTCATTAGAACCAAACAACCGATTTAGGGAGTATCTAAATATTTGTTAAATTACTAGGTAAAAACTAAGAAATATGCATTATGAACATCAAAACTAAATTACATAACATTAATATAGAGTTAGGATGTAGTTAGATATTTTTATAATTGAGTATAAGAGATCAAACTAAATATTTACAAAATTTACCGAGTTTTCGTAGGGAACGTCCAGTGATTATGAGATAATTTTTGAAAATTTTCACGTACTTGTTTTAATGCATAGTAGTATCCATTATAGATATAGAAACTTGATGAAAGAGGTTTCGGTCCCTAATTGTCCTTAGTTATTCATAAAATGAAGGTGTCATTAGAACCATACAACCGATTTTGGGAGTATCTAAATATTTGTTAAATTACTCGTTAAAAACTAAGAAATATGCATTATGAACATCAAAACTAAATTACATAACATTAATATAGAGTTAGGATGTAGTTAGATATTTTTATAATTGAGTATAGGAGATCAAACTAAATATTTACAAAATTTACCGAGTTTTCGTAGGGGTTAGTCCACTGATTATGAGATATTTTTTGAAAATTTTCACGTACTTGTTTTAATGCATAGTGGTATCCATTATAGATATAGAAACTTGATAAAAGAGGTTTCGAATTCTAATTGTCCTCAATTATCCAAAAAATGAAGGTGTCATTAGAACCAAACAACCGATTTAGGGAGTATCTAAATATTTGTTTAATTACTTGTTAAAAACTAAAAAATATGCATTATGAACATCAAAACTATTTTACATAACATTAATATAGAGCTAGGATGTAGTTAGATATTTTTATAATTGAGTATAGGAGATCAAACTAAATATTTACAAAAGTTACCGAGTTTTTGTAGGGGTTAGTCCACTGATTATGAGATAATTTTTGAAAATTTTCACATACTTGTTTTAATGCATAGTAGTATCCAATATAGATATAGAAACTTGATGAAAGAGGTTTCAAGTTCTAATTGTCCTCAATTATCCAAAAAATGAAGGTGTCGTTAGAACCAAACAACCGATTTAGGGAGTATCTAAATATTTGTTTAATTACTTGTTAAAAACTAAAAAATATGCATTATGAACATCAAAACTATTTTACATAACATTAATATAGAGCTAGGATGTAGTTAGATATTTTTATAATTGAGTATAGGAGATCAAACTAAATATTTACAAAATTTACCGAGTTTTTGTAGGGGTTAGTCCACTGATTATGAGATAATTTTTGAAAATTTTCACATACTTGTTTTAATGCATAGTAGTATCCAATATAGATATAGAAACTTGATGAAAGAGGTTTCAAGTTCTAATTGTCCTTAATTATCCAAAAAATTAAGGTGTCATTAGAACCATACAACCGATTTAGGGGTATCTAAATATTTGTTAAATTACTTGTTAAAAACTAAGAAATATGCATTATGAACATCAAACCTATATTACTGAACATTAATATAGAGTTAGGATGTAGTTAGGTATTTTTTATAATGGAGTATAGGAGATCAAACTAAATATTTACAAAATTTACCGAGTTTTCATAGGGGTTAGTCCACTGATTATGAGATAATTTTTGAAAATTTTCACATACTTGTTTTAATGCATAATAGTATAAATTATAGATATAGAAACTTGATGAAAGAGGTTTCGGCCTCTAATTGTCCTTAGTTATTCAAAAAATGAAGGTGTCATTAGAACCAAACAACCGATTTAGGGAGTATCTAAATATTTGTTAAATTACTAGGTAAAAACTAAGAAATATGCATTATGAACATCAAAACTAAATTACATAACATTAATATAGAGTTAGGATGTAGTTAGATATTTTTATAATTGAGTATAAGAGATCAAACTAAATATTTACAAAATTTACCGAGTTTTCGTAGGGAACGTCCAGTGATTATGAGATAATTTTTGAAAATTTTCACGTACTTGTTTTAATGCATAGTAGTATCCATTATAGATATAGAAACTTGATGAAAGAGGTTTCGGTCCCTAATTGTCCTTAGTTATTCATAAAATGAAGGTGTCATTAGAACCATACAACCGATTTTGGGAGTATCTAAATATTTGTTAAATTACTCGTTAAAAACTAAGAAATATGCATTATGAACATCAAAACTAAATTACATAACATTAATATAGAGTTAGGATGTAGTTAGATATTTTTATAATTGAGTATAGGAGATCAAACTAAATATTTACAAAATTTACCGAGTTTTCGTAGGGGTTAGTCCACTGATTATGAGATATTTTTTGAAAATTTTCACGTACTTGTTTTAATGCATAGTGGTATCCATTATAGATATAGAAACTTGATAAAAGAGGTTTCGAATTCTAATTGTCCTCAATTATCCAAAAAATGAAGGTGTCATTAGAACCAAACAACCGATTTAGGGAGTATCTAAATATTTGTTTAATTACTTGTTAAAAACTAAAAAATATGCATTATGAACATCAAAACTATTTTACATAACATTAATATAGAGCTAGGATGTAGTTAGATATTTTTATAATTGAGTATAGGAGATCAAACTAAATATTTACAAAATTTACCGAGTTTTTGTAGGGGTTAGTCCACTGATTATGAGATAATTTTTGAAAATTTTCACATACTTGTTTTAATGCATAGTAGTATCCAATATAGATATAGAAACTTGATGAAAGAGGTTTCAAGTTCTAATTGTCCTCAATTATCCAAAAAATTAAGGTGTCATTAGAACCATACAACCGATTTAGGGGTATCTAAATATTTGTTAAATTACTTGTTAAAAACTAAGAAATATGCATTATGAACATCAAACCTATATTACTGAACATTAATATAGAGTTAGGATGTAGTTTGGTATTTTTTATAATGGAGTATAGGAGATCAAACTAAATATTTACAAAATTTACCGAGTTTTCATAGGGGTTAGTCCACTGATTATGAGATAATTTTTGAAAATTTTCACATACTTGTTTTAATGCATAATAGTATAAATTATAGATATAGAAACATGATGAAAGAGGTTTCGGCCTCTAATTGTCCTTAGTTATTCAAAAAATGAAGGTGTCATTAGAACCAAACAACCGATTTAGGGAGTATCTAAATATTTGTTAAATTACTAGGTAAAAACTAAGAAATATGCATTATGAACATCAAAACTAAATTACATAACATTAATATAGAGTTAGGATGTAGTTAGATATTTTTATAATTGAGTATAGGAGATCAAACTAAATATTTACAAAATTTACCGAGTTTTCGTAGGGGTAAGTCCACTGATTATGAGATAATTTTGAAAATTTTCACGTAATTATTTTAATGCATAGTCGTATCCACTATAGATATAGAAACTTGATTAAAGAGGTTTTGATTTCTAACTGTTCTCGGTTATCCAAAAAATGAAGGTGTCATTAGAACCATACAACCGATTTAGAGAGTATCGAAATATTTGTTAAATTACTTGTTAAAAACTAAAAATATGCATTAAGAACATCAAAAATATTTTACATAACATTAATAAAGAGTATGGATGTAGTTAGATATTTTTATAACGGAGTATAGGAGATCAAACAAAATATTTACAAAATTTACCGAGTTTTCGTAGGGGTTAGTCCATTGATTACATGATAATTTTGAAAATTTTCACGTACTTATTTTAATGCATAGTCGTATCCAGTATAGATATAGAAACTTAATAAAAGAGGTTTTGACTTCTAATTGTCCTTAGTTATCCAAAAATGAAGGTGTCATTAGAACCATACAACCGATTTAGGGAGTATCTAAATATTTGTTAAATTACTTGTTAAAAACTAAAAATATGCATTATGAACATCAAAACTAAATTAGATAACATTAATATAGAGTTAGGATGTAGTTAGATATTTTTATAATTGAGTATAGGAGATCAAACTAAATATTTACAAAATTTACCGAGTTTTCGTAGGGGTTAGTCTACTGATTATGAGATATTTTTGGAAAATTTTCACGTACTTGTTTTAATGCATAGTACTATCCATTATAGATATAGAAACTTGATAAAAGAGGTTTCGAATTCTAATTGTCCTCAATTATCCAAAAAATGAAGGTGTCATTAGAACCAAACAACCGATTTAGGGAGTATCTAAATATTTGTTTAATTACTTGTTAAAAACTAAAAAATATGCATTATGAACATCAAAACTATTTTACATAACATTAATATAGAGCTAGGATGTAGTTAGATATTTTTATAATTTAGTATAGGAGATCAAACTAAATATTTACAAATTTTACCGAGTTTTCGTAGGGGTTTCGAATTCTAATTGTCCTCAATTATCCAAAAAATGAAGTTTCGAATTCTAATTGTCCTCAATTATCCAAAAAATGAAGGTGTCATTAGTCCACTGATTATGAGATAATTTTTGAAAATTTTCACGTACTTGTTTTAATGCATAGTAGTATCCATTATAGATATAGAAACTTGATAAAAGAGGTTTCGAATTCTAATTGTCCTCAATTATCCAAAAAATGAAGGTGTCATTAGTCCACTGATTATGAGATAATTTTTGAAAATTTTCACGTACTTGTTTTAATGCATAGTAGTATCCATTATAGATATAGAAACTTGATAAAATAGGTTTCGACTTCTAATTGTCCTCAATTATCCAAAAAATGAAGGTGTCATTAGAACCAAACAACCGATTTAAGGAGTATCTAAATATTTGTTAAATTACTTGTTAAAAACTAAAAAATATGCATTATGAACATCAAAACTATTTTACATAACATTAATATAGAGCTAGGATGTAGTTAGATATTTTTATAATTGAGTATAGGAGATCAAACTAAATATTTACAAAATTTACCGAGTTTTCGTAGGGGTTAGTCCACTGATTATGAGATAATTTTTGAAAATTTTCACATATTTGTTTTAATGCATAGTAGTATCCAATATAGATATAGAAACTTGATGAAAGAGGTTTCGAGTTCTAATTGTCCTCAATTATCCAAAAATTTAAGGTGTCATTAGAACCATACAACCGATTTAGGGGTATCTAAATATTTGTTAAATTACTTGTTAAAAACTAAGAAATATGCATTATGAACATCAAAACTATATTACTGAACATTAATATAGAGTTAGGATGTAGTTAGGTATTTTTTATAATGGAGTATAGGAGATCAAACTAAATATTTACAAAATTTACCGAGTTTTCATAGGGGTTAGTCAACTGATTACGAGATAATTTTTGAAAATTTTCACATACTTGTTTTAATGCATAATAATATAAATTATAGATATAGAAACTTGATGAAAGAGGTTTCGGCCTCTAATTGTCCTTAGTTATTCAAAAAATGAAGGTGTCATTAGAACCAAACAACCGATTTAGGGAGTATCTAAATATTTGTTAAATTACTCGTTAAAAACTAAGAAATATGCATTATGAACATCAAAACTAAATTACATAATATTAATATAGAGTTAGGATGTAGTTAGATATTTTTATAATTGAGTATAGGAGATCAAACTAAATATTTACAAAATTTACCGAGTTTTCGTAGGGGTTAGTCCACTGATTATTGGATCATCCACCACAATCAGAAATCCAATTACCTTACGCCAGAAGTAGCCGTTCCCAGTGAGTGGTTGATCCCACGAGAAACGATTAGATGCCATTGATATCTCAAGACCAAACCCTAAATTT
Organism: Orychophragmus violaceus; assembly: GCA_030180135.1. Taxonomy (NCBI): domain Eukaryota; kingdom Viridiplantae; phylum Streptophyta; class Magnoliopsida; order Brassicales; family Brassicaceae; genus Orychophragmus; species Orychophragmus violaceus. Next base: position 587,436 of record CM058231.1, on the reverse strand, counting down.
TTAATAAAGTAAAAGGACTCCGATCAAATTCACCATGCAGAGGATATGGAACCCTAATAATCTTCAACCCCAGAACATATTTTAGTGTGGTTTATACTTTATTTAGTCGTAATGATAATGTGACCGCCCATATCATTGCTAAAAGGGATAATATGACACATAGTTGAGACTTTTCGTTTATAAATCATAAGCTGTCAAATTTCAGAATCATATAAAAACCGAAATATGCGATCTATTTTGACTTAGGTTATGTGTAATTTTCCGGAATGTATTGAGCCATAGAGAATTGAAACGCAGTTATGAAAAGCTATTTGCCAAATATGCAATATTATGAGGATATGATCAACTTCACCATGCTTAGGGATCAAACCAAAGCATATATATCAACAGACATGATCTCAAGAAAATTTGATTTGAAAGATCATTTGGAGACAATTCTCAAGTTCTACATCTTTCAGAATTCACCTTCCTTCGCCTCAGAAATTTGACAGAGATCGCGTGAACAAGTAAACTATTTACCTAAAGGCACAACTTGCTTTTATAACCTAGTGCTTTGGGCCCACATACATATATTAAGATCAGATTTTCACAAAAAGCCCATTTAAAACATCAAAAAAAATTCATAAGAAACAAACACAAAATAGTAGTATACTAAATATCTTACCTATTAAAAACATGAAATCAGTATGAAATAATTTTTTAGTGTACAAGTTATTTACAATATATGTCACTGTTTTCTAAATATTCATTAAAATTAAAATAATCTAATCAATTTATAGTTAATTTATTCATAATAAATTTTTCTTATCTTTTTATCCTAATCAAATCTTATAAAAATATTTCTTCAATACTTTAAAAATAAATAAATAAATAATTTTTTTAATATTAAAATATAAATCAATATTAACTAAATTTCGACTTATAATAAAAACCATATTATATATAAGCATTAAGTTATTAAATAATTTAAGAAATAATTTAATATATAAAAAATGTTTTATTAAATAGAAAATTGACTGGTTAAACTATTATTATTTTTATGAATATTTAATTGTATTTATTTAAAATATTTTTTTGTATAAAATCAAATATTGTAAAAATTAAATAGTATAATATATATAATAAATTTAAGAGTTTTGAATTTTGATATCAACAAATATTGTATTTATATAAATATTAAATAAAATGATATATAATTAAATAATTTAATACATTAGTTATTTTATAATAGTAAAAATAAATATTGTTAAATATATACATAAATTAACAAAAATAAATATATTTTGGATATATTTTAACTAACAAAAAAATTGGGTTACTTTATTATTATTTCATGAGTATTTAGTTACATTTATTTAAATTCAAATAGCTTTATAAACTAAATATTGAAATATAAAAAATATTTTTATTAAAATAATTTAAATAAAACAAAATATAATTATGAAAATATTAATGATAAATATAATTAAAAGTTTGATACATCAATTATTTATATACATCATAAACATACATACAAAGTAAATTAAATAAATATATTCAAACTAACATATAATAAAAACATGAAAATATCAAACATAAGATTAATACATTTATAAATTTTAAAATGTAAATTTTAAATTTTGACAGAATATATATATATATATATATATATATATATATATATATATATGTATATATATTAAAATTAGTATATAGATCTATTTTAACTTGTTGATAAAAAAATATATCTATTTTAACTAGATAAATTAAAATATTTAAAATAATTCAATATCAAAAGTTATGTAAATATTTAGACAATCAAAAATGGATTAAAAAATAATTAATAATTAATTTTTAAATTGCCTAATAATGATTTAATATTTAAATATATATTGTCTTAAAAATGTGATGTTTTTAAGATATTATGTATTTTATGGTTTTAGTTAAAATCATATTCAAAAAATATAAAGAGGAATAATTTATTTAAAAGGATAGATTTTACGGTTTCAGGTAAAAACGGGTTAGTATTTAAACAATTGCAAAACAGTTTGAATAGACTAATAATCTTATTAAATGATTTAAAACTGTAAATGAAATCTAACTGACTAGAACTTAAATTCAAAATATTTCAAAAAATACTTGGAAAAAACCATAAAATCTCAAACAAAGAAACAAGAATAACCAAACCAAATGTTTAAAACCAAAAGTACTTATAAACATAAATTCATCACCAAACCAAACATAACGAATTTCTAATAAAATAAAATTGATTAAATCGTAAATTTTTTATTTCAAAAAAAAAAATTAAAAAAAAAAACAAAAAACAAAATTTGTTACTCAAAACATTTACAATTTACCTTAACATTAACAAGCACTGGGTTGTTTAGTCCGGATCAAACACTAGTTATTATTAAATTAAGAGAGTTTCTCAATTTCTTGGACTCCCATCCATAGGTTCTCATTCTTTTAGATTTTGGTGAGATAGATATTAATTGAGCTGGTGGAGAGAAAGAATGATACTATATTACTATAACATGAAGCAATTCTGTGGTTTGCGAGCCTGTCTCCCCTCTTTAATATACAATTTAACATTTCATGTATAACAAGACAAGATCATCTATGAGATTGGAGACGAAGATGATGGCGTTGTAGCTCGAAGGAGTTGTTGCAGAAACCGAGCTGCAAGACGTTGCCCTACACCTCCTGCAACACGTCCTCCAAGTCTTCTTGCTTCCGGTTGCTGTAACACCTGCAAAAACCAACACTACTTTAACCACACAAATCTATTTATTATTGGGTTTAGTGCACGATGTCAATGAAACTATTACCTGTACTATTGGCTGCAAGATAGCTGGATCAAAGCTTTCTGAAGACTGAAGAAGGCTCCAGATTCTTGACACCTGATCCCGAAGCTCAAGCGTGCTTTCGAGTTCCGTGGCACTCATTGTAAGAGGACCATTCCCATTTCCATTGAAGACAAGATATCTCAGAAACTCAGGCATGGAATTGTATGTATCAACAACAGTGCCTAGAGCAATTGCTTCACTGACTCTTACAGCTTCTTTAATTACCAACAGTCGAAGCTCTTCCCCGTTTGGATCCAGTAGAAGCTTCAAAACTGGTTGTAGAGCATCTTTAGCTGAGAAATCTCTATCTTTACTTCCCTGTTGCAGAAGATTCTCAAGTCTGTTCCACCTAAACTTTCCATCTTTGAACAGAAGCTCAATGAGTGCATCTCTTAGATAAGGGTTTGGATCAGTGAGAAGCCTTTTAGCAAAATAAGGGTATGATGCAGCTAACACTTTGAAATTAGGATCTGCGTAAAGTGCTAAACCTTCAAGGACAGTAAGTGACCTCAGAATCAAAGCATAGTAGGGTGGGACATTAAATGGATACTGATAGAAGACAGCACCTAAACCATCAACCAGTGTTTTGAAATTGAGCTCACTAACTGTGTAGTTAAGTGCGTCGTCAAAGAAGTCTCTAAGAGCTGGTACGATAGGAGTTACATCTACATCAGGGGATAAGAACTTCAAAGCATAGTAATCTTGAGCCATGGCTTCATAATCTCGGTTGACTAAATGAACAACATGGCCTATAATAGCAAATCTAGCTTCTTCTGGTGTCTCACTCATCATACCAAAGTCTAGAAACGCAAGTTTGCCATCAGGTGTTGCTAAGAGATTACCAGGATGAGGATCAGCATGGAAGAACCCATACTCTAATAGTTGTCTTAAGCTACATTGGATTCCTGTATTCACAAGATCAAGAACCTTCAAACCTTGACTCTCGATAGCAACTTGTTCGTTCAGTTTAGTTCCCTCGACCCATTCCATTGTTAACACTTTCCGGCTCGTGTAATCCCAGAATATATCAGGTACAAGAACATCTGCTTTATCAGCATATAGTTTCTTAAACCTTCTAGCGTTCTGCGCCTCTTGGACGTAGTTTAGCTCCTGATAAACTCTGCCGGCAAACTCATCGATAAGGGTAAGGACATCGGTGGTGATGAAGTCTGCATACTTGTTTATGAGTTTCCCAACTCCTCTAATAAGGTAGAAGTCAAGACCAATGGCTTCTTCAATCCCAGGGCGTTGGACTTTGACGGCAACAACTTGACCTGAATACCTAAGCTGGGCTTTGTAAACCTGGCCAAGACTAGCTGCTGCGATCGGCTCAGGGGATACAAATGAGAAAATGGATTCTAGAGATAAATCTAACTCTCTCTCAATGCAAGCAAAGGCTTCTGCGTCAGGGAAGGTTGGCAAAGCATCCTACTTGGGCACTCAAACACACATAGAAATAAACAAAGTTAGAGAGAGATGTTGTCCTATCTATCTGAGTTGAACTAAGAGGGGAAAGAGGTGAAGAACCTGAAGCTCTGCAAGTTCTTCGAGGTAATCCGGTGGACAGAGGTCGGGTCGGGTGGATAAACCTTGACCTAATTTAACAAAAGTAGGTCCAAGACGAGTGAAAATCCGCCGGAGCTCACCTGCTCTCTTCTTCATGTTCTGTTCTAGCTTTCCTCGCCTCTGATCAATCCCTAATTTCAGCGCAAAACCACCCAAACCTGCCAGTATCTCCACACTTCTCCGCAACGCCTGATTTCGAAATTGCAATGCATCAGTTTGGCTTCAGAATTTTACGGAAAAAAGTTTCGAAGGAGCTAACCTTGAGAGGCTGAGAGCCATGTTTCCTGGCGATTAACTCCGGGGAATAAACAGAAGCATCAACAGCACGACTCAAAGCTCTTGCCTCCGCTTGAAGATCATCTGCGAGATCAGCCCGTCGGTATTGTACAACCGGCGCTGTAGTCGGTCTCGAAGATGGGGAAGGACTTGCCACAGCTCCATCTTCCCTGGGCCTAGCTTGAACCAGAGCTGCACGCGCTAACCTCTTCCGATTCTGCAACAAAGTTTTAAACTTTCCACCGTTTCTTCTCGAATTGTGTAATGAAACACCATCAGAGACTAGGTTTAAACCCAGCGACTGACCAACCGCAAGACTCATCGTGTAACGCCACAAAGCTCCGCGAAAACGAGACAGAGAGAGATGACGGGTATTTATGAGATTAGAAGAGTTTTTGGTTTGGTTACCTACCAGTTGGTAGTTCCGACCAAAAATAAAACTGGAGAAAACAAGGTCCACACTTTTGGCGTGCCGTGACGTTTCTCTATTTAACTCCAGACAACAAACAGTTATCAGAGAGAAATTAAAACCAAATCTTTATAGAGAACATGATTCGTGGGATTTTCACAAGTGTTAGAGCCAAGATTAGCACTTTTCTAAAAAGGCCTATTCATGAGTTTAGGTCGACCCAGAATGGAAAGTCGGTATCAAAGCCCAAGGCGGTAAAACCTAGGTTAAACCGAACTCGGATAACCGACTTACATTAGGGTTAGGATGGTGTTGAATGAAAGGCGCCGCGCATCAAAGTCGGAAAAAGGGAAATATTCTACCTAACGATAAAGGCGATATTCTAGGAAATATTCTGTTTCTATCTTATTTTCCTTTTTTATGTAAACCGACTTGTAACCCTATATAAGGGAACCCGATATTCATTCAATGGACACGCTTTTCTTAATATTTTCGGCTTGAGAGACTTTAGAGCGACTTTTGACCTAAAATCTCTCCGGCGACTTTACAACCAGTCTTTACCGGCTTCCGACTTGGAAACGCCGGCTAAAAACCCTAATTTCCTTCATCTCACCGCGTTCATTAATCCTTCTTTTAGAATCCCTAATTCACAAACCCTAAAACTCTTTCTATTCTCGGATAGAACGAGTTGAGATCTTACAATTGGCGCCGACTGTGGGGAATTCTAAGAGAAATTTCTGAACGAGATGTCGGGAAACAGGAAAGAAATCGATCCGGAAAATCCAATGGTTGACCTAAGCATTCATGATGAAAGTGATTACGACCAGAGCGATCACGAAGATGAGGCTGCCAAAGGCGGCAAGCAGCCGCGAAACACCGCCAAGAACAAAGCTCGGGATGACGGCAAACATGCCCCGTCACTCAGCGAAACAGAAGCTCAGATCGAGCAAGACAAGACCTTAGCCACTCTAATGGCCAAGATCGAGTCACAGAACGACTTGATCAAAACGTTCTCAAAAAAAATCGACCTACTGCAGACAGAGCAAGCTAAGATCCTTTCAGGACAACGGTCGAGAAAACCCAGGAAAGAGGTGCCTTCAAAGGTGAAAGACAAAGTCGCTAGACGACTGGTCTATAGCACATCTGAGGAAAGCCACCATGAACAGAGCCACAGCAGCGAGTCCAGGAGCAACCCGCGGAAGGAGGGCGACCAGGATGCTCGCGAGCGGAGCTCACATCGGAGGGAAGGTTCTGAAAGACCCAAACGGGGCGAAAGTCAGAGACATAACAGCCAAAGTGATGAGAGGTATTCACCCGACAGAGGAGAATATACCAGTCACCAGACACGGGACGTGCACCACAGACGAAATTCGCGACGTGAGAATGGCTCACACCGAGACAACTATCGCCGCGAGCGAGGTATGTCGTACGAGAAAACTCACGGAGCGTCTATTCGCGGAGCAAGTCGCAACCATGTCGAAAAACAACTGATTGAGCTCAAAGACACCCTAAAAGAATTAAAAGGGGAGGTCCATGGCGTGAAGGGATCCGCACCCGAGATAGACCGAATCATCGAGGAAACTCGTAGGACTCCCTTTACCTCGCGCATCACGAACACGTATATCAGGCAAAGAGAAAAGCTCAGACTACCGATGTACGACGGCACAAAAGATCCAGCGACCCATCTTACAACGTTCAAAATCATGGCGGCAAAGGCGCGGTTCTCGTCGAATGAGGAGCGTGACATCGGCTTCTGCCAACTGTTCACCGAAACCCTGGAAGGAGACGCGCTGAACTGGTTCTCCCGACTTCCCTCCAAATCAATTGACAGCTTCTCGGATCTCACATGGGCATTCGTAAGGCATCACTTTGCCTACATTCGCAAAGATACTTCACTAAGCGCGTTGATATCAATGACGCAAGAGAAGAAGGAAACTTTGAAAGATTTCGTAGAGAGGTTCAGGGCAGTGATGACGCGAGCTGAGGCACCTGATAAATTCACTATCGCAGCCCTGACAAACGCCGTCTGGCACGAGTCGCCATTTTACCAAGATTTAGTCGTCAACCCGCCATTAACCATCGAAGACGCACTCCATCGAGCAAACAAGTTCGTGGAATTGGAGGAGAAGAAAGTCGCACTGGCAAAGAGGTTTGGTTCTGGTAAACAAACAGATAGGAAGGAAGAAAGAGAACCCAGACAGCACTACGACAGCAAAAACGCCAAAACAATGGTGGTAGACGGTACCGACAAGTCCCGGTCATCAAAACCGTGGAATAAGAGAGGTAAAGAGACAAAGAAGGCACAGCAGACAGCTTCCACCACGGGAGACAAGTACTGCGAATACCATCAAGCTACGTCGCACGACACAGCTGAATGTCGGAACCTCAGAAACGCACTCTACTCCCGACTTTCGAATGAGGAAATAAAGGCGGCCATCGAGAGGTTGAAGAAGGAAGAGTCGGAAAAGAAGGAAGACAAAGCTGACGAGCAGGCTCCCAAGCAAGATAAGCCACCACGGCGTATCAAAAGCATAGCTTTAAAACGTAACCGTGAAGAAGAAGAGGAGGACGAAGAAGAAACCCCCAAGACCATCCGAAGAATCAACATGATCATGGGTGGTCTAATCTCCGTAAATGATTCGGTCCGGTCAATCAAGGTCTATGAACGCCTAGCATTGGCCGCGCAAAAGGCGCCTCAACCAATCCTATCAGACGATCCGCCCGTCATCTTTACCGACCAGGACCTCTATGGGACTCACTACCCTCATAACGACCCACTGGTGGTTGAGCTCCTGATCGGAAGTTGCCAAGTATCTCGAATACTGGTGGACACCGGGAGTTCGATAGACTTAATTTTCCTAGATACACTCAAGAAGATGGACATTAAGGAGGAGGATATTAAGCAAAAGGCCAAGCCGCTCACCGGGTTCACAAGTGAGACGACGTACACGATTGGAACGATCAAGTTGCCTGTCTTCGCAGGAGGAGTTAACAGATTGGTGAGGTTTCACGTCATTGACAAGCCAACCATCTATAACGTGATCCTTGGAACTCCATGGCTATATAGCATGAAGGCGGTATCCTCGACGTACCATCAATGTCTGAAATTCCCGACACCCAAAGGAATTCAGACAGTCAAAGGATGCCAGAGCGCAAGTCGATCGTGTTTCGCGAGAGAACATAAGATCAGGGTGCCTTCCTGCATGATCAACACAGAACACGGAAGAAAAGGACCGGAGAAAGAACTAATCCAGCAAGTCATCATTGACGAATCAGACGCAAGCAAGTGTGTGGGCATTGGCGCAGGATTACCGGACGACATCAAGGAGGAACTAATCACCTTCCTACAGCAAAACGTTACAACGTTTGCGTGGACAATGAAGGATATGAAGGGTATCAACCCAACCATTACAACTCACGAGTTGAATGTCGATCCGACCTACAAGCCAGTCAAGCAAAAGAGGCGAAAACTCGGCCCAGAGAGAGCTAAAGCAGTCAACGATGAAGTAGAAAAACTACTCGAAGCCGGTTCAATCCAAGAAGTCAAATATCCTGACTGGCTGGCCAATCCAGTGGTCGTAAAGAAGAAAAATGGGAAGTGGAGAGTGTGTGTCGACTTCACGGACCTCAACAAAGCTTGCCCCAAGGATAGTTTCCCGCTGCCGCACATCGACCGACTTGTTGAGGCGACGGCCGGGAACGAACTGCTATCGTTCATGGATGCGTTCTCAGGATATAACCAAATCCTCATGAACCCAGACGACAGAGAAAAGACGGCCTTCATCACTGAACGAGGCACGTATTACTACAAAGTCATGCCTTTCGGCCTCAAAAACGCCGGCGCCACCTACCAGCGGCTGGTAAACCGGATGTTTGCAGGGCAACTTGGCGCAACAATGGAAGTTTATATCGACGACATGCTAGTCAAATCCCTGATTGCCTCTCAGCATGTCGGTCATTTAAAGGAATGTTTTAACATCCTTAACCGATACGGCATGAAACTTAATCCAACCAAGTGTACATTTGGAGTGACATCGGGAGAATTCCTAGGATACATGGTAACTCAGAGAGGAATAGAAGCTAATCCAAAACAGATCACAGCCATAATCGACTTACCATCTCCCAAAAACACTCGAGAAGTACAACGCCTCACTGGCCGCATAGCCGCCTTGAACAGGTTTATATCTCGGTCAACAGACAAATGTCTCCCTTTTTACGAGCTCCTACGAGGAAACAAAAGATTCGTGTGGGACGAGAAGTGTCAAGAAGCCTTCATCCAACTCAAGGACTACTTGTCGAACCCACCGATACTGTCTAAACCCGAAAATGGTGAGACATTACTGCTTTATATCGCCGTTTCAACAACAGCAGTGAGTGGCGTGCTAGTACGGGAAGACCGAGGAGAGCAGAAGCCGATCTTCTACGTCAGCAAAACAATGAACGGAGCCGAAACCAGGTATCCTGCAATGGAAAAACTGGCTTTCGCAATCGTCATCTCGGCACGGAAGCTGCGACCTTATTTTCAGTCACATCCGATTGCTGTATTAAGCAGTCAACCTCTTCGAACGATACTTCATAGCCCGGGACAGTCCGGTCGTCTAGCCAAGTGGGCAATAGAGTTAAGCGAGTACGACATCGAGTACAGGAACAGAACAACCGCCAAGTCGCAGGTAATAGCTGATTTCCTTGTCGAATTATCACCTGAATTGGATGTCGGTACCGAGACAGAAGACAAAAATTGGAAACTGTTCGTGGACGGGGCTTCATCTAAAAAAGGAGCCGGGATAGGGATACGTCTCATATCACCAACCGGCGAGGTATTAGAACAGTCATTCAAACTAGGTTTCACGGCTTCTAACAACACAGCCGAGTACGAAGCTTTGTTAGCCGGTCTCAGACTAGCCAGAGAAATCGGAGTACGACATCTCTTGGCCCACTGTGATTCCATGCTTGTAGCCAACCAGATCAACGGCGACTACGAAGCTAAAAATGAACGAATGGAGGCTTATCGAAAGACGGCGTTGGAACTCACCAGTTCTTTCGAATTTTTCGACATTGTCCAGATACCAAGAAAGGAGAATGCCCCGGCAGATGCACTTGCATCGCTGGCATCTAATCCCAATCTCTGTCGACAGATCCCGGTAGAGACGATCCACGAGCCAAGCATCCCGCCCCCCGAAAGCACTCAGGAAGAAAATGAAGAAATAATCATGAGTGATAAAAACGACATGTGCTACAATATTCAAGCAAAGGGCGTAGACCTCATCGCTGTTTTAACCAACGACAACAAAGACTGGCGACTTCCGATAAGAGCATACCTGACGGAAGGGAAGCTCCCAGAAGATAAATGGGAAGCACGACGACTTAAAGTCAGGAGCGCGCGGTACACTATACTTGAAGGTATCCTCTACAAATACTCAGCTAACAAGATCCTCCTCAGATGCATAAACGGAGACGAAGTAAGTCGGGTTCTCGAAGAAACGCACTCTGGAGCATGCGGAAACCACTCCGGGGGCAGATCTCTCGCCCTCAAAATCAAGTTGAATGGTCACTATTGGCCGACTATGATAACCGACTGCGAAACCTATTCTAACAAGTGTGAAAAGTGTCAGCGACATGCGCCATTCATACATCGACCTACAGAGCTGCTCACAACGTCAACTGCGGCTTACCCATTCATGAGATGGGCAATGGATATCGTTGGACCATTACCGTTATCCAATCAAAGACGTTTTCTGCTCATTATGACCGACTACTTCACAAAGTGGGTAGAGGCCAAGGCTTACGTCGCCATCCACGATGTCGAGGTTCAAAATTTCGTCTGGAAATATATAATATGTCGTTTTGGGCTACCTTATGAGATCGTCACAGATAACGGCTCACAGTTCATCTCGAAAGTATTCGAAGGATTCTGCAAGAAGTGGGATATACGCCTTAGCAAGTCGACACCAAGGTATCCTCAGGGGAATGGCCAAGCCGAAGCCACAAATAAAACCATCATTGCCGGCATCAAAAAACGCCTCGAAAACAAAAAAGGAGTTTGGGCAGATGAGTTAGACGGAGTCCTCTGGTCGCATAGAACGACACCCCGCAGTGCAACAGGAGCCACCCCATTTTCCTTAGCCTTTGGCGTGGAAGCAATGGTACCGGCAGAGGCTAACATTTACACTCTCCGCCGCTCTCTCATGCCGCACCATACCGAAATCAATGAAAAAATGCTAATCCAGGCTCTCGACACCTTAGAGGAAGAACGGGATCGAGCTCTACTCAGGATTCAGAACTACCAACAGCTCGCAGCTCGGTACTACAACCAGAAAGTCAAGGAACGCCATTTTCAAGTCGGTGACTTCGTCCTCCGCAAAGTATACGAAAATACCAAGGAGTGGAGAGCAGGGAAACTTGGGGCGAAATGGGAAGGACCCTACAAAGTCACAAAAGTCGTCAAACCGGGAGTCTACGAGCTTGAATCAATGAAAGGCAAGGCTTTACCTCGATCCTGGAACTCGGCAAGCCTGAAGGAGTACCACTAAGACGGCAAGACGCCAAAAAAAAAAAAAAAAAAAAAAAAAAAAAAAAAAAAAAAAAAAAAAAAGATTATGTACTGAGAACTACGAGTGACTTGATTCTTCCTCGGGAGATACGTAGGCAGCCTTTACCGGCACAGTCACAAATCTAATAAAATCTTTATTTTTCAGATAATTTACCGTCTTGAAAGTCAGGCAAAGCCAAGAATCAGGTAAAATCTTTCTTTAGTATTTAAAAATTTAATAATATACTAAAAAAGCCGAGTATCAACTCGCAAAAGCCGAGTATCAACTCGCAAAAGCCGAGTATCAACTCGCAAAAGCCGAGTATCAACTCGCAAAAAGCCGAGTATCAACTCGCAAAAAGCCGAGTATCAACTCGCAAAAAGCCGAGTATCAACTCGCAAAAGTCGGGTCTAAGTAACTCGCAGAAAGCCGAGCTCCTTAGTTCGCAAAAGTCGGGTCTAAGTAACTCGCAGAAAGCCGAGCTTCTTAGTTCGCAAAAGTCGGGTCTAAGTAACTCGCAAAAAGCCGAACTCCTTAGTTCGCAAAAGTCGGGTCTAAAAGAACTCGCAGAAAGCCGAGTCTAAAAGAACTCGCACTAGCATCATGCTCCCTGGCCAGGAGTGTGGTCTTCTTTGCGCACGAGGTGCACATCGTGGTAAAGAAAAGCCGGGATCCGTCCCGCAAATTCTTCGCGGTGGGTGATAACAAATAAGTCGAGCACAGCATCGCACATTCTCCCGCCCTAAGAATAAAAGCCGAGCACTAGTAAGTCTCGCAAAACCGCCTCTTGGCAATAGTCGCTAAATAACTTAGAGTTTGACGACAAACCTAAAAGCGAGATTCAAAAATTATCCAGAATAGTTTTGAACAATAGCCGACTTAGTGAAGAAAGTCGCTACAAGTTTTAATACAGTAGTATGACTTGGTCACATAAAACGATAAGTCACTATTTATTTGAAATTTGTCAGAACAATCTTAAAACAGTGGTCCGGCTTGATTTACAAGTCGCTATATGTTAGATTTGTCAGAACACTTTCAATACAATAGCCCGACTTGGTTAAAGATTAACAAATTTAACTTTTAAACCTATTCAAAGCAAGTTTAAAAGCAATGAAAGTCGCTAGAAATTGCCAAGAAGTAAAAACTTCATAAGTTAAACTTTCCGCGAAGCAGAATCGAAAGTCTTACAAGAATAATAATAAAAATAAAAGATTCGATTACAACGAAAGAAAGGAGTCATTCCGTATCAGTCGGCAAACTTCTCGCCATCTTTAGCTTCCTGCGTAGCAGCAGCGCTGTCAAGAGCCGCGACCTCAGAACTAACAGACTGGACGAGTCCAATAGGAACCGCCTCCGGAATTATCCCACGGTTGGTTCCGAACTCATCAACAGTACGCGGGACGGGGGGAGGTGAATCATTGAGAAGATTGAGAAGAGGATGGTGGATAGGAGAAAGAACAAACGTAAGTTCTTCCTTGGTCACGACCTCTGTCTCATCGATCTTGGCATTCACCGCGACTTCGTCAGCGGCAACTTGATCCAGGAGAGTCTGGGGGAACGATATGCCTTCACCGCTAAGTTTCTCCAGGCAGTTCTTTAAACCAGAAACCTGAGCTTGCTCAACCTGCAAGGCAACGGCAACATCCTGGTCCTTCACATACCGTTGAAAGAGATCGAAATGAGTTTGCGCCTTCGCCCTGACAGCGGCCTCGACCCTATCCCTTTCCTTCCGAATCATGTCGGAGTAAAACCTTTGCTGGTGCTCCATTTTCTTTTGCAACTTGAGATAGTCGACTTTTGACTTCTCTTTAACAAGGCTCAACTCCTTTTCGACACCACGCAACTTATCCGCAAGTACCGCGTTATTTGCCGACAGAACCTTCTGCTCTTCCTTAGCTTTCTTGAGAAGCTCATCCCGCTTACTTACCGCGTCGGCCATCTTTTTAGCGCTCCAAGAACTCTCGAGAGCAACACGGTTTGACGCCGCAATCATCTAAAAAACGAAAGAAGGATTTCTTATCAACAAAAAGAAAGAACCAACAAACGACATCCAAACAAAAAGGACTTACTGTTGCTTCGGCATGCTTCAACCGAAGAATGGCGTCGGAGTGTGGAAGCTCTCGCAGAACCGGCCAATCTCTCTCGTTTCCACGGACACAAGTCAACATGTCGAAACACGCCCGCGGGTTGTCAATTAGCGGGACCTCGCTCTCATACTGGTATGCAAAGTTATGGATCGAAGGTCGGGAATCTCCTTCCTTTATAGGGGCTCGAGGACGGACATGGACAATCTCCTTGCTAGAAACGAAGGGTTTTGTGTTACCATAAGCATCGACGACATCTCCGGTTTCCTGATAAAAACGCTTCCACGGGTCCAGGCTCTTCTCAGTCTCGTCGGTGGCCGTCGCATCAGGGATAACAGATTTATCGGCTGTAGTAGCCTTCTTTGTCGGCTTTCCTTGGTCGGCTTTACCTTCCGCAGGTCGCTTCCTGGATGGGACCTTGGGAGGAAGTTTGGTAGATGGGACCGTCACCTCCGGTTGGATAGTCGCCGCAACCTGAGAAATGATCGACTTATCTCCCGCATCAGCCAGATGACTTCCGCCTTGAGACGATTTGACAGGGGATGAAGATTTAGACGAGATTTTCTTCGAATAGTCGACTGATTCGATTCTTTTCACTTTACCCATCCTCCTCGGTTTAACAAGCTGTTCCGGTGTAAGCTTCGTCTTGGTATTCCACTTCACTAAAGGAACAAGGAAAAGAAAAAAAAGAATCAGTAAACTGACTCCAATAGTATCAAAATATCGACATAAGAGTACCTTTGGAGATTCGAGGGAGAGACTTGCCGATCCGATCTCGAGAAAAATCTGACCACTTACGGAGACCGAGGGATTGGATCTTTTGAAGAATCTGAAAGAAGTGATCGGGGAACGGCTTGAGAAATGGATGATGCACTGCAAAAACAAAACGGAATTGAGTAAATCATCCACGTTCATATCGGCAAGATCAGAACGATATCTACCAAATTTCGTATTCCATGACGATCGGATAAGTTCTCTAAGATCGTCAGGAACAACCAAGGGAGACATCTCGACGTAAAAGTAATGCCGCTGCCAGTTGTTAATCTTGCTAGGCGCGTCAGTCACCACTCGATGACCACTCTTCATCCTAACTGCAAAGCAACCTGGACTGGTCTTCGACATCCGATTGATTGAGGTAGCTTCTTCAAAGAAACCAACGGTGATTGTCACGTCGATCTCGGCACCAAGCACAAGAAGGCCAACCATATGGCGAACCGCGACAGCCGATAACTGAGAAATGGCAATTTCCCGGCGATGGCAGTAGGATATCAGCAGGTCGGGAAGCGGGAACCAACAGCGGCTTCCCCCAGTATCGGTATTAATAAAATACGACTCATACAAAGTCAGATAGCCCGGCGGAGGATTCCAGGGACGGTCAAGCTTACCGGGAACAATAAAGCTGATTCTCGGATCTGCTCCACATCCCTGGAGCGTAGAGGTTATCGACTTCTCATCCGACCGAGTTTCGAAGACATTGTCAAACATCTGAGGAAAATAAGTATCGGTGCCGGCATCACCATCATCAGAGTCAATCCCCTCTATATCTACATCTTCGTCAGAACCTTCTGGATCTGAATCCCGAAGCTGCGAAATAAGAGGTTCACCCTGACCAGAGCCTTCTGCGTCACCCGGCTGAAGTGAAAGCTCTCGACGATAAATGAATTCTTCAGCTGCGCGATAGCCGGGATGATCTCTCAAATCAGAGGACGTGGTAGCAGATGACGAACTGGATGAAGTATTGTGACGACTTGAAGAACCAGAAGACACGGGGAACGACTTCCTTATCTTTACTTCCCGAGCAACGGATCAAAGACATAATTGATGAAGAACAAACGAAGAACACAAAACAACGAACGAGGTTTGATCTAAACAACTTAGAAACCTAAGGAGGAGCGACGGCGGAAAAGTAACCGGAAAATAAATGCGGTGGAGAGAAGAAATTACCTTTCAAAACTCTTCACTCGGGCAGAATGAAGAAAATGAGAAGTGAGAAGGGGCTATTTATGCTGAAAATGACGGCACAGGACTCAAGGTAATCATTACCTAGGTGACGCTTCGAGTTTCGCACCTATCCGACCAATTGAACCAAGAATCAATTCCGGTTCCATCTGATCTTCCCCGGTTTAGATCAAATTATCGGATTAGGCAAAGTTCAATAAAAGATGGGCCTTACCAGAAGTAATAAGGGAAATGGGCCTATAAACTCATAATCATAAACCATAAGTTAACTCCTCGTACTGGCGACTTGAGTACAATCCGCCACACTGGGGGGGGCTTATTGTTAGAGCCAAGATTAGCACTTTCCTAAAAAGGCCTATTCATGAGTTTAGGTCGACCCAGAATGGAAAGTCGGTATCAAAGCCCAAGGCGGTAAAACCTAGGTTAAACCGAACTCGGATAACCGACTTACATTAGGGTTAGGATGGTGTTGAATGAAAGGCGCCGCGCATCAAAGTCGGAAAAAGGGAAATATTCTACCTAACGATAAAGGCGATATTCTAGGAAATATTCTGTTTCTATCTTATTTTCCTTTTTTATGTAAACCGACTTGTAACCCTATATAAGGGAACCCGATATTCATTCAATGGACACGCTTTTCTTAATATTTTCGGCTTGAGAGACTTTAGAGCGACTTTTGACCTAAAATCTCTCCGGCGACTTTACAACCAGTCTTTACCGGCTTCCGACTTGGAAACGCCGGCTAAAAACCCTAATTTCCTTCATCTCACCGCGTTCATTAATCCTTCTTTTAGAATCCCTAATTCACAAACCCTAAAACTCTTTCTATTCTCGGATAGAACGAGTTGAGATCTTACAACAAGTATAATCAGCCATGCCCATGGCCATCAAGTTTTTTTCCTTTTTTTGTGTGAATGTAATTAGCCAGAACAAGGTTCAGAGCAAGAACACAGTCCAGTAATCTGACTACTACTATTACTCTCTCGGACCACGGTCCAGTTTTTTTTAATGTACACGAACCGCTGCTTCACTATGTCTCCATGTCAAAGGTTTCTCGTCTCAGAAATTTATCCTCGGTTATAAAAATCCACTCTTCTAGTAAATGGAGTTCGTTCTGCACACACAAAATAATTAAAAAACGTTTTGAGTTTCATGAGTAGAGAATCATAGCGGATAAGAGATTATTAATATGTTGTTACCGTGGTGTTGCTCATTGTTACCATCATCATCATCATCGTCATCATCTCCGTTATTACTTGTGAAGAACGGTGTTAGGTAGTTCTTGTCTAGTTCTGTAAATGACGCAGCGCTGCATATACAAAACAAAACAAAACAAAACGATTGGGACTTTTTTCTAATACGAACTTGAAAGCGGACTTGATTTTGCGAGTGTAGGTTAATCAGTAATTTACGTCTTATGGAACTCTCTTAGTTTTGTCCTGAATCCACTTCCTGACGGTGAATCTTCATCATCAAACCTAGTCATATAACGATTGTTCACCACCTCAAAACCCTGATTAAAAAAGAAAGAAAGATAAGGTATTAACCATGTCCTGTTTTCTGCATCGAGAGACCACGATTAACTTTACATTGAGCAGGTCTTTAGGACACGACGTCTATGTAAATAACCAATATATATATACTACTTTCACTTGACTTACATCACCAAGAGATGTATCATGGCTATCGCCTACAACCTCTAGCGCTTCAAGCATTGTACCAGTGGATCCTCCAATAAGTAACACCTGATACCCATTTCAGTAGCATCAAGGATCACATAAAAAGTAATATAATTCGGCTCAGCTATCAGCAAAGGAAACCCTTTAAACGTAGCGCTCAGTTTAAACTTTTGAGAAAATTGTTAGTTTTGAAAGAGATGGCCTACCGTTACAACAACAATGGCTGTAGTTGCTGTGAAGATAGTTTGACCATGTCCTTCTGGGAGATCGTGAACAGATTGCAGAGCAAGAGCAAAAGCCATAGCACCTCGAAGTCCTATGCAACCACAATGTCTTGTTTACTTTTTACTGAGGTATTGGAATTTGAAAACAATTGCTACATATGGAAACAAAGAGCAGTATCTTACCACTGTACCAAAGTGCTTTTTGATGTGTCATAGGTATTTTCCTATGTGCAGGTCGTGCTAGGTTGATCAAATATCCACAACCAAACACATTAGCTGCCCTGAGTAAGACATATACGCCAAAGAGTAACAATATCAGACATGACAAAACAACACGAAAATTACAATATGGAAATGAACGTATGTATTTATACACACAAACATGATGTGAAAAGATCCTGAAGTAAAACAAATAACTGTACCTCGCAATTACGATGAACAGCTGAGGTTGTCACGAAAGATAAAAAGAAGGTTAAGGAACAACAGGAGTTTGTACAAACTAAAGAAATTGTTGATCTCCAACCAGTAGAACTTGTGTAAGAGGATACAATAGAGAAAAGGATGAATCCCAGGTGCGACCAACTGTGCTTTTCCATGGCAATATCAAAACCCATGTAGATGAACCTGCATATTGGATCATTTGGAAATGTATTGTCAGGCCATTGACAGAAAGCAACCATCAAAACGTTTAAGAGTATATAATCAAATACATACACAAATGTCTCTGCCAGGGAAGATATCAGATGAAAAAATGCAGACACAAATCGCTGAGAATTTGCAGACAAGTTTGAGTAGGTATAATGCTTCATCACCTGCAAGGCACAGGCAGTTTCCATTATACTACTTTACTTTTGGCTGAGAATCATAACACACAAAACTCATTAAAATAGAATGAAAACTCACAATCCCAGTAAATAGAATCGATACAATGCCAGATAGACTGAGACCTTCAGCAAGCATGTATCTAGCACAAGGAAAACAAAGTTAACAAACTGTACAATTTCTATGAGCGTGAACTAAAGAAGACATATACAACTAACTATATAGGAGAGAAAAGTTTTAAAATTACTTACGAGAAATATGGAAAAAGCACAAAGAGGCAGCATTCTAAGTTCTGCAGACTGAAAGGAGCAAGATAATCAGAATAAAATATTTCAATGCTGACCATAGATAAGTCTAAGACAGGGAACTATGGTCACTCACTTGTCAACATCCAGCCCTGCATACTTGAAGAGGTGTTTTGCATTAAGGCTAACAACTCGTTTATGAGTATGAAGTGAAGTAAAATGTTTCATAAGAAACAAAAACGAAAAAAGGATATAAGAGCAGAGATAAATCCGACTCCAACCCCTGCAGAAGCACACATTTGTCTCCTTTATAACCCACAAAGCACAAATATAGGAATATATAATGACATTGGAATATGTTGAAACTTGAGATGCTT
Organism: Orychophragmus violaceus; assembly: GCA_030180135.1. Classification (NCBI taxonomy): domain Eukaryota; kingdom Viridiplantae; phylum Streptophyta; class Magnoliopsida; order Brassicales; family Brassicaceae; genus Orychophragmus; species Orychophragmus violaceus. The sequence goes on along the minus strand of CM058231.1, from coordinate 568,440 downwards.
GAAAGGTCAAATTCAGATTGATATTCATATGTTGTTTTTCTTAGGTTGATCAAACTTGTCCATAACCTCAAGAGATCTAGCAGTGAAGTCGAAAGACCCAAACCATGCATGAAGTATAGAGACATAGGGAGAAAAAAAAAGCAAACCTGCAGACATTGAACCGACAAAGGTTTCTAGAAACCTGACTATCACCATAAAGAAATTCTGACCAGATGAGTTACTTCTCACCAAGGACATTGTCCTGCACCCCAGTTTAAAACGCTATTAAAATATTTACCATTTCATTATCGTCTTTCACAGCATATTTTGAATTAGCTTACATACCTGTACAGAGATATAGCCATCTGCCAAAAGCAACATAAAATAAAAGAAGATAAAACCTGATAAGTAATGCAATATTTTTTCATCCTAATATAAGGACTCAGAAATCACTACTCAAAAACTACTAACAGCATCATTCAAAACGGATTCTCCAAACACCAGGGCATACAGATTTACATCCGATCCAAGTTCCTGCAAAACAATAAAGTAGTAAGAAGTGGTAGATGTCTACAGTTAAAAAAAATCGAGAATCTCCCAGAAAAGCAGTAAAAGGAAAGTACCTGAAATATAGACAAGACAGTGACAGGATCAGTGGCTGATATAAGAGAGCCAAACATGAGACACTCAATGAATGGAAGTCTGTACATGAGAAACATCACGCCGCCAAGGTACCTTCAATAGAAAAAGAACTCATGAACAACGGAAAGAGGAACCTTTCCAGTCAGCAAACAGAAGCAATTTACAGGACAGAATATACATACACTAGCACGCCAGTAACAATGGAAGCTACAAAAGTTCCAAGTACAGAAAAGGTAACAATGGCTCCAAAGTTTGAAAAGAAAGGTTTCTGCATGAAAAAGCCAGCGACAAAGTAAGCATCATCAAGAATTCACAAGCAAGGATGCGAAATCTAACAAAGAAAATTAATAAAGACATGAGAGTTCTCTGCACTTACGGGTTGTAGACTGAATCCTGATTGGGTGCAAACAAGTACGTCAAGGAAAACAACATATTTTGTTACCCAGTTTGAGAATCATGACAACAAAAAATTGTCACATAGAGACGTATGTAAACAAATGGCAAACACAGTCGCTGATGCAAACTCGATTAAAGGATATAATATGATAGGCGGCAGCAGAAATAGAAAGAAGAACTCATCGTGGAAATTGAACCATGTCCTGAACAAAATGAAAATTGATTAGCACTGGAAAACAGCAATAAATATAGTAGTAATATATACTAAAAATCAAAAGAAGAACTTCATCGAACCTTATGCTAGTCTCCGTATTCGAGATGTTCGCTAAACCACCAACGATCAGCCCTAATTTTCACAAATTTACAAGGAATCGATCAAAACCTTCGACGGAAAATCGAGGGGGGCGATCGCAATGCAATTGAGTAAGAAGACCGAAAAACAAACCGATGAGAAGCGAAGCACTAGCTTCGGGTAGATAATAGAACTTATGACGGCGAAGGACATGACCTAGTACAAAAGAGAGGACAAGCATCATGATCTGAAGCAAAATCCCGACTCCAGCAGCTTGCTGTTGCTTCTCTTGACCTTGCGGGTCGTGAATCGCCGGCGAAATCTGAAGCTCCGACATCACGCCTCGCTCAAAGAAATAAATCTAGGGGTTCTATCAATGTTACTTGCTCTTCTTCGTGTTCGTCTGTCTTTGTTCCCGCAGATTCGCGAGAGTGAGTTATGAAAATTCGTTTAACTCGTGAGATAGACTTCTTCCTTTCTGGTGACGTATTTTGCGTTTTGTAGGAATCCGCGTCCTCACTAACTTTTCAGGTGGATTTCCGTTTTGGGCTTTAATGGGCTACAAGTTTCTAAACCCAAATGTATATAATTGGGCCCGGCTGCTGTATAGATAATTATGAATTTTAATTACGATCTACCAATGGAAAATTAATAACTCTGTTTGCTTTGTTTTTTCCTCTCTTTTTTGACAAATCAAGTTTTACAATATACTAAAACCATATAATTACAACGGTTGAAACAAATAAGCGAAATTGAAACACCGGAAAACATTTAGACACCACTCTCTAGCCATGTCTTTGTCACATTCCTCTAGAACTTTTCCAGGTTGTAAACTAAAACTGATACATGTCATGTAAATATGATGATGCTCCATCCCTGAAAGTTTCAACTGTTTTTTTGTCATCAGCTTCCACTTCATTCTTGTCATTCTGATTTGCTTGTATGCAGCTGGAGTTTCCTTGAAAAATAATCAATCATATATTCTCATCTATGTGCTAAAAATATGAGGCTGCTACTCATGCATAGAGAGCTGTCAAAGATTGGAACTTCATCCATAACAGGAATTCCCACTCTAAAGCCTCTACATCTGTTGATTAAATAGATATATCATCTGAGTTGTCTGTCTTCTGTGTTAAGAAAACCGTAAATTATTCTTATTATTTTTTTATCAATAGGTAGTTTTAACCCAATAATTAAAAAAAAAAACTAGGATAAATGATTAGTTAGGAGATGAATCTCTTTTTGGATGGAAAGTACCTTATTATAAACCAATACATGAAATGACAATATAAATATCAATTTTATATTATTTAAATATGGTTCTCTCGATATATTTATCTGCAATATCATTCATTAAACTCAAGTAGTTCGAGTTTCATATATGTCTCAATTGATAACAAAATAATTTCATTCAATCGTTCATGTAATATTGTAAAATGAAAATATTTCTTTATCGGTTTTAACTTCGAAAAACTTGCAAGAAAACCGATATTGTAATGATCAACAATATACGATAAAAAATTTATGTGTTATGACAACAATAATCCATTTAAAAGAAAATCAAGCACTTCAATAGGTTTGTGAACTTCATTTGTTATTATTCTTTTTAAAAAAATATCATAAACAAGTTTTTATCATAATATCTTTTTGTAGCTTAGTAATAGATTTTATGCCGCTTTTTATTCTTATACCATTTTCAGTGTATTCTTCTATTTTTTCCTCTAAAGTAGAGAATAATATATATGAGCTTCTCTCCAATGTATTACTTTATTTTCCTTTAAAAATGAATATCTCTTTAAGATTATATCTTTATTTTAGTATTAATACACTTTTTGTACAAAAGTTGGAGAAAATTTTATTCTAAAATAAAGTAGAAATAAAAATAGATGTGAGTTGGAGATGTCCTTGTATATATCTAATATATGATAGATTCACATTCAATTAACAAACTTTTATTAACAAACTTTTAATAAACTTAGTAAATAAGTTTATTAATAAGAAAGCCCATAAAACATTATTGATTGTAAGGAGGTTGTGGCGATTTCTCGATAAATTCATCATTACCATCACGAAGAGCAAAAAATGCTAGGAGCTTTCAAGAATGAAAACGACAAAGTTTTTCTGAATAAGAGCAAAAAATTACAAGAGAGCCTTGATGCGGTTAGAGCTTCGAGGATTAGCAATGAAGTAAAATCATGCCCCTAAAATATTTATATTATTTGGCACCTAAAACTTATGTTTCATGCACTTTAGTCCATGGCCGGCCATGTGATGCGTTAATCGAAGAATCAACATACTTGAACTTTGATCCCTCTTCACATAGGCATCAAACATGGACACATAATCAGCAACACATGTCAAAATTCTCATCCAAACATACCCTAACCATCCAAGGAATTTACCGACGAAGTCCACAGCTTAAAAGCACAAGTTTTTTGGGACCATGAAAATACTCCATGCAAGGTTGTTGATATCTATGCGCTTAAAATAAAACTGAAAGAGTTCATGACCAAATCTGGACATAATGGAGGAGTAGAAGTATTCACCGTTGTTAACATAGGGAAATTCATCAACGATCATGGTTTATCTGCATCTAATAATATGAATGTTGAATATCATACACAGAAATGTGGATTTTGATTAGTGATGTTTCAACATTTTTCTATGTTCTATTCAAATCTAAAATACTATATAATATAATTAAGGTCCAAACTTTATTTAATATATATTAAATAAAAAATATTTTATTTATATATATATATATATATATATATATATATATTAAAATGTATTTAAAAATGCCTTTTAAAATTTTCTAAAAAATATATACTAATAGAAAATATATATATAAAAATATATCTTTTCGTCGGATGTCCTAAGCCGTCACTTATCTAGTTTATATTCGATGTGGACTCTGGATCTCTCTAGTCATGTAAACGTAAGTTACCGTTAAGCTCTGTTTTCTAACCAAAGCAATCTTCTTTCATCATTATGTTCAGACAAAGAAGATATGGGAACCTTAATTGGCCAACAAATAATGTTGTGCTAAAACATTTAACACACAATAAAACTATTATTAATCTAAATATTGTTGTCTTTGGGGGTTTAGTTTCTAGAGCATCCGGTCCAGTTGTATTCCTAAGCTTTTAGTTAATATATAATCCACCAGATGGAAAAAGACAAGAATTATATCTGTAACATGAACAATCTCACATGTCTGAGAGATTAACTGAACAAAACATTACATGGTGATGTGTGGTGAATGTTTGTGTGTTGGTTTAACTTAGAACCACACTAGTATCAAAAAAAAAAAGTCACAACCATTTTCTCCAACTAGTTGATCTAAGCTCACCAGAGAATAGCCTTGGAATGCTCAATAAACTATTAACCCTCGTCAATCCATCCAAAGCAGACCACTCTTCATCATCTTGTGCAACCGATATACATTCAGCAAGTGTCATTGTCATCATCTTCGACTCAATCCCACAACTCTTAGGGATATTTTCGTCTTTAACCGGGACAATTTCCTCCTCCTCCTCGTCCTCCTCATCCTCCTCATCCTCCTTGTTACTGATCCCGACACTCTCTTCTTTGTGTGAATCCTTTATTACATTGCTTGCAACTTCCATGGCAACTGATGAATCTTGTAGAAAGAGACAGACTACAGTACAGTCATCATTCTTAGAAGTTGGATACTTTATTCTCCAAGATCGAACCGCTGTATCCACTAAGGCTCGAGCTGCTGTGCTTCGACTAGGAGCTGAAGCAACAATGTCTACAGCTTCTTTGTTTGATAACACATCCCATACACCGTCGCTAGCAAGAATAATGAACTGATCTTGTTCTGTAAGACGGCGGTAGTTAATATCCGGAACTGAGATAAGACCGTAATCTTTAAGACAGAAGTCACCAAAAGCTCGAGCCATTGCTAAACCAGGTGAGTCACTGTTTGGTAACCATACACGAGCTACCTCAGGCTCATCTTGTAATGCAAAGACTCTACCTTTACATTTCTGGATTCTTGCTGATTCACTTGGCAGATCTGGTTTTAAGTCTATGGTTAATTGTACAGCGACCAAAGTATTGTCTTTGCTTCTTGTGGCAAGAACAGCTCTTGAGTCACCAATGTTTCCGACCACCAAGTCCTCACCCTAAAAAGAAATCATCATTGAACAATCAAAGCAATAAACAAACAATAAGTTTTGAATGGTGGCAGCGGTCACATCGGATTAAACTGTGTGCGGACTAAACCACATTATTTTGGGGCGGATCAAGTTTTTATGTTCAAAAAATGATCCGCATTTGGTCCGTAATGGACTTTTATATTTTCTTTTCAAACCACTCCAGACTAAAAATGATGAATATTAAATAGAAGCAGTATAGACTATTCACGGACTAGTCCGCACTAACCACAATTTCCATTTAAAGTCTTAAGCTTTGAATGGATATTGCGGTTAGTGCGGATTAGTCTGCAAGTGGTCAAGACCGTTTTTTTAACATTCATAATTTTTAGTCAAAAGCAGCGCGGACAAAAATAATCAAAGAACTCCGCAGCGGACCAAGTGTGGACCATTTTTGTGAAAAAATGAATTTGATCCACAGCGGATTGTATCCACCCCAAAAATGAAATGTTTTAATCCGTAGTTGATTTTGTCCGCAATGACCGCAATAACCATTCAAAACCTAAATGAGATTTAGAAGCAAGTCTAAGCAAGTACCTGTTTGATCAAAGTGACTGAAGTTGTTCCACTGCAGAAACAATCAATAGTTGGATGCATTTTCAGCTCTTTATCTATCTGCTGACAAGACTTGAGCAATGCATGTTTAAGAAGCAGATACATCTCAGGAAGTTCATCGTTGTTTTCGCTTGGATTCAACTCACACCATTGCTCATCCATAGTAGTGACAGACGCTTCTTCCATCTGAAAACCCTTGTCATTCACTAAACCGCTTTGTTCTGACTCTGAGGTTAATTTCAGTTGGGTTGAGAGTGTGAAGGGCAATGTATCTCGGACTTTCTTTGCCACCATATGACCACATGGTCCGTGTCCATCGAATACACCACAGAATACTGTGTCGTCTCTTGAACAAAAGTTCTGAAATTTGAAGTAGTTTATCATAAGTAAGAAAATATAGAAACTAGTGGTCCTTGCACAACTATGTGTAAACAGGTCAAAGACTCGAGACAGCACAAGAACAACACACAATTGGGAAACCAAAGCCACTTCATTTTCAAAGCTCTAAGCTCTGTGATGGTCCCAAAAAAACAGATAGAGACATTCACAACTATGTTGAAACAGGTCAAAGACTCAAGACAGAACAATGATTAGTTCCTCAAAACTTTGGAGAGAATATCATCTTGATTATGAAAGATTTTTTTTAAAGAAAACTAACCTCAAAAACGAGCATAGCATCTTGATTAGTTCCTTTCTTGCCTTGCTGTGTGTAAAGACATGCAATTTCACTAGAACCATTCGAGATCAACCGACCCAAACCCTGCTGAATCCCTTCGATTTCGCCGCCACCCTTTAAATCTCTCGGCCGCCGCCACCTTCCGGAGCCTAATGTATCATCCGACGCAGAGACGGTGGTGCTTATTTCTCCCGGTTCCTTCCCAGTGGTCCTATCTACTGAATAACACAGACCCATTTTGAAAATCTGGAGAAAGAGCTCGAAGCTTCAAAAACCAAGAATTTCTTGAAATCTCCGATCGAAAGTCTACGATTTTTCTGGAGGGTTTTGTCGGCAATGATTTACTCCTCGGCGAGTAAAGAAGCCAAACGAGAAAACGATATCCAGAAAAGAGCTCTTATAAGCCTCAAAAACCGAGACTTGGCTTCTACTACTTTAGCTTTTGCTTTTGGAAGCTGATATTCAAAATTTTCTCGGGAAAACAGCTATTTTCTCGGGTAAAAAAGACTCCTACTTTTGCATTGCAAGAATCAAAAAAATGGAAAAGAGAGATAACAGAACATCACATCTGTACAAACTCAAATTCTTGTGAATTGATTTACGATTACTTTGAACACAGTGACGCAAATACTAGCAGACCCACAGATACAGACAGAGCCCAACGTTTACTTACTCCACTTCCGCGTTGACAGATATAAAAAAAATGGAAAGGAGAGAGGGAGTAGTGATCCAAAGAGAAGAAGAAGAAGACGAAATGATCAGACAAAGGTCATTGTTTGGTCCCGCACGTGAGATCCTTTTTTTGTTGGTCTGAATAAAAAATTGTGGGAAAAAATTGGTTCTTGGCTGCATCGTACCAACCATCACCAGAATTTCACCCAATTACGGGTTGCCACGTGAGTGAATTTGACTGTTCGTTAATTTTATTACTTTGGCTCCGTAAATTAATATAGTTAGATAAGCATTAAACTATTAATCAGTCATAATGTCCATTTCTGCCTTTATTAAACCTAAATTCTGAAGCCAGCCAAATTTAGGGAAAAAATGATTAATTTAACTACCCACTAGTGTTTTTTTTGGGGGTAAAAATGTTAAGAACTACCTACTAATGTTACTAATTACTATATAACAAATTTGAATACAATAATCAAGTTTAAGTACTGCATTGAAGGTGTTAATCTAGATTTTAGTTTGTTTTATGTTAGTAATTTTAAAGCTTTTAAGATTTTTAAATAACAAAGCCTAATTTTGAGTTGGTTTGGGAAAACATAAGAGAACATAAAAACTACTATTCGATTCTACATGAGTTAGAGTTTATGTATCACCTCTTTTCATAAATATATATAGGCTTTATACTAAATATGTAAACATTTGAGCATTAAAGAAAAGCAATTATGACTGAAAATAGAATTCACGGATTGTGTGTTGGCCTGTGCCGACAAGTCTTAGTTGTCCCATTGAGCTGGTGAGAGAGATGCATTCATTTACACGCATCCAAAATACACTACATTCGCTTATTAAACTCTTAAATCTAATTCATCATAGATGAATCTCAATAACCCTTTTGTATCAATATTACACATATCATTTATGTAACCATGGTTATAAAATAGCTACCATGGTACATATAATCATACTCCTTAAACAAACCTAAAAAGTGGTAGCAGGGAGTTAAGTACTTATGAATCAAATTACAAAACATCAGAAAGCATGCAAATCCTGCCTTCATTAGATGTAATTATATCTTATTGAAATACTTATTGCTGATGATGAATCAAACTTCTTATACTTAGCCACACATATTCCCAGGTTTCTTAGGAAAATCAAACCTGAGATATTTGAACGAGCAAGTATTAAAAGATTGCAGGTAGGATGGTATTAGCTAATCAAGCTTACTTGGGCGTGTTCGGTTTTGTATTTCTGAAGCTCTTCTTCCGCACAAATGAGCCTACGGATACACAAACAGAGGAAATAATGTTTGGATTTTAGATTACAACCTGAGAGAGAAGTTTTTTTTTTTTTTTTTTTGTCAACGGTGTTTATAAATCTAAGCCAAAGTAGGTCGGACATTTCGGTTTCCTAACAGGATTATCTGATAGGTTATGGCTTACAAACGAAAAACCTCTGCATTTTGCTCTAGTCCTTTTAGCAAAGGTGTAAGCAACTACATTATCGGCTAATATGCACTAGACGAAAATAAGAAAATCTCGAGAGAGAAGTATATATTTCACTGGGAGAGGCTTTTGATGGTGGGAGATTGTCCAAGTTACTTACCTCCATTGCAGGTCGGTTATTTCGTGGAGCAACTCTTTCTCTCTTTCGTGTGCCGCTTCAAGCTGTGATTCAATAGAAGAGCTGAGTTCCAATTTCGTTGGAGGAATATGATTCAATGATTTTTACTTTTTACAGGCGATTACATACCATTGATTTCTCAGTAGGAGCTACATTAGTCTGTTGTACGCTTCCTGGTTCAGCTGAACGTCCGTCTACATCAGAGAAATAAAAGAAATTCAAACCCCGTCGCAAGAAAAATGTAATCAATCAGAAGTGTGAATGGAGACAGAAATTAACCTGTTAACTCTCTGTTGGTGAGTACTTTCATCATATGCAGAATGTTATCCTGTTAACTTGTAAATTACGCAATGAACTTTTTCATATCTAATAAGGGAATAGAATCTAAGCAGCAAAATGCATACCCTTTCCAATATATTGGTTTGCAGAACTGGAAACACCAGCGGGTAAACGTATGAGCTGGTTAGATTTGGTAAAGCGACATCAGATCCTGAAGAAGAGGGAGGTAGAGGAGCAGCAGAATGTTGGCAGAGCACCTACATAACCGCAAAAATGTTTTGTTTTGTTTTCTCTTTGATTGAATAGTTGTGGTTATAGACATTGATTGTTTGTGTCTGCAGCTGATTAGGCTGACCTCGAAACAATTACAAACCTGCATGCTGTGACTCTTTTGCATGATTGGAGATGGAGCAGCCACCTGAGAAAAGAGAAAGTGAATATGAATACAAATAAAATAACCTTAAAAACTTGAGTGAACAAACAAGAAAATTACCTTGTCGATGTCTAGATTTTCAGAAGTTACTTTAAAACGTCCTCTTTGCTGCACCACTGGCGGCTTTGACTTGTCATCAGATTCATCTAGGCTCGCTAACACAGATACACCATTTGATTAATTAGAAAAAGCATTGACCTGACCCACAGGAATGTTTAGATTGGATGCAAATCTATACAAGTTCTGTAAATACTTACCTGCTCCTTTGGGTGGTTTAGCAGCCAGCTCTGTTGGTAATTCATCTCCTCCCACTGTAGGATGTGCCCCGTTGGAGGTTGGCCCATTTTGAAGCTGATCTTGGGTTTTGTCACTGGGAATTAGCATATTAGCTCAAATTCAATCTCACATACAGAGTACGTGTGTAGTAAGTGAATATGAGCGTTGAAGTCAATTTTCAAAAAATGAACCTCTGGTTTACAGATACTTTATAAGAGGCAGGTAACGGTTAAACACTAAGACTTGAAATTTGAACCAAACAGAGCTCTTACAATAGACTCACCTTCCTGCTAGAATCTCTGTTGGTTGATTGGTTGGGATAGATGTGGAATCCATTGATTTCCCATTGACTGCATGCGTACTAGCAACAGTTGTATTATTTAAAGATAGATCCTCATGACGGGGAGATGAATACACGTAGTTGTCATAACTGGGGCTGGCAAGACTTGAATCATCATCAGATTTATCCCTGACCAACCAATTTATTATTTATTCAATTTATTCACCTCTAGTAGTTCCAGACAAGTAAACAACGAAATGAGAATCCCAAATTGAGAACAACAGAGCTGAAATTAGGAGATAAACCTCGCAATACTAAGAGTTCGGTGAATTAGGGGTTGGAGATACTTGTTTGGCAAATGACCAATATCTTCCTGCAGAGATTATGTAATAAAGAAAGAACCCTTAAACCTTGAGTAAATAACAAACAAAGATGAAACAACGAGACACTTCCAGAACATGCAGCAATATGTTACTTAGAAGTTGAGAAAGAATTCTGCAAGAGGGGACACCTGAGTCTCCGGTTGAATATCCTGTGAATCTAGAGCCTGCAACGAAGTTGTACTTCCCGAGAAACTGCTCTCCGACAAGCCACAGTCTATGTCTTGGATCTGATGGAAATAAAAACATTAATATGAAGCACAGTGAACTTTACAGTTAGGCTACTTTTTATGGGCTAGAGGAGACCAAACTTATACCAATGATGCTTGGGCTTTCATGTCATCGAGATTGAAATTCCACCCGCTGATACCTCTCTTATATTCATTCTGCATGTTACTATGACAAGAGGTTAAAGACTAAATACTCTGCAGAACAAATGGAGCTGAAAATCTAAAGTCGAAGATTCAAACATAGATAAATAAAGCCAAAACTGAAAACTGGAAAACACAAACCTGCGACAATTCCTCCTTCTCACCATCCGCCATTTTCTCTTGTGCAAGCATATCTTCTTCCTTTTTCTGCAATTAGAAAGCATATCCCCATCAATTTTCTTCATAAGGTGCTGACTGATAAAACTGAACAGCTATGGGATATCTACTTAGTTCTACATATCCAACCTTGATTGCCTGAACACGATTAACAAGATCTGGTAACCCATCCAGAAGTTTTCGAGCAATGTAATCGCTTGACCTTGCTTGTTTGAAAAAGGAATGCTTTAACAACTTTTTCGCAGATGGGCGTTTGGAAGGGTCTTTGACTAAACAACTGGCAATCATCTGCTTGAAAGACTGAAAATACCAAGAAAAGAGGCAAAATTTAGATGATGATAATAAGCCAACAAATAACGTGAATGTATAGTTATTAATTGACACCAACCCTTGAAAACTTCCTATCTCTTTCGTAATCCAGCCCTGGTGGTGCATTTTGCAAGGTCATAAGCAGAACCTGAAACCATATTTGTTTTAGGACTTAACTAAAGATTTTGGAGCTGAAATACAGATATCAGAAGGCTATGAACCTTCATTGGTGGATATTTAGAGAAAGGAGCGTGGCCATGGGCAAGCTCTAGCCCAGTTATACCAAACGACCAAATATCAGCCCTGAAGTAGATGTTCCATATAAGAGATACTATTTTCCTCTACTAAACATAAGCAAATAGAATGATATAAAGGAGGCTAAACTTACTTGAAGTCATAACCATGTAGCTGCTCCATGACTTCAGGTGCCATCCTGTGAAAATAAGAAACGGGTAGGTCATGCACATGTGAACTAAGTTCAAACTGTTGGGGGCAGAGGTTACCACCACTTACCAGCAAGGTGTTCCAACAAATGTGTTCCTCGTCCGTTGCCTATCACCTGAATCAAAGAGACAGGCTGATACACCAAAGTCTCCCAACTTGATTGCACCACGAGCACCGAGCAGAATATTTCCCGCCTGAAACGAAGGATAATCAATATGATGCCAATACTTTTGTTTGTAAAACATATAAGAATATGAAAGTTAAATCCACAACATTATTTGACAATGAACACCATTCATAAATAGAAAATTTCTGTAACACATGAGCTAAAACAAGTGCCAAATAAAGGATGTCCATAAGAGTTGAATGACTGACTTTGACATCCCGGTGTATGTGGCCATGCTGATGGAGGTAGTCTAACCCCTTCAATGCCTCACGCAGTATTGTGGCTATAATAGGTTCCTCAAAGCCATCAGAATATGCAGCTTTAAGTATATGAAGACAAGAACCACCAGACATGTATGGCATGACAACCCACAAATTGTGCTCACTAACAAAAGAGCAATGTGATTTCAACACATTGGGATGATCAACAAGCATCATCGTCTGCGCTTCACGAGAAATGTTGTTCTGCAAACAAAAGAACAAAAACCTAATTAGCTTTAGCCAGTGGACAAATCCTTCATTCAGAGAGCCAAAAATCACCAACCAGATCGCAGTTATCTCGTTCGAAATCGAGAATCTTAATAGCAACGACTTCATCGAAAGGGATGCACAAGGCACGATGAACCAAAGCACTGCAACCTTGTCCGATCACCTCGTAAAGAGTGTAATGCTCTGGCCCAATTGGATACTTCTTCTTCTCCATTGTGAATCTCTAGATCCTTGTTTCAGTAAAATCAATTCAAACAAAAGCAGAAACGAAACTTAATATCTAAGTTCCCTGGAAAAACGATTCTGGAATCAAAGTTTTTCAGGAGAATCAAACACAGATTTACCTGGATTGAGCGGCGAAAACTCAAAGGCAGCTGGGAAAAGTTGATTTCCAGTCGAGAAAATGAATCTACAGAATAAATTTAATTAGGGAAACAAATAAGATTTGATACGCAATTATAAGAATTAATCGTTACCGGAAAAATCACGACATCCATGGAAAAAAATAATCAGAAATTTGCAGGAAACAAATTAAGAATGGGATTAATGACAAGGAGTGAGAGAAAAGGAAAGAGATAGATATCGTGTTGATGAAGATATTGATGATGAACGTCCCTTTTTCTGCTTTTTTGCTATCGAAATTTTCTCGAGAAAGATAATCGAAACGAAAACGAGAGAAGGAAAGAGATAGAGAGAGTCAGAATCGGATCGCCGCTCAAAATGGGAGAGAAGCTTTTAGGGCTGAGTGAATTTTGTTAAATTTGGAATCCCGCCACTTTAGGTCTCTTTCTCGCTTTTTCCTTCGAAAATAAAACATTTTAAAATATTCTCTAACCAAAAATAACTGACCGTCTAATTAATTAAATATTTAACCTCGAATGGATAATAAAAATATTTGCAATTTACAAGGAATATTTAAAAAGGTTTTTTTTTTAAAGTATTTATCGTTTCCCTGGTGAAGCTTTAACTAATAAAAAAAAATTAAAATCTTATAAATTAAAACGATCGAATTAATACCAAAACAACAAGCTTCCCTTAATCATATAAAATTGAATTTTGAAACTTTATGTTAACCGAGAAATGATTAGAGTTTTTATTAAATTTTAAATTGGTTGATTATTAACTTATTCTTTAATAAAATTTAAATTTTATTATATTAATTTTATTTTTTTTAATTAATTTTTGCTATTTAATATATTTATCTAAATATTTTTATTATATTTAATAAATATAAATAATATAATAAAAAGTTAAATAACTTTTACCACAATATGTTTTATATTTGACTTTACAATATTATATATTTGTAATAGATGAAAACCATTTTATACCATGAATTATATGATATAAAATAAAATGTTGTTTTAAATATAAATTTAGATAAAAAAGGTAAATATTATTAAAAGATTTATATTCACACATGATGCCATAAGTTTTCCCGAACCAAACGAAACCGGTTTGTCTAGTTTAGCAGTATATTAATGGTTAGGTCACCTTTTAACATCGGAAAATCCGTGAATCCCCAATACATCACAACGACAACATAAGAACAGTTTGGATAAATATCTATAACACTTTATGTTTATACACCCCCTCCAGAATTACGTGATCACACTTTGCATCTCTGCTCACAAATTAAAAATCTATCACAAACGTAACAAACCACACCAATCGTAAGAAAACGCAAACGCAGAAAACAAAATTCCAGCAAAAACAAAACCTCAAGTAAGAGAGAGAGATAAAAACCCCACGACAAGACAGTGATTCTGATAAGATAAAAATGTCCAACAGAACGTGGAGAAGACTCAGTCTTCAAAATCTGCTGAGTGCTCCAATAGATAGTTAGCTGCCAATTCCTCGTTACGCTCACATGCCAGGAAGGCTTCTATTACTAAGTCTCTATCAAATCCCATTGCCTCAAGCTGTTAGATAGAGAGGTCAAAGACAATGTAGTTAACAAGGAGTGTGAAAACAGAGTGTTACAATATATGGTGTTTTACCCGTTGAATCGCTTCTTGCTCTGCTGGAGTGACGTTAATGGCATGTGGTTCTTGCTCGGGTTGATCGAAAATATCTGCATCCCTGATGGGTTTTGTTTTCAGGTATTGTGTATCAGCAGCATATATAGTTTAATGATCGATACAATTACATCCGACAGAACCTTAGACTACAATAAACTGATTGGAGGACTCACCCGTCAGATCCGTCATTAGGCTCGTTTACTAACTGAAGAAACTCTGCCTGGTTCTCTTGGATTAGCCTTAGTAGTTGAGGGTTTTGCTTTCCAAGTTCCTGAAGCATTGGCTGGTAACAAAAGCAGCGGTTTTCAACACAAGAAGCTTAGAAATCAGTGAGAAGTCTTGAAAATTAACCGAACTAGAATAACAAAAAAAATTAGGCTAAGTTTTACCTGGAGAATTTGAGGGTTGGAATGGACCATGGTGCGTAATTGTTGGAACTAATACAATAGCAAATACAAGTGAATGAGTATGTGAAATGCACCAAAGCTAGTACAAACAGTCAAACCAATGTAAACACATCTAACTTTTCAGAGAATAACATTTCAGCTTAAGTTGATGAAATGTGGTTCTAACCAATCTAGATGCCCATCTTTTCATATCCATAATCATGACTGATGAGAATAGATCTAAATGGTTAAAATAAAATAACTTTGCAATGAGGAGAGATGCGGATAATATTAGAGTAGCAACCTGATCATTGTTTCTAAGAAATTCAAGCGTCCCAAGATCACCAGTGCCAGCAGCAGCAGCTGTTTCCTGAGGAAATTAAACCATAAAGTGAGAAGGTAACTCAATACACCTATCAACTCGTTTGGATAGTGAATACACAAATGATACTAAATACCTGAGGGAATAAATCCAAAGGAGATGAGTTAGGACCTCCAGATGCAGGTGGGACAGATCCTGCCATCTGAGCCCCAGGCACTGGCACAGCTACTTCAGCAGTTTCAGGAATACCCTACAATATATATAAAAATGTCAATAATTTCATCCTTTAACCCCTACGCCAATAATGTCATAGAAAGAGCCGTACAGAATACAGATAATCCACTGCTCTCTCAGGGTTGTTATAAGCTGCACGAAGTGCACGGGTAACTGTTTCTTTGTCCCAGCTCCCACCTCCCATTTCCATTAATTGCTGCACCAATGGCTCAAGATGATTGCCACTAACCAATGTTGAAGCAGCTTGTCCATATGTGTCAGTCTGTGCCCTGTCACATACCATCAACTGAAGAAATTATAGTTTATCAATGAAATCAAGAACAAACAAGTTATACAACATATACTATAGCCATAAAAGGGGTAGTAGGCAAGACCCGCAGAAGAAAAATTAACAGACAAGAAAAGGATAGTAAAAAGAACTCTTTTGCAACGAAGCTCATTTTTCAAAAATAAAACTTACGCTGGTTGTTCTTGAGCAGGAATAGGTGAAGCAGGAACAGCTGTAGACTGGGTTGTAGATGGACCTGCAGGCTGATTTTCCAATACGAGCTTGTATTAAAAACAGTGATATGCAAATAAAAGAAGGATTAAACAAGCAAGAAAGTTACCTTAGTCGAAGATGTGGTAGACGTAGTAGTAGTGGAAGCAGGCTGTGGAATAGAAGAAGGATTATCCATTAAGAATAATCAGAAAAAAAACAGCGATGAGCAAAAAAAATATGAGAAATAAATAAGCTACCTGAGTCGATGACTGGCCAGCTGAACCTGCAGTTCTGCTCTACAGTTCATCATAACCAAAGGTAAGGACAATGTCAGTGCCATGACAAGCTTAGCAATGAAACAATCATGAAAGAAACATGTAGCATCATATGCCTAAGAAAACTCATTCATCAGCCTATATCCTCGTCTACAGTTCTTGAATCTCTTCAAAAAATTTACTGTTTAGAAACTAACTACTGATCTAAGCTTCCACTAAAGAATTATATAGATACCTTGCTAAGCATGACGACAAGAAACCCTTCTTCAGTAACCTTGTTCTCCACCAAAGTAGTTTCATCTTTCAAAACTTTTCCATTGTGAATCAACATTTGCTGCCCACATGGATAATTGTCTCTTCCTTGCGAATCTTCTATATTCTTCTTCACCGCCATAACCTTTAAAAACAAACACATCATACGATTAACAAATTTATAGAATAATTTCACCACACAATTGTAAAAATTCGATCACCAACAAACATTCAAAATTGTGGATCTGATGCTATATAATGTGAGGAGCCTACTCTACTACATGGAATTACTCATACTCCTGCTCGAAGAAAATGGAAGAGACGAGAACAAACCGTATCGGAGGACTGAACCCTAATTTCAAATTGACGACCCATTAGAGTCTTAACGTTGAGCTTCATCGTTCGGAAAATATGAAATCGACGGCGCTGGCTGGGTAAAAGCCCGGTGAGAAGCGACGGCGGAGACAGAGCGAGACCTAAAAAGCACTATTGCAAGAGATCGAGACCGACGACGCTACAGGAAAGCCCGACCGTAGTTGAACAGTAACAGTGCGTTTCGGATTTTAAACGCGGCAAGAGATCTCCATGTGCAATCCACGTGATCCATGCCCCGACAAAATAATTAACCCTCCCATTTTCCTTTTTAATTATTTTCCTTTTTCTGTTAAAAGTAAATTTCCCGGGCTTATTTTTATTTTAACCGTAAACACTCGTACCCCCGCAACAAAGATATAGCCCATTAGTAGCCCAATCAGCCCCTTTATTACCCTTTTCCTTTATTTTAATTTTCTTATTTCAAATCATTTTCCTTAACTTCCGGTATTTGTAACTATGTTCTTTTAACAAACCGCGTTTCCCGGCAAATCAGCTCTTACTCTAGCCGTAACTCACCGGAGGCGAGGTCTACAACTTTTCGCGACGCCAACGCCGACGAATAGAAAGCGTCTGTTATTAGGAGCTGCCGGTGGAGATTCCCCCCCCCCCCCGAGTTTAGTGTTTTCTATCGTGGACGACGGAGCTGTAATCAGCTCTTCTTCATCTCCAGATCTCGATTTCGCGTTAGGTTGTGTTAGTAATCTCTTCCCCTGATTTGATCGTTTGAGTTTTCTTCGATTCAATCGTCTACTTTCGATTTGATCTGTTAACCTCGTCAGCACAGATCAAAACATCGCTTCTATGTCCCTCTTAATGGATTCAATCAAAATGATTTTCAAATTTAGCAATGTTAGAAAACCGTATAAACCGGTTTATCAACCAAAGTTTCAAAATTAACATCCAACCAATTGTATTCTCTTGATTCAGGTTGGTGTTTAAGTTAAGATAGATCGGGTTTTTAGAAGCTATGGTTCTTGATGGGATTGTATCATCACCATTACGAAGGTCACACGCGTTAAAGAAGCAATGGGGTGACTTGGGTAGCTGCTCGACTGTTGTACAGAGGCATCGGTTTCTTTTAACCGCTATGGTCCTTCTGGCTTTCCTCTGCACCATCTATATCTACTTTGCAGTCACATTAGGCGGCGCTAGGCACTTGTCGTGTTCGGGGATGACCGGAAAAGAGAAGGCTATGTGTCAAATGGAACATGTTCAAGCCAGTTTCTCTAAAGGGAAACTGAAATTCTTTTAGTGTGTCAGCCAAAGGTTGATACACATTATGTGTGTGTAACAACAGCCTTAGGAATGGCTTGTGAATTATGCTCCAAGATGATTCCACAAGTATTGTACAAATGAATATTTTGTAATGGAATGTAATGCTGGATTTTTTTTTTTAAATAAACATTCTGTTTTTTGTTTGTATTGAATATGTAGAGACTTTGTTTTCAGGTGATGAATGGATCCTCTCAAGCTCAATGGAAACACTGTCTGGCAAGTTTCACCACAGCCAACACTTGTTCCAGTTTGCTGTTTTCTTTGATTCGAGAATTAACAATATCAAGAACTCTGTTCTGTTTTCATGGCCTCGAGTAAATGAGATGCAAGCCCTCCCTCTGTTTTTTTCAGGCAGCATAACAGAAAACGGTTTTTCTCCGGTTATAAGCTCAACCAAGACAACCCAAAACTATAAGCATCACTTTTATCCGTAAACTGGCTAGGTTGAAAATACTTTGGATCCAAGTAACCAAAAGTACTGGCAACTAGAGTTGTCAAGTGAGTCTGGTCTATGTTTATTACGTGTAATAGATTGTCAAATTATTATTGTGTATTGGTAAGTGTAGAGTCGTGGATACAAACGATATCATTACATATTCAGAGGCATTCATAAAATAAAAATACATTCACAGACACACACACAAACACCGAAATGGGACGGAAAAGCAAAGACATAAGATTATGCGGTGGTATGCGAGGTTGAAGTTCTTACCGTGTTTGAAAAGGAAACAAAGGCTCAATATCAGACATTGACAAAGACGATGTACCGACGTCGTATTGAGAAGTTGGAGCAGTGACAGCAATGTTGTTCCATGATTGTACCCCTATGTTAGCATCCACAACTCCCTTTTCATTCTCTTCCTCTTTTTCACTAACTTCCTCATGTAGTTGCATATCCATGGAAGACGCAGAAATTTTCTCCAACTCCACGGATACTTCTCTCATACTTGGCCGTTTCCTCCCTTTCAGATTCAGACACTTCCTTGCAATCTTTGCTGTTGCGGTCACTTGATTCAGCTTGCAACCATCTCTGATTCTTGCATCAATGATGTCAAGTAGTCTATTCTCTTTCATTACAGTAATGAAATAAGTTGCCAATGTCCTATTTTCTTGAGACCGCAAGAAAGAAACTGATTTTTCTCCGGTGATAAGTTCCACAAGCACCACTCCGAAGCTGTAAACATCGCTTTTATCTGTGAATTGGCTAGACTGGAAGTACTCAGGATCAACATATCCCACCGTTCCTGAAACCACTGTTGTGAGGTGTGTATGCTCCACCGTTACTGTTCTTGAAGTGCCAAAATCAGATACTTTCGCTCGATATTTCTCATCCAACATTATGTTTGTAGACTTGACATCCCTATGATATATCGGAGATGATGCAGCTGAATGCAAATATGAAAGAGCCCCTGCAACATCTATAGCAATGCGGAGACGCACTTCCCAAGTAGTCATCGGGTGATCTTCCAACTCATCATGAAGATGTTCGAAAAGATTGCCATTGGGAATAAACTCGTAGACGAGAACCGGGACATCTGTCTCAAGGCAACACCCTAAAAGTTTCACGATGTTTCTATGGTTGATCTGCGAGAGAATGACGACCTCATTGATGAACTCTTCCAACTTGTCTTCGTCCACGACTTTGGACTTCTTCACAGCTACAATTCTACCATCAACAAGCATTCCCTTGTACACAGTACCTTGACCACCTTGACCAAGTATTCTAGTTAAACTAAAGTTTTCGGTGGCCTTCTCCAGCTCTCTCGAGCTGAACACTCTTGTTTTTTCAACGTTGCCTTCACTTGAAGTTAACTGTTGTTGCAACAATAAACCTCCGTTACGTTTGAAGAACTTCTTCTTTTGCTTTAACCTCCTTTGTTTTTTAATAAATTTGTATAACCAGTATATTCCACCAATAAATCCACCAATAAAGATCAATAAGCCGGAAATTGAACCAATCTCTGCAAACCCCATAAAAGAAAAATGAAAACCAAAATACTTTTCTTGCACCGTTTGAGTGAATGATTAAATAAATGTTGATCGCCTTTATATAATACTCCATCCGTTTCAAAATGTAAGGGGTTTTAAGGATTTTTCTTTGTTTCAAAATATAAGAGATTTACATATTTTTATACAACTTTAAACTTTATTGAAAACTGTGTGACCAATTATATTTTACAGCTTTATTTGTTATTGGCCGAATTGTTTCTAATTTATTTATTTAATAGATATTTTATGTAGAAAAGTAAATTTCTTAATATTTGTGTTTTTAGCCAAAACCCCTTACATTTTGAAACGGAGAGAGGGAGTAGCTTTGAATGGGTGCTGAGTGTATTTGAGAAAGAAAGTTGCACGGTTTACCTATAGCAAGTGGCCTGTGATATCTGCATTTATTGGTTCCTTGCAAATTGACACAAGTCTCATTCCCACAGGGATTGTCTTCTGTGCATTCATTAATATCTGTTTTAAAGAAAAAGAAAAAAAAACTGAAACTGAAATCAAACATGATGATCTCATTGCTAGTTTACTTTGATCATGGTCATAGAAGACTAATAAAAATATGAACTATAAACACAGTTACTAACCTTTACATCCATCCCTAATGTATGGGTTTCCCCTGTAACCACTATTGCATCTGCAACTTGCATAGTTAGGAAAATAAGAATTATAGTCGCATACACAACTTATTCGTGTAGACACTTTATCATTTAGGAACTTGTTCATAGTTGAGCAACGTAGAGAGTGTATGAACGAAAGATTCGTTGTAAGGATGAACCATCCTAGCTCAACTGTAGAATATTGTTTGGCAAGAAACAGTTTTGGATCAGATCCGTCGTTTAAAAAAGTGTACTCAGGATAAGCTGTTAAGAAGGCAACTTTACACCCTCTTGTTGTAGCGGTGTTATCATCTATTTTGACTCCAACAACCTGTAGAGTACTACTGGGCATGCTTGTTGTGCAGAATCCAATACCGGTGTGGGTTGTTTCATTTATATAGCTTGTTTTATATGTCAAGCTGTCACTACAACCCTTGTAATCGTAGTAGTCGGAATCACTCTTACTAATACAATTGACTATCGCTAGATAATCTTTTGAAGCAGTTTGGCTTGTTGCGAGGCAATTGGAGACGCATCCCACGACGCTTGGCTCGACATTTGTTAACGACGCCTTGTTGTTGCAACCAATCACTATCAGTGTATTTTTGTAACCAATGTAAAAAGGGCTACCCGTCAAATTCAAAAGTGAGCTAGACTCTTGTTCGTCGCCTGAGCATCCCTTTGAAGTTATTTGGTTTTTTATGCGAACTGACCCGTATGGCTTTCGATCATGATAGTCCGAGTAGAGTGAAGTCGGAAGACGGATACTCACAACTTCCTTGCCGATGACTGAAAGAACAGGGACGAGCTTCCCTGAATTTGAAAGAGAGGTATTACGTTCACATCTAATTTCGTACCATTCGTTGAGATAGCAGCCCTTCCCGATTCCAAATGGGTACGGGATGTGGATTCCTCCACATTGGGTAAGACAAGACCCGGAAACAGTGAGACCTGCAGACTCAAAGATCAAGAAAAATAACAGAGAGAAGATAATGAAAAGGAAACCACGATTATCAGAGCCCATGTTTAAGATATTTTCAAGAGAGTTCTTGAGTATTTTTCTTTGGTAAAAGCAGTACTGGCTTTTGTAAGGAGGAGACAAGAAGAAAAATGCTTCCGTTTACTTGGACGCAGCTAGCATTAGGTCTTAAGTCTTCGCCTTTGAATATTCAGTTTACTTATTCAAAACAAATCAATGTATCAAGACAACACCACATACTTGCTTGTCTGCTTAATTAGTCCTTACTCTCTTTTTCCTTCAACTAAATCAATACAACTTTTATTTTTGTAGGCCAGTATAATCAATGTGATTCTCTATATTCATTGAGTTGCCCAAATTGACATATCAAAGAAATTTCTAAGGACTATACGAATTACCAAAACAATAATAAAAAAAACATATTCCTAAAGAAAAAGAAACATTGCTATGTTTAAGATTGTGCAGGAGATGAAAAATAATCAAATAGATAATCTAAGTTTTTATTAAGTCCCACATCGACAAAACACTTTCGAATGAGAAGTCACTATATAAGTGATGTTGCAATCATCCACTCTTCAACTAGTTTTTGGGTTGAGTTAGGTTCATTACTTATATTTAATATGATATGCCCACAAACTTCAAATTTAGATGTCCCCTCCTAATGTGAGGGGATATATTAAGTCTCACATTGACAAAACACTTGCGAATGGGAAGTCTCACGTTGACAAAACATTTGCGAATGGGAAGTCTCATATTGACAAAATACTTTGTGAACATCTATGTCCTTTATGCTCTGTCGAGGATGAGTCTCATAAACATCTCTTCTTCGCTTGTACCTTCTCATATGCTCTATGGCAAGCATTTGCAGCTCGCGTTACACCAACTTATGATCATTCTCATCTATCAATGATAGTGGATTATCAGAGCTCATGTTTAAGATATTTTCAAGAGAGTTCTTGAGTATTTTTCTTTGGTAAAAGCAGTACTGGCTTTTGTAAGGAGGAGACAAGAAGAAAAATGCTTCCGTTTACTTGGACGCAGCTAGCATTATAGGTCTTAAGTCTTCGCCTTTGAATATTCAGTTTATTACTTATTCAAAATAAATCAATGTATCAAGACAAGCAGAGTAATTCACACCACATACTTGCTTGTCTGCTTAATTAGTCCTTACTCTCTTTTCCTTCAATTAAATCAATACAACTTTTATTTTTGTAGGCCAGTATAAAAAATGTGACTATCTTTATTCATGGAGTTGCCCAAATTGACATATCAATGAAATTTCTAAGGACTATACGAATTACCACAAAAAAAATATATATATATATATATATATATATATATATATATATATATATATATATTCCTTAAAAAGAAAGAAACATCGCTATGTTAACATTGTGCCGGAGATGAAAAAATAATCAAATAGATAATCTAAGTTTTTATTAAGTATCACATCGACAAAACACTTGCGAATGAGAAGTCACTATATAAATGATGTGGCAATCATCCACTCTTGAGCTAGCTTTTGAATGTGAATTAGGTTCATTACTTATATTTAATATGGTATGCCCACAAACTTCAAATTTAGATGTCCCCTCCTAACGTGAGGGGATGTATTAAGTCTCACATCGACAAAACACTTGCGAATGAGAAGTCTCACGTTGACAAAACATTTGCGAATGGGAAGTCTCACATTGACAAAATACTTTGTGAATGGGGCAATCATCCACTCTTGAGATAGCTTTTGAGTGTGAGTTAGGTCCATTAATTATATCTAGTAGCTTTTACCCGCATTGTTCTTCATTTTTTTGTAGATATAGTAGATGATTAATGATATATAATTGACTGCGATTAACAAAAAAAAAAAAAGGTTTTGACTGTAAACGCACCTCATTACCTTGTGTCTATAATATTAGATGAGTATCGGGTTATGTTGTTAGGATTGGTTTTACCACAACCATCCCACAAGCAACATGTTGAGTCTAGGCGTGTTTAACTAAGTCCTGCGAAGTAGAAGTTGCGGTGCGGCCGCGCTATAAGCAGAAGACTCCTAACTCAGACTGAAGACCTGTCAGACGAACGAACGTATATTTACAACTTCTTTGCTGGTAACTAAAGGGAAAGTAAAACATCTAATCTATTAAAACATGAAGGTTTGCCATGGTACATAAATATTGTTCTCAGAATTTGCCTTTGATATTATTATGATTTGTAACCTTCATTAAGGATAAAACTGTAAAATAATGTATATTTGATTTATTCATATATCTTATAATATTTTTTGTTTTTCTTTTTCTATCCTAATCATATCTAACGAAAATCTTTTTTTAAAAAATCTAATAAAATAATAATAGAATTCGAAATTAATATTAAATAAATATTATAAACTATTATATATAAATTAAGATTGTCTAATTTATGATTTAATTCAAAATATATTTATAATATATTTTAATATCTTTTTTTAATTTCAAATATATATATATATATATACATATTACTAGGCCTGGGCATAAAAACTGGAACCGAAGAACCGGAACCGAAGAACCAATAACCGGAACCGAAATTTTGTATTTGGTTCCACATAAAATACCCATTGGATTCTGAGTTGAGGAACCGTGGGTATCGGGTAGGAACCGGAACCGAACCGAGAACCGAAACACGGAACCGAAGAACCGAACTTATATAAAGCTTAGTAAAATATTATCCATGGTATCAATATCCACATAAAGAATCATATAAAAATATTGTTAGATCCATGAAATTTATGTTTATGTTATGGAATTCACATTGAATCATAGACCTTTTTATTTTTTTTGGTTAATGATTTGTTGAATTAACATAAATTTTGGAGTTTTTTTGTTGATTTCGGATATTTTTTTGTTGATTATGGATATTTTTTGTTGATTTCGGGTAAAAAATGTTATTTCGGTTCCAAAATACCCGGAACCGTTTAAGAACCGGAAATTTCGGATATTTTACGGTTCCTAAAATGATGGAACCGAACCGAACCGGAACCGACAGGAACCGAACCGGAACCGAACCAAAAATTGAAAAATACCCATTGGATCCTAAATCTATAGAACCAAAATATCCGGAACCGAATAGTTCTTACCCGGAACCGAACCGAATACCCGAATGCCCAGGCCTACATATTACGATTGATGTTTTTATGATTGTACTTTTTAGCAAGTTTTTCCATCAAACTGAAAAATATTTCATTAATTAAATGGGTTGAAAAATTAATTAGCCAATCTCGATAATCTAAACGTCAATTATAAACGTCAATTCAAAACTACTAGATTTTGTCGGTCCTAAGCACGGGTCAGAGTCTAGATTATCAATTATAAAAATATTAAAATGTTTTTTTAGTCTATATGTATAAAATAATTTTACGGTATCAAATTCATTAGATAATTGACGTTTATAATGTTGGTTAAACAATTATAATCAAAATTAGATTACATAATTAAAAATCTAAACTACTATTAACAAAATGAATAAAAAGTAAAATTTGTAAAGAAAAATAAACCCGCACTTTCTAAGTGCGGGTCAAAATCTAGTCTAATCTATTAAAACAAGAAGGTTTGCCATGGTACATAAATGTTGTTTCCGGAATTTACCCTTGATATTATTAGGATTTGTAACCTTCATTAAGGGTAAAACTGTAAAACAATTTATATTTGATTTATTCATAATATCTTATAATATCTTTTGTTTTTTTTTTTCTATCATAATAATCATATCTAACGAAAATCTTTTTCAAAAATTTAATAAAAATAATAATTAATTTCAAAATTAATATTAAAATAAATATTATAAATTATTCTTAATTAAAATTTAACTTAAAGAAATAAAATCAAGCATAATTAAGTTACTAAATCCATTGGTACATATAATTATATAATTTAATACATAATTATTTTATAAATTATCTAATCATTAAAATTAATAAATTATTATAAAATAAGAAAGTAGTATATAATATTGTACTAGCGTGCGGGTATAAATTATTTATTTTGTAAGAAACGTTTTTTACGATTGTACTTCTTAACGGGTTGTTTCATCAAATTTTAAAATATTTAAATTATAATAAAATGGGCTAAAAATAAATTAACCAATTTCGATTTCTAAAAATAAAATTTGCACGAGTAACTAATTCCAATTGATCTATTTTAAATTTAATATAAATATTTAAATTATTTAATATTTATATTATTCAAATATATGATGCGTCAAATTATAGTTCATGTTTGAATGCAATTTTTAACGGGTTGTTCCATCAAATTTTCAAATTATATATCATTACAACACGTGTTGAAAAATAGATTAACCAAGTTCAAGCATGACTAATCATATACTAAAACAGGAAGGTTTGCCATGGTACATAAATGTTGTTTCCAGAATTTACCCTTAATATTATTAGGATTTGTAACCTTCATTAAGGGTAAACTGTAAAACAATTTATATTTGATTTATTCATAATATCTTATAATATCTTTTGTTTTCTTTTTTCTATCATAATAATCATATCTAACGAAAATCTTTTTCAAAAATTTAATAAAAATAATAATTAATTTCGAAATTAATATTAAAATAAATATTATAAATTATTCTTAATTAAAATTTAACTTAAAGAAATAAAATTAAGCATAATTAAGTTACTAAATCAATACGTACATATAATTATATAATTTAATACATAATTATTTTATAAATTATCTAATCATTAAAATTAATAAATTATTATAAAATAAGAAAGTAGTATATAATATTGTACTAGCGTGCGGGTATAAATTATTTATTTTGTAAGAAACGTTTTTTACGATTGTACTTCTTAACGGGTTGTTTCATCAAATTTTAAAATATTTAAATTATAATAAAATGGGCTAAAAATAAATTAACCAATTTCGATTTCTAAAAATAAAATTTGCACGAGTAACTAATTCCAATTGATATATTTTAAATTTAATATAAATATTTAAATTATTTAATATTTATATTATTCAAATATATGATGCGTCAAATTATAGTTCATGTTTGAATGCAATTTTTAACGGGTTGTTCCATCAAATTTTCAAATTATATATCATTACAACACGTGTTGAAAAATAGATTAACCAATTTCAAGCATGACTAATCATATACTAAAAACAACAATAAAATACAACTACTAATATATAATAGACAAGTTAATAATATCAAAACAAAAACAAAATTTATTAAATTTCTTCTCACATTTAGCACTATATCATCTTATTTTCATTTGATATAGATTAGACGAAATAGGTAACGAAATTAATTTATAAAAATATAAATTTAAGATAAAAATATATATTTTAAGAATGAAAACAGAAATCCGCGCTTCTTTAGCGCGGGTCAAAATCTAGTGTTATCTTAAAACACTTTTGCATTCAATCTCTGCGCCTGTGGATCCATCAAACTACACGATTTCTCCAATGGAAGAATATGAATGGCAATGTTTGTAATTAAACAGATTAACATTGGGTATTATTATAGCCAATTTAAATGGGTTTTAAAATGGGCATGAAATTTGGATTGAATTAGAAACTTGCTTTATATTTCTAAAATTTTGGGTTAATTTAAGCGGGCCGAAATGTTAGTTTGGCCGGTGTATTATAAAATTGGTCCATATTAATTTAATAAAATTAGGCTCTAAAAACCGCGTTCGGTACGCGGAATTAACGCGGTTTGGCACGTATATCGAAGTCATTTTATGTCGATTATTATGCCAAACCGTGTCCGAACCGTGTCTGATCCAAGTGTGAACCGTGTCCGACCCAAGTGTGATCCGTGTTTGACCCGTGTCCGCATTTAAAACGCTGCGTTTTCAGGTGTTTTTTCCTCCACCTGATCTTGTGATCGAGATCAGTCAATAACGATGGCCGCCGATGGAATATTCTGATGCATCTTCGAAGGCTATATCTCCGGCCTTGATTCCACCATTGAGCGACGTCCTTATCACAAAAACTGCTTCACAACAGTGCTGAAAAAAAAAATCAAAATCACGTCAGTCAACTCTGTTCCTCCACAGTTGCTTGGGCAAGAGCTTGAGAGCGGCTGAATCCAGAAAGAGAAGAGAATCAGAACAGAACAACTATGGTTAGAGTTCGTGTTTATGACTTAGTGTGTTCTTGATCATCTTGCGAAATGACATCTAATATTAGTTTTGTCCCAAGCAATCGTCTGACCTTTAGGCTTTGCTTATGTACTTTTTGAGTTGAGCTACCAATAAATTGTTGTTCCCTTTCGATTATGTGTTCACCCATAAATGAAATGAATGCATGTATTGCTTGTATATATGCACAAATGTCGGCTTGATCTCTTGGTGTTTAGAACAGTATGTTTGTAAAATGTGTCACTTTTGATCGTGGATGTGTCGAGCTGGTTCAGTGGGTCCGTCCGGTTTAGGTGAAGCCAACTAACCAAAATGTGTCACCTTTATTGTTTTTAACGTCGACAGAGAGATTCTTCTATAAAGTGTGTATTTTTTTTTTTCCACTTTACAGACAGTCACGGCGAGAGATAGAGCTATGGCGGAGGAGCACTTCGATGTTCTGACCAAATCCGGCGAGAAGACCGGTGTGTCCAAACCCAGGCATGTGTCCAAATCGATTCGTACTAGAACTGATTTTAGTTGAATCAAACCATCGTTTATACATTGAAAGTCTAAATCTTTCGTTGTAAAAATTCGAACTTTTATTGTTTTTGTTTGATTTGATGCTTCTTGAGTTGACCCTTTAACTATCCGACGAAAGGGTTTTAGGTCACTCAGTGAAATTTCAATTCGATTCTAAAAGAAAACTCTTTTAAGGAATGAATTACATCAATGTCATACATTGTTAAACCTCATTATAGGTCAGAGATTCACCGAGATGGAGATTACCATCGTGCAGTTCATGTATGGATCTTTGTAGAGAGTACTCAAGAACTACTTCTCCAACTCCGATCTGATGATAAAGATTCATGGCCTGGACAATGGGACATCTCAAGTGCTGGTCATATATCAGCCGGTGATCCATCACTTATATCAGCAGAGTTAGTAAATCTGATGCTACATTCCCTTTACTTCATCTATCCTTTTAATAAAGTTGCTGTCCAATTTTTTGTGTAGGCGAGAGTTGGAGGAAGAGCTAGGCATAAAACTCCCAAAGGATGCATTTGAAAAGATATTCGTCTTTCTGCAAGAATGGTTTGTAGCTTATGTGATGCATGTTCTCTCTCTTTATGAAATCTTTTGTTTGATGCTCAAAGTGTTTAGCTTGATTGGTATGGTCGTTGCATCTTGAAGCTAACTTGGTTTCTCTAATCTAAATAACCACACTGATTTAGTACTCTTGGTATTCTTATATGACAGTGTGTTGGCTTTCTTTTGTGTGATTTTACAGTGTCACAAACAATGGAAAGTTCATAAATAATGAGTACAATGATGTGTATCTTGTTACAACTCTGCATCCAATCCCATTAGAAGCCTTTACTCTTCAAGTAAGTTTGAAGTACTAAAAACCACTTTGGATTCTCAAGTTGCCTCACCATTTCGTTTTCCTTGTGTGTATATTAGAAAGAGGAAGTCTCTGCTGTAAAATACATACCTTATGAAGAATACAGAAACCTTCTGGCCAAGGAAGATCCTGCTTATGTGCCATATGATGTAAATGGAGAGTATGGAAAACTATTTGACATACTCAGACAGAGGTACATGATATATATTAACAACACCAAATGAGAATTTTGTGTGACATATCCATTGCTAAGCTAAAGGTTTTATATTGAAAGTTTCTTATCTTACAAAAGAGTGTTTCTTTTTTGTTGAAGGTGCCAAGTGAACACTGAGGCTCGTAGTTTATCCCTGCAGAAGCAACTCCAAAGATATTCTCCTGTCACCCTCGAAGCAAATGTAATAATTTGTCATATATATTACTTTGATTTCTTTGTTTGAAATGTACCAGAAAACTTAAGTATTTCGTTTCGTATTTGGATTTTGAGATACCTTTCTTGACTATGCAGTTGACAGAACTTTCTGAGGGAGATCAGAAAGCGTTGGGTCTAATCGTGAAGGCTGCAAAAGTTATTGACGATATTTTCTATGAGCAGGTTTTGTAGATCTTTAGTCCGAAATTTCTGTTCTGTTAGATAAACTTAAACTAAATTAGATAAGTTGTCTGCTATCCTAATCAGGTTTGGAACAGCAATCCAGCTCTAAGAGATTGGCTGAAGGAGCATGCCGATGCATCAGAACTGGACAAGTTAAAATGGGAATACTTTCTGATCAACAAAAGTCCATGGTGAGTATCATTGAACTGGCTTTGTTCTAACATCTAAGTTTTTTTGGAATGGTTTGGAACCTTCAAAGGAGCTGGTACAGAATTTAACAATGTGTCTGTTAATAAAAGTTGCATAATTTGTTAACATATTGTATGTGGTGTGTATACCTCATGACAGTTAGGAGTGAAGAGATTGACATTTTGTTTTACATTCGTAGGTCGTCTCTGGATGAAAATGAACCATTCTTGACTACAGCAGATTCAGCTGTAAAGTTGCTTCTTGAAGCAACGAAACCTATTGCTGGCTGGAAGGGTCTTGAATATAGAGCAGCCTTTCCTTTGACTAAACCACCTGGTGCCAATTTCTATCCTCCCGATATGGATAAAACGGTACGCACTATCACATTGTTTGATGTTTGTTTTCTATATGTTCCCATAACCCATGGTAAGAAATGTGCTTCGAAAATCTTATAGGAGTTCACCTTATGGCTCAATAGTCTTACGGAAGAGCAAAAGCATGCTGCAACAGGATTTTTCAGTATTATAAAAAGGCGAAGTGAAGCTAATCTAGATGCTTCTTTATCTGATCATCTCGACCACAGCACAAAGAATTTACCAGACTCTAACTCTGATCTGTATAGTATTCCCTATTCAGAGATATATAGACCTTTCCTCATAAAAGCTTCTGAACTTTTGCACAAAGCTGGAGACTTGGTCACTTCACAGAGGTAATATATCATACAGTTTCATATTAAACATATTTGCCCATTCAAGTGG
The DNA here is from genome assembly GCA_030180135.1 of Orychophragmus violaceus. Taxonomy (NCBI): domain Eukaryota; kingdom Viridiplantae; phylum Streptophyta; class Magnoliopsida; order Brassicales; family Brassicaceae; genus Orychophragmus; species Orychophragmus violaceus. The sequence goes on along the minus strand of CM058231.1, from coordinate 537,565 downwards.
CTTTGTGTGTTGAAGTCCTTCATAATGTTTTTCCATAGTTTGAAAAAGCTGCTGCACAGCAAAGCTGAAGCCTTCCTTTCAAATGACTACTATGAGTCAGACATTGCATGGATGGACTTGGTAACTCTTCTTTGCCCATTCATGTTCATAGATAAGCAGTGTTTCATAAGACAAAGAGGATAGTTTTTGTAAGACGAGCTCTGGAACTCTGCAGGATTCAAAGTTAGATATTACCATTGGTCCATATGAGACATACGAAGATGAAATTTTTGGTTACAAGGTAAGAATTTCCATAAAATTTTCCTTCTGCAGTGTGCTTATACTCACAATCCTTGCCGTTAGCTTTGCTTTTGTACATGAACTGTCTCGACATGCAACTTCTTTAAGCACTTGATTTTAAATTTACATTAGGTTCTTTGCATGATATATCTCTCTAATCTGTATTCATTTTCCATTGAAGGCTTCATTTGAAGCCTTCATCGGTATTCGAGATGATAAAGCCACAGCTGATCTCAAACTCTTTGGTGAAACTATGGTTCTTGATGGGATTGTATCATCACCATTACGAAGGTCACATACGTTAAAGAAGCAATGGGGAGACTTGGGTAGCTGCTCGACTGTTGTACAGAGACATCGGTTTCTTTTAACAGCTATGGTTCTTTTGGCATTCCTCTGCACCATCTATATCTACTTTGCAGTCACATTAGACGGCGCTAGGCACTTGTCGTGTTCGGGGATGACCGGCAAAGAGAAGGCTATGTGTCAAATGGAACACGTTCAAGCCAGTTTCTCTAAAGGGAAATTGAAATTCTTTTAGTGTGTCAGCCTAAGGTTGATACACATTGTGTGTGTGTAACAACAGCCTTGAGAATGGCTTATGTATTTTATACTTGAGTTATGTTCCAAGATGGTTCCATAACTATTGTACAAATGAATATTTTGTAATGGAATGTAATGCTGATTTTTTTTTTGGATATATAGTTGAACAATGAGAGACTTTGTTATCACAGAATGGAACAACACTTTTAGTACATTTTTGCAGTTTTATCAGAGGGATGCTGGAGCAGTCATGTCGGCCATCCAAGAATCATCTATGTTGATTTCCATTGTCGTTTCTTCTTCTTCCTCTTTGATAGTTACCTCTAAATTTTCAGGTAATGAACGGTTCCTCTCAAGCTCAATGGGAAACACCGTCTGGCAAGTTTGGCCACAGCTAACACTTGTTCCGATTTTCAGTCTTTTTTTATTCGAGCATCAATAATATCTAGAACTCTGTTCTGTTTCATGGCCTCGGTGAAAATGAGATGCAAGCCCTCTGTTTTCTTCAGGCCAAGACAACCCCGAAACTATAGACATCACTTTTATCCGTAAACTGGCTAGGTTAAAAGTACTTTGGATCCAAGTAACCAAAAGTACTGGCAACTAGAGTTGTCAAATGAGTCTCATCTATGTTTATAGACGTATTATTACATACATGTATGAGAGTACCCATGTGCATAAAATAAACTCATCACACACAAACAACAACATTACATGTTCTTAGCAATATTTTTGTGATAGATTATGAAATCTTATGTACTGGGAAGTGTACAGTCGTAAATACAAACGACATCCGATATTACACATTCATAGGCATTCATAAAACAAAAATACATCCACACACAAACGACATCCGTTATTACACATTCAGAGGCATTCATAAAATAAAAATACATTCACACACACGAAAACACCAAAATGGGACGGAAAAGGAAAGACATAAGATAATGCGGTGGTATGCAAGGCTGAAGTTCTTACCGTGTTTGAAAAGGAAACAAAGGCTCAGTATCTGACGTTGACAGAGACGATGTACCGATGCCGTTTTGAGAAGCTGGAGCAGTAACAACAATGTCGTTCCTTGATTGTACCCCTATGTTAGCATCCACAACTCCATTTTCATTCTCTTCCTCGTTTTCACTAACAGACTCATGTAGTTGCAAATCCACGGAAGACTTAGAAATTTTCTCCAACTCCATGGACACTTCTCTCATACTTGGCCGTTTCCTCCCTTTCAGATTCAAACACTTCCTTGCAATCTTTGCCATTGCGGTCACTTGATTCAGCTTGCAACCATCTCTGATACGTGCATCGATAATGTCAAGTAGTCTATTCTCTTTCATTGCAGTAATGAAATAAGTTGCCAATGTCCTATTTTCTTGAGACCGCAAGAACGAAACTGATTTTTCTCCGGTGATAAGCTCCACAAGCACCACTCCGAAGCTGTAAACATCACTTTTGTCTGTGAATTGGCTAGACTGGAAGTACTCAGGATCCAGATATCCCACCGTTCCTGAAACTACTGTTGTGAGATGTGTATGATCCACCGTTACTGTTCTTGAAGTGCCAAAATCAGACACTTTTGCTCGATATTTCTCATCCAACATTATGTTTGTAGACTTGACATCCCTGTGATATATCGGAGATGATGCAGCCGAATGCAAATATGAAAGAGCCCCAGCAACATCTATAGCAATGCGGAGACGTACTTCCCAAGTGGTCATCGTGTGATCATCTAACTCATCATGAAGAAGTTCGAAAAGATTGCCATTGGGAATGAACTCGTAGACGAGAACCGGGACATCTGTCTCAAGGCAACACCCTAGAAGTTTCACGATGTTTCTGTGATTGATCTGCGAGAGAATGACAACCTCATTGATGAACTCTTCCAACTTGTCTTCATCCACGACTTTGGACTTCTTCACTGCTACAATTCTTCCATCAACAAGCATTCCCTTGTACACGGTACCTTGACCACCCTGGCCAAGTATTCTAGTTATACTAAAGTTTTCGGTGGCCTTTTCCAGCTCTATCGAGCTGAACACTCTGGTCTTTTCGACATTGCCTTCAGTTGAAATTAATTGTTGTTGCAACAATAAACCTCCGTTACGCTTGAAGAAATTCTTCTTTTGGCTTAACTTCCTTTGTTTTCTAATAAATTTATATAACCAGTATATTCCACCAATAAAGATCAGTGAACCTAAACTTGAACCAATCCCTGCAAAACCCCATAAAAGAAAATTGAAAAACCAAAATACTTTTCTTGCACGACTAGAATGAATGATTAGATAAATGTCGATCATTTTTTTTTTTGAATGAATAAATAAATGTCGATCATTGCCTTTATACAATATCTTTAAATGGGTGTGAGTGTATCTGAGATAGAAAGTTGCAAGGTTTACCTATAGCAAGTGGCCGGCGATTTCTAATTTTATACTCGCATGTATAGTATCCTGGAAAATTGACACAAGTGCCATGAAAACAGTGGGAATTTCCCTCATCGTCTTTTTCAGTGCATTCATTAATATCTGGTATAAACAAAAATAAGGAAAAACGAAACTGAAATCAACCATGATGATCTCATTGCTAGTTACTTTGATCATGGTCATGTAAGACTTGAATAAAAAAAATATGAACCATAAACACATTACTAACCTTTACATCCGTCACGGATGTATGGGTTTCCCTTGTAACCCCTATTGCATCTGCAACTTGCATAGTTAGGAAAATAAGAAATATAGTGGCATGCACAATTTTTCCCTCTAGACTGTATACCATTTGCGTACTCGTTCATAGTTGGGCAACTTAGAGAGTCTATGAACGAAAGATTCGTTGTAAGGATGAACCATCCTAACTCGACTGTAGAATATCGTTTAGCAAGAAACAGTTTTGGATCAGATCCGCTTGACAAAGAGTATGCCTCATCTGTTAAGAAGGCAACTTTACACCCTCTTGTTGTGGTGGCGTTATCATCAATTCTGACACCAACAACCTGTTGAAGACTAACGGGAATGCTTGCCTTGCAGCATCCAACACCGTTGCAGCTTGTTGCATTTATTTCCTTGTTTTCAGTACAATACTTGTAGTCGGAGTCAATCTTACTACTACAACTGACTATGGCTAGAAAATCTTCTGCAGCAGTATGGTTTGTTGCGTGGCAACTGGAAACGCATCCCACAATGCTTGGCTCGACATTTGTTAACGATGCCTTGTTGTCGCAACCAATTGCTATCAGTGTATTCCTTTCACCAACGTAAAAAGGGCTCCCCGTCAAATTCAAAAGTGAGCTAGACTCTTGTTCGTTGCTGGAGCATCCCTTTGAAGTTATTGGGTTTTTTATGCGAACTGACCCGTATGTATTGTGATCAGAATCATACGTGCCGGGTGGACTCGGAAGACGGATACTCACAACTTCCTTGCCGATGACTGAAAGAACAGGGACGAGCTTCCTTGAAATTGAAAGAGAGCTATTATGATCACATTTAATTTCGTACCATTCATTGAGATAGCATCCCTTCCCCATTCCAAATGGGTATGGTATGTTGATTCCTCCACAATGGCTACGACAAGACCCGGCAACAGTGAGATCTGCTGACTCAAAGATCAAGAAAAATAGCAGAGAGATGATAATCGAAAGGAAACCAAGATTATCATAGCTCATGTTTAGAGATTTTCTCAAGAGAGTTCGTGAGTATTTTTCTTTGGTAAAAGCAGTAGTGGATTTTGCAAGGAGGAAACAGAAGAGAAATGCTTCCGTTTACTTGGACGCATTATAGGTCTCAAGTCCTCGCCTCCTAGTTAGAAGGATAAGGACAAGTAGCAGAGTAATTCACACCACATACTTGCTTATCTGCTTAGTCCTTCGGCCTACTGAGAGAACATGTCACATCCCTATCTTTTGAATTTTCTTCCTCCACACTTATAAACATACAGAAAATAAAAACACATAAGAAAACAAAAAATGAATACTACAGCTTCTTCGTGGCAATTGCAATATATTTTTACATACATCCATGGACGAGGATGGGTCCACATGCCGACTGAGCGGGGGTGGAGCCCACAGACGGGGTGGTCGGGGCGTTACATGTATATACTCAGGTCAGATGATGATGCTATGTGACAGTAAATCCGCCATATACATTGCTACTAACCCGATCTTTCACGAACGAACGAAACACATTGAGGTCGACTGTCATTTTGTCCGTGAAGACATTGTTTCAGGTAACATTGTTGCTACTCATGTCTCGACAAAAGTGCAACTAGCGGATATATTCACCAAAGCATTGGGGAATAAGGAGTTCGAGTACTTTCTTAGCAAGTTGGGCATTACGAACCTCCATGCTCCAACTTGAGGGAAGGTGTGGGGATATCAATCTCGTAACTTTTGCTAAATGCACAAGCTCCTCTGTAATTACAATTTACTGTATTTTCCATATCTTAGCAATAGTATCTTCTGTAATTTAGGCAAGTATGAAGGTAGCTGAAACTCATATATACTCTGTACATGCTATGAGTTTGGATTTACAGAAAACCCTTTTACAATCATCTTGTGCCTCTCTTTACCGTAACATAGATCATTGAACTTGAGAGATTAGATTGAGATTGGGTGTTTCTTGTAAGATCACAAAGATCAATCTAATAAAGCAAGTTTTTTCAGAAAGATCGTGCGAATTATTTGATTTAAATCTCAAAACGTATAGCCTTGCATTTTCACCATGTTAATTGAGCAGCCAGTGGTTCAACACCTAACGTGGGCGATAAATCAAAGAGGGATGCTATAGTTACCTCTAAATATTCCGGTGATGAACGGATCCTCTCAAGCTCAATGGAAACCTCTCTCATGTTTGGCCGTTTCTTCCCTTTTAGGCTTACACACCTTCTGGCAAGTTTCACCACAGCCAACACTTGTTCCAGTTTGCAGTCTTCTTTGATTCAAGAAGCAACAATATCAAGAACCATGTTTTGTTCCATGGTCTCTATGAAAATAAGGTGCAAGCCCTCCCTCTGTTTTTTTTTTCAGGCCGCATAACAGAAAACGGATTTTCTCCAGTATAAGCTCAACCCCAAAACTATAAATCACTTTTATCTGTAAACTGGCTAGGTTGAAAGTACTTTGGATCCAAGTAACCAAAAGTACTGGCAACTAGAGTTTTCAAGTGAGACTGGTCTATGTTTATAGACGTATTATTACATGATATATACATGTATGAGAGTACCCATGTGCAGATAATGAACTCATCACACACACAAAAAAACAACATTAAATGTCGTACCAATATTTTGTAATAGATTATGAAATTATTCTAATGCATTGGGAAGTGTAGAATCATGAATACAAACGAGATCTGTTGTTACACATTCAAAGGCATTGGTAAAATAAAAATACATTCACACACACAGAAATACCGAAATGGCACAAAATAAAAGCAAAGGCATAAGATAATGTGGTGGTATGCAAGGTTGAAGTTTTTACCGTGTTTGAAAAGGAAACAAAGGCTCAGTATCTGACATTGACAAAGAAGATGTACCGACGTCGTATTGAGAAGCTGGAGCAGTAACAGCAATGTTGTTCCATGATTGTACCCCTATGTTGTCAGCATCCACTACTTGTTTTTCATTCTCTTCCTCGTTTTCACTAACATACTCATGTAGTTGCATATCCACGGAAGACTTAGAAATTTTCTCCAGTTCCGCGGAAACTTCTCTCATACTTGGCCGTTTCCTCCCTTTCAGATTCAAGCACTTCCTTGCAATCTTTGCCGTTGCGGTCACTTGATTCATCTTGCAACCATCTCTGATTCGTACATCGATGATGTCAAGTAGTATATTCTCTTTCATTGCAGTAATGAAATAAGTTGCCAATGTCCTATTTTCTTGAGACCGCAAGAAAGAAACTGATTTTTCTCCTGTGATAAGCTCCACAAGCACCACTCCGAAGCTGTAGACATCACTTTTGTCTGTGAATTGACTAGACTGGAAGTACTCAGGATCCACATATCCCACCGTTCCTGAAACCACTGTTGTAAGGTGTGTATGATCAACCGTTACTGTTCTTGAAGTGCCAAAATCAGATACTTTTGCTCGATATTTCTCATCCAACATTATGTTTGTAGACTTGACATCCCTGTGATATATTGGAGATGATGCAGCTGAATGCAAATATGAAAGAGCCCCTGCAACGTCTACAGCAATGCGGAGACGCACTTCCCAAGTAGTCATCGTGTGATCATCCAACTCATCATGAAGAAGTTCGAAAAGATTGCCATTGGGAATGAACTCGTAGACGAGAACCGGAACATCTGTCTCAAGGCAACACCCTAGTAGTTTCACGATGTTTCTGTGGTTGATCTGCGAGAGAATGACAACCTCATTGATGAACTCTTCCAACTTGTCTTCGTCCACGACTTTGGACTTCTTCACTGCTACAATTCTACCATCAACAAGCATTCCCTTGTACACGGTACCTTGACCACCCTGGCCAAGTATTCTAGTTAAACTAAAGTTTTCTGTGGCCTTTTCCAGCTCTCTTGAGCTGAACACTCTGGTCTTTTCGACGTTGACTTCAGTTGAAGTTAATTGTTGTTGCAACAATAAACCTCCGTTACGCTTGAAGAACTTCTTCTTTTGGCTTAACTTCCTTTGTTTTCTAATAAATTTGTATAACCAGTATATTCCACCAATAAAGACCAATGAGCCGAAACTTGATCCCATACCTGCAAACCCCACAAAAGAAAAATGAAAACCAAGATATTTTCTTGCATGGCTTAAATGAATGATTAAAACAAATGTCGATCGTCTCCTTTATACAGTATCTTTAAATGGGTGAGAGTATATTGAGATAGAAAGTTGCAAGGTTTACCTATAGCAAGCGGCCGGTGATTTCTATTCACGCATTTATAGGATCCTTGCAAATTGACACAAGTGCCTCGTAAAAAACAGTAGGGAGATCCATGACTGTCTTTTTCTTTTACAGAACATTCATTAATATCTGGTTTGAAGAAAAAGTAAAAAAAAAAAAAAAAACTGAAATCAACCATGATGATCTCACAACTAGTTTACTTTGATCATGGTCATAGAAGACTTAAATAAAAATATGAACTAGAAACACAGTTACTGACCGTTGCATCCACCTGGAATGTATGGGTTGCCCCTGTAACCACTATTGCATCTGCAACTTGCATGGTTAGGGAAATAAGAATTATAATGGCACACACAACTTATTCGGTAAGTCTCTTCATATTCCAGAATTATGTACTCTTTCATATTTCGGCAACTTAGAGAGTCTACGAACGAAAGATTCGTTGTAAGGATGAACCATCCTAGCTCAACTGTTGAATATTGTTTAGCATGAAACAATTTTGGATCAGATCGGTTTGACAAAGAGTATGCCTCATCTGATAAGAAGGCAACTTTACACATTCTTGTTGTGGTGGCGTTATCATCTATTCTGACATCAACAACCTGTTGAAGACTAACAGGCATGCTTGCCTTGCAGCATCCAATACCGTTGCAGCTTGTTTCATTTATATAGCTTCTTTTACTACAATACTCGTAATCTATGAAGTCGTACTTGCTCTTAATATTACAATTGACTGTCGCTAGATAATCAATTGAAGCAGTATGGTTTGTTGCGTGGCAACTGGAGACGCATCCCACAATGTTTGGCTCGACATTTGTTAATGAAGCCTTGTTGTCGCAACCAATCGCTATGAGTGTATTCTTGTCACCAACGTAAAAAGGGCTCCCCGTCAAATTCAAAAGTGAGCTAGACTCTTGTTTGTTGCTGGAGCATCCCTTTGAAGTTATTCGGTTTTTTATGCGAACTGACCCGTATAGTTTGCGATCAGAATCATACGTGCCGAGTGGACTCGGAAGACGGATACTCACAACTTCCTTGCCGATGACTGAAAGAACAGGGACGAGCTTCCCTGAATTTGAAAGAGATGTATTACGTTCACATCTAATTTCATACCATTTACTCAGAAAGCAGTCCTTCCCGATTCCAAATGGGTACGGGATGTTGATTCCTCCACATTTTCTTACACACCCTGCAACAATGAGATCTGCAGAATCAAAGATCAAGAAAAATAGCAGAGAGAAGATAATGAAAAGGAAAGCACGATTATCAGAGCTCATCTTTAAAGATTTTCTCAAGAGAGTTCGTGAGTATTTTCTAAGGAGGAGACAAGAAGAAAAATGCTTCCGTTTACTTGGACTCAGCCAGCATTACGTCTCAAGTCTTCGCCTTTGAATATTCAGTTTACTTATTCAAAATAAATCAATGGATCAAGACAAGTAAAGTAATTCACACCACATACTTGCTTGTCTGCTTAATTAGTCCTTACTCTCTTTTTCCTTCAACTAAATCAATACAACTTTTATTTTTGTAGGCCAGTATAAAAAATGTGATTATCTTTATTCATGGAGTTGCCCAAATTGACATATCAATAAATTTGAAATTTCTAAGGACTATACGAATTACCAAAAAAAAAAAATATATATATATATATATATATATATATATATATATATATATATATATATTAAAAAGAAAGAAACATCGCTATGTTAACATTGTGCCGGAGATGAAAAAAATAATCAAATAGATAATCTAAGCTTCTAGATAGTGACTTCTCATTCGCAAGTCCCACACTTGTGAATGAGAAATCACTATATAAATGATGTGGCAATCATCCACTCTTAAGCAAGTTTTTGGGTATGAGTTAAGTTCATTACTTATATTTAATATGGTGTGCTCACAAACTTCAAATTTAGATGTCCTCTCCTAACGTTAGGGGGTGTATTAAGTCTCACATCGACAAACACTTGAATGGGAAGTCTCACGTTGACAAAACATTTGCGAATGGGAAGTCTCACATTGACAAAATACTTTGTGAATGGGGACACTATATAAGTGATGTGGCAATCATCCACTTTTGAGATAGTTTTTGGGTGTGAGTTAGGTCCATTAATTATATCTAGTAGCTTTTACCCGCATTGTTCTTCATTTTTTGTAGATATAGTATATGATTAATGATATATAATTGACTGCGATTAACAAAAAAAAAGGTTTTGACTGTAAACGCACCTCATTACCTTGTGTATATAATATTAGATGAGTATCGGGTTATGTTGTTAGGATTGGTTTTACCACAACCATCCCACAAGCAACATGTGGAGTCTAGGCGTGTTCAACTAAGTCCTGCGAAGTAGAAGTAGCGGTGCGGCGGCGCTATAGGCAGGAGACTCCTAACTCGACTCCAGACCTGTCAGACGAACGAACGTAGATGGTGACGGTTCGAGAGATATTTACAACTTTTTTTGCTGCTAAGGGAAAGTAAAACATGCTATCTTAAAACACTTTTGCATTCAATCTCATACCCTTTGTCAAGATATCAACCCCTTTCAGACTTCAAAATCCAAATGGGTACAATATATCGGTTCCTCCACAGTTGCTTGGACAAGAGCTTGAGAGCGGCTGAATCAAGGAAGAGAAGAGAAACAGAACAGAACAACTATGATTATAGAGCTCATGTTTATGATATTGCTAGTTTTGTAAAGTGGTTGTGAGTGAGTAGTTGCACCCTCTCAACATTCTGGAGTCGCTGCAAAGAAGTGTTATGCGCCTGTGGATCCATCAAACTACACGATTTCTCCAATGGAAGAATACGAATGGCAATGTTTGTAATTAAACAGATTAACATTGGGTATTATAGCCAATTTAAATGGGGTTTTAAAATGGGCCTGGAATTTGGAATAAATTTTCTCTAAATATGAAACTGCTTTATATTTCTAAAATTTTGGGTAATTTAAGCGGGCCAAAATGTTAGTTTGGCCCGTGTATTATAAAAGAGGCCTATGTTAATTTAATAAAAGTAGGCTCTAAAACCCACGTTCGGTACGCGCAGTTAACGCGGTTTGGCACGCATATCGAGGCCATTTTATGTCGGTTATCATGCCAAACCGTGTCCGAACCATGTCCGACCCAAATGTGACTCGTGTTTGACCCGTGTCCGCATTTAAAAAGCTGCGTTTTCAGTTTTTTTTCCTCCACCGGATCTTGTGATCGAGATTAGTCAACAACGATGGCCGCCGATGGAATATTCCGATGCATCTTTCGAAGGCTATATCTCCGGCCTTATTCTGCCATTGAGCCACGTCCTTATAACAAAAAATGCTTCACAACAGTTCTTTCGAGATAGCAACCCTTTCGAACTCCAACTCTGTTCCTCCACAGTTGCTTGGGCAAGAGCTTGAGAGCGGCTGAATCAAGGAATAGAAGAGAATCAGAACAGAACAACTATGATTAGAGCTCATGTTTATGATTTAGTGTGTTCTTCGACCATCTTGCGAAATGACATCTAATATTAGTTTTGTCCCAAGCAATCCTCTGACCTTTAGGCTTTGCTTATGTACTTTTTTGAGCTGAGCTACCAATAAATTGTTGTTCTCTTTTGATTATATGTTCACCCATAAATGAAATGAATGCATGTATTGCTTGTATATATGCACAAATGTCAGCTTGATCTCTCGACCCCTAAAGTTGTTTAGAACAGCGTGTTTGTAAAATGTGTCACTTTCTGTAAGGGCCATGGCCCAGCCTTTTTAAAATTTTGTTAAAAAAAAGAAAAAGCCCAGTTAGTTCATGCATAAGTCCATTATTAACCTCATTAATGTGTTTTCCTTTTCTAATTCAAGCCCAAAGCCCAACTCATTAAGGAGGGAAGCCCTAGTTCCTTTTCCTATAAAAGGAGGAGAGGGGGCTCCTCATTTCTCACACCATTCCAAAAATTCGAGCAGAGCTCGTGACCGGAGAACCGACAGTCGTCGGATCTCCACCGCCGGAGGGCCACCGGAGAGCCGCCGGACCGCCGCCGGGCCACCGTCGGACCGTCGCCGAGTTGACTCGGTTGACCGGTTCGGGTCGGGTCGGGTCGGGTCGGGTCGGGTCTGGTGGTGTCGGGTCGAGTCGGGTCGGGTCGGACCTGTTCGGGTCGGATCCTTGACCGGGTCAGGCGTTGACCGGTTTGTGTGGGTTAACCAGTCCGGTTCGATTCCATTTCAGCTTCTAATTCCTGGTTAGTCCGTTTTCCTTTAAGTTTCTGGTTCAATTCAATTTCGCTCGGTTTAGTTTCGGTTAGGGTCTAGTTTAGGAATTGGGCCGGTTATGGCAAATGAGCCTGGTTCATTCTGGGTTTGGGTCTGGGTCTGGGTTGACCGGGTCAACCGGTTGACTTTGATCTGACCGTTGACTTCTAGTCAACCAAACTTTGTGGGCCATAACTTGACCGTCCTAAACCCGATTCGAACGAAACGAAAGCCTATCCCACTCGTTTTCTCGTCATTTGTCCAGATCCGATGTCCGTTTGGGCTAATGGGGCGGCTAAATTACCGTTTTGCCCTCTTCTTTGGCTAAGGTGAGGACCGTTGGTTATCCCCCTTGCTCTATCTCAATTCCGGACGATAGTCCTCTGTTAATGTCGTCTTTCCTAGGTAGTCTAGGCTAGAGATATGCGTGATTGATTGTGGAACGTAGAATGCTAGGATATCGCTTAAACTGAAAAAGTTGCTTGTGCTTGATGGATATGTGTGGTAGAATTGTGTTAGGGCTTTGAGTGTAGGGCGTTGGACGTCCTTGATCGTCAGAGGAGGGTGTTGACGAGCCCTCCCGTGTGGTGGTGCGTTGGACGTACCGTGTGGTGGTGCGTTGGACGTACCGTGCGTTGGACGCATTGTGTGGGGCTTGGAGCCGTTAGGGGTTCATGAGTGTGGGCTTGGAGCCCGTATGCACGATTGGGCGATAGTATTGTGTGGTGAAGCCTTCGGGCCTGTTTGCAAGGTGATATTAGCTTAGGACTTGTGATTCGTAGTTGTGCGGTGTAAGCCGGGATCGCGGACTCCTTAAGTCCGTCCTCACTGGGTGATTGTGTTTGAAACAATTACTCAGGCCTCCTTTTCCTTTTCCTTCTTTTTCCCTCGCAGGTCCGGATGAAGGATTGACCGATCGAGTGACGTCATTGGTGGATTTGAATAAGAAGGAAGCGCCGGGTCCTGGGACAAGTTGAGTTGGCGTCCCGGTTGGACCATGTTCGGTTCAACGGGCGTCCTAATGCCGCGTCTCCGGTTATGCCGGGAGACGGGTGTTACAATTTGGTATCAGAGCCTAGGTTAAAGATCTCCCAGTCCTATCCTGGGAGATCAGCTTTCGTTGTTTTCCAGAACCTTGCTTTCAATCTTTTTCAAAAGCGTTTGCGAAAATTTTATAAAATGGTTACATTGCGAAAGGCTTTTTCAAGCACCAACTATATCATAGATTGTTCTCCACGCCGGTCCTAGTCTAGATAGAATTTCTCCGTGCAGGTTGGAGTCAGTGTCTTCAACCTTAGTGGTGCTACTGCCCTTAAGAAATGCGTCGAGATGTATGTCGTGATGTATGCTATTGAGGTGTATGTTGGGGTGTATGTGGTGGTGTGCGTCTACAGGGCAGTCAGTACTAATGAGGTGTGTGTTGGGGTCATCGCTTGTTCAGAGTGTTGTTCAACCAAGCGTGTGAGGGTGATCAGGATGTGGAGGCATTCACCGGCGAGACTACTGCGGGAGTGTAGCAGAGAGTTGCAAGAGTTACAGGAAGTGCTAGAAGAGTTGCAAGAGACATCGGGGAAGCTGCAAGGAGTTATGCAAGGAGTTCTGCAAGAGCTGCAAGGAGTGCTACAGGAGCTGCAAGAGGTCAATGGAAAGACCGGATTGCAAGGAGTCCATTTGGAAGTGGCGGTGTTCCTACTGGATTAAGCGTCGGGAGTTGCTTGAGTTGCTTGGATCATAAGGAGCAGCAGGAGGCTATCCAAATCTGTTCCAAGTAAGGAATCTTGGAATCGGTTTGTGACATCAACTTCAATGAGTTATGGGGCTCGTTGAAGGTTGATCAAGCGGAAGGCTAGAGAAGATCTTCGTGGTACTGCAGGCTCAAGATTCAACGGTAAGACCGGAAAGGAAACGGTCTGCCCTGGAGTTCTTTGTAGATTACTGGAGCAGCTAATGGAGTTCCTCAAGATGGAAAAGCGCTTTGGGAAGTGGCGTTGTGGCATTTGGAATTGCCTGGCAAGCCGGACTTCTGCAATTGCAAGATCAAGTGGACAAAGCTGGTTATTGGAAATGGAAATCCAACGGGAAAGTGTTAGGAAAACACTAAGGAGGATTGGCAAGAAGCTGCAAGGAATAGCAAAGGAGCGCAAGTCTAATGGGGAAAGAAACCCAAAGGATGAAGTTTGGAAAGCACTACACCTGGATCACAAGGTAGGATACCTTGACATGGAAGTCAGATTGGAAGCTGGTTTGGATATCAGAGTGCGCAGCGGAAGCGTGGCATTGGAGCATATCAGGAGTTAAGTGGGTCGTTCCCCACCAGCCAGATAGCCATAATGGACATGGTTAGCTGCATCGGTCACAGAGGTTAACAAGGATGTCTGCTTGGGCGACAGTCAACGTCATAGTGCACGGTAATGGAAAACCGTCATAGAGAATCCATTTGGAAGTGGATGATGTATTGTGGCACGGTAATGGAAACCGTTGAGGAGAATGGGATTGGAAGCGGAGCATCGAATTCGAGACTTAGAACCACTCGAGGGATGAGTGTTGTTTCTAAACGTTGGAGACCAACCCTAATGGACAGGGGCGGTAGCATGTGGCGTTTGTATTGCATTCTGGGAGCTATTGTTGGATCGGCACCAAGAAGAAGGACACTTCAGAGCGTGGTTGAAAATAAGGGGGGGGAGAAGCAGTCTTCAGGATTCAAGGCCAAGTTCTTTTCAAGCAAGTAAGCAAACAAGTCAGTTTTGGTTAGCGAAATCTACGGAGTGTGTTTGGTAAGGAGTTGCAGTGGAGATCTTCCGCCACAGAATTCAGGACGAATTCTTTTAAGGGGGGGAGAATTGTAAGGGCCCTGGCCCAGCCCTTTTAAAATTTTGTTAAAAAGAAGAAAAAGCCCAGTTAGTTCAAGCCCAAGTCCATTATTAACCTCATTAATGTGCTTTCCTTTTCTAATTCAAGCCCAAAGCCCAACTCATTAAGGAGGGAAACCCTAGTTCCTTTTCCTATAAAAGGAGGAGAGGGGGCTCCTCATTTCTCACACCATTCCAAAAATTCGAGCAGAGCTCGTGACCGGAGAACCGACAGTCGTCGGATCTCCACCGCCGGAGGGCCACCGGAGAGCCGCCGGACCGCCGCCGGGCCACCGTCGGACCGTCGCCGAGTTGACTCGGTTGACCGGTTCGGGTCGGGTCGGGTCGGGTCGGGTCGGGTCTGGTGGTGTCGGGTCGAGTCGGGTCGGGTCGGACCTGTTCGGGTCGGATCCTTGACCGGGTCAGGCGTTGACCGGTTTGTGTGGGTTAACCAGTCCGGTTCGATTCCATTTCAGCTTCTAATTCCTGGTTAGTCCGTTTTCCTTTAAGTTTCTGGTTCAATTCAATTTCGCTCGGTTTAGTTTCGGTTAGGGTCTAGTTTAGGAATTGGGCCGGTTATGGCAAATGAGCCTGGTTCATTCTGGGTTTGGGTCTGGGTCTGGGTTGACCGGGTCAACCGGTTGACTTTGATCTGACCGTTGACTTCTAGTCAACCAAACTTTGTGGGCCATAACTTGACCGTCCTAAACCCGATTCGAACGAAACGAAAGCCTATCCCACTCTTTTTCTCGTCATTTGTCCAGATCCGATGTCCGTTCGGGCTAATGGGGCGGCTAAATTACCGTTTTGCCCTCTTCTTTGGCTAAGGTGAGGACCGTTGGTTATCCCCCTTGCTCTATCTCAATTCCGGACGATAGTCCTCTGTTAATGTCGTCTTTCCTAGGTAGTCTAGGCTAGAGATACGCGTGATTGATTGTG
This sequence comes from Orychophragmus violaceus, assembly GCA_030180135.1. NCBI lineage: Eukaryota > Viridiplantae > Streptophyta > Magnoliopsida > Brassicales > Brassicaceae > Orychophragmus > Orychophragmus violaceus. The sequence continues at coordinate 521,873 of CM058231.1, read as the reverse complement.
GAACGTAGAATGCTAGGATATCGCTTAAACTGAAAAAGTTGCTTGTGCTTGATGGATATGTGTGGTAGAATTGTGTTAGGGCTTTGAGTGTAGGGCGTTGGACGTCCTTGATCGTCAGAGGAGGGTGTTGACGAGCCCTCCCGTGTGGTGGTGCGTTGGACGTACCGTGTGGTGGTGCGTTGGACGTACCGTGCGTTGGACGCATTGTGTGGGGCTTGGAGCCGTTAGGGGTTCATGAGTGTGGGCTTGGAGCCCGTATGCACGATTGGGCGATAGTATTGTGTGGTGAAGCCTTCGGGCCTGTTTGCAAGGTGATATTAGCTTAGGACTTGTGATTCGTAGTTGTGCGGTGTAAGCCGGGATCGCGGACTCCTTAAGTCCGTCCTCACTGGGTGATTGTGTTTGAAACAATTACTCATGCCTCCTTTTCCTTTTCCCTTCTTTTTCCCTCGCAGGTCCGGATGAAGGATTGACCGATCGAGTGACGTCATTGGTGGATTTGAATAAGAAGGAAGCGCCGGGTCCTGGGACAAGTTGAGTTGGCGTCCCGGTTGGACCATGTTCGGTTCAACGGGCGTCCTAATGCCGCGTCTCCGGTTATGCCGGGAGACGGGTGTTACACTTTCGATCATGAATGTGTCGAGCTGGCCTTTGTCATTTAACTGAAGATGGTCCATCCGGTTTAGGTGAAAGCCAACTAACCAAAATGTGTCACCTTTATTGTTTTTAACGTCGACAGAGAGATTGTCTTCTATAAATTGGGTATTTTTTATCCACTTTACAGACAGTCACGGAGAGAGATAGAGCTATGGCGGAGGAGCACTTCGACGTTCTGACCAAATCCGGCGAGAAGACCGGTGTGTCCAAACCCAGGCATGTGTTTTCTTATTAGTTGAAAATACCCAGAAATCGATTCGTATTAGAACTGATTTTAGTTGAATCAAACCATCGTTTATACATTGAAAGTCTACGTCTTTCATTGTAAAAAATCGACCTTTTTGTGTTTTTTGTTTGATTTGATGCTTCGTTGAGTTGACCCGTTTAACTATCCGACGAAAGGGTTTTAGGTCACTCAGGGAAAAGACATTCACTGATAATTTACTTGACCATCTGTGTTCCCATTGTTAAACCTCATGTTTTGTCTCTGTTTTTTGAACCGTGTCCATCCCTTATAGGTCAGAGATTCACCGAGATGGAGATTACCATCGTGCAGTTCATGTCTGGATCTTTGTAGAGAGTACTCAAGAACTACTTCTTCAACTCCGATCTGATGATAAAGATTCATGGCCTGGACAATGGGACATCTCAAGTGCTGGTCATATATCAGCTGGTGATCCATCACTTATATCGGCACAGTAAGTAAATCTAATCCTGCATTCCCTTTACTTCTTCTATCCTTTTACTAAAGTTGCTGTCCAATTTCTTTCTATAGGCGAGAGCTGGAGGAAGAGCTAGGCATAAAACTCCCAAAGGATGCCTTTGAAAAGATATTCGTCTTTCTGCAAGAATGGTTTGTGGCTTATAAAATCTTTTGTTTGCTGCTCAAAGTGTTTAGCTTGACTAGTATGGTCGTTGCATCTTGAAGCTAACTTGGTTTCTCTAATCTAAATAACCACACTAATTTAGTACTCTTGATATTCTTATACGACAGTGTGTTGGTTTTCTTTTGTGTGTTTTTACAGTGTCACAAACAATGGAAAGTTCATAAATAATGAGTACAATGATGTGTATCTTGTTACAACTCTGCATCCAATCCCATTAGAAGCCTTTACTCTTCAAGTAAGTTTGAAGTATTAAAAACCACTTTGGATTCTCAAGTTGCCTCACCGTTTCGTTTTTCTTGTATGTATATTAGAAAGAGGAAGTCGCTGCGGTAAAATACATACCTTATGAAGAATACAGAAACCTTCTGGCCAAGGAAGATCCTGCTTATGTGCCATATGATGTTAATGGAGTGTATGGAAAACTATTTGACATAATCAGACAGAGGTACATGATATATATTAACAACACCAAATGAGAATTTTGTGTGACCTATCCATTGCTAAGCTAAAGGTTATTAGCTTACAAAAGAGTGTTTCTTCTTTGTTTAAGGTGCCAAGTGAACACTGAGGCCCGTAGTTTATCTTTGCAGAAGCAACTCCAAAGATATTCTCCTGTCACCCTCGAAGCAAAGGTAATAGTTTGTCACATAGATTACTTTGATTTCTTTGTTTTAAATGTATTTGAGATACTTTTCTTGACTATGCAGTTGACAGAACTGTCTGAGGCAGATCAGAAAGCGTTGGGTCTAATCGTGAAGGCTGCAAAGATTATTGACGATATTTTCTATGAGCAGGTTTTGTAGATCTTTAGTCCGAAATTTCTGTTCGTGAACATGAGATTAACTTGAACTAAATTTGATAAGCTGTCTGCTATCCTAATCAGGTTTGGAGCAGCAATCCAGCTCTAAGAGATTGGCTGAAAGAGCATGCCGATGCATCAGAACTGGACAAGTTAAAATGGGAATACTTCCTGATCAACAAGAGTCCATGGTGAGTATCATTGAACTGGCTTTGTTCTAGCATCTAAGTTTTTTGGGAATGGGTTGGACTGTTCAACGGAACTGGTGCAGAATTTAACAATGTGTGTAATTTGTTAACATATTGTTTCTGGTGTGTAAACCTCATGACAATTAGGATAGATTAGTACAAGAAATTGATGTTTCGTTTTACATTCGTAGGTCGTCTCTGGATGAAAATGAACCATTCTTGACTACAACGGATTCAGCTGTGAAGTTGCTTCCTGAAGCAACTAAACCTATTGCTGGCTGGAAGGGTCTTGAATATAGAGCAGCCTTTCCTTTGACTAAACCACCTGGTGCCAATTTCTATCCTCCCGATATGGATAAAACGGTACGTACTATCACATTGTTTGATGTTTGTTTTCTATATGTTCCCATAACCCATGGTAAGAAATGTGTTTTGAAAATCTTATAGGAGTTCACCTTATGGCTCAGTAGTCTTACGGAAGAGCAAAAACATGCTGCAACTGGGTTTTTCAGTATTATAAAAAGGCGAAGTGAAGCTAATCTAGATGTTTCTTTATCTGGCCATCTTGCCAACAGCATAAAGAAGTTACCAGACTCTAACTCCGATCTGTATAGTATTCCGTACTCTGAGATATATCGACCTTCCCTCACAAAAGCTTCTGAACTTTTGCACAAAGCTGGAGACTTGGTCACTTCAGAGAGGTAAAATATCATACAGTTTCTTATCTTTACCATATAAAACATTTTGCCCATTCGAGTGGCTTTGTGTTTTGAAGTCATTCATAATGTTTTTCCATAGTTTGAAGAAGCTGCTGCACAGCAAAGCTGAAGCCTTCCTTTCAAATGACTACTATGAGTCAGACATTGCATGGATGGACTTGGTAACTCTTCTTGCCCATTCATGTTCATAGATAAGTAGTGTTTTATAAGACAAAGATGATAGTTTTTGTTATTAAGTCTGCAATTCGTGCTTTGGAGATTGTCATTCACTCGCCATAATTTTAAGTCTTTTTCACATCCTCTATCAACTTCTGTAGGATTCAAAGTTGGATATTACCATTGGTCCATATGAGACATATGAAGATGAAATTTTTGGTTACAAGGTAAGAATTTCCATAAAATTTTCCTTCTGCAGTGATCTACTTATGCTTATACTCACAATTCTTGCCTTTAGCTTTGCATTTGTACTCCTTTAAGCATTTGGATTTAAATTGACATTAGGTTCTTTGCATGATATATCTTTCTAATCTGTATTTATTTTTTCATTGAAGGCTTCATTTGAAGCCTTCATCGGTATTCGAGATGATAAAGCCACAGCTGATCTGAAACTCTTTGGTGACAATCTAAAGGTACCTTCCTCTTTATGCAGCTTCGATCAATCAATGTTCCAATTGCTTACATTTTTTTCATTTTCACTTTCTGATAGCTATTGGAAGACCATCTCCCGCTTGACAGTGTCTACAAGTCAAAAGATGTATCTGCTGCTCCTATTCGGGTCATCCAGTTAATCTACAATTCCGGAGTAAGTTCCACTTAGTATCCAAAGATGATCCTTGTCTTGTCTTTATCTGCTCCGCTGTTAACTTGTTTCTTGATTGTGACAGGATGTGAAAGGTCCTCAGACTGTTGCTTACAATTTGCCAAACGATGAGAAAATCGTCAAAGATAGAGGAACATCAATGGTTATGCTCAAAAACGTTCAAGAAGCAAAGTAATGTTCCTTGTTCCTCCATCTTTCATCTACAAACGGTGTCACGTGTTACTTCTTACTAAGCTTTTTCTTTTCCAGGTTTGAACATATTCTAAAGCCTATAGCTGAAATCATCATCAGCAAGGAACAGCGGGGATTTGTTGATTTTGATTCTTTCTTTACTCACACCATTTGCCATGAGTGTTGTCATGGTATTGGTCCTCATACCATAACACTTCCTGATGGTCAAACCTCTACAGTGAGAAAGGTTTTACATGCAGACATCTATAAGAAACTTTTGTCCTAACCATCAAAACAACTTGTAGTTTAATAGTTTCGTTTCCCTTGTATTTTCATTTGATCCAGGAACTGCAAGATGTCCATTCTGCAATGGAAGAAGCAAAGGCAGATATAGTTGGTCTTTGGGCACTGAGGTTTCTCATTACCAAGGTCTATAATCATCTTTACTAGTTAACAAAGCTAGGCTCATTGATTTATCTCAGTCAAATTCTCTAGAGTCCGTTGTCTACTCAATTGAATCTCTGTTTCCGGTTCTGTTTCTATATGTGAATCAACAGGGTCTGCTTTCCAAGACTATGATGGAGAGTATGTATGTTTCTTTCCTAGCTGGATGCTTTCGATCCATCCGGTTTGGTCTCACAGAAGCTCATGGGTAATGAATGATACAGATAATCTCCACCTTGTATAATCCAACATCCTATATGCATAGCTCCTGATATACTTATATCTTCCGGCTTCAGGAAAGGGCAAGCATTGCAGTTCAACTGGTTGTATGAGAAAGGAGCCTTTGTTTTCCACAAGGACTCTACATTCTCGGTTGATTTCGCTAAGGTATCCATCCAAGTCCTTGTTTTCTTCTATGAGAAACTCTGAAAGTTTCTGAATCTTGTTTTCTGCATTTAAAGGTAGAAGATGCAGTTGAGAGTTTGAGCCATGAGATACTGACCATTCAAGGAAGAGGTGACAAAAAGGCAGCAACATTGCTTTTAGATAAGTACTGCACTGTCACAGGGCCATTGAAAACCGCTCTGGACAAGCTCGAGAGCGTTCAGGTACAGGCTCATTACAGGATAACAAACATAAACTAAGATTTGCGATGTCCACATGATGATTCACATAGAAATGATCTGTGTTCTTGGTTTGTTTGTTGGCGTTTTAGGTACCGGTGGATATATCTCCGACATTTCCATTAGCAGATGCATTGATGACATGAGTTATGTTTCAGACAATGTTTCAGTTTCAGCAAGTTTGTGGTTTTACAATAAAGAAACTCAGATGATTCAATCATAAAACCAAATTCTGGATTTTGAAAGAATTATCTAAAGGGTGTTGTTTTATAATAAAAGTTGCTACTTTTTTACATCTTTGATTGAACATTTCCTTTGAATTTGATGGTTTGGTTACAAAGGTTGAATGTTTGTCTTGTTAGGTTAAAATGAGCTTGTTCGATAAAAATTTATGGGTCAATCCCTATCTTTATTAAAGAGCAGACTAAGATCGAGAAACGAACACGAAAATGCGAGCTTGTTAAGGAAAAATCTGAGGTGGTCGATAGACAAACTCGGGTTATAATTAGAGACGTACTTTAATTCTAGAGAGAGAAAGTAATGAAGTGCACAAATCCTAAAAAATTACATTAATAAACAATGGAGTTGTCTATTTATAGTAAATATGGTCATCCTTTTGTACGAAATGTTGACTCTTTGTCGAGTTCGTGACGAATGGATTGTACTTCATGTGAAAAGTGGGCCAAACCGGCCACGTTTTGTGTATTAGTTAAGCAGAACTGATTAGAGGTTGTGAGCTTAGCCGAGCTGAAGTGGTCTGTGTGAGCCGAGTCGAGCCGAGCGTGAGCAAGCATGAATTGATCCGAGCGCACCTTGTATTAGAGTTGTTCTTGATCATAGGCTGAATTCGTTTTTGTTAGACCAATCAAATATCAAGAGAACATGTATAGACCGGATTAACTAGATGGATGCTAAACTCATATATAACATCTGTGCATAAAATTTGTGAACTTTATGTTGACAAAAAAGAAGTTGAGAACTTTATCACCAAGAACGAATGAAAATTAGAGACATTGTTAAATTATACTATCAAGGCCAATGATCAAACTCGTTACACAAACCAGGACTTATGAATGAATTAAAACCACCGAACATAACGTCTTCCTCTGTCTTGCCGGAATCCTGACACCCAAAATACGTCTGTATATCGTCGGGGAAGCTCCGGCGATATGGAATAGCTTCTGGCGGCGTAGACGGTTCGATTATCTCCTCTGTTTTCGAAAATTCGTTATCATCCGACGAAGTTTGATCGTCTGGTGATCCGCTCACGTGAGTTGCGGCGGCGTTAGGTTTTTCCGATGGCGGTAAATTCAGATAACGGCTGACGTCGAAGTTAGTAACGGCGTTAAGTCCACGGTATTCTATTGCTGCGATGTCATATGCTCTGGCTGCTTCTTCTTGGGTAGCTGCACGTGACCAGGGTTTAAAATGTCATGAATCGAAACATTTGGGCATAGAGCGTAGTTAAAGAGAAATTCCATCCCACTGATATAAATAGGTTTTTATTATTATTAAACTTTCCCGATGTGTTAGTTGGATATCTATCACGCAGTTTCCTAATATAGTAAGTTATGCATGCTCTGTGACTGTGATCTATATGAAAGTTAGAACTAACCATTATCTTTTCATGTGTACAATTTTCTATTTATTCATTTATTCTTAGATAACATGAATAAAAATAATTGAGAAACATCTACGTATAATAAAACTTCTAGTTGAGACAAAACAACAAATAATAAAATTTCTATAAATTAATAATATCAAGATTATGATACTCTTTTCTGTTTCTTTAAATTAATAATATCAAGATTATGATAAAAAAATTTAGTCTAAAAACACAAAGATTAATATTCATTTATTGTTGTTTTAAAACTTATTTTAATTTATTTAAATAAAATTCAACCAATCACTAAAGAAACTATATAATACTAACGATTGCATTTAAAACATTTAAAATCAATTCAACCAATCACTAAAAAGTTTACATTTAAATCTGTTTTATATAAATAAAAAAACATAGGGAGTATTTTATTATTTTAACAAAATATTAATTTTAAAAAGATCTAAAACTTAACTAGAATTACTTTTATTAATTTATTGAATAATAATTTTTATATATTTTATATTGTTTGTAGTAGTATACAAGTTTTGTAATGTTTTTGTTGAGGTTTAAGTCTATAACAAACAAAACGATAAAAATGAGCCGGCATTGAGTAAGTGAATAAATTTGCCAATAAAATTGGATGAGCAACTTGTAAAGTTTGTAACAAAATAATAAATAGCTTGAGTAAGTAGATGGGTTTGGTGATCTAGTTCCCAACCAACAAGATTTGATTACACTATTTAAGGTTCTTTTTTTGTCAACCACTATCAAGTATCAACCCCCCCCCTACCCCCTAAAATACTTACTAATTAATACCTTAGATATTCCCTGGAATTCTTTTGCGTTCTATGAGATCTACCATGTGCGTGACATAAATTTTCTTGGAACTATTCACAAGAAAAAAGCCATGGAGTTGTTTGTTTGACCACACTCATATGTATTCTTTTCTACCAGTTTTAATTTTATCAAATTTATTTTATGTGTATTAAATATATGTAAACTTATGTCATTGTATAAGTAGTTGTATAGTAGTAGCTCGTTTTAATAGGAGAACAAGGAATAACTCTACTTTTAATACTAATAATCCCAAAATTCAAGACTTGGATTTGCTTCTAAGATGGGTTTTTACTAAACTAGGAATTTACAGTTTTCATAAAAAAATATTACTATAAAAAGGAACATATAGTAAGGATAAATGGGATTACATACCGTATGTTCCAAGGTATAGATATTTATTACCAAACACCCTTCCAATCCGAGCTTCCCATCTCCCATTATGGTGATGCCTGCAAGATTCATGCTTCAACAACTCTTATATGTATATAATAATCTTTTTTTTTTTAATTATAACCGGCTGTTATTCTTCTAATATTATAGTTAGTCTAATATGACTATTTAGTTATTTTAAATTAAACTTATATTTACCTTGCAACGCCTCTGTATTTTGATACACCACGAGAAAACCCACTACTTTTTCTACACCAAAAAAATGATAGTAAATTTAATTAGAAAACTATGGTTAATAAAGTTGACACACTTTGAATGATTGTTTTTTTTTTTTTTTTTTTTTTTTTTTTTTTTGATTAACCTGGGGGTATCCCGGGCCTATGGAGGGGCCCAGACTAATCCCCAAGGGGAGGTGCAGCCCACGGATAGACCCTCTCTCCGGGTATGCAAATGGGCCGTAAACAATGGGCCCATATCCGTGTGGGTGAGCAGAGGAGGCATTTTTGTTTCCGCCTGGGCTCGAACCCGGGAATGGTGTTTACCACCCCGAGCCTCTCAACCACTTGGACTACCTCAACCGCTCCACTTTGAATGATTGTTACCTTCTCAAAGATCCAATATACTCTTCCTTGGATTGGCCTTCCATTTCTTTAACGTCTTCTTCATAAGTAGACAACTAAATCATCAACCAAAACATTTTAGTTAATTTAAAAATAATTAACGCTTAATTAGAAATTTGTTTTAAAGAAAGTTAGTATTGGATTAGGAGAAAAATTACAGGGAAGTTCAAGAGTGTGTCGCCTCCCCAATACTTCAATGCCGCTAAGTCGTAAGCACGTGCTGCTGCTTCTTCCTCGTCATATGCCCCTATCCATAAAACCATATAATTAGTTTCTTGATAAGATTTTACAATAAGATTCTAATTATTATACTTGCTCAAAAAAAAAAGATTCTAATTATTATATATAGTAATATATAAGAGCGTTGGACCCAAAAAGAACAGCTAATAATAATAAACCGGCTCTACCAATTTCGGTGGAATTCATTCTTTAATTGATAACCACATCACACATGTATATGTAGACTTTATTCATCACTTTGTCGACGAGTAATTAAAAGAAAAAAAGTGATAGGAAAAAGATAGAAAGAGAAAAGTACAATAATTTATCAAAACTATATATTAAAAAAATAAATGTGATATGGATATTGGCTAAAAAATAAAATATACTCACCTAGATAAACTGTACTTGATGAGTCAGCATTCATCATCCATTTGCACATCACCATCATAAAAAAAAAAATCCCAAAATTAGAAAATGAAAAATAAAATAAAAATCAAGAACAGTGAATGAAGGACCAAGTCTGTCCGAGTTTCCGACATCATCGGAGTCCAATCTAAGACCGTAAACTTAACTAAACAAACTCTCTGTTCCGACATATATGTGTATGTGTGTAAGTATAGATACAAACCTTGTCGACCTTTCTTGGTCTGCGTTTCGTTCCAGCTGTTCTTATCCCATAAATGAGCTTCGTATCTCCCTGTCCATCGATGCCTGGAAAATTTTGAAAACAAATAAATTGATGTTAGAAAACGTCGTCGTTTAAGGTTTGTTGTTTTTTTGTATGAGAACCTTGTAACGCCTCTGTAAGAGGAGCTGCGTTGTGGAGGAGCGTTTTGAGGCGGTGACTTCCGTTTGCGTTTGGATTTAATGACCACGGACGCAGACGCAGTCGCTGTTTTATCTATGATTTCGTTTTCCTCAGTGACCTTCTTGCTCCGCTGAGAAACTTTTGCCATTAGAAGTGAAAGAGAAGAATGGAGAAAAAATGGTGAAAATTGAGAAGGCGTTTTAATGAGAAAAAGATAGTTGGAAATGGTTCAGTATTTATATTAAATTCATCTCAGATTTCTTTCATTTTTTAATTGTTTCTTTAAATGAAATTCAACAATAATGCGTACTATATGCTACCATTTTTCACTTTGATTACCATTAAGAAATTCTCTAATTAGAAATGAAGTATTCTTTAAGTTGATTATGACTTAACAAATAAATATAAATCTGGATTAGTGTTTTGTCTTGTAATTTTAATTAAGGTTCAACACGTGGAATGATCTACTTAGCTAGAGGAAAGATTGGTTGCCTCAAGTTTCTCATTTACTGGTTGATCTACTTCTTGGTCGGCCCATGAGAGTTGTGATGTCAAAGACCAAGAAACTTTGTTATTTTTCATAATTTTTTGGAATATTTATTCAATTAAATGTATTTACTTGTCATTCTTTAACACAAATATATATATATATATATTTTCATTCATAAGAAAACTATGTGACGGTTTTGAGAAAAATATATCACACAAACACACACTCAAATATATTAGAGAATTTTATTATGAGACAGAAATATTGTATCTAAAATATGAATTGTTGTATATAATAAATTTTAGAACTTCCAAACCATCATCTGTTTTCTTAATTTTGTATGAACGAAAGTCACATTTTATTAAATTAAATGTGTCTACTACCTGCCCCCAAATATTGTTGCGGGTGGAAGGAATTGTCAACAATTATGGTAAAGATTGTCAATTAGAGAGTCCAATTTTACCAACTAAGCCATCTCTGAATAAATTTGGTAGTGACAGCTAATAAAATCTGTTGTGATTGAGAAATTTGCCATTCATATCTGAAAATCATAAAGTATTTTTAATTTTGCATGATATTATTAACATAACTATTAATGAATAATAATATAAATATCTACATCATAAACGTAAACTGCATCTTTGTCCTTAATCAAAAACATAAATATGAAAAATCTAGTTATAAAAATTGAGAAAACGAAAGCTAGAGATCACGATGGATAGGAATCCTCGGTAGCCAGGTTATCATTTTTTTTGTCAACAATACTTCATAAATTTAAATCAAAGTTGCTCGGATTGATTATCGTTAGTTATTCATAATTTATATGAATAAATAGTATATCATGTTTTCATTCCTTTTGCAAGAAAGTCGACCCAAATATTTGCATAGTTATTAGTATTACAATGCTGGGCATTAGTGTCTTTAAAATAATACGTTTAAGCCATTAATATTCTTTCTTTCTTTTTTGAATAAATGTTAAATTAATTCAAAACCATAAAAATGATTAAAATTCAAAAGCCATTAATATTCAAATTTGATTGGAACCAAATTTGACTAGAAACATTGGATGGTAAGCTCACATTGATCTTCTGTTTGAAGTGCTTGTAGCTTGGCCACTGCCGCTTCTATATCCAACTTCTTCCTTGGAGAAAATGAAGTAGACTCGATCATCATCTTAGATACCACCGTCCCTTGCCTAACCAAACACGACGCTAACTCAAACTCCTCTTCTGAACCGCTGAAGTTATACATCCACACAGTGTCCACGCAGAATTCAACATTGGGGAATGGATCTTTGTAATGATTCTTCTTCCAAGAATCACTTTCTTCCCCCCTAGGACCTTTGTTATCCTGCATGGCCCGACAACGTTATAAATTATGTTTTAGTTAAGCAAATTAAAGACTAGGAGGAGTCTTTAACATTGAAGCATGAATGTACGTACATACCTTGAATATGATCTCGAGCTCTCTCATTTTAAGAGTCCATAAACTCAAGACTTGTCGCAACCTCTCAACTTCTGTCGGATTCATTAAATCCACGCGCACCGACAAGGATTCATACCCTCTCAACAAGTCACCAGATAAGTTCACAAATTCTTCATGCACAATGCTTTTTTCCTCCTGAAACATACATCATCGAAACAATTTTCAAACACAACATCAATAACATTATGTTATTGTAAGTGACTTAAATCTTAAGATATTGACAATAAGGCTTTTTATCGAATGAATTAAAAGATTTTGTTTTCTATTTTCATATTGTACCAGTTCTTAAGATACAAACCCGTTAGAACATAAACCCTGGAGCAAAGAGTATTTGTTTCAATATTGTTTTCTCTTTTAAGTTTTCCACGGTTGTTTATTCTTCTAGGTTTACTCAAATTGTTACAACACATTAATTCCTTGTCAGTATATTCAAATACAATAATCATTCTAAACGCATGCAACACTATATATGTACCTTTGCTATGTTGTAGCTGATGTGAGGCCCGCTCCCTGTAACCCAAAAGTTTCTATTAAATTTGAGTTGGGGTGCCGTGAGGAAAAAGTCTTTCCTCCTGACATCGGTACGTACGATGCTGAGGATTTCTAGACTAGTTGCTGACACTCTAATGCCATCAATGTAATTGCAAGTTTCCACTTGTAGGAGCTTTAGTTTCTTGTTATTAATCTTCAAAAGACTCCCTATTTTCTTGAAGCATTTGATGTTTAGTACAAGCACCTCGAGAGAAGGGCAAGATGCTAGTACTATGTTAAAGACTCCAACCTCTGAGGTCAAGATTTGTGGGAGTTTGAGGGTCCTGAGATTAGGGCAGTATCCCAAGGGACGTGAGATATAGAAAATGTATGAAGTTAGTGAGAGTGACTTAAGGCTTGGATGGGAGAAGACTTTGGGGGAAATGTTAAGAAATCTGTTGAGGTTCAATAGATCCAAACGGTCAAAATAGTGTTCAGAGTGTTGTGTAAGTGTGAGAACTTCGGTGAGATTCTTGCAAGTCAGTGCTCGAATCCAAGTATTGAGCATTCCATTTACACTGTGGATTGAGTGATGGTTGATTACACAGCTCTCTAGTTGTCCACGGTGATTGTTTATAACCTTTGAGACACCAACAAAGAATGATGATTTTAAGATGTGGATAAGCAGGGAAAAAAAGAAAACCTGATTTTGCAGTTTTGAAATCGAGATTTTGTGTTTTGACGGAAAAACTTCATTTGTAGTTTTGCATTTTCGAAAAAAAAAATATATTTTTAAAAAATATAAAATTAAGTTTGTTTTTAGATTTTAATAAGAACTTGAATATTATATGATTAACTTAATATTAAGAAATAGTTAATTATAAACAGGTCCATTTTTAATCATGTTATAAATTATAGAGTTATGATTATAAAATTTGGTATAGGGTTAGGGCTAACCCTCTATCTAAAGTCTATGATAGTATCCCTAAAGGGAACCAACCTTAGTGAGCAATGTAGCAACTTGATCCGAACCATCAAGCATGTCTAAGACTAGATGAGACATGTGTTTCCACACGTGTTCCCATCGTTTGGAGAGAAGACTCGTCCTGATAGCTTCTTTTGTGGAAAGTCTCGATAATATCATGAGCAATGCATCGTTGGGGAGGTTGCTGATCCAATCAACATCTTTAACCTGATCAGATGATACCAATAATTAGGCAGTCGAGATCAGTGAGTAAGACATTAGAGTGGAGGACTTTGCCTTCCGCATGACCGTACACTATAGACGGTTTAGGATTTCATTATGAGGAATAAACTAAAAAATCAATTGATTTTCTGTTCTATATTGTTTTGGATTTTGGACTTATATAAATGGGTATAAGGGTTTGTAATACAAACTTTAGAACAAAAGATATTGACTCAATATTGGCTTTTCACTAAGTTTTACACAAAATCGGTTTTTTTCTAGGATTTACTCAGAATATTTACAACACAAACTCTCTCAGAGCTAATTTCCTCTGATCCAAAGAAACTCACAGTATAAAACATTAGAATGATAACCCAAAATCAATACCTTGATCTCGAGTCTGAGAGGGTATTTCAGCAAAAGACAGAAACCAATATTAATAGTCAGTACTAAGAATTAAAAACACATCTCCTTTATTACATACACACTGGTAAATCAAAAACACTCTAAACCAAAATCCTATGATGAACACGTTGCTGATCTAATCGACGTTACCTGATCAGATGACGACGATGGTGATCTCTCCATATGGATGTGAGATTCTGAAGATTCACTCCGAGTTTTGAAGCGTCTGATTCGGCTGGTAGGTCAATAGATGATCTCTCCATATTTGATTTTTTCTATTTATAATTGTCCCAAAAAATTTGCTAGTTTTTTTTTGCAAAAGATTTACTTAATTCTAACATATTTACTTATAATCTATAAGATTTAATTTGGATATCATTCTTTATGATTTATATGAAGTAGATTCTAAAATTTTCAAAATATATTTTGGATTATGATTGTTTATGGTTGTTTTTTTAGGGAGGTTGATTGGTTGTATTTTTTGGGCTTCTACCTCTGTTCTTTGGCTTGTTTCAAGTCGGATATCAGCAGAGTGTCTGTTTCGGTTGTAAAGTGGTCGGTGCTCTTTTGAGCTATGTTATGAATATATCTCCAGATGTCAAAAAAAAAAAACTAATATTTGTAGGTATAAAAATCATGTTTCGGTTAGTTCGAATATCCATTCGGTTTTTGATTCAGTTATTTCGGTTATGAAAATTTAGTAACTATTCGGGTATTTCTAAAATTTGGATCAAATTCGGTTTCAGTTTTTTTCGGTTCGATTCGATTTTTAAGGTTTTGGTTTTTCTGCCCAGGCCTAGGTTCAGGGAGGGCATCTGAGAGATTTTTGATGATGTCTGTGCCTTTCATGGGATTTGGTGTCGTAGCTCCTCTTCGCGGTCTTCTCTCTCAGTCGAACAAAAGTGGTGGAGCTGTTGGTAAGAGACCGGCTATCTTTTCCAAGAGAAAGCATGCTTGATGAGGTTACATGACACATGAAGCCGCAATGTTCCTAATTCTTGAAACTAGAGGAAGAAAGTTGAGAGTTTCGTATCAAGATTATCTTTAAAATAATACGTTGAAACCATATAAATCTTCAAAATAGATTGGAACCAAATTTGACTAGAAACATTGGATAGTAAGGTCACATTGATCTTCTGTTTGAAGTGCCTGTAGCTTGGCCACTGCCGCTTCTATCTCCAACTTCTTCCTTGAAGGAAATGTAGTAGACTTGATCATCATCTTAGATACTACAGTCCCTTGCCGAATCAAACACGACGCTAGCTCAAACTCCTCTTCTGAACCGATGAAGTTATACATCCACACAGTATCCACGCGGAATTCAGCATTGGGGAATGGATCTTCGTAATGATTCTTCTTCCAAGAATCACTTTCTTCCCCCCTAGGACCTTTGTTATCCTGCATGGCCCAACAATGTCCATTAGCAAATTAAAGACTTGATAAGTCATGAGGAGTGAATGTACATACCTTGAATATGATCTCGAGCTCTACCATATGAAAAGTCCATAAACTCAAGACTTGTCGTAACCTCTCAACTTCTGTCGGATTCATTAAATCCACGCACACCGACAAGGCTGCAGACCCTCTCAACAGGTCACCAGATAAGTTCACAAATTCTTCATGCACAATGCTTTTTTCCTCCTGAAACATACATGGAAACAATTTTCAAACACAACATCAATACGGTTATGTTATTCTAAGTGACTTAAATCTTAAAGTATTGACAATAAGGTTTTTTATTGAATGAACTAAAAGATCTCGTTAAGTTTTCTATTTTCATATTGTATCTGGTTTTGGAGATTATATAAGCGTTAAAACATAAACCCTAGAGAAAAAGATAGTTGTTTCAATATTGTTTTCTCTCTAAGTTTTCACAAAGTCGTTTCTTCTTTCTTCTAGGGCTTACTCGAATTATTACAACACATTAATTCCTTGTCAGTATATCAGAATACATTAATCATTCGAAACACATGTAACACTATATACGTACCTTTGATATGTTGTAGCTGATGTGAGACACGCATCTCTCTGTAACCCAAAAATTTCTATTAAATTTGAGTTGGGGTGCCGTGAGGAAGAAGTCTTTTCTCCTGACATAGGTATCTACGATGGTGAGGATTTCTAGACTAGTTTCTGACACTCTAATGCCATCAATGTATTTGCAAGTTTCCACTTGTAGGAGCTTTAATTTCTTGTTATTAATCTTCAAAAGACTCCCTATTTTCTTGAAGCATTTGATGTTTAGTACAAGCACTTCGAGAGAAGGGCAAGATGCTAGTACTTTGTTAAAGACTCCAACCTCTGAGGTCATGATTTTTGAGAGTTTGAGGGTCCTGAGATTAGGGCAGTATCCCAAGGGACGTGAGCTATAGAAAATGTATGAAGTTAGTGAGAGTGACTTAAGGCTTGGATGGGAGAAGACTTTGGGGGAAATGTTGAGAAATCTGTTGAGGTTCTCTCGATCCAAACAGCCAAAATAGTAGTCAGAGTGGTGTGTAAGTGTGAGAACTTTGGTGTGATTCTTGCAAGTCAATGCTCGAATCCAAGCATTGAGCATTCCAGTTACACTGTGGATTGAGTGATGGTTGATTACACAGCTCTCTAGTTGTCCACGGTGATTGTTTATAACCTTTGAGACACCAACAAAGAATGATGATTATAAGATGTGGATAAGCAGAGAAAACAAAGAAACAAATAACAAAGAAAACCCGATTTTGCAGTTTTGAAATCGAGATTTTGTGTTTTGACAGAAAACTTGATTGTAGTTTTGCATTTTCGAGAAAAAAAATTATATTTTCTGAGAAATAAAACTATTTTTTTAGATTTTAATAAGATTGTATGATATATGATTAACTTAATATAAAGAAATAGTTAATTATAAACCGGCCTTTAATCATGTTATAAATTATAGGGTTATGATTATAAAATTTGGTATAGGGTTAGAGCTAACCATCTATCTAAAGTCTATGATAACATCTCTAAAGAGAACCAACCTTAGTGAGCAATGTAGCAACTTGATCCGAACGATCAAGCATGTCTAAGACTAGATGAGACATGTGTTTCCACACGTGTTCCCATCGTTTGGACAGAAGACTCGTCCTTATAGCTTCTTTTGTGGAAAGTCTCGATAATATCATGAGCAATGCATCGTCGGGGAGGTTGCTGATCCAATCAACATCTTTAACCTGATCAGATGATACCAGTAATTAGGCAAAACAAATAAGCAAATAGGTTATGTAGGATGCAGATTCAAACTCCAAAGAAACACAGCATTGTTGTCCTAACTGATTTAAAAAAAAAAAATCTATAGATACTAGCAATGAGACATTTCTTGACTGAGGTAACGGTTTATACAGAAACCCTAAAACAAATAATATTTGTTTCAATATTGTTTTTTCTAAGTTTTCAACAAAGTCGTTTCTTCTTCTATAATTTACTCGAATTCTTACGACAAGCAAAAAAACGGAATGAACGATAACCCAAAATACTCATACAGTTTTTTTTTTTTAAAACAATAACTTGATCTCCAGTCTGAGAAAAGACAGAAACCAATCTTAGTAATCCTAGGAAGCACGGGGACGCCTGTTTGGCGACGTCTCCCGTTTTTGGGACGTTTCGGGGACGGGGACACGGTGGGGACGCGATGGGGACGTCTCTGTCACGCTTTGATTAATGGGGACGGCGAGTGTTGGGTGGGGACGGTTTGGTTTGAAAATGGAGACGGTTCGGGACGTTTCCACATAAATTTATAGCCTTGTGTAATGCAAATCTTTGTTCAAAATGGAGATTCTACCAACACTATATCATATCTTCACGCAAGGGCATTACAAACTTTCTTAGAAAGCTCAATATTCAATGTTAAATCAGTCATACCATAGTTTTTCAATGGAAGTCTGCATATCAATGCCTAGTATACTCGGTAGGATTGGCATATACTAACTAGACAAACATTATACTTCCTGTATCTATGCCGTCTCGGCTTTTAAATTTTTTAAGTTTTGCCGTTTTCTATACCCGTCCCCGTCCCGCTTTCCGTCCCAGTATCCGTCCCGGTGCAATCAGTACTATCAAAATCACATTCCCTTTATTACATACATACTGGTAAATCAAAAACACTCTAAAACCAAAATCCTATGATGAACAACACGGACCTTGAACCAAAGTTCGATTCCACAATTAATCTCACTCAAACTCGTTGCTGATCCAATCAACGTTACCTGATCAGATGACGACGATGGTGATCTCTCCATATGAATGTGAGATTCTGAAGATTTACTCCGAGTTTTGAAGCGTCTGATTCGGCTGGTAGGTCAATAGATGATCTCTCCATATTTTTTTCTATTTATAATTATCCCACAAATTTGTTAGTTTCTTTTTGCCATTAGATTGACCTAATTCTAACAGATTTACTTATATAGTAAAAATTATAATATAATAATTGTCCATGGATTCTAAAATCTCTATAATATATCTTGTATTTTGATTTTAATAATTTACTAATTAAAAATTTATTGAAATTCATTTCAAAAAACTATATACACAAACTTTCCAAATAATTTAGTTTAAAATAATACTGAATTTAATGGAATATATGAAATTTTAATTGGATAAAATTATATTTTAAAATCTTTGATGTATGATTTGCAAATATAATATTCAAACACTAAATTTCTAACTATAATATAAAATCACTAATTGAATAATATTATATCATATTTGGATTTAAACTCTTTTGGAGAGATTTGTTTCCATTTAGCTACAAATTTATTTAATTTTCACACTTATTTAATGTTAGGCAGATTTGTTTCCTTTTGGACACAAATTATTTATTTTTAACTTAATCATGATTTTATATATTTGTGTTCTTCTGTATACATATTTACTTAAGTTTTCACATATTTGTTTTATTTTGGTTACAAATTTACTATATTCGGACATACTTAATTATATCCATAGATTTATTTCCTTTTGGCCTTATATTTACATAATTTTCACAGATTTAATTAGTTTTTCACATATTTGTACTTTTTATCACATATTTACTTAATCTAACAAATTTAAATTAGTTTTTCACATATAGTTTTCACATATATTTTTCCACATATTTACTTAATTGTGATAGAACGTAATTAGATTCTCATAGAGTACACTCTCTAAAAAACAAATTTTCTTTATTCTTCTCTCTCTTTTCCTGTTTTCTCTCAACTCTATCAAACCAGAGTCGATCTCGCTTTGTGTTTTCAGTTCCGGCTATGGATGGCGATGAGCCCGTTTCCGATAATCATGTTACTTTTGTCGTTGTTTGTTTTTGTTTTCGTGTTTCTGGTTTTGTTTATACTCTCAGCGGTGTGTGGGAGTTCAGTTTCCCAGTCTTTTGCCAGTTTTCTTTTGGGTCCTTCCCGGCTTCAATCGTTCCACCTCTGCGTTACTTTTAGTCTTCACCGATTTTCTTTGGGTTTTTCTTGAGTGTCTTTTTATCGCTTGGATTTAATTATCCGGAGCCTTTGTTTTATGTTCGTGTTTCGCGGCGATGTCATGACGTAATAGGCGGCCTTCTAATTGGGTCTGCTGGCGACGGATCTCCGTGGATCTTTGAGTAATCGGTGATGCTTAAAGCTGGATCTTCTTCTTTTGCGGTGTTATCTAGCATATCAATCGGCGGGAGGCTGATCGGCAAGGGATACGCTCGTACAAGGTTCATCCTCCGGTGTTGGCGATGCCGCAAACATTTCCGATGTCGGAGCTGTATGACATATCAACGGTGGTGGTGACGCGTGTTACTTTCTCACCACTACGTGGCGTTCTCTCCCTCCGCTCGAGCTAACTGGAACGGAGTAACGGTCCATTTGTTGTTTTTTCATGTCTTTGTACCCGTTGACAAAAAAAAAATTCCCATAGATTTAAACCGAACTGAACCACCTAAACCGAACCGGATAACTAATTTAAATCGAATTTGAATCAAACTACCTAAACGGAATCATCTAATTTGAATGTAACCACCTAAAACAAATGTAACCACTAAATTTGATTTGAACCGCCTAAACCGAATCTACCACATGAATATTTGCATTATGCTGGTGTAGGATCCGGCTGGTGTATTGGGGGAGATGATAGGTTCAGGGAGGGCATCTGACAGATTTTTGATGATGTATGTGATGTGCCTTATGAGCACCAAATTCAACAATGGGCAGAACTGATATTAGAAGCAACAATATTACAGATTATAATGATTAAAACATGATGGAAATAATCAAAATATGAACCCAACTACCGTAAGCTGATTGAAGAAGAACCGGAAGGTGAGTAGAGTCGAGACAAAGATCTCTCTCCTTAATTCTTTAAACGTCCGTAGTGCTCCGGTTTGATACGCTCAAGAATCCCAGGATAAAACTACTCTATTCTCTGCTTCGATGCACTCGAGAACAAAGCTAACGAACCAAAAAATTTGTGTTGTACTCTCAGACACTAAGAAACATGGAGAAGAAGAAGAGAGGAGATTGTATGGTAATGAGATTGATCAAGAAGAGGAGTCAAGACTTGTTTTAAATAGCCACATTTCAAAAAAAAAGTAACATACTCCACATTAATGAGAATTATTCTCATAACTGAATTTTTGAATTGATTCACACCATTATGTGTGTTGATTGTATGTTAGAAACTTTTAATTATAGGAGATATTTTAGTTGACCAAATCAACAAAATTTTCAGAATAGATTTATGCCAAAATTAAATTAATCTTTGAACCTACAATCTTATTCAAGGCCATAAAGCTTAAAGCCCGAGCCCATATCTCCTTTACACTCCAAGTTGTCCATTCAGACTTCAATTTCTCATTCAACCGAACTTCGTTTTTATCGTTCTTATACACCACCTTGTAGTGGACGCAGCGACGATTCTATTGTGCCCAAGAACTAGTCATTCCGATGAACGTCTTCACCGGAAATCTTACCGGAATATGGTCGTAAACCATTTCCATAAAAACGAGTTCTAACAATCCCCCACATGAATAGAAATGACTCTAGACACATGACGACTCAATAGACTTAAATAACTAGATATGACAGAAAGAATTTTGAGAGTACAAACGAAAATTCACTGTATCTGAGTTGGTAGCATTTTTCAGCTTTGAACCACTCATTTTAATATCTGTCGGATTTACTCGGCCAGGTGGTGAACATGATGTCTTGAACCACCCGGGCTTTGATGTAAACCTAGACAACAGGTATAGCACAGCTTCATTTCTCACAGAAATAGGTTCTCTATTGTGTTCATTTTGGCCGTGAACATGCCTGGTTAATCATGAGTGAACTTAGAGAATATAGTCTGACCTTCATTCTCCTAGAAACGGCCTCATTTCACACTCATAAGGTGATTTATCCTTAGCTTGTATTTTAAAAAGTATCCTGTAATATACTCCACATATCACACCAAGCTTGGACTCAAATCATTAAAAGCTTACGCTTATCCTATACACATACAGGAAGCATTGTACATCATCTTAGGAACTGGGTATAGACGTGAGTCTAACAGTGCTCTTACAGATTTAGTTTGATTTAGTTGTCCCTTTGAACCTACATATGGGATCTCCAGTCACGTAGGTGGGGTTTCCATCAAACTACATCTTAATTCATAGGCTTTAAACCCATTCCTCTTGATGATTTTACAACTTGATCTCGTGACAACCTTTTAGTAAATGGATCCGCAAGGTTGTCTTTCGACTTAATGTAGTCTACCGTGATTACACCAGTTGAGATCAATTGTCTAATGGTTTTATGACGTCTTCTTATATGACGAGATTTACCATTATACAGATTGCTCAGTGCCCGACCTATAGCCGATTGGCTATCACAGTGTACACGTAATGCCGGCACTGGCTTATCCCACATGGGAATATCTTCCAGGAAATTTCGAAGCTACTCTGCTTCCTCTGTAGCTTAATCTAAAGCTATAAACTCAGATTCCATAGTCGATTTGGCCAACAGAGTTTGTTTGGAAAATTTCCAGGACACTGTTGCACCCGCAAGCGTAAATACATATTCACTTGTGGATATAATTTGTGGTAAGCAATGCTTCCCCCCCACATGTTCTGGGCTAACCCAGATTCTTGCAACATCGCATTCATCATCTCTTTGAGAGTTCGGTTTTTACGTTCCGTAACTCCGTTAGATTCAGGTGAATAAGGAGCGGTTGTTTGATGGATAATTCCATGTTCTTTACAGAATGCATCAAATGGTCCATCATACTCGCCTCCTCTATCACTTCGAACTGTCTTTATAGTTTTAGCGAGTTGGTTTTCAACCTCGATTTTATACTCCTTGAATTTTTCCAAGGCCTCATCTTTGCTTCGTAGCAAATAGACATAACAATATTTTGTACAATCATCTATGAAAGTCACAAAATATTTTTTCCCGCCTCTAGTTTGAATAAACTTTAAATCACATAAATCAGTGTGAATTAAATCTAGAGGTTCAGTTGTCCTTTCCACCTTTGGTGATGGTGTTTTTGTGAGTTTGGCCTGTACGCACACTTCACATTTTTCTTTGCTAATTTTGCATTTTGGAATTAGGTTCAAATTCATTAATCTACTAATAGATTTATAATTCACATGTCCTAATCTTTCATGCCAAATATTAGAATACTCAAGCAAGTAAGCAAAAGAATTATTCTCATTCATTTCAGCATTGGTTACAACATTTTTGGGATTAACATCCGAAACAACATTTGCAACAGCCTTATTCTTAGAACTACTTGCTTCTTCTTTTCCACTCTTGACGACAGCCTGGACGCACATCTTCACGAGTCCTCCCTTCACATATCCCTTCCCGAGATACATCCCGAACTTCTTCAAGACGAGGTTGTTGGACTCAAAGATCACTGAAAATCCAGCCTTGCACATTAAGGTACCGGAAATCAGGTTCTTCCTCATATCAGGGACATGCTTCACATTTTGAAGTGTGATATCTTGTCCCGAGGTCATGCGTAACACCACCTTACCCCTTCCAGCAATTTTCGAGAATGCAGTGTTCCCCATGAAGAGTTGTTCCTCCGACATGCTCTTCTCATAGGTGCTGAACATTAACCTATCATTGCATATGTGTGTTGTGGCACCAGTGTCATACCACCACTCACTAGGGTTGTCGTCAACCATGTTGACCTCTGTTACCACAGCGCAAAGGTCCTCTTCTGTGAGGTGAGCCTGGGACTTGGTGACGTTGGAATTGTCTCCGTTAGTCATTTTTCTGAAACGAAAAAATTAAACTTGTGTGAGATTACCAACGTATTGATATTATGATTTATCTAAAAATAAACCAACCAAATCACCAACACTAAGCTTTTATAACAATGAGTTATACAAAACGTTTAGATAGCGTTTTTAAGATGTGTTCCGCAAAATTCAGTTTTAAAAATAAAACGTTTGCGGAAACAATCCGAGGTAAAGCGAATCACAAACTCACTTAATAGTGTTCGTGGAAACCTTTAAGCACTCGTTTAGCGATTCATGTAAACACTAAATAGTGAATCACAAATCCTTTTGATATTGTTTGGTGAAACAATTCACGTAAACGTTTATAAAAACGAATCGCAAATCCAGAGTGATTACAATAGAAAACACTCAACGACACAACGTCAAAATTCAATTGAAAATATTTGTTAAACCCAATTGAAAAGCAATTAAATCCAAACAGAGTATATTGTTTAGAATTATTTTCAAAAGTTTCTGAAAAGAATAACACCTTGTATTAGAAGACAAAAAGCGTCTCTAAATTTGACCAAACAATTTTCAGTGAGTATTGACTTTAATCAACCAAACAAAATCAAGAGCAAATATGAAGATGCTAACAAACGACAAAACCCACAAACATTTATAGATTAAATATTGCAGGTTTTTTGTTTGTTTTATTCCAAAGAGGAAGAAGATCGATTCACGACTGAAAATATCTTTTGTTTGAAAAATCTCACGACTTGCTTGATAAGTCAAATCAAAACCGATAAATCTTCAAAACAGATACGGTTTCTGATTTTAACTCAAGCAAAGTATTAAAATATCAACTCTTTCACAGATTTTTTTTTTTCTTTCAACGTTTAAGAAAAACAGAGTTAAAAATTTGTAAAACAGAGTATGACAAAAAAACGATCCAAACTTAAGATAAATTGTCTTCGATTTTTCCTGTAAGACAAACTCACAGTAACACAATAAGGAACTGGATTCAATCTGTAAAAGCTTCACAGTCAGAAAATTTCGTTAGTCCAAATAACAACAACGAAATTTTTAAAGAATTAAGACTATGAGCACCAAATTCAACAATGGGCAGAACTGATATTAGAAGCAACAATATTACAGATTATAATGATTAAAACATGATGGAAATAATCAAAATATGAACCCAACTACCGTAAGCTGATTGAAGAAGAACCGGAAGGTGAGTAGAGTCGAGACAAAGATCTCTCTCCTTAATTCTTTAAACGCCCGTAGTGCTCCGGTTTGATACGCTCAAGAATCCCAGGATAAAACTACTCTATTCTCTGCTTCGATGCACTCGAGAACAAAGCTAACGAACCAAAAAATCTGTGTTGTACTCTCAGACACTAAGAAACATGGAGAAGAAGAAGAGAGGAGATTGTATGGTAATGAGATTGATCAAGAAGAGGAGTCAAGGCTTGTTTTAAATAGCCACATTTCAAAAAAAAAGTAACATACTCCACATTAATGAGAATTATTCTCATAACTGATTTTTTGAATTGATTCACACCATTATGTGTGTTGATTGTATGTTAGAAACTTTTAATTATAGGAGATATTTTAGTTGACCAAATCAACAAAATTTTCAGAATAGATTTATGCCAAAATTAAATTAATCTTTGAACCTACAATCTTATTCAAGGCCATAAAGCTTAAAGCCCGAGCCCATATCTCATTTACACTCCAAGTTGTCCATTCAGACTTCAATTTCTCATTCAACCGAACTTCGTTTTTATCGTTCTTATACACCACCTTGTAGTGGACGCAGCGACGATTCTATTGTGCCCAAGAACTAGTCATTCCGATAAACGTCTTCACCGGAAATCTTACCGGAATATGGTCGTAAACCATTTCCATAAAAACGAGTTCTAACATGCCTTTCATGGTATTTGGTATCGTAGCTCTTCTTCACGGTCTTCTCTTTCAGTCGAACAAAAGTGGTGGAGCTGCTGGCAAGAGTCCGGCTATCGTTCAAGTACTGGTTTTTAACAGTCAACTAACGGAAAATCACTCAACGCCGTCAACGGACGGTTCTCACTTCTCAGGGAGGAAGACGATCTTAATGGGTATATCTATCGGGACACAAAGGTACGATTTTGATCGTCAAGTCCAAGACTTTCGTCATCCGTGACGCCATCAAACCACTAGTTCCTTATTTTAAGAATAAAGTTCTCAGATTTTTAAGTTTGGTGTAGTCAGATCCATTGTTCGTATCAATGGCGAACCGATCAGAGGCACCGGAGTTCGAGAACGATGATTCTCGGCGAGATCACAAGAAAGAAGGAATTTTGGATCTGGTGTTGAAACGGCCGTTACGGTGGCTAAGAATGCTCATTGAAGAGCTTCACTGGAGCTTCTTCTTTGGCGTGATTATCGTCTATGGTGTTAGCCAAGGGCTTGGTAAAGGGCTCAGCAAAGTCAGCACACAGTATTACTTTAAAGATGAGCAGATGATACAACCTTCTGAAGCTCAGGTTTATGTTGGTTTGATTCAGATTCCTTGGATCATTAAACCTCTTTGGGGGTTATTAACCGATGTTGTCCCGGTTTTAGGTTACAGAAGACGACCCTATTTCATATTCGCTGGTAAGTAGATTCACTGATCAAAAGGTACCTTCTTTGGTTCTTAATAATGGAAAGATGTCATCTTTGTTTTTCTACTTGATAGGTGTTCTTACTATGGTGTCCATGATGGTGTTATCGCTGCACAAGAATCTGCATCTTGGACTAGCGTTGTCTTGTCTTGTGGCTGGCAGTGCTGGAGTTGCTATAGCTGATGTAACCATTGATGCTTGTGTAACACAATGTAGTATAAGCCATCCTACGCTTGCTGCTGATATGCAAAGTCTGTGTGGTATGAGTTCTTCCATTGGATCCTTGGTTGGTTTCTCCCTTAGTGGCGTTTTAGTGCACTTGTTTGGTTCCAAGGTAAGGTCTTTATAGCTCTCCTTGAAGTTCGGCGGTGGTTTCAGAGGGATGATTTGTCTTTTTTCCTTGGCAGGGTGTGTATGGTTTACTTGGTTTGACTGCAGGAATGATTGTTGTGGTTGGGTTGCTTCTAAAAGAATCTCCTTCCCGTAGTCCTATTGGTCGTAAACATGTACGTCTTTGCTACCCTTTTGGACCAATGGTGTGTTTCATATTTGTTTACTTAATCGGCTGACTTATTGTTCAGGTGAATGAGAAGTTTCTAGATGCCGGAAGTGCAATATGGAAAACCTTTCAATATGGTGAGGTGTGGCGCCCATGCTTGTTCATGTTGTTGTCAGCTGCTGTAAGCTTGCACATTCATGAAGGCATGTTCTATTGGTACACAGATTCAAAGGATGGGCCTTCCTTCTCAAAGGTGCTTTGACTTGTTTCACCTTGTAGCCTTTCTTGGTAATGTTTTTGGCTTAATGTTGTTATTATGTTCCTCAGGAGGCAGTTGGATCCATTCTGTCTTTTGGTGCGATTGGCTCACTGGTGGGCATACTACTTTATCAGAACTTTCTGAAGAACTTCCCTTTCCGGAATGTAGTCTTCTGGGCACTTTCCCTATCTGTCCTGTCAGGTTTTCTGGATTTGATCTTGGTGCTGCGCATAAATCTGAAGCTTGGTGTTCCTGATTACTTCTTCATTGTGGTAGATGAGTTTGTTTCACATATGATCAGTAGAATCAAGTGGCTACCACTCCTTGTTCTCAGTTCTAAGCTCTGTCCTGCCGGCATGGAAGGCACTTTCTTTGCTTTGCTCATGTCGATTGAACATGTAGGACACTTGTTGTCGTCATGGGGCGGAGGAGTATTACTCCATGCCCTGAAAGTTACACGTATTCAGTTTGATAACCTCTGGTTGGTTATTGTGATCAGGAGTTTATTGAGAGTAGTTCCAATTGGATTGGTCTTTTTGATACCAAATGTTGATCCCAACTCAACCATTCTTCCTGCTGAGATGTTAATGAACAGAAGAAGTGAAGCTGTCATCGAAACCGACAAGATAGAGATGACTGCTCTGTTAAGTAATGCAGCTTGAGTTGATCCTTAGACAAACTTATCAAGTGGATTCACTTCGAAGTATTTGTATTATTTTTTAATGATTAGGAGGTTCGGGGGCCGTAGGTTTGTATGTCCTCCTCGGGAGGAGCCCAAACTAGGTTAAATTCACTCTCCTTTGGAGAGGAGATCCTTCCCAACGGAAATCGAACCCAACTTGGCGGAAGGCTACTAACCTACCTTTATGTTCATTGTATGTTCTTATGTTTTAGATAATTTTCTTCACTAGCAGAAGATCATCAAAGCATTGTTTCTTACAATTCCTTTGAAGCTAATGTTATACCGTTACAGAACACACACATACATATATAAGACCGATTGGTTGAAGAATCGAATTGGCTTTGCCAACAGAGATGATTGGCTTTCATGATATGAAGGGAACATCAAATCAGATACTGCAGTTTTCTGCTGCAATTCCAAGCTTCTCTTGTTTGGTATCATATATAACTCTCTGGTTTTTCTGTTGGTAATTACCGATAATACCGACTTCGTTTTCATATGACAGACTAGCCAAGGCCAAGCAGACTAGAGATGCATCAGGCTTGACAAAGTAGAACACACCAGTGACATCCACTTCAAGCTCAGCATTACCTTGGAAGATCATTTTGATAGTAGGAATGCTTACATCTTCATAACTTGTGAGGTTAAAGCAAGTGTCTAAGATTGAATAGCCAGGAGCTGAAGGAAACCCAGTAAACTGTTTCAGAAACTCTGTCTTCACAGCTTTGTAAATGGAAGGTGGTAATCTCGTGATAACCGTTCCTGAATCGATTATAATCCCTCTACCAAAGCTTGAAGTTTCCAGCTCCACTCCACCAATGCTAGCACCGGTGAGATTCAGAATGTAAAAGGAGTGAAGCTGAGGGTTTTGTAGTAAAGGAGTGTAGGAAAATGAAGTTGAGTTCTTGTAAACAGAGGAGTCGTCACCGAAAGATAATGAGCCTGAAGCTCCATCTTCTAGAGAAGGTAAACAGTATGAGAAAACTCCATTGAAGTCTTTCATAGTTTGAAAGACTAAAGAAACTGAGCTTCTTCCCAAACCCATTAGACCAGAAGTTCCTCCAAACAGACCTTTGTTGCTTCGACCACAACCAAAGACAAAGCTTTCAACTTTCGTGTCGCCGAGTTTGATACTCTCACTGCCCAAGTCTCCTCGAGTGTATGATCCATCCCCATAGCTAACAACGTAATCACAACTTGTCTTCTCAACACCATTGTTGCCTCCACAATACCCTGAATTGCCAGTAGCTGCTACAAGATCCTGACAAGTAGATGAGTTGCAGAAAACTGTCTTGTAAGAAGATGAGACTGATGGGTCATACAAAGGACCTTGTTGGTTGTAACAAGACTTGCAAGGTTGGCATTGGACCCAAGTCAAGTCACTCCCAGTGTCAACTATCAAAGTCATGTTTTTCCCTCCTAGTTCAACTGTGACAATGTAATTCAAAGTCTGAAGTTTCATCCCTGAGGTTAGTGGAATCTGAGTTTCTGAAATGGATTCTGTGGTGCTTGAGCTCATGGCTTTGATTCTAAGTTGAAGTGATTGGACTCGAATGTTGTCAAGAGTTAAGACTCTTCTCAGCTTCTTACCCCAATCTATAGTATTTCCTGAGCAAAGCTCTCTATGTTTCATCCCCAGTGTAGTGGATCCTCTTCCTTTTAAAACAGAGTAAAGAATCAACCAAGAGGATATCAAAAACAGAGTATTAAGAGTCAAAACAGAGTATATGAACACTTAACAGAGTTTACACGCAAAAGATTCAAACTTTTATGTTAGATGAGTTTTACATTATGGAGGAAAGAATCTCAAGATTCTATTGATACATTGTAAAGCTTTACAGCTATAGAACTAAAGCAAAGAAATGTAAAGGTTATGACTTTAATTAAAATGTTTAAACAAATTTTGAGACTTTTTGCTAATCTAAACCCATAAATCACGCAATTAATATTAAACTAAACCAAAGAAACAGTATTTTTTTCTATGGTTGGTGAACGTTTGATGGGACAAAAACTCACCAAGATTGTGAGAGAAACATGAACTTGAAGCTTGGTTTGATTTAGTGGGAGACCAAATGTTGTTGTGTAGACTGAGAATCTTCTTCTCGTCGGCGCAATGAACAACAACAACACACAACACAAGAAGGAAAAGAGGAGCAAGTGAAAGATTCAATGGCAAGAAAGTGGCTTTCTTAGACATTTTTGCAGATGGAAAATTGAGAGGAGAGAGAGGAGAGAAGATAGAGAGAGAAGGAGGAGGAGGAGCAGAGAGATTCTTGGGAAGTTTGGAGGTAGTGAAGAGAACAAAAGAAGAAGGGCTGGCGAGAAGTGGCAAAAGAACAAACAAAAAAGAAGTTTAGGACCCCACTTTTTGTGCATGAGAAAATTATTGGGGATTCACGTGAATTACTGCAAATTTTATTACCAATATGTTACAAAAATTTACAATGTTTTCAGGGTTTCAAAATTGTAGGATTAAATTTTGTTTTTTGTTAAAATAAAGCAAACACAGTCTGTAGATGGTGATGCTACTTCTGTTAGTTCTTACAATGTTGGCCGCTAGTGCAAGTTGAGGAGTTCATATTCTCATATATATTTTTCAGCTTAATGTTACTAACATAATCTAAATCTACCATGTTCTTATATAACACATTGTGAGACTATAACTCTAACATCTCGGTTAGTGGTATATGCGGAGAAAATAAAAAGAATTGATTTAGCTACATATGTCACTAAAGTGTATTTTTTTTTTTTTTATTATTTGACTAAAGAAAATTTTAAAGTTAAATGTGATTGAACTAGAATGGTTGAAGAATAGGTGATTTAATAGGAAGTGATTCACGATATTGTGTGAATGAGGAAAAAACACGAAAAAAATCGTATGGTGATTACAAAAACAATAAACAAATCTTTCAAATCTCATAAACTAACAAACCGACCCTCACACAAGAATGGATCCATAATTGGGTAAAGGTGGACCAATATTATTATGAGTTTGGGACCAGTTTTTAAAACTTACTCCATATAGTAAAACACCTTAAATTGTGATATTTATACAAAACAAAAGTGTGTAAAATTTTCCAGTTGTTTTTTTACTATATAGTCTTATTTAAGACATTAATAAATACCTAAACTTAGTTAAGAAAAATGTTCAGCTCCTTTTATTATTGGATTCCAGGTCGTCACACCCTTTGCTCACGCTAATAAGTCGGTCCCGGTAACATTGTTTCGTATGGTTGGCAAAAAACTTGTCTCATAGTGATTACTATTATAATTGTCACACATCACTAATCAAGGTCATTGCCAAATGAAATGACAATGACATGAATATATATGCGTTGTTTTCATCATAACATACGCTTCTGATTGGTTTTCAACAAAAACAAAAACAAAAGAAAAAGACTAGTCAATCTCACATTGAAAGGGAATCTAGTTGTCCTGCTTTTAGGTTTTTGTCTGTGAAAAAACAGTAAAGTTTTTGTTGGTAACTTTTATTGGGTTCGATTCATGAACAAAAACGAAACAGTTATATTAACGGTTAGTAGAAGTAATAATCGGTTGAATAGTGCAAAACTGTAAGTAAAAACTGTTAGCAAAATCGGTAACAAAAATCTGAGAATAATTGCTTTTGCCGTAGCTTTTGATAACGTTTTCGTGATTAGTAATAAAAAAATGGTATGTCTCTAATCTTTTTACCGTCTGGAAATGTTTTCACTCATATATTTTATACATGTGGTGATTGTAAGTTTGGATGAATGTTGAAGAGCTATGATTATGTCTTGGACTCTCCAAACTTTTATATTATAATTAAGCAACTTGATTGTTAATGTCCAATCTCTTTACTCGATACAAAAGAAACAAAATGATTAATATTGTTCTTGAATTGAAAGGAGACATGCCTTGTGATTGTGTACGGTTGTGTTTTTAAGTAGGGCAAGTTGGTACGTGATTCGCGTTGGCTCTGCGCTCTGCTTGTCACTAAAGTGCAAATACAATATAATACTTACTGAATAGTAATTAGTAAAGTCCATTGGACAAAAAAAAATCCATAAACAAACCAAAAAAAGTTAAAATAAATCTCTGGTTGGATCCAACCATTATGAACATCGATCAAAATGTAAAAGGGCCAACGACTTCCATTTGTTTGTTTGTTTTTAAAAACTTGGAAGAGTTTGGGTTCGAACCCTAGTATTTTTCTGGTCGTTAATCAGCCTACGTTAATACCTAAAACATGATATAAAACATTCATTCCACGGGATTCGAACTATGAGCACAATGTGATCAACTTTTGCGATTAATCACTAGCCTATTTTATCCAGTGGTATTATGGCATTTGGTTATATAACAATTGGTAAGATAAGGTGTCATTGCAAAAAAAAAAAAAAAATCAAATAACATGTTAAGGAATAAATCCACAAGCATAATAACAGCGTGTTTTCAAAGAAATTAGCATGCTAATTATTTTAATCTTGTGTGAAAACCTTAATAATTTAGAGGTTAAGTTGTAATCTTACCTCAAAATTGTTAACCTAAGAGAAAATTGAACTTTGCCCACATCATCGTGATCTAGTGGTAAGAGGAGACTTAGTAATGTGTTGACATCACTCCACCCGACCACCCCGGTTCGATTTTTCCAAGATACAAAATATAATTATGTGGGAAGTTTTTACTTGAGAGTTTAGCTCATGCAGTTAACATGGTAGTCTAGTAACAAACGATTTGACTATCCGTAGCAATAGTCAGAAAACATCCCAAACTCGGACAAGATGGTGTAATATTCAGTCTACTCTTTAGCACTTCGGTATATTCTTCGCAAAGCTGACCGAATAGCCGATAGAGTTTATAAAAAAAAACTGAACTCATTTACTTATTTGATATAAAAAACAGTTCAATATATCCTAATTATAATACATGTCCCTTATTTTCTTCGTATCCCTTTTAGGGTTTATCGTCATAAATTGTTGCATCAATCCGGATAATTTTTTTTTTTTTTTTGTCACAAAATATTTTACAACATGATAAATATGCATCATACAATTTAAATCCAAAATAAAATAAGGAATTATCATTTGAAGATGAAAAGACATCTCATTTACAACTACGTAACATAAATTTAATATTGCTCTTTTGGCCAAGCAAGGTTGGCGGATTCTTACTCAACCCACTTCGCTTCTGGCTCAAGTGTACAAGGCCAAGTACTTTCGTAAGTCCTCACTGTTGGATGCTACTCTTGGCTCTCGTCCCAGCCATGCGTGGAGAAGCATAGTCCTGGGTACTTCTTTACTTGGCCAAGGAGTTCGTTGGAGCGTGGGAGATGGATCCCGTATCCACATCTGGTCGGATCCCTGGCTCGACACTCCGCCTCGTCCTGCACAGTCCTGGCCTCATACTTTTGCTTCTGACCTTTCTGTTGCAGCTCTATTCTCCCCCTATCCAGCTCAATGGGATGCTGCTAGCCTTGCTACGGTCTTACTCCCGGATGATCAACGGTTAGTCTCCCGTATTCGCCTCCCTCTGGTTACCAGGCCTGACCAACCTCTCTGGATTTTCACTTCTTCTAGTAATTATACCGTTAAATCAGGCTATCATCAACTGGTAAAGCCTGTCCTGCCTCCCTCTTCTGATCAACATCTCCGATCCCAACTCTGTAAGGTTCTCTGGCTTCTTCACATCCCGCCCAAACTCCAACACTTCTGGTGGCGAGCACTTCATAATGCCCTTCCTGTTTCCGTAGCTTTGACTCGTCGTCTGTTGGAATTGTGTCCAGTAATCTCGGTACTGTCTCTAGAAAGTAAGAGTATGTCATTGATCAGACATAAGTCATATAATACTGGGGGTCATGATGGCTTGCTAGAGTCCGCTCATGATCTATAAGTCTTGGACTTATTGCCTTTATTATATGATCCCATATGGGTCACACGCCTAAGCTAACGGGAAAATACGAAGGAACGGTTTTGCAGAGGTACGGTAAAAGTGCTAGGCATTTACGGTACTTGGAGAGACTAAAGGGCCTGATTAAATCCAAGGGATTTAATCAGAACTGAGAATTGGGCCCAAAAGCCCATGAGAACTAAAGGGAGTTTTAATGAATAAAACTTGACCTAAAGTTCTCTAATTTTCTCAGCTGATTTGCGCCTCCCTCCTCTCTTCCTGCGCCTCCTCTCCTGCTTGGTCTAGCAGCCATTTCCTTGTGAAGCGTGTGTGAGCCTTTGGAGGATTCATCACTCGGTGTATCTCTCTGATCTGACCTGTTCTATTCCTTCCGCTGCAACAAACAGGTAAAAGGTGAGATCATCTAATGTTTCTATTCAAGAGAACCTAGATCCATGTTTAGGACTATTAATCTGATGAACTGAATCAGGATTAATCAACTAAACAGTTACGACAGTGGTATCAGAGCCATTGGTTCTTAGGATTTCTTGTTTTAGATTCATGTTTAGGATGTTTAATCTGTTTAGAAGTGTTTTGAATCCATTACTGATAAGAAAAACACTTAAGAATCAGAATTGAAATCTAAACACATAAATCGGATCACAAACAAGCTATATGACTTGTTGTTGTGATCGGCTGACGAGTTTGATGCATGGATCGATCCATGATCGATCGCATGGTCGACCGAGAGCCAACGTGAGAGCTGCAGCCGGACGGATTGATCGAGCGGATCGGATCATGCGATCGCGATCGTTTCTCGTTCGACCCGGCATCCCGATCGTCTCCTGCTTGGCATGGAACGATCGCGGCTCTCCCGCATGACCCGAGCTGTCCCGTGCACCGTACCTGTCCCGTCCCGTCCTCCACGCTGTCTTGATCTCGGATCATCACGAGCGGCTGGTCGAGAGTGATGGGGTAGCTAGGTCACGGCCGAGACCAATTCGGTTCGGTTCGTGACCAATTCGGTTCGGTTCGGTTCAAAAATTTTAATTAAAATTGATTCGTTCTGGTTTAATAAACAGATTTAATAAGTTTATTAAGTCTGGTTAAACCAGGATAAGAAATCCAATCTCGAAAGAAATATTGGATTTAGTGCCTAAACCAGGAATTTCTAATTTGATTTGGTTGGACCAAATAAATTGAGAAATTCCGGTTTAGTAAATAACCGGTTGACAATTGTGGTCATCGTAGTAATTAAAATTTGGTTAGACCAATTTTAATGAACCAGACCGGTTATGTCAATTAATTGGACAATTGGGTCATGTCTTGGACATGGACCAGTTCTTGGGCCTCGGGCCAAGAAGTTAAAACAATTGGGCCAGTTATTTGAGTCTTTCTTCAGATCAATTTAAAATTTATTTTATAAAATTATAAAGTCGATTTTAAATTAAAGTTTCCGAAATTCCAAAAATTAGAAAGTTTCCATAAATAGAAGTTTCTGGATTTGCGGGTTTTGGATTTTAAGAAATTTCTAAAGTTAGAAAGTTTCCGTTTTTAGAAAGTTTCCAATTTTAGAAAGTTTCCAAAAATAGTAGGTTTCCAAAAATGGAAAGTTTCCCGAAATAGTAATCTTCTATTTTGGGAATGATTTTAAATAAACCTACAAACCTCAAATAATATCAAGCGTTGGATGTCTTGTCCAGGCTATGTCAGCTGTCAAAGCCCATTCAATTGCATTCATGGCCTTACAGTGTGAGGATGTCTGTTTTTGCGTGGGTAAGACAGTTTGTGATTCATAAATGTCATTGGGAGTCCCAGACATTAATGATTACATGACTGTATAGTCTGGTTTTCTTGACTAGGCCATCGGGAGTCCCGGGCCTTGAGACATCAGAGTGAATTGGGCCTCGGGCCCAGATTCACAACCAAGAGTTATATCACGGATATAATTAGTCGATATAGGGCTTACCGATATAAGCTAGGGTTGGGTGACGGCCAGTGGCCCACTTTAATCTTAGTTATATGTGGATCTTGGAATCATTATATTCTATTGAGGGTAACTGATGTTATTGAATATAATGCATGATTAATCATATTATATTATAATACGAGATTAATCATATAGAACATATTAACTAAAATCCTTTTATCTTATATTTCAGTTATTACTAGCACAAACAATCAAAACACTTTCTCGATCCGGTCTATCCTTGAGATGGATAAGCTGAACGGATCAAATTTCTTGACTTGGTCGCGGAATCTGAGGCTAGTCCTCAGGCAGGAGAGAAAGGACTATGTTCTTGAGAGAGCTCTCCCCGTAAGGATCGGGTCCAATGCCTCCCATGCAGTATATGATGCTTGGAATAAGCATTATAATGATGCGGTAGATGTGCGTGGTCTGATATTGGCTACCATGGACTCAGACTTGCGGAAGCAATATGAGAACATGGAGTCGCCAATAGAGATGATCAGCAGCCTGAAATTGAAGTTTCAGGAGCAGATAAGAGTGGAGAGATACCAGTTGGTTAAATCTCTCACTAGCTGCAAGCTACCAAATGATCATCCAGTGAGTCCTCATGTCAGTAAAATGATGGGTTACATTGATAACCTGAGGAAACTGGATTATCCAGTAAGCCAAGAATTGGCAACTGAGATCATTCTGCAGTCACTGCCGTCAAGCTATGATAAGTTCAGAAGGAACTATATCAAGAAAGGCTTAACGAAGACGTTGACTGAACTGCATGATATGCTCAAGACAGTTGAGCCAAACGTGAAGAGTACCCTGTACAATCTCATGAATGAGAAGGGTAGGTTTACTAAACCTAATGCTGACAAGGGTGAAGACAAAGTTGTCCAGATTTTGAATCATGGCAAGCGTGTGTCTTCTGAGCCCGAGTCAGATACCTCTTACGTTGGTAAGTGCTGCTACTGTAAGGAGACAGGGCATTGGAAGAGAGATTGCATTAAATTCATGGAAGATGATGAGGAGTTAAAGTCGATGTATGCGACTACTTCCTCAGGTATTCATGTTATTACTTCAAGTTCTACCTTAAAGGTATTGGATACTGGTTGTGGCACTGATATTTGTGATAATATGCAGAGCCTAAGAAACAGTAGAACGTTGAAGGAAGGGCAAGTGAAACTACATGTCTGGAAGGAGCTTGGGATGCTGCCTCAGCCGTAGGGTTTTCACTTATAGATCCCTTTGAGGCTTGGTTTTGTATTAAGTAATTGCTACAATGTACCTGCTTTAAGCAGAGTTGTCTTTCATTTTCTTGTAAGAATTTGAATGTTTTTCATTTTGATAAAAGACAAGTTTTGTTCTTTTGATCTTAATGAAATATTAATTGTAGCACCCTATTCATGGAATGGGTTTTATATCTTAAACCAAAGAGTGCCTAAATGTAACATAAATACCGAATTGGTTTAAATCTGATGAATTAAACCTGATTTTTCTTGGCATAAAGTCTTGGTCACATAGAGTAAGTCGGATTCAGAAATCCCATAGTCATGGACTGTTGGGCTCATTTGATAAAATATCTTATGAGACTTGAATTCTGTTTACTAGACCAAAAGGTAAAGGGCCTATCTTAGCCGAGCTAGAGAGAAGCCCAAAGGCTTATTGGACCTGGAACATACTGATGTATGTGGCCCAATGAGCAGTAATGCCAGAGAAAATTTTCTGTACTTCATTGTCTCTACTGATTACTTCAGTGAGTGTGACTGTGTTCAATTGATGAGACACAAGTCGGAATTCTTTGACATGGTCGAAAGAGTTCCAGAATGAAGTATAGGATCTGAATGACAAAAGTATTAAGACTCTGGATCAAATCACGAGTGAGAATACTTAAGTCATTGATTGTGTGATCATCTTAATGAGTGTGAAATCGTTTCACAGCTCATTTCTCCTGAAAACCTGAAGGTGTTTCTGTGAGAAAGAATCAGATCTTATTAGAAATGATTAAAGATGAGTCACACGAATCTTCCATGATATTATTTAAGAATAACGCTCTAAAATATCTAAGTTTACGCTGAAATAGTTCCACAAATATCAGTTGAAAGACACCACGTTAATGTGGATTGGAATCGATCCAAATTTGTCTTTACTGAGTATTTGTAGTTGTGCTACTTCGCTGGTTGTCCTAGAGAAACTAGACTTGTTACTTTTACGTCCAATCTGTTTTCTAAGAAGGGAAATTATTTTCCAAGAAGAACAGTGGGAGTAAAAGCATAACTCGAAGTTTTCAAAAGGAAACCAAGGCTCGGTACTTTTACGACCATTCTGTTTTCTAAGAAGGGAAGTTATTTTCCAAGAAGAACAGTGGGAGTAAAAGGTATTTTTTACGACCATTCTGTTTTCTAAGAAGGGAAGTTACTTTCCAAGAAGAACAGTGGGAGTAAAAGTACAACTCGAAGAAATTCGAGAAATACAGGAGGCTGCTTTACCTATTGAGGGAGAGCAGCGGAAGGATTTACAGATTTCTGTAGAATCTATACCTGTGGAGCCTGAAGTTCGCAGATATGAATGAATCAGTTACTAATCAGAGAGTGATTTCTCGTCATTAGTTGAAACTGATAATCATTGAAAGTTCGCATGATCTGATGATCATTGAAAGCGATGAATCTGCGAAATTCAAAGAAGCGAAAGTGAGCCCGGACTCCGAAAAATTACATTTTATGTAAGTTAGCTTCATCGATCCATTCATGGATGGAAGCAAACATATCGGAGTTGGAATCTTCGTTCTGTTGAAGTAGTCAAGGTTTTGACTTGAACAGGAACGAAGCGGAACTGCGTGTTTACTAATAGATAAGTGGGAGCGATATTACATTTCTCATAGTGTATGTCGATGACATACTGATTCTCGGATATAACGTCCCAATGCTGCAGTCGGTAAAGGACTGGCTTGGGAGTTGGTTTTGTGAATGACATGGGTATAGCCACGAAAGTCTTGGATTTTGGATTTAAAGATAGAGATCCAAAAGAGCTGGTAGGACAATGTCAGGATTCTTAAATTGACAAAGTCCTACACGCTTTTCAGCAATCCAAGAAGGGTTTTATACCAATGTCACATGGCATTACGTTAAGCAAGATACAGTATCCTACGATAACTGCTGAGCTTAAATGCATGGATAGGATTCCATATGCTTCGGTAATTGGATCTATCATGTATGCCATGAAACGTACTTGTTTGATGTTGCTTTAATGTTAAGCAAGACAAGTAAAGACCAGTCAAATCCAGCAAAGAATCAAGTTTCCTAAAGTATGTCCTAAAGTATTTGAGGAATACTAAGGATAAGTTCTTGATTTACGGAGAAAGTGATGTGCTACAAGTCAGCAGAGTCTGAAAGGCAAGTTTCCAACAGACAAAGATGATTTCCGGTCACAGTCCGGTTATATCTTGTGTCTGTCTGGCGGTGCAAGGCACTGTTGCTGACTCCATGACTTAAACTGAACATTTCGCAGCTTGGAAAGCGGCGAAAGAGGTTGTTTGGAAAGAAGAGTTCGTCAATGAACTTGATGTGATTCCCAGCATAGATGAGACTAGCTGCACATCAGAGGTCCAAACACCTTAAGATAAATGACAGAGATGTTAAGTAGATCAGCAAGTTTCAACAAATGAGAACGTTGCTAATCTATTAACGAAGCCACTCCTTAGACCTAAGCACGAGTCACGGACTGTAGCTGTAGGATAAGTGAAGTTAAGATGTAGTCTTAATTTCAGTGGGAGTTAGTAAAGGGCTTTATTTAGTTATTGATATGTTCTTGTAAAACATTTGAGATGTTTGACAATGAAATTATTATTTCAAGATTATTTTAACTGTGATGAAATAATCGTTCCAAAATGATATGAACCATTTTATAGGTCATCGAAGTAAATGACTTGATCTTGAGTCATCGAAGTCATTTAGCTTGATCATGAGACCCTATATTTGATAGATGGCTTATATCATCCTGTCCCTAGTCGAAGGTTGTTGAAATTGGAACACCAACAACCGTGTGAGACTGGATTGGTACGTGACTTATGACAAAGTCTTAGTGTGTCATAGATGCGCGGCATCAAAGTCAGTACATAGGTGTATGTTGGGGAACATACGACCGGACAAGACCCGCTTATAAGAACTCTTCAGGATATTTATATCTGTGTCATAAGAGATTCTTACTACGACTATAGAGTATAGTCCTTAGACCTAAGTTCGCATGCATGTGACTGCACATGGACTGATGCACTTTGATCATTGTCTAACGCTATCGTTCTGCGATAGTTATAAGGACCTTGTTTGGGTGTATTATGAAATGCGTAGTTTACAGTGATGGAACAAGACGGGATTTGTCCCTCCAATATAAATGGAGTGAATATCTCTAGGCCAATCGGAGATTTGAATACTGGAAAATGCATGGCCATGCTCAAACGGACTTTCCCGAGTCGTTTGGATTGTCAGTATCAAATCAGAGTCCGATGAACAAGATTAGGCTTTATAAGGATGACACTAATCTTGCCTTATGACTAATCGAGATATTGAGACAAAAGGATTATGAATACAGAGATTCCAGTACAAGTGGGAGATTGTTGGAATTGTGTCCAGTAATCTCGGTACTGTCTCTAGAAAGTAAGAGTATGTCATTGATCAGACATAAGTCATATAATACTGGGGGTCATGATGGCTTGCTAGAGTCCGCTCATGATCTATAAGTCTTGGACTTATTGCCTTTATTATATGATCCCATATGGGTCACACGCCTAAGCTAACGGGAAAATACGAAGGAACGGTTTTGCAGAGGTACGGTAAAAGTGCTAGGCATTTACGGTACTTGGAGAGACTAAAGGGCCTGATTAAATCCAAGGGATTTAATCAGAACTGAGAATTGGGCCCAAAAGCCCATGAGAACTAAAGGGAGTTTTAATGAATAAAACTTGACCTAAAGTTCTCTAATTTTCTCAGCTGATTTGCGCCTCCCTCCTCTCTTCCTGCGCCTCCTCTCCTGCTTGGTCTAGCAGCCATTTCCTTGTGAAGCGTGTGTGAGCCTTTGGAGGATTCATCACTCGGTGTATCTCTCTGATCTGACCTGTTCTATTCCTTCCGCTGCAACAAACAGGTAAAAGGTGAGATCATCTAATGTTTCTATTCAAGAGAACCTAGATCCATGTTTAGGACTATTAATCTGATGAACTGAATCAGGATTAATCAACTAAACAGTTCCGACATCGTCATATTGGTATCACTCAATATTGTCCTCTTTGTGGTGCGGATTCGGAAAGTATCCTTCGTCTTCTCTTTCAATGCCGTGTTGCTCGTGAGGTTTGGGAACTTGTCTCGATAAATTTTTCGAGTGCTCTGTTCAATCCAAACCCATCTGTCCTTACATACTTTCAGGCTGCGTTGTTAGCCGAGCCTTTGGCTAATCATCGGGACTTCTTGATTCCGTTTATCAGCTGGAAACTCTGGAAAGCCCGTAATGATCTGGTCTTCCGTAATATCCGCTGGCATGTGGTGGATCTCCTCCACTCGGCCATCTCGGACTTCAAACTATGGCACGAGGCACAAACTGCTTCTACCCATAACACCCATCAACATGAAATTTCTTCTCCGTGTATCCCATCTACTTTTCCGGAGGTCCTTCAACTCTCTTCCTCTTATTGCTGCTGCACTGATACATCATGGACAAACTCTTCTTCCCCTGGGGGCATAGCATGGACACTTCATTCTGGGCACGGTGATTATCTTCTGCGGGCTTCTACCTCCATTGACCCCATTTCTTCCTGTTTAGAAGCTGAGGCCCTTGCACTTCGGGAAGCAGTTCTCTATCTCAAGCGGTTAGGTTATCGTGATATCACTTTTTTGGAGATTCTGC
Organism: Orychophragmus violaceus; assembly: GCA_030180135.1. Lineage (NCBI taxonomy): Eukaryota > Viridiplantae > Streptophyta > Magnoliopsida > Brassicales > Brassicaceae > Orychophragmus > Orychophragmus violaceus. The sequence continues at coordinate 481,053 of CM058231.1, read as the reverse complement.
ATCTCTTTACTTGCCGTTAATGTCTCTACGCCCAGATGCGGCCACCTTCCCATCGACGATAGCTCATCTGGTTCATGACATTATCCAGCTTTCTGATCCCTCATTCGCCTATATCAAACAACCGGCTAATGCGTTACCAGATCAGTTAGCTAAGTCTGCTCGGTTACGTTATTCAACTTTTGTAATTTCTTGGCTTTGACTTGTCCTCCTTTTAATCGATTCACCGTTGAAAAAAAAAAAAAACGTAACATAAATTTAGATGGGTGACACTCTGTAAACTAAACACAATCATGAACCGTTTATTGTTCTCCATCTAACGGTTAAGATCAGTGAAGCGTATATTACACTACCATGCACGTCGCCACACCGAATTAAACCCTTATGTCTTTGGTTTCATGTTTACCTTTTACGGCGAATCTACGTGTGCGCGAAAGCTGAAATCTTCACGGAGAATCTAGAAGACGACGAGAGGAATAGCATGACACTTTCCTCAGATCCACAATCTATCAAGAACAACCCACTATCCCTTGTGTGATTCCGAAGCTCGAAACCCCTTTTTCACCCAAAAAGATTAGATTTTTAGATCAATGGAATCGGAGCTAAAGGAGATGAATTCGAATCCACCGTCAAGCAAAGAGGAACGCCCTTTACTCAAATCAGAATCCGATGTTGCAGCCGCCATTGAAGAGCTTGACAAAAAGTTCGCACCTTACGCGAGAACAGATTTATACGGGACGATGGGTTTGGGTCCTTATCCGATGATGGAGAAGATTAAGTTAGCGGTTGCAATGGTGACGCTTGTTCCAGTCCGGTTTATTCTGGCGATGAGTATCTTACTTCTGTATTACTTGATATGTAAGGTGTTTACGTTGTTTTCGTCTCCGTATCGTGGAGAGGAAGATGAAGATGAAGGTGGAGTTGTTGTTCAGGAAGATTATGCTCATATGGGTGGATGGAGACGGACTGTTATTGTGGGGTGTGGGAGGTTTCTTTGTAGGGTTATGCTCTTTGTATTTGGGTTTTATTGGATTCCGGAGAGCCATCCAGATCGAGATTCAGCAATGGAATCCAATTCTAAAGAGGTATGAGCTAAGTTCATAACCCTAAAGTGTGTGAGGAACTTGTAGGCGTTGATAGAGAACCTTAAAGTGTTAGACTTTGTTGTAAGATGACTTAGTTTTGGATCCATTTATTGGTTGGATTCTAGACTGTACGATAATGTTGGCTCAAAGGAGTTTGGTTGTTGTACAATTTATTAGGATGGTCCTTTATCTTGGGACCTCTTTTTTTGCTTAAATTGATTCAGCAATGGATTCTAATTCTAAAACTACTTCTGAGGTATAAGCTAAGTTTCATGTCTGAGGAACTTGTAGGTGTTGATAGGGAACCTTAAAGTGTCAGACTTTGTTGTATGATGAGATAGTTTTGGAGCTATTTATTGGTTGGTTTCTAGACTGTACTACAATGTTGGCTCAAAGGAGAAGTTTGGTTGTTGTACAATTAATTATCTTGGGACCTCTTTTTTACTGAAATTGATTCATGGTTTTGGTCTCAATCATGGCCTGGTGTTTGTTTTTTTTAACCTTAATTTGTTCTGCCATTTGTTACAGATTGAACAGAAAGGTGAAACTGATAAAGAGGAACCTGAAAGACCTGGAGTTATTGTGTCTAATCATGTTTCGTATCTGGATATTTTGTATCATATGTCTGCTTCTTTCCCAAGTTTTGTTGCCAAGGTTAGTTGATAGACTCATGCTATACTGTACTTCTGTTAAATTACTTTCTGAATTTCACATTTGTCTGTGCTCCTTCCATGATTTTTGCTGCTGAAGAGATCAGTGGGAAAACTTCCTCTTGTTGGCCTCATCAGGTTAGTTGTGAATGACTTTATCTAAGTTATTAAAACAATCGTTGTAGCTCATCTCAATATCAAACTTGTTTGTATGGATCATCTCAAACTTGCTCATACTATCTTGTTTATTTTGTATGACAGCAAATGCCTTGGTTGCGTCTATGTTCAACGAGAAGCAAAATCGCCTGACTTCAAGGGTGTATCTGGTATGGATTTTAGAAAATTTGTGAGCTCATTTCTCGCTTAATACTAATGTTGCTCGAAATAGTCTTCATACTATGTATTGAACCGGTGTTTTTATCTTTACAGGCACAGTAAATGAAAGAGTTCGAGAAGCTCATAGGAACAAATCTGCTCCAACTATTATGCTTTTTCCAGGTTCAGTATTGCTCTCATAGTCTATTTATCAATCAAGCCATCATTTATCCTTAAAACTGTGATTTGATCTCACTGCAGAAGGTACAACCACCAACGGAGACTACTTACTTACATTCAAGACCGGTGCATTTCTGGCTGGAACTCCTGTTCTTCCTGTTATTCTAAAATATCCATACGAGCGTTTCAGTGTGGCATGGGATACAATCTCCGGGGTAAGTATTTCTTTCAACAAAGTCGCGGTTTTCTCAGAAGTTTTCACTCACCGTTTCTTGTTTTCCAGGCACGCCACATTATCTTCCTTCTCTGTCAATTCGTAAACCACTTGGAGGTGATACGGTTACCTGTATACTATCCATCACAAGAAGAGAAAGATGATCCTAAACTCTATGCTAGCAATGTCCGGAGATTAATGGCCACCGAGGTATTTGCTTCTTCACCGCAGCAAAACTAGAGACCTGTATATACTTCTTACTCACTCTTGGCTCTGTGTATCTCTCCTGTTGCTTGCAGGGTAATTTGATTCTGTCGGATTTGGGACTTGGAGACAAGAGGATATATCACGCAACCCTCAATGGTAATCTTAGTCAACTCCGTGTTAATCATCAGAAAGAAGAATGAAATATTTTACTGGCTTTGACAGTGTCTGTAATGTAGTAGTCATTACCAAGAACAAAAACCATGATTGAATAATGGATCTTTGATAATAATAAAAGAATTTGGTTGAGCTTTCTCTTGGTGTTTAACTATATATATTATAGTGAGTTTTCAATAGACCAGAAAAAGAAGCTGTGGCTGGGATGGAAACGTAAATCTGAAGCAATCTCTTTCGTGTTCGTGCAGGTTTGTTTTGCAAAAGCTAATATGGACACTCGATATTCGTGGTCCGTAGATTTCATTTATTCATAAGACAAGGAAACACTTTTAACAATATACACGAAACATATCTATCTATATATGATGGTATCTGTTTTTTGGCCTGTCTCCTGTTGAAGCAACTTCAGACACACACACGCCCAAACAGTTGCAGAGAACTTGACTTAAGAGTGTATATAATGTTCTTGATTCTTATTTGGTCTAACAGGAGGAAACAACAGTAGCTTAACCAGATAAATAGATGGTAGTAAAGCTTCTTTCTTCCTTTGGTTGTGTGGACAAATGAATAAACAAACAGAGCAGAGCTATTATATAGGTAGACAGGACGTAGACATGATAACATACTAAGCTAGGGTTCTTCTGGTCCTTCATCTTCTTCTTGTTGTATCATGTTGACAAGCATATCGACTTGTTCTTTCAACATTGTGTTCTCTCTTTCAATCTCTGTTCTCTTGCTTCTCTCTTGTAGCAGCTGAAGTTGCAGATGCTCTAAGCAACGTGAGTCCTCTTCTAGCTGCTCGTTTAACCCATCTATCTCTCGATCCTGTCACAATCCTTTAATCAAATAAGAACAAAGAAAGCATTTTGTGGTTTTGGTTTTACCTTTCTGTTCATTTCTTGGACAGCGATTCTTCTCATACTCTCAACCACATCAACATTCACCAGCTTCCTCTTCTTACCGATCAACCAGCCTTTAGGGTAGTTTGCAGACTCGAAATCTGGCGGTGGCAAGAGTGAATCAGCTGCTGTTGATCGCTTTCCGTTTAAGTTTGTAATGGGTTCAAGTGGCTCAAACAGAGCTTTTCTTTTCTCGGATAGAACAGGAGTTGTGGTTGTTGGTTCCCCAACTTTGTCGGTTTCCATTGTTGTTATTGCCTCATCCTTCGTTGGTGTGACCTCAATAGCAGCTTCCGGTGCCTTGTCTGGATTCATAGATACTGAAATCGATGGGATCAGACCAAAATTCAAAGCTAAAGCCTTTTGATTTTCCAAGCTTAAGACAGAACAGAGAGATGAAGACTAGTGATAAAAGCTAACTATCTAGACCTCTGAACAGAGACTTTGAGCTAAACAGTTAACAGAGAGCTGTTAAAAGCTCAAATCTTTCAAATCAGAAAATGAAAGGACAAAAAATCTGAGATAACAAGAAACAGAGGAGGGAGAGAGAGAGAGGAGAGAACCTGATCTTTTTCTTGATTTCCAGGCGATCTTGGTGGTAGAGACAGGGAAAAAACCGCCGACAAATCCATCACCGACTGTCTTCTTCTTCTTCGTGTTATCTCCCTCAAAGCCAGTCCCTTTCTCCATTGTAATCTGAAAATTTTCTCAGAAAGAGAAGTTGAAGACGAAGAGAAAGAAGATAGCGTACAAGAGAGAGAGAGAGAGAGAGAGAGAGAGAGAGAGAGCGGTGGATTTCAGTTGAACGGTAATGATTTGGCGTTTTGGTTACGACTAAGAAAGGCTTTTGCTTTGTTCTTCAGACTTGAGAGAGAAGAGTTGTCGGTTTTCTACTGGATTTCAACCTTTTGTTGAACAAACGGACCGAGAAGCCCAGTAATGGGATTTAAAGGCGTTTCGTTATAACACGCGTCCCGCGAGGAAGAAGCCGCCGAGAACCGCAAATCGACGTGGAGGATAACGCCGTCGCAGCGTCGGACCAACCCACCGCTACCGGCTAGAACCGTTTGCCGATCGCACATCCAGAAACCGCCGTCAAGAGCCACCTTGCAAAGAAAGACACAAGCAAAAACTTCACCGAAGACCACCGGATCCATGGAGGCGTTTAGAAGAATTTTCTCTGTTCGCTTGTCCTCAAAAGCTAAGCAGTTAACGATATTTTCATTCAACCATGGAAATCAGGAGGAATCGCACAGACATTGACCGGAAATACCGGAAAGTCCGCAGATGCGGAAACGACAGCAGCCATAGAAGGCAAAAGGGACTTATCGGTCCCAGAACTGAGACAACCGAAACAAAACGGAGAACTCCGATACTTACAACCGGCGAACCGGCAAGACTGAGCCAACAAAACGGTGAGAAAAAGATGGTTTCTCTGAAAGATAGAGAAGCGAGAAGAGGAAAACATCAGAAAAAACTCACCGGCGACGAATCCGGTTAACCGGAAATCGCCTTCTCCCGAGAGAGAGAATCAGTCAGTTCCCTTGAGTCTACCCTTTCCCTCTTCTTCCTTGCCTTATTTTTCATGCATCCTTTTAATCCTTTTCTAAAACCAAAAAAAAAAAAATCATAGTAATTCAAACCGTGATTTTATATACCACTTTAAATAGACCAAATAGAGGCACGACCATATAGTTCTTGTGAATACACTTATCTTATTCTATTTGAATTTCTTAAACTTTACTTATTGTATTTTACATTTTAGTTTTTACAATAGTCAAATGTAATATTATATATCAAAGACTTATTCCAAAGTATTGTCCCTTTGATTTTGTCAGAATATTGTTCTTCTATCAGGACCTTTTGTATTATTATTTAGTTAAAATAAAATTTGCATGCACCAAGGAAAACTATTGAAGAAAAAGACTAATAGTTATTTTACCAACAAGACTATATATTTCAGCGGTTGAGGTAGTCCAACTGGTTGAGGGGCTCGTGGTGGCTAGAAACCATCCGGGTTCGAGCCCAGGCGGAAACAAAAATGCCTCCTCTGCTCACTCACATGGATATGGGCCCTTTGCTTACGGCCCATTTGAATACCCGGAGAGAGGGTCTATCCATGGGCTGCACCTCCCCTTGGAGATTAGTCTGGGCCCTTCCATAGATCCGGGATACCCCCATGTTAAAAAAAAAAAAAAAAAAAAAAAACAAGACTATATATTTAGCATGAGAATAAATTTATTACTGTTATGAATAATAATATGGATGCCCATTATAAGGCCCATCTCGTACTAGCTTCTAGAATTACTTGTACTCTAGGTTTTACTTGGTCTCCAAGTTCTTGTACTCCTATATAAAGGAGCCTTTATTCATTGGAATAAACATCACCAATTCTTCTATCTCTCTTCTATTCACAACACGTTATCAGCACGATAGTCTCTCTCTTCATATTTTCTTACACCGAAAAGGTGAGATTTAGTTTATGTTTAGTTTATGTCTTATTCTGGGATGATAAGTGATGTCTTCTCTGAATATCGTTATGATAGGCTATGCCTTCACGATTATGATCTCTGATCTTATTCATAATAGAGATGATTGTCAATACTTATCTAGAATAACAATTTATTGATATTTGTCATGATTTAATCATGTATTTAAACCATGTTTATTATCGATTCATGGTTTATCTTAATGGATTCAATTCTATATTTTTGCTTGTGTTCAATAACTTCGAGTTGTTATATCTTTTTGATTTGATTATTTCATTGTTTTAATGTTTCTTATAAGTAAAAGATTTTGTTTCATTGTGTTTCCAAAATTTTAGATTCTGATTTAAGGAAAATATTTAAGTTTCTATTATTAAATATCAATATATTCCCTTTTATTTTAAGGAAAATATTTAAGTTTCTATTTTTCCTTTTTGCTTTCAAAAAATCATATCCTCACCAGAAGTGAGAAAATAATGATTGTAGCAATATGTGATGATGAAAGAAATTTGTGTGAGTACAATGTCAAGTTTTATAAAGATTATTGACAGCTCTAGAAGAGCGAATTGCCTATGGGAACGCAATTTGAAATCATTAATGCGTTATATTTTCCCAAGTCTCAAAGGTCAAAAGAATCTAAGATACACATGACCTAAGTTGGGTATGTTGTTGATTTCGTGGGATTCAATTCGAGATAGATGAACCTGGAGTGTTACTATCTCGAGGGGGAGAACTAGAGAATCCCACATCCATTCTAAGTACTAAGTGGAACATCATGAAGATTATGTTCAAACTGAAAATAGACTTGATGAATCATTTATAAAGAAATCCAAAGGGATTTTAAATTTAATCATGTTGAGACAATAAGGGAAATGTTGAATGCCTTCAACAGAAGTAATACCCGAGGCAATAAATGTATTTTGGAGAAAATACATGCATTATCTATTGAATTGTACTACACTACTACACACAGATTATTAAAATGGAGATAAATGTTATAGTAAACCAAAAGTTTACTGAAAGTTTAATTTTTGGCAAACCGGTTATGCCATTCCGGTTTTGTAATGATGCGACATTCGTTGAAGAACCAGAGATTCTTACGAATGATCTGCTATATGCTGCTTGCTCACAAGACAATACGATAAAACGATTTCACCAGCCAAAATAGATTTGGAATCTATTTAATTCATGGAAAGTATACAAGGAAATGTTTGTGGGCTTGATCACCCACTGGTGGACTGATCATCCACCATATGTTTATATATTAACACATCGATAAGATTGTCGTATGTATGTATCCTTGTCATAAATCCGCAACTTAAAGTGTGCGAGACTAATTGGTAATACTGGTGAAACTGAGCAGCATTGATTCGCATATAGCCAAAGAGTAAAATAGCTCTCCCCATCAAATTGGTTTTGGGTCAGGAACCATAAATCCCCATCTAGAGAAGTTGGATAAGTTGTTCCACAATAATACAAAAGATGGGACCTCAAAGGAGGTTATAAATATATGTTGGATATGATTCTCCATTGATGATTAGACTCTTTTAATGAGTCAATTTATCCAACTTTAGGGAGAGAAAATAAACAGCTGGAAAAGAAATGAATTATCTATGATCCTCCTACTAAAGAGCGTGAATAGAAGTCCAAATGAATGTACGAAAGATAATTCAAGTATATTGGTTAAGCAATTTGTTGTCAGATGCTTCAACTGGCCCTAATAGAGTGACAAAGTCACATACCAGCTGTAAATGCTCCAGTTAAATTGGATGTCCCAGAAGGACAGTATCAAACTGCTAGTGAGTCTAAAGAGCGCTTGAAGCGTGATAGACCTATCGGTTCCAAAGATAAGAATCCTCGAAAAAGAAAAGGAGCATGAATGAGAATGGCAGTACCGAGGAATGAAATATTAAAGATCTCGAGAAGAGATGATAAACATGACAAGAAAGAAAGTCAGGTACCTGAGAATATGAAAATCTCAAATAACTATGTCATGTCTTGAATAATATGGAACCGATATCAAATCGATGTCGTTAATAATTATGCATGCAGTATAGCAGTTGATGAGAATGAGGATCATAAGACATCTATTGAAGAGTGTACACAAAGAAGTGATTGGCCAAAATGGAAGGAAGCAATAGATGCAGAATTAAAATCTCTCGCTAAAAGAGAAGTATTTGGACCAGTAGTCCGTACACCTAAAGGTGTAAAACCAGTAGGATATAAATAGGTCTTTGTACGAAAGAGGAATGAAAATGGATAAATTGTGAGGTATAAAGCACGTTTAGTCGCACAAGGATTCTCACAAAGACCTGGAATTGATTATGAAGAGACTTACTCTCTTGTGGTGGATGCAACTACTTTCAGGTTCCTTATTAGTCTGGCGATAAAAGAAGGACTTGATTTACGTTTAATGGATGTAGTGACAGCCTACTTATATGGACCATTGGAAAATGACATTTATATGAAAGTCCCAGCAGGATTTAAACTACCTGAAGTAGTAAATTCGAATTCCCTAGAACAATACTGCATAAAACTAAATCGATCTCTTTATGGACTAAAACAGTCAGGGCGTATGTGGTATAATCGCCTTAGTGAATACTTGTTAAGAGAAGGCTACAAGAATGACAGTGTTAGTCCATGCATCTTTATAAAGAGATTTGAGAAAGGATTTGTGATAATTGCAGTATATGTTGATGATTTAAATATTATTGGAACTCCTGCAGAGATTTCATATACAGTGGAGTATTTGAAGAAAGAATTTGAGATGAAAGATCTTGGGAAAACAAAATTTTGTTTGGGACTACAAATTGAACATGTAAAGAATGGAATTCTAGTACATCAAGAAACATACACAGAAAATGTGCTCAAAAAGTTCTATATGGATAAAGCACACCCCTTGAGTAGTCCAATGATTGTAAGATCACTTGATGTGTCAAAGGATCCATTCCGTCCTCGAGAAAACAATGAAAAAGTTCTTGGCCCTGAAGTACCGTACTTAAGTGCAATAGGAGCATTAATGTACCTTGCTAGTCACACAAGACCAAATATATCATTTTCGGTGAATTTGTTAGCAAGGTTTAGCTCATGCCCAACTCAAAGGCATTGGAATGGGATTAAGCATATACTTCGTTACCTTCAAGGATATGTGTTCACTTGCGGAGGTACTGCCATTTCTTGGCGATCTATGAAACAAACTCTCACCGCTACTTCTTCTAACCATGCAGAGATTTTAGCCATTCATGAAGCTAGTCGCGAGTGTGTATGGTTAAGATCTGTCGTTCATCATATAAAAGAAGATTGTGGTATTTCTGGAGGGAAAGAAGCTCCAACAATTATGTATGAAGACAATGCAGCATGCATCGCACAACTCAAAGACGGATACATTAAAGGTGATAGAACAAAGCACATTCTACCAAAATTCTTCTTCACACACGATCTACAGAAGAACGGCGATATACAGATCCGTTCGAGCGATAATTTGGCTGACTTATTTACAAAGGCGCTACCTACTTCTACTTTCAAGAAGTTAGTTCATCAGATCGGGATACGCCGTCTCAAAGATCTCGACACGTGTACTCAAGAGGGGGAGTAATTGCGTGTTGCACTCTTTTTCCCTTAACCATGGTTTTTCCCATTGAGTTTTCCTGGTAAGGTTTTTAATGAGGCAACATCTTAAACGCATTACGAACCATTCCATTATAATGGACATCCAAGGGGGAGTGTTATGAATAATAATATGGATGCCCATTATAAGGCCCATCTCGTAGTAGCTTCTAGAATTACTTGTACTCTAGGTTTTACTTGGTCTCCAAGTTCTTGTACTCCTATATAAAGCAGAGAGCATATGCCACGAATGAAGGCATCTTTCTTGAAGTTAGTAATTTTCTTGAAATGTGCGTTTTTGCAAATATTCGGCACCTAATAAACGAATTTGGAATTATATATCCCCCAACTGAAATAAAATTGACCCATGGGCTTACGTATACTAAGTTAACTTTTATATAAACCGTAATCTCAAATTGGGCCTTAGCCCATTAAGCGACCCACCACCCAAATAAAATTGATATACACATCGTGCCGGCTAATGAGCGGCGTAACTCTCAGAAACAAAATTCCAAAATCGAAAAGATTGTCTTTCTCTCTCCGTCACTTTTGCTCGGCGATTCAGATCGTAGCGACACCTCAGTAGGGTTCTTGCTACAGGTTTATATCGTTTGATAGGCTAGGGTTTTTCTTTATAATCGGATAAAGGTTCGCACTTTTCTGTAATTCGCTGCTGGGTTTAGGGTGTTTTTTCCAGCTGACGATTTTCAATCCATGGGTAGGCATGATAGTTCATCTGAGGAAGAGGAGAGAGTGACAAGGAGTGATAGGAGAAGAAGAGAGAGAAGCCTAGTTGGTAGGCATTCGAGGATGGAGATTGAAGAGGTTGATCGTCGGGTTAGGGTTTCTGATGATGAAGATGGAAGAAAGAGTCGTAGAAGTTTGGACGATGAAGATGGTGATTTGAAGGGAAATAAAAAGGAAACCATTCAGGTTGATGATGATTATGAAAGGAGAGGAGGGAAGAGAAGCCCCAAAGGTAGGGAGAAGTATGATAGAGAGAGAGGTCATAGAGGTAGTAGGGTCATAGCTGATAAGCCTTCTGATGAAGAAGATGATAGGCAAAAGAACAGGAGAGGTGGAAGAGAAAGCGAGAGGAAACGTAGAGATCATCAAGCATCTGATGACGATGAAGAAGGTGAGATTAGGAGCGGCAGAAGAGGGAAAGAGAGGACTGATAGAGGTAATGAAGGTTTCTTAAAGAGGGATCGGAGGGAGAGAGATCAGTCTGATGGGCATAGGAGGGATGTTGAAAGGAAGGATAGGCATCGGAGGGACGATGGAGGAGACATCAGGAGAAGGGAAGAGAAGAGTGAAGTTGCAAAGCCCAAGTTACCAGAACTCAATCCATCTGAAAACAATGCTATGACTTTGGGAAAAACTGGCGGAGTTTATATTCCTCCATTCAAGCTAGCACGCATGATGAAGGAGGTGGAAGACAAGAGCAGTGTAGAATATCAACGTCTTACATGGGACGCTCTCCGTAAAAGTATTAACGGGCTGGTGAATAAGGTTAACGCAAGCAACATCAAGAACATAATCCCTGAACTGTTTGCTGAAAATCTCATCAGAGGAAGAGGACTTTTCTGCCGTTCATGTATGAAGTCACAAATGGCATCTCCTGGATTCACTGATGTCTTTGCAGCTTTGGTCGCTGTAATTAACGCCAAATTCCCTGAAGTTGCTGAACTTCTACTGAAAAGGGTCGTTTTGCAGCTAAAGAGAGCGTATAAGCGTAATGACAAGCCTCAATTGCTCGCTGCTGTAAAATTTATAGCACATCTAGTAAACCAGCAAGTCGCTGAGGAGATCATTGCACTTGAATTATCCACTATACTTCTGGCAAACCCGACTGATGACAGTGTCGAGGTGGCTGTTGGATTCGTTACAGAGTGTGGTGCGATGCTTCAGGACGTTACCCCAAAAGGAGTGCATGGTATAAATCTTTCAACCTCTCTTTTTGTTTGTTATATTGAGAAACATTAGGCTGCTTGTATTTCCACCTAATCCATCAACTTATTTAACTAGAAGATAATTATTCACACATGCTGCTATGATAATCTAGTTCATCCCTTGGTAGAAGATAACGTTGAAATCTGGCTGTGTATCTAAGCGATTCACTTCACCCATTAAACCTTTTTTCATGGCATACATGTTCTATATTGCCACGGGTTTTCTTTTTTTTTGCGTTTCTAAGCTTTTCCAACTGTTAATGCAGGGATCTTTGAGCGGTTTCGTGGTATACTGCACGAGGGAGAGATAGATAAGAGAGTTCAGTATTTGATTGAAGGGCTCTTTGCTATTAGGAAAGCGAAGTTTCAGGTAAATATATTTTAGACAGAACTTGATTGAATTATATTCTTGTATTTTGGGTTATAGCAGAATACTTATGAAGTTGTGTGAATGGTTTACTTTCAGGGACATCCAGCAGTTCGTCCTGAGCTAGATCTTGTGGAAGAAAAATATTCGCATGATATTTCAATTGATGACGAAGTAAATCCTGAAACCTCTCTGGGTAAGCTTGATATTTAAAGTCTACTCTGTGTTTCGAGAAAGAGGTTACTTTTTGTATTAGTGAAGCATTTCTTAGTTGTAAAATTCTCTCATTTTTCTCTTTGCAGATGTTTTCAAACCTGATCCTGACTTCCTTGAGAACGAAAAGAAATACGAGGCGCTGAAGAAGGAGTTACTTGGCGAGGATGAGTCTGAGGATGAAGATGGCTCTGATGCTAGTTCAGAGGATAATGATGAGGAGGAAGATGAGTCTGATGAAGAGGATGAAGAACAAATGAGAATAAGAGACGAGACAGAGACTAATCTTGTTAATCTTAGGAGGACAATATACTTGACCATAATGTCCAGCGTTGATTTTGAGGAAGCAGGTCACAAGTTACTTAAAATCAAACTTGAACCAGGTCAAGAGGTAAATCCTTCAGCACTCTGATTATCTTTACTTTCCGCTGCTTTTCGATTTTTCTGCTTTAATGTTTGATGAATCATTCAGTCCATCTTACAAGATTCTTATCCAATTCAATGTTGCAGATGGAACTATGCATAATGCTACTGGAATGTTGCTCTCAGGAGAGAACATATCTGCGTTACTACGGTTTGTTGGGTCAGCGTTTCTGTATGATCAACAAAATTCATCAAGAGAATTTTGAGAAATGTTTTGTTCAGCAGTACTCCATGATCCACCGTCTTGAGACGAATAAGCTGCGTAATGTGGCTAAGTTTTTCGCCCATTTACTAGGCACAGATGCACTCCCCTGGCATGTGCTTGCCTACATTAGGCTAACTGAGGAGGACACAACTTCGTCCTCCCGTATCTTCATTAAGATCCTTTTTCAGGTAACTTGAATCAACAACACCCCATGAAACTCATTTTACCATTTCAGAGCTGTTTGTCTCATTGGTTTGATTGTAGTTTGGTCATATGATTGATTGATTGATTCCTTTGTTTCATATATGATTTAAGTAGGACTCTGCTAGGGACTGTTGTGTTGATTTGGTTACTTTGCATTGGTTGCAGGAATTGTCAGAACACTTGGGGATTAGATTGCTTAATGAGAGGCTTCAGGATCCAACAATGGAGGAATCACTTGAATCTATCTTCCCTAAAGACAACCCAAAGAACACGAGGTTTGCAATCAACTTCTTCACCTCAATTGGTCTTGGAGGTATCACAGAGAATCTGAGAGAGTACCTGAAGAACATGCCACGGCTCATCATGCAACAACAGAAGCAAGTTGCAGAATCAGAATCAGGATCATCGTCTGGATCAGACAGTTCTGGTTCCGAGTCTGATTCTGAGTCGGAATCATCCTCTTCTAGTTCGGATGAAAGTGACAGAGAGAAGAGGAAGCGAAGAAGAAGATCTTAAGGGAGGTTGTTTTGTTTGTTTCATTTTTACCAAGATTCTTCAGATTTTCAGATCTTGTTTTGGTAAATTCAACTTGAACTTAGATGAGAACCCAATGATCAAACCATCCTGTTCTTGCATTAGCTGCTGAACAAGAGAGACTAGAGACTAGCTTTTACAGATTGTTATTATTGTCTTCAAATTTTAAAGTCCCTTGTTATAAAGTTTTGATCTTGATTTATACATGAATAAATACAACATGTGAATGTAAAGTATGTTAGATTCAATTGTCTGCTTAATCTCGGTCAGACAATAGACACATAATAATGTGTAGAAGATTAAATGCAATCCACAAAATTATATAAATGTGCTTGCGTGTCTTGATCAAAATCATGAGATATTTTGAATCTTGAAAAAGAAGTATCAAATTGCGTAGGAATCTTTTCTAGTATTTGTGTTCTTCAAATTATTTTAGGATAAGAACACAAAATATCAGTCTTTTTTTTTTAAATGTCAGTATCATCATCATCATCATCTTGAGAACAAAAAGAAAAATAGTACATATCTCAAAGTTAATATTGTGGTAAGAGGCTTTTGGAATCTCTTAATATGGTTTTAAGAAAAAATAAAGAGACAGATTGTGGTTGTAATCTACCCACACAGTAGCTAAAACATAATTAGACAACTGAAATGAACTTAATTACATCTTAAAATACTACCAACCTTTTATCAAAATAAAAAACATACTACCAACCTATCAAACAAAACATTTCCACTGTCTTTCACATTTTTGTTAATAAACCACACCAGATTTTAGACTCCATCACAACAGTTTATTAGTTTTCTTTATTTAGAAAAATAAATTATAAAACTTCATTTTATACTAAACATGATAACAAAAAATCAGGAATGGATGTTGACAAAAAAAAAAAAAAAAATCAGGAATGGATAAATGTTTCATTAAAAATAGTAAAAAAAGCCTTGAAAATCGGTAACGTTATGGATAAGGACACTTTTAGATGACATAAAAAACAAGTCACCGTTTCTGTTCTTCTCTATATATACGATCCCGCCTCTGTCTCTCTATCCAATCCATAAAACAAATTATTAAAACCTCTCCAAATTACTTTAATCACACAAAAAGTATTTGTTTTTTGCTTTGATTCTCTCTTTCAAAATCGAGAAAACATGACTATTGCTTTAACGATCGGAGCTAACGGCTTCTCAGGTCTACCGGGATCTTCATTTTCATCATCTTCTTCATCGTTTCGATTGAAGAACAGCAGAAGAAAGAACACAAAGATGCTGAACAGGACAGGAATCATCTGTTCTTCATCTTCTGTAATGGATCCGTACAAAACTCTTATGATCAAACCTGATTCATCTGAATACGAGGTTAAGAAAGCTTTCAGACAACTCGCTAAAAAGGTTTGACCTTTTTTTTAAGCTCGGATCATTTAGATCTGTTGAAAGATTCGATTTTTCATCGATTTGGTTATCTGGGTTTCTCAAATTTGATATCTTTCTGATCGATTTGTTGTTGCAGTATCATCCTGATGTTTGTAGAGGAAGTAATTGTGGAGTACAGTTTCAGACAATCAACGAAGCTTACGATGTAAGTGTGTTGTTTATGAAAACATCTAAATTTGGTTATAAAAATTGATCTCATTTTTGACTTTTGGATTCCTTTTTGAAGATTGTGTTGAAGCAAATAAAGAATCAGATGGAGGGTAATACAGAGGAATTTGAGCCATTCGATGTGTATGAGGAAGGATTCAATGGAATGAATGATCTAGATTGTGACACTTGGGAGGAATGGATGGGATGGGAAGGTGCAGGAACCAGAGATTACTCCGATCACGTCAATCCTTACGCTTGAAGAAACGAAAATTTCATGAATTTCAATGTGATTTGAAGATTCTGTGCACATAAATAACAACTGAGACTGATAAGGAACCATGTAAATAGGTCTCGTGAATGGTATCTTAAATGTAAATAAATGTTATTTCATGATTCACGATGATTTAAAGCTTTAAGCTTTCGTGGATTTTGGATCTAATAATAAGACTTAGATTTGAAAGTTTGTTTGATCTTTTCAAACCGTCAAGAGTCAAGTTCTATGGTCTTGTTGGATCAAACGTAGACAAACATTATCTGCAGCGGACTTTTTTGGGGACTGACTTGGTCTGTTTCGGACCAAGTTTATTTCTTCATAGTCGGCAACGGATTTCTTTGATTTGTTTCTGTCCCTAATGATAAAATGTAGACAAACATTATCTGCAGCGGACTTTTTTGGGGACTGACTTGGTCTGTTTCGGACCAAGTTTATTTCTTTATAGTCGGCAACGGATTTCTTTGATTTGTTTATGTCCGTAATGATACAAAAGATGGTCTTGACCATTTGCGAACTGTCGTCCCAACCAGTTACCATTCAAAAACAAAGTAGTTCAAGACGGTCTTGACCGTTTGCGGACTGTCGTCCCAAACATAGTTACCATTTAAAGTTAGAGTAGTTTAGTCCGCAGCAGCGTACTACAGTAACCATTCAAAACTTTTAAAGTTTGTTTGATCTTTTCAAACCATCAAGGACCAAGTTCTATGATCTTGTTGGATCAAACGTAGACACCATTATCATTATTTTCAACGGTGTCTTTATAATTTGGTAATGAAAAAGTCTAAAACATCTCAAAATACTTTTATAAAAGTCGTTCTTTCCATTTTTTTTAATCCATGGAGAATGCTCCACTGCAGTACCTAAAGAGCCACATTCACAAAGATGAACATCATGTCATTTTTTAATGTTGTAAACTCAAATCATGGATTAGTTTACCTGTTGCTGAAACTTTGGACAGAGTCTGTAGCATCAAGAAGAGTCTCACTAGCTTTCTCTAAAGCCATGTAAAGCTCTTTACCTCTGGTTAAACGAGCGATGGCCCATGAATTGTTCTTTGCTCGAATGCATATTTCCATGTCTTTCTCTTGCTTTGCACGGCTCTTTTCTGAATCTACGATTTCCCTAAGCTTGTTTACTGCAAGTAAAGACTCCTACGAAGATCAAAGAGAACACTTTTGTGAGTTTGATATACGTTTTTGGTTATGTAAGATTGTCGGGAGAGTCTATCTTACCTTGGCTAAAGTTGCTACCTTTCCAGACGGAGAAGCTCTGGAAACTTCCATGTCATTATCAACTAGCAAGTAACGGTAACCACTTACATGGTAAGCATTCTCACCTCCCCATCCTTTCGAAAGCTTCTCTTCGACTCTCAAGATTTTCGCAGATGCCTGGCAAAATACATATCAATGATAAGAGATGGAGCTCGGAAAAGATTTTAGGACGACAGTTTTACAGAGGGGAGAGCTCTAACGTTTTCAATAACTTGGTGCTTTACGAATGAGACGTCTAGCTCTCCGTTAACAATGGCAGCAGTAGGTACGAGAAGAACCAAGGTGAGACACTTGTGTTGATAAGTCAAAAGGTAAACTCTTTCTTGTGTCTGCTGTAGCCAGATTGTTGGGGTGGCATCTTTACCCCAAATATCGGTTACAAGAAACCCGTCTTTCCCTTTTGACCACTTATTGTGCTGTAATGGCCTTATAACACGACCTACCTCATTACCATTTCTTGAAGGTAATGGATCACTTGAACCAAGAAGTTGCGGTGAGGTAGATCGAGAAGGCATTTGGGATAAACTGGATCCCTTGCGTAGATATGACCACGAACTCGTGCTAGAAGATAGCGCGTTTGTGGTCAATCTCATGACAGAAAATGTAAACAAGTCGACGGTATCATCCTGACAAAAAGAAAAAGATGCTAAAGGTTACTACACAAACAGTCTTGGGTAAGAATATTGAGACTGATGGATTTGAAAACATACAGGTGAGAGAGTTGTTGAAACCAGTAGGTCATGAAATAGAATCACAGAGTGGCATCGACCGGTCCCAGCACATGAGTCTAGCACTCCAACAAGAGACTGTACATCTAAGAGTACTAGTCAAAGAAGTGAACAATGAAGTGTGTTACTGCGAAACGGATTCTCTGTTAACGAAACAAACCTGAACTTCAAGTGCTGCATCCCTAGCTAATGTTAGCATCTGAACTGTTCCACGCTCTTTCAAAGTTTCACGAAAGGAAGGTAACTGAAGCTTCTTCCCAACAGAAAGATCTGACCCCAAAATTGAAAACTTTATGACACAGAGCTATGACACAGGGATTTTATGCGTTAGATATTGCTTACCATTTAAATAGTCTGTGATGAATGGATACAAGTGTGATCGGATAAGCCCTCCAGTTGGTTCTTTATCAAGCAATGCCCTAATTGATCCATGAAACATAACAAAGAGGGAATGAACTTCCTTAAGAACCTTCTGCAATGCATCAACCCTCCATATGGCTTCAATCTCCTTATTTTTCTCTACGACCTGCCAAAGTATAGATCAAAATTGATTCTTCCTTATGCATATGAAGTGTTGTAATGAGTACAAGAGCTGACAATGCTGTACCATGACCATCCATATATCGGGCTCGGCCTCATAGAAAACATGAGAATGTCTCTCTGCTTCTATTACTTCACAAGCTGCCTCCGGATGAAAAAAGTCTGCATTTCCAAATATAAACCACGTATCAGAAACACCGAAAAATACAGACAAATCCTACTAAACAGGCTGCTTGCCTCAAAATTTAAGTGAGCATGATCCACAGTGAGACAAACCAATGAATGCTTATCTGCAAAGAAGGAAAATATCTAGCAGCTGACCTTGTAAATGTGATAAGCCCTTCGCTGAGACCGATAACAGATAGCTGAGTGGAGAATGTTAAATCAGGAGGATAGAAGAACAAGATCTTGTCCAGCTCCTGTCCTTCGTTTTGGCCTCTCCTCAAGTCAAACACGCAAAGTCGAAGGCTTCCACCACTAGAGCTCATGGACGCCATTCCCATAGCTTCTAAGAGCTCGTTTTCTTTTTGTTTTGTCAACAAGCTTCTAGGAGCTCATAACAACCTTAAAGCACAAAACAAATGTGTCTGAAAAATCCATAAAACTAAGGGTTTATCGGGCACATCAACGCAGCCGACACTTAGTGCAGCAACATAAAATTTTCCACAAAAAAATAAAAGTTGATCACCAGAAAACCCCATAACTCGCGAAAGAAAAATTACGATTTTGGGTGTTAAGATCATCGCAAGATAGATAATTCATCAACAGCTAATCAATCTAGCACCGAAATGGTATAACCCATATAAGGTTTATTTAAAAAATCAACAGAAAAACGGGAAATTGATTACCTTGAGGATGAACCCTAAGAACAAAGTCCAAGCAGTGATCGACCTCCAAATCAATTTCCAGAACGAGAATCACAATCAGAATAAAATAGAAGAATTCTGATGATTACGGACTTAGATCTGCTAATCGAAACTCGTTTATAGGACAAGATTCCAACGGATCCAATTTTTCTTAGCAGAAAAAATCCGCGAAACCTCAGAAGGTTGGTGGCGAGAGGAAATTAACCAGGCAAACGGGTCGGTCGATTAAGTTACCGGGTCAGGATCTTATGGACAAGGTACCGAACTTTTCGAGAGGTTAATAAAACCGTTAAATTTGAGTATTAAACCGGTAAATTTGAGTCTAAAGCAGAATAAATTAGTTAAGAACCGGTTTGAATTTCGGTTTTAAACCGCAAAAAGTGCTTCTTCGCATTCACTCAAGCAAATTAGTTAAGAATCCAACGAAGTCATTTAGGCAATCCTCGATTCTAGTTTCCCGTCGCGAGAAATTTATATGTAAGTGTAAATTCTGATGAACAATTTGAGACCTTTCTGGCGATCTTTTCTCTGTTTTATAAGTAAATTCTGATGAACAATTTGAGTGATCTTTTCTCTGTTTTATTGGTTCCGAGACGATCCATCTGATCATGGATCCCAATCCGATTCAATGACTTGTGGGTATTTCGACGTTTGTAGCCCCGATATGACCAAAAGTTTTTAACTTTGAATCGTTCTCTGATCATTGCCTTGTGGTGAATGATTCTTAGTTTCTGTGCGAAATCTTCGATATTTGATCAATTTCTGAGGCTGGTTCTTCGTTTTCTGATCACAGTTGGCTAGGATAGAGTAAGAACACCAGATCGGTTTTGATTTCTTGGTTGTTGTTTGTGGATAAATTTCCAATCTTGATTCTGCATTTTTGATAAGAGATTCTTGTAATCTTTCATCCTTGAACTTACTCTCGGTTTTGTAGTATTTGGAGATTGGCAACAATGTCTGAGCTCAAAGAGCGTTTGATTCCTCCAAGACCTGCTTCAGCTATACACCTCAGAGGGGATACAGGGTCTCGACCCTTCTTCCTCAGGGAGACAACCTCTCCTTGGAGTTGATGTTCCGGGTCTCAAGAAGCGTGGACAAGGGCTTAAGTCATGGATTCGTGTTGATACATTTGCCAATACACAGGTCATTGAGGTCGATAAGTTCTCAATGATGCGTAGATGTGACTTACCAGCACGTGATTTACGCCTGCTTGATCCTTTGTTTGTGTATCCATCAACTATCCTAGGCCGAGAGAGAGCTATTGTTGTTAACTTAGAGCAGATCCGTTGTATTATTACTGCGGATGAGGTTTTGCTCTTGAATTCCCTAGATAACTATGTGCTTCGGTACGTGGTTGAGCTCCAGCAGAGACTTAAGGTAAGTGCTGTAGGTGAGGTTTGGAATCAGGACAGCCTCGAATTGAACAGAAGGCGGAGTAAGAGTTCAGACAATGCGTTTATAAACTCGTCCCCTGATTATTTACCTTTTGAGTTTAGGGCCCTTGAAATTGCACTTGAAGCTGCTTGCACCTTCCTTGATACTCAGGTGAGTCATCAGTTTGGTATGTTAGCATTGGGAATAGATTTGACTCTTACCCTTTTGTAGGCTTCAGAGTTGGAGATTGAGGCATACCCATTACTAGATGAGCTTACCTCAAAGATCAGTACTTTAAACTTGGAGCGTGTGCGTAGACTAAAGAGCAGACTTGTAGCATTGACAAGAAGAGTTCAGAAGGTCCGGGATGAGATTGAACAGTTGATGGACGATGATGGAGACATGGCGGAAATGTATCTAACCGAGAAGAAGAAGAGAATGGAAGGTGATCAGTCCTTACTTGGCTACCGATCAAATGATGGTCTTTCTTTGTCTGCACCAGTGTCTCCTGTTTCTTCTCCTCCTGACTCCCGGAGACTTGAGAAAAGCTTGAGCATTGCAAGGAGCCGACATGACAGTGCAAGAAGCTCAGAAAGCACAACTGAGAATATAGAAGAGTTAGAGATGTTGCTTGAAGCTTACTTTGTTGTCATTGATAGCACTCTCAACAAGCTAACCTCGGTAACATAAAAAACACTCCTTTGTATTCTTATTCATCATCTCGTTTTAATCCTCTGCAACGCTCGTTACTTTTCAGTTGAAGGAGTACATCGATGATACAGAGGATTTTATCAACATTCAACTGGTATACACCTTTGAATCTTGATCATACCTGTACCTTTATTAGCTTAGAAAACTGTAGGAGTCTGCTGAAAATTTGTAGAATATGCAGGATAACGTGCGGAACCAGCTGATCCAGTTTGAGCTGCTGCTAACTACTGCGACATTTGTTGTAGCCATCTTCGGTGTTGTAGCAGGGATCTTTGGGATGAATTTTGAGATAGATTTCTTTGAACAGCCTGGTGCTTTCAAATGGGTTTTGACCATTACTGGAGTCTGTGGCCTTCTTGTGTTTTTAGCATTCCTTTGGTTCTACAAACGTAGAAGGCTCATGCCTCTTTGAGGACATAGACATAACTGTTCATCTGTGACATTCACAAGATAGAAAGTCTTGTAGAGGAAACATTATGAGAATGAATAGCAATTCTATAACCTTCTCATTATCTGTTGTTGAGAAAACTTTTATTTATTCGATACATAAACTTCAGTACAATGAACTTAAACCACACTGGCTCAGAGATTTACTCAGTTGTGTACTGTCTATGGACATGGAAACTGCGTGTATCTAACTAGAGTCTGCAAGAAAGGTTTCCAAGTGGGGAAGATGAAGAAAAGGATTGGAGATAACTACTTGTCAGAGGATGAAGATGATGAGAGTCGCGCTTTTCGGGCTTTATCAGCCTTCTCCATGTAATCTTGATGAGACCGATGCTTTGATCCTAAAAGAAACAAGAACTTAACAACAGTTCAGTCTAAACATAGCACAAGGAAGAAACCATACATAAACCAAATAAGATAAACCATTGAGATGTAACAAAACTGTGTGCTACTGAATCGATGTGATCATGCAAATGCAGGTCTACGATTTTAACAACATAAAACAATTGTGACTCATCCTCAGTAATCATCAAACTCCAACTGTTCTCAGTCAATCTATCAATCACTAGATTCCATTTGGCAACAAATATTGAAGTCCTATCATTATATTATAAATCTAACAGCTTATGAGCTCAAACCAGTACCACACAATATCATACACCTACACTTGCAATCTAGCCATCGATACCAAAATGAAACATTTCTGGAAAAAAAATCTCGACTTTCATTGTAATTCTCGCTTGTTAACACAAAGATGTTGGATTTGGTTCCAAAAAAACGGACCTTGATTCATTAGATACCAAGGGATCCCGAAGATGATGGTGATTATCCCGATCCCAGCTAAAACGTGCTTCTTTTCCCCACTGTAGACATAGTGCTCCATCTTTGCTCTAAATCCTCCTCCTCCCAAGTTTGAAGCTCCGTTGGTCTTGGTCTCATTTCCCATCTCGGTCGGTCCGATAACTTCGCTGAATCAGAATTCTCTTCTAGGGTTTATCAGGAAATGGAGGTTCTACGAGACGACCATCTTGATTGAGTTGAGGTCCATTAACATAGCTTTTATTTATTACCATATAAGACCCCATATTCTATACATATTAGGTTTTATCCCCGTAATTTTAACAATATATTTCATTCCCCTCTCACTCTTTCACTACCGATGAGCTATGGCTGCGATTGTTGCGATTGGTAGGAAGCTAACGCGAACGCAACAATGGCGGATCATTCAACATCAATATCTGCTACGTGAAGTCTCAAGATCTTTTTGGAACTCATCTCTCCACATTGCTTCCTTCTCTAAAGCATTTCATCGAGCAGGTCTTGTGCATTCTCAAATCTTAAGCCGTGTCTGTACCAACCGGTTCTCCACCCAAATCATATTCGAAACGTTTGATATCAACAAAGCAGTGGCTCTGTTGGAACATGGTCTGATTGATTTAATCAGACAGGTTTCTGAGCTAGAGTCGGAGGCGGATGCAATGGCTTCTCTAGAGAAGTCATCCTTTGACCTCAATCATGATTCTTTATACTCTTTAATCTGGGAATTAAGAGGTGAATGGAGGCTTGCCTTTCTGGCCTTCAAATGGGGTGAGAAACGTGGCTGTGATGATCAGAAAGCTTGTGATTTGATGATTTGGGTGTTGGGTAATCATCAAAAGTTCAACATAGCTTGGTGTTTGATCCGTGACATGTTTCATGTTTCAAGGGATACTAGAAAGGCCATGTTTTTAATGATGGACAGGTTAGAGTTTCTGTCTTCTTTTGAATTTGTTGTGATGTAGAAAGATTTGACTGGGTATTGAATTGGTATTGATGTAGATATGCTGCTGCTAATGATACTAGCCAAGCTATTCAAACATTCGATATCATGGATAAGTTTAAGCACGTTCCTGATGATGAAGCATTTCAAGGATTGCTATATGCATTATGTAGACATGGACACATTGAAAAAGCTGAAGAGTTCATGCTTGCAAGCAAAAAGCTCTTCCCTTTGGATGTTGATGGATTCAACATAATTCTTAATGGTTGGTGTAACATTTGGACTGATGTGACTGAAGCAAAGAGAATTTGGAGAGAGATGGGGAATTACTGTATCACACCTAACAAGGACTCTTACAGCCACATGATCTCATGCTTCTCTAAAGTTGGGAACCTTTTTGATTCTCTCAGGCTCTTTGATGAAATGAAGAAACGAGGGATGGCTCCAGGGGTTGAAGTTTATAATTCTTTGGTTTATGTATTGACCCGTGAGAATTGCTTTGATGAAGCTATGAAGCTTGTGGAGAAGATGAAGGGGGAAGGGTTAAAGCCAGATTCAGTAACGTATAACTCAATGATTCAGCCTCTTTGTGAAGAGGGGAAGCTGGAAGAAGCTAAGAATGTATTGGCAACCATGATAAGTGAGAAACTAAGTCTAACAGTTGATACATTTCATGCATTCCTTGAGGCTGTAAATTTCGATCAAACATTAGAGGTGTTAGGACAAATGAAGATTTCTTGTCTAGGTCCAAAAGAAGACACCTTTCTCCTTATTCTTGGCAAATTGTTCAAGGAAAAGCAACCAGAAAATGCTTTGAAGATCTGGGCAGAAATGGCTCGTTTTGAGATAGTGGCTAATCCTGCCCTTTACTTGGCCACAGTACATGGCCTTTTGACATGTGGGTGGCTTGAAAAGGCCAGAGAGATATATTTAGATATGAAAGCAAAAGGATTCCCAGGTAATCCTAAGCTCCAGAAACTTCTTGAGGAGCAAAAGAGGAAAGGGGTCAGAAAAAGCAAGAGGAAAGATCTTCAAAAAATCGGTTCTCGGGTCAACAATCAATATACAAAATCTTGAAAGTGGAAGAGAATGCTTACCATGTAAGCGGTTACCGTTACTTGCTAGTTGATAACGACATGGAAGTCTCCAGAGCTTCTCCGTCGGGAAAGGTAGCAACTTCAGCGAAGGTAAGATAGAATCTCCCGACAATCATATACTGTGACTTGCTTGACTAAAAAAGTATATCGAACTCACAAAAGTGTTCTCTTTCATGTTCGTAGGAGTCTTAACTTGCAGTAAACAAGCTAAGGGAAATAATGGATTCAGAAAGACATGGAAATATGCATTCGAGCAAAGAACAATGCGTGTGGCATCGCTCGTCTAACCAGAGGTAAAGAGCTTTACATGGCTTTAGAGAAAGCTAGTGAAACTCTTCTTGATGCTACAGACCTTGTCCAAAGTTTCAGCAACATGTAAAAGAACTTTTGTTACAACTAATCCATGCTTTGAGTTTACAAATGACAAGATGTTCATCTTTGTGAATTTGTCTCTTCAGGTACTGCAGCGGAGCATTCTCCATGGGTTAAAAATTATGCAATCTTTTTGAGTTTTGACTCGAATTTGCTGAAAGAAACAACCTTTTTAAAGTATTTTGAGATGTTTTAGATTTTTTCATATGTAATTATCAGTTCCTAATCTAGATGTGCAGCTCCTCTGTTGGTGTTTGTTTTTAGCGGCTCGGGTTTTGTGAGCGGGTTGGCTGGTCTGTGGCCATGGTTAGATATGGGTTTATGGCCTGTTTTATATGTGGTTTAGGTGGTTGTGCTCTCTGATGGCATTTGATTCTAGTTTTATGTCTGGCTTTGCTTCCTTTTTTCCGGTTAAGTTTCTCCTTCTCATGATTCCTATATGTGAAAATGGAGTTTTGACTCTCTTTCTCATGATTCGATATGTGAGAATGAACCTTTAGAAGTACATCTTGTCGAGTGTTTTGGTGCAGAAGTGTAGTTTATGTTCTTCAGTGGAGCTTTAGGAGTTCTTTTGGTTGAGTATTTTGGTGTACAAGTGTAGTTTCTGTTTGGTTATCTAGTTGGTTTGTTGATCTCATATCATGTTTGTTCAACTTCTACAAGAAGGAAGTTCTCTGAAGTTTCATTTTCCGGAACAAATTTATCAAAGACAAACAAAGAAGTTGGCTCATTTTATCTCGAGAATTGTTGTCGAGTAAATTCCAAAAGTGTTTGAAGTCCGTATGTTCGGAAAAGCCTTTTGAATGTTTTTGAAGTCTCCGAACAAAGATGTTATTGGTTCGCTAATGTGTGTAACAATTTCTGATTTGTCCACATGTTTGGTGCGGAATTCACCCTTAGTTTTTTGTATGTTGTATTTTTAAAACATCTTCTAAATCGTAGTTTTGAACCTCTAACCGCAACCAAATGTATACCACTTTAATTGTTATCAATCATAAAAACGGTACAAAAGCTACAATAAAATGGTTTTGTTACCGTTTCTACTAACAACTTTTTGTTACCGTTTCCACTAACAATTTTTTCTAACAGTTTTTTCTTACAGTTTGCACTATTCAACCTCTTAGAATTTACTCTAACCGTTAATTTAACCATTCGGCTTTAGTTCAACAATCGGACCATTTTTCTCTTTCAATCTCTATATTGAGGTTATGTCATTCTCTAGGCTACCAATCAAAGAAGATAAAAATTAATTTTGCAAATAATCCGTCTAAAATTTTGTTTTGCTTAATAATTTTTTCTTTATATTTTTTTGTACAAACATACACACTACAATTCCACCATTTTTTATTACCAAGGCCTATATTTGCTTCAGCACGATCTTAAGCCACATAAGTTTTTTTTTTAGCCAAAAAAAGTCAGATCTCTGATAACTGCACTTCCTTTCCATCGTCTCGATTCTCAGAAGAGACACTAGCTTACCGGCGAGATGGAGGAATACCCGGAAGAGCTAAGGACACCGCCGGTAAGTCTGGTGGCTCTCTTCGGACATTCGGATCTACACGCCTCCATTACTAAGCATCTCCACTCCCAGCAACCTCCCATCAACGCTCTAGCCTTCCCTGACTTCTCCCATCTCCCTCTCCTCCTTGATCATGATGATCAAATCAACCCAGCCTCCTTCAGAGATCCTCTCAATTCCTCTCCTCCCATTCCTTCCAGAAGCAGCGGTATCTTGAAACGGGACTGGTTGCTTAAGCATCGCGCTAGGGTCCCTGCAGTTGTCGCTGCCTTCTTCCCTTCACATCATATCTTCGGCGATCCAACTCAATGGCTACAAGTCTGCTCCGATCTCGACAGCCTCAGGTACGTCCGCATCTCCCTTTCCTTTGTGCGTCCCCAACCTCACTGTTATCTCCATTGCTAGATCTGTTATCCGTCCCAAGAACATCAAATTGGTTGTCGTCGTGGTTCAGTCTTCTCCCCAGGGTACGACTATTATCGTTCTTACATTTCGTTTCTACGAATATCTATCTGATAATTCTCCCGGCTTGTTCTAGAGGAAATTAGTGAAGATCGTCTAGTGGCGTTGAGAAAGCGAGCAGAATTAGATTCTAAGTATGTGCTCTTCGTCAATTCCAGCATAGACTCTGAACTTACTCTCTCTCTATCAAGGTATATATGTCTCTCTCTCCTCACCTACAACAAGATGTTTATACCCTTCAATGCCTCTCAACACAATATGTTTGCAGAATCGCTTCTACATTTGCAGAGTTGGCGCTTGCGTATTACAAAGAAGAGGGAAGGAGAATCAAAAGTAAAATCGAGAAAAGAAGTTCTTCTCTTGATTTAAATGTTCGCTACTGTTTCAAAGTAAGCTTTTTTGTTACCTCTGCTAAGTTGAATCATTTTGTTCCAAAAGCTCATTCATGCCATGAATGTTAGGTCGCTGTATATGCTGAGTTTCGTAGAGATTGGGGTGAAGCTTTGAAGTTTTATGAAGACGCCTACCATTACTTGCACGAGGTCTTTCTTTAATCACGCTAATGTGTTCTGATTCTAGTCAAGAATTTGCTTTTGATGCACATATGGTTATTGCTTTTTTATAAAATTATGGACGTTTGTCTTCGGTTTCCACACATTTGAACAATTTTGTTTATGCAAACAGATGATCGGGACATCAACTAGGTTGCCTGCAATACAACGCTTGGTCGAGATTAAGACCATAGCTGAGCTATTGCATTTCAAGATATCAACGCTTTTGTTGCACGGTGGAAAGCTTATAGAAGCGGTGACATGGTTTCGTCAACATAAATCATCATATGAGAAGGTTGTTGGATCCACAGAATTTATTTTTCTTCATTGGGAATGGATGAGTAGGCAGTTTCTTGTCTTTGCTGAGTTGCTAGAGACAAGCTCAGCAACTGCTCAGAGCTTTTCATCCTTAAACCAAGGAACTGAAGAAATTTCTTTGACTGAGTTTGAGTTTTATTCTGCATATTACTATCAGGTAAGTCAATTTTTCTCTACGTACTACTCGGAACATAATCTACCTTTGGTGTTGTTATTCATCCATTACATCTGTCCCTCTTTCTCAAAACTTTCTGAGCTCATTCTGTGTAGTACACTATGTTGGAAGTATAATATGTTCTTATCATGTGAAAAAACTTCTTCTCATTGCAGTTGGCTGCTCAGTACTTGAAGGATAAGAAATCTGCCTTGGAACTGTTGTTGTCAATGTCCGTAACAGCTCAAGAGATTGATAGCAGCTCTGAGTCCGTTACTCCTTCAGTCTATGTGGGTCAGTTTGCTCAGTTACGTGAGGATGGAGAAGCTTGTACACTTCACTCGTAAGTAATTCACCCTACATGTCTGCGTAAAAAAAAAAACTTCACTAAGCTGCCCTTTATTACCGTATGATTTTTTTAATGTTTTTGCAGTATAACTGATGAAGAGTACATACGGTATACAATTTCAGAAGCAAAGCGATTTCAGGATTCCTTTGAAATTATTGCCTGGCTGAAGAAATCGTATGAATCGTATACCAACCTTAAAGCCCGGAGGATGGCTGCTCTTTGTGCATTTGAAGTAGCCCGGGAATACTTTGGTTTGTCTGATCCTAATAACGCAAAATTCTTTTTTGATATTACCGCAAACTTGTACAGACAAGAAGGTTGGGTATCTTTGCTCTGGGAGGTGCTGGGTTACCTAAGAGAGTGTTCGAGAAACCTTGGTGCTTTAAAAGATTTTGTAGAGTTGTCTCTTGAAATGGTTGCACTGCCTGTAACATCTTATGACGTTTCTGGGAACTTGAGAAACAAAAAATATGGTCCTGGAGGTCCTGCAACTATTTCAGGAAGAGAAAGCATACATCGAGAAGTGTTTACTCTTATGTGTGGTGAAAATGAGCTGCTGTCAGCTACCGGAGAAAGTGGGTTCAAATTAGCAAGTGATAGCCGTGTTCATCTTGAGATTGATCTTGTCAGTCCTCTAAGACCTGTACTCCTAGCTTCGGTTGCTTTTCACGAGCAAATGATCAAGCCTCGTGACTCGTGCTCTATGACGTTGTCATTGCTTTCCCATCTACCTCTTCCAGTCGAAATAGATCATTTAGAAGTTCAGTTCAATCAATCTACGTGCAATTTTGTCATCAGGAATTCCCAGAGGCCTCTTGGGGCTTCTGCGTCTAGCACTGTGCAAAGTGGTAGCCAAGTAGAGAATGAGCCGTCGCTGGTACTTGTGCCGAATAATTGGTTAAGGTTGACATATGCAATCAAGCCTGGTTAGTGTGATTTAATTAACAGGGTGTTGTTATTTTCGACGTTTTTTAAATCATAGCTAGCAGTTAGCCGAACTGAATCTACTGAACTTGTATTTATTTGATGGCTTCCCTTTGCACTTCTTGGTCTTCCCTTTGCATTTGGTATTTGATTGCATAACTTATCTCACTTTTTTTTCATCTGCAGAGCAGAGCGGTAAGCTTGAGTGTCTTTCAGTTCTTGCGAAACTGGGCCCTCGTTTCACGATCTGTTCAAGAGCCGAGAGTCATGCCACAATGGAGGATTTGCCTGTCTGGAAGCATGAGAATCGTGTGGAGTCTCTGCCAACAAAGGACCCAGTTCTTGCTGTTTTTGGCCAGAAAGCTACTCAGGTTGAAGAACCTGAACCACAGGTGGACGTCAGTCTAGGTGCTTCTGGTCCTGCCCTAGTTGGAGAAGATTTTACGATGCCTATTGTGGTAACTCCAAAGGGCCATGCTGTATACAATGGTGAATTGAAGATTAACCTAGTTGATGTGGGTGGTGGTGGTTTGTTTAGCCCAAGAGAAACAGAACCATCCTCTTTAGAAAGCCATCATGTCGAAATATGTGGTATTGATGGGGCAGAGGGCAACGATGAATCCGAGCCTGAAACAGGGAACATAAAGCAAATTCAGCAATCGTTTGGGCTGGTTTCTATTCCAGACGTGAAGGAAGGGGAATCATGGTCCTGCAAACTAGTAATCAAGTGGTATAGACCAAAACCTGTTATGCTTTTTGTGTCATTGGGTTATTTGCCACAAGGCAGTGAAGTCAATGCCCAAAAAGTTCACATACACAAGAGCTTGCAGATTGAAGGGAAGATGCCTCTTTTCATTAGTAATCGGTTTATGTTGCCATATAGAAGCGATCACCTATTGCTCAATAGGATCAAGCCAGCCCCTGATTCTGAAGACATGTCTTCTCTGCCTTTGAATGAAAAAAGCGTGTTAGTTGTCAGTGCCAAAAATTGCACAGAGATAGCATTGAAACTGATATCCATGTCGATTGAATTGGATGATAAGCAAGGGGAAACTTCATGTTTGGTTCAGCAGGGTGGTGGGTGTGGTGATACCCCAGGCTCCGCTAATCTTTCGCCAGGGGAAGAGCTCAAAAAGATCTTCACAGTCATACCAACAATGAGAACTCCAAAGCTTGGTTTAGGATCAGTACATATAATATGGAAGAGGGAGGGAGGTAACACAGCAGAGGCATGTGTTTCAACAAAGCACAAACTTCCTGAAGTAAATGTGGAAGCATCACCACTGGTAATGAGGTTGATCTGTCCTCCGTATGCAATTCTTGGAGAACCCTTCAGTTACGCCATTAGAATCTGCAACCAGACACAGTTGGTTCAAGAAGCAAAGTTTGCCATGGCTGATGCACAGTGTTTTGTCCTCTCTGGGTCTCACAGCAATACGTTTTCAGTTCTTCCCAAGTCAGAACACGTCTTAAGTTATAAGCTAGTGCCTTTGACTTGCGGTCAACAGCAACTCCCAAAGATAACTTTGACGTCAGTGCGATATTCTGCTGAGTTTCAACCATCTACGATTGCTTCAAGTGTCTTTGTGTTTCCCTCAGCGCCACAGGCCAACTCTAACGCCAAGTAGTAACTTCACGTGACTTGACATCCGCCATGCAGTTTTTCAGGTAATCTTTTCTCGCATTTACCAGATTGGTAATTCTTACTTTTGCTTAGCCTAGGGGACAATATCCATGAATCTGAAAAATAAATAAAAAATCATTTGCAACCATGGGGATTCAGGAAACTCTTTCCGGTTTACATGAAACTAGTTTGATTCTGGATTGTTATAGGCACACAAGTCCACGCAACGCTGCACGTTCAAGTGCAGGAAGTTTGACTTGAATGTGTTATGATATGAACCAGGCCGCTCAACAGGCAAAGGCTGAGTTCAATGTGTTTCAAAGGCAAGATATTTAGGGCTCTCATTGTCCAGTTTGTCCTTAAACTTCGTTTTGTTTATAAATCTTCTGTGTCAGTAGTCATGAACTATGATGATTGACGTATGGCTTTGGATTCTTCTGAGTGTTGCAGTTTCATGTTACTTTTCAAGGAACCATCAATTTTCCTCCATCAAAAAAAAAGTTATGGGTCCCTTGATTTATGACTTTGTTTTACTTTGGTTGCAGCTTGCAAAGCTTCTGAAAAATTATTGCTGAAGTGCTTTTTGAAAACTCCTTTGTTATCATTGTGAGCATGCCCATTAAAACACAAAGGGAACATGTATTGGCCCTGTTTTTGGGGCACTTCAATAGTGCAACTGAGAAATGTCTTGATATGAAACTGCAGTTGAACTATAATTTGAATATAGGTCCTGAATGGTAACTCAAGTAACTAAAAAACCATTTTAAGTGTGTTTTATGAAACCGCTTTTAAGTTACCGATCATATAATATATTTGTCCCGCAAATATATTTTTCCTACACGTTATACAGTAGAACCATACTACACTCTGAAACAATTTCACAAATACGCGGTTACCATTCACATCCATATTCCTCTGCGTTTTGATGGTAACTCGCATCCCGGTTATAGCTTACAATTACAAACATTACAACATAATATTCTCAAAAGTTAAAACCTCTCAACATACATTAAACAATTTCTTGGAAAAAAATTCAGATCAAAACTTGAACTACAACTCTGCAATGCTCTGTTTTAACTTCTCCGTTTTGATCTACTGCCATAAACTTTAGCCGGAGGCGATGGAGAAAACTCGAAAGCAGTCGCGGAAATCTCCATTTCCCCTCTCAAGATCCTCACAACTTCACTAATATCAGGCCGTAACTCAGGCGCCTTCTGTAGACAAGCCAAAGCCAAGTTAATACACAATCCTGCTTCTTCCTTGTTAAACACATCTTTCAATCTCTCATCCACCAGCTCAAGAACATTCCCTGACTGAGCCAACTGCCTACACCAACTCACCAAATTCGCTTTCTCAAGCTTCATCGGCGATGCAAGGACATGTAAAGGTCTCCTACCGGAGATGATCACTAGTATCAATACTCCAAAGCTGTAGATATCTCCTTTCTCCATCAAGTAACAACAACCGCCACCGTATTCTGGTGCTATGTAACACAATGTTCCTCTCATACTTGTCGTGCTGCTTAACTCGCGGCTGAATAAATCTCCACTCCACATCTCACTCCCTGTTGATTTATTGTTGATGTTGTTCTTCTTGCTGTTCCTTCTCCATCCTCTTCTGAAGCTAAACTCTCCCGCGGCTTCTCCTTCTCGGTCTTCCATGTTGTTTTCGCCCTTAGGATGGAAGCAGAACCGAAAATGTGGGACTTTTAAACGATTCTTGAACTTGATTCTCAGAACTTTAATCTTGTTTTTGTTGTTCTTATCGTCTTGATGCTCTTCTTCTTTCCACCACTCCTCCATGTTCATATGCTTCTTCTTCTTTTTCTTCGGTTTCTTTCTCTTGCTTTCGTTGATCTCTTCCTTTGCAAACTTTTCCTCTAGAGTGTCGAACTTCGATTCATTCAAACCAGACTCATCTTGATCGATTGTCCTGGTTGAAACTCCCAGCTCAGGAGTGGTGCTAACAATGATCTTCTTCTCATCATCCCAATCTGGATTAGCTGTCTCAATCTGACTCCCTATCCATTCCCTAACATAATCTTTACTACACAACTCACCACTCCCTTCTTGCTTCCACCACCAATCTCTGCCCCATTGTTTCTCTCCCTTCCCTAAATCAAGAACCGAATTAGGACTCAACTTGCTCTGATCAAACTCATGATCCTCACATTTGGAATCATCCACATCGTTTGAAACCTCTTTTCCTTTTGTCTCACCTTCAACAGTTAAGCTCAATGAACTCAGATTCATTGCCTTAATATTCCGACTTGTTCTACTGTTCTTAGAAGACGAAGAAGCTTGTAAAGCAAGAGCAAAATCAACCTCATGATGGGCTGGAGTACCAATGGCGCTCTCACCTCCAAAATTCCCAGAAAGTTCTTGACTTTTCCCCAGATCTTGACTAAACAAATCAACCCCATAACCTCCCTCAACTTTCACTCTAGACAAACCAAAATCCGAAATCTTTGCCTTAAACTCAGAATCCAAAAGAACATTACTAGGCTTAATATCTCCATGAATCACTGGTGGGTCACAACCAAAATGCATAAATTCAAGAGCTTTCGCTACATCAAGAACAACACCAAATCTCATTTCCCAGCTCAAGCTCGTCTCTCCATCTTCATTGAAAAGAAGCTCTTGAAGACTCTTGTTAGGCATATACTCATAAATCAAGAACCTTTGATTCTTCTCAACGCAGTATCCCAAAAGGGTTACTAGAAAAGACGATTTTAACCCTCCCAGAATTTGTAACTCGTTCTGAAACTCAGTCTCGGATTGAAGGGATAGATTGTCGAGTCTTTTAACAGCGAAAAGGTTACCGTCTCTTGTAATGCCTCTGAAGACAGTCCCTGAGCCGCCTTTACCAATGATGTTGGATTCGTTGAAGTCGTTTGTTGCTAGTTTGAGTTCTTTGTAAGAGAAAGTCTGGAGCTTTGATGGAGATGAGCAGACGTCGAAGAAAGGGATGGTTCTTGAACGGTTGAGAAGAGAAAGCCAGAGGTGGTAGATGAAGTAGAGAATTGTGAGGAAGATGATGATGGATGATGAGATTGTTAGGATTAAGAAGAGAACTCCTGTTCTGTTGTTGATGAATGGGTTTGGTTGGATTGGGTTTGGTCTTGAAGGCATGTCTCTGTTTCTTGTGATTGAAAGATGGAATCGTTTCTGAACATTCGGTATCTATGAATCTAGTCGTTGAGAATGTGTAGAGGACAAAAAGCTGTTTATGAGTTTGCTTTATTGTGGTTCAAAAAAAAAAAGAGTTTCCTTTATTATTCACTTTTTATGGGTTTGATTGGTATAGCAATAATAAATAAAAACGGGTTTGACCGTTTGCGAACTAATCTGTCAATCACAAAAATATTATTAAAAACTAAGCTAAAATCGATTACGCTTAATTTTTTTGTTAATGCATTCGATAATAGGATTCACTCTTACATTTTTGTAATTTAACCATTTACTATTTTCGTTAACTACTAATATAACGTTTTGATAACCATCAATGGACCCTATATACTATATAACTTGATTTTTAAATTATTTGATTTTCATATTGTGAGAAAATCGAGATTCAAACTGCGTAATAATTACATATAGAGAAATATGAAAAGAAAAGGTTAAAACTATAGTGGATGGATTTGACAAAAATATAAGAAGACAAAAAAAGTTGTAATTAAAAAAGAAAGTTAGGAATGATAATGTTGTTTTTTAATGATGATGTTACTTTGCTTTTGGGTAGTGGATCATATAGTGATGTTTAAGATTAGACTTTTATTTGTTAATAATTTGTTTATTCATTTTTAATCATAGTCGTTTACTTGCTAAATTAGATTAGTGTTTGTTCTTTACTAGAGATAAAATATAAATGGAATTGTTGGATAACTAAGAGAAGAGATTAGTTAATTTGTTAACGAGATTTAAGCTAAAAAGAGTAGTTAACGGATTGGGAGGCGAAGTGTCCAAGATCCGCTTTGACTGCTTCGGGAGCTATGCGTAAAATTATTGTTTTTGTAATTTAGCCCCATCTTTTTAATATATACATATCCACCTCATTCTAAAGGATTGATCGGATATCCGAAGAATTTTAAAGTATCTAGATCCGGATTTTTATCCGACGAATCCGTAAAATTATTATTCTTATACGAATCAAGATTCTCGGATATCCGTATTTCGGATATTTACCTAAACATTATGATATCCGCGAATATCTAAATCCATTTAAAAATAACAAAAACAAATAAAATTTAAAAATTTAAATATAATTATAAAAATAATATTTTATATAATATTTTAAAAAATAAAATAATATATATTAGAAAACATAATTAAAATTAAATTTTATATCTATATTTTGTATAAAATAATACAAATATCATTATATATATATATATTTAAAAAATATTAAAATATACTGTATATATATAATGGTCTGGATTAGAATCCGGATATCCAGATTTAATAATTGCACAAAACAAGTAGTAGATAGAACAAAAAGATCAAATACTCGGTTTGTACTCATCAACCCTAGAAAAATGTTAAAGCTAGTATATTAGTATTTCTCATAGCATTGCGTTGATCACACTCGCTTTGAAAAAGACATCGTAGCTGTTTGGCAAAATGTGCTCGAATCTCAAAGATTTCAATGGACTTTTTATGTTTTCTATGTTTTACTTCAAAGGATATTGACAGAAACGTGTGAACATTATTATAGTATTATTATGGTATAGTCGTATAGAAAGATCCATAACGATTTTGGTATTGTTACTACAAATACAATGTTTTAAGTTCATTACAAAACAAAAACTCTACGGGATGGGATGTCCCATTCTGTTGTGGTGTGTGATAAAGTCATATAAGTGGGTGTGTTTTGTGGACCAACAGTGTCATGTGCACTCAGATTTTAAACATTTTTCGTTATACAAATAATAAAGAGAGTGAGCCAGTGTAAAGAATCTTCACTGTCTTTTTTGTTGTGTTGCGCTCTTACAATGTTCAAATTCTTACACTGAACAATTGCTATCATTGGTATTCATTTTCTTTCTTTTTAGAAATTTGTGAAGGAGATACATTTGACAGGATTCAGTGCTTGTTGGTATTTGCTTGTGATCTTTAACAGATTAACTTGTGACCTTGTTGGTATTTGCTTGTTATATACTATATACTATAAAAAATTATTTAATGACTATATATGTAGGTTACTTTGAGTTATGTTACTATACATAGGCTATTCCAATCTATAAAAGGAAAATTTTCCGAAGTTTTCGAAGACTATTAACAAAAAAAAACTCTTCAATATTCTATTATGTTGCATTCCATAAAGTGTTTACCGTCTACATAATCTCTTCAAATGATCATAAAACATAATAGAATTATACTGTGAACATCCAAACACCATTTATACAGTTGGTTTACCGTTACGTGGGAAAGAAGTTTCATAAACAAATTCATATTTTCAGGAAAACTATTAGTCCACAAATTCACATTCACATTGTTTTGGCACTCGTCCGCTTGTCTCGCCAGCTTCCTACGCCATGTAAGGTATAGGAATGAGAAATGACATCTCCTTTGTTTCTTCTTCCCCAAGTTTCAAACCCTATATCCTAGAAAAAAGTTACACCCTTATCGTCGATAAGAAATTTGGAATTTTTTTTACGATTATTTTCTGGTAAAGAGCTCTTTCCTTTTTTATGTTTTCACAGGTTCTTTGTTCTAAAATCATGAAAGAAAAAGAATTGAATATTACTAGGTTTTGGTTCGTACACATGTGATCGATTCTCAAGAGAATGTACAAATCCCAATATATAGGTGGCCAGAGAGAAAAATTCGTAAGGTAAAAGAGAAACAAACATAATCAAGATTAGATCTATCAATGTTGTTGTTAATAACATCTTAATTAATGCAGATTAGATGATACAGATTCAAGGGTTTCAATATCTTCTACAGCTACCGGAATGAAACGATCATCATGTTTCGGATTATTCAACCTAACTAGCCGAGGAGGAGGATCAAAGACCACCAAGAACACATCCAAATCCTTTAGAGAAGGAGTTAAAATCGGATCAGAAGGGTTAAAAACAATCGGAAAATCTCTAACATCAGGTGTAACAAGAGCTGTATTCCCTGAAGATCTTAAAGTATCCGAGAAAAAAGTCTTTGATCCACAAGACAGAACACTTTTGTTATGGAACAGAATGTTTGTTATCTCATGCATCCTCGCTGTCTCTGTTGATCCTCTGTTCTTCTATCTTCCCATTGTTGATAACTCAGGGAACTGCATTGGTATCGACTCTAAGTTAGCTGTGACAACTACGACTCTGAGAACGATCATTGATGTTTTTTACCTAACGAGAATGGCTCTTCAGTTTCGTACAGCTTATATTGCTCCTTCTTCTCGTGTGTTTGGAAGAGGTGAGCTTGTGATTGATCCTGCAAAGATCGCTGAACGTTACTTGACTCGTTATTTCATTGTTGATTTCCTCGCTGTCCTTCCTTTGCCTCAGGTAATTAAGAATAAGCTTCAATCTTTGTGTGTTATTAACTCGGTTAGCCCTCGGACTTTTAACCGAACCGAACTGTAAAAATTTGGTTCGGTTCGGATAGCTTGGTTCGGTTACTTCGGTTAGTTTGAAAATTATTTGTGGTTTTCAGTTCGGTTTGATTCGATGAACCGATCGGTTAACCGATGTTTTTTATAAACCAAAATAAACCGATTTTAACCAAATTACATTAATTTTGTTTGTATTGAACTGATCTGAAATAATCGAATATACCTAAAATTAACCGAATTAAACAAAATTACCCAAACCGAACCACTTCGGATAACCGAATATATCCAAAATTAACTAATTAATCGAAGTAACATAAATTATCCAAAACTTACTAAATATATTTGAAATTTTGGGAAAAATCAATAGCCAAAAAAATAGGAAAATCGAGAAACCGAATATATCTAAAATTAACTAATTAATCGAAGTAACATAAATTATCCGAAACTAACTTAATATATCTGAAATTTCGGAAAAAAATCAATAACCAAGAAATCGGGAAACTGACAAACCGAATCAAAATAAGTTTCAGTTAGTTTCGGCAAAAAAAAAATCAAAACCGAAAAAACCTGAGAAACCGAGAAACTGAGAAACCGAACCGAAAAACCAAAGTCCGGGCAGGCATGCTTAAACTTAGTGATCA
Source organism: Orychophragmus violaceus (assembly GCA_030180135.1). Lineage (NCBI taxonomy): Eukaryota > Viridiplantae > Streptophyta > Magnoliopsida > Brassicales > Brassicaceae > Orychophragmus > Orychophragmus violaceus. The sequence goes on along the minus strand of CM058231.1, from coordinate 443,231 downwards.
CTGGATATGCAATGATTTCTTGAACTGGTGATTCTTAGTGTTGTTATTGCAGATTGCAGTGTGGAAGTTTCTTCATGGATCTAAGGGAACAGATGTATTGCCAACGAAACAGGCGTTATTACACATAGTCATCACTCAGTACATACCAAGATTCGTTAGGTTTATTCCATTAACATCAGAGCTCAAGAAAACCGCAGGAGCTTTCGCTGAAGGTGCTTGGGCTGGTGCTGCTTATTATCTCCTCTGGTATATGCTTGCAAGCCACGTAAGGGTTTCAAAATCCACCCAACAGCATTAGGTTAAATTTCAGACAACCGCTTCTAACAAACAGGCCCGGCCCTGGGCAAAGCCCATTGAAACATTGGCCTTGGCCCCATTTTTCTGTAAACCCCTTAAATATAAAAAAAAAAAAAATTCTGTCTCTTGAACTTCTCTTCCTCCCTCACGTAACCAAACCTGACATCATGACCATTACTTTTTTTCTTATTCTTATCCATAGATGCTTACTAGTCTTAGTTTTTGTTGGTAAACTTGTGTTTTATTAGCAGTTTAACACTTTTATCTAAAACTTTTTGCATGAAAAATTTGTTTATTAAGCGTTTATCATATAAATTACTGGCCCCCAAAATTATTTTTGTTTCAAGCCCCCAAAATTTCAGGGCCGGCCCTGCTAACAAAGTTGTTATGTTTTGGTAGATAACTGGCGCATTTTGGTACATGTTGTCAGTGGAACGTAATGATACATGCTTGAGATCCGCTTGTAAAGTCCAGCCAGATCCAAAACTCTGTGTTAAGATTCTGTACTGTGGCAGCAAGTTTATGAGCAATCGCGACACTGATTGGATCAAATCAGTACCTGATCTTTTCAAGAACAACTGTTCTGCGAAAAACGATGATTCTAAATTCAACTATGGGATCTATAGCCAGGCTGTGTCTTCTGGAATTGTATCGTCGACAACGTTTTTCTCTAAGTTTTGTTATTGTCTTTGGTGGGGTCTTCAAAATCTCAGGTAAAAAACATTGAGACCAACAAAAAACTGTCAGCTTGTGGTGTAATAAACATCTTGAGTGTTTTCGTATATAGCACGTTAGGTCAAGGGCTGCAAACAAGTACATATCCAGGAGAAGTTCTGTTTTCAATTGCAATTGCTGTAGCCGGGCTTCTCCTGTTTGCACTTCTCATCGGGAATATGCAAACTTATCTTCAGTCACTTACGGTACGTTTAGAGGAGATGAGGATCAAAAGACGTGATTCGGAACAATGGATGCACCATAGGTCACTTCCACAGAATCTGAGAGAACGAGTCAGACGCTATGATCAATACAAATGGTTAGAAACAAGAGGAGTCGATGAGGAAAACATAGTCCAGAGTTTACCAAAAGATCTCAGAAGAGACATCAAACGCCATCTCTGTCTGAACTTAGTTCGCAGGGTAAGTACTTTTACTATTAGTCATGGGTATTCGATATCCATTTAGGGTCGGGTCGGGTCTTTCGAATTTCGGATTTTTCGGTTTTAGATTGTAGAAATCCTTTCGGGTATTTTCGATTTTTGGGTCGGATTCGGTTTGGTATTTTTTGGATTCGAATCGAGTGAGTATTATACAAAAGGATCTGGGGTATATCCGAAAAAATTCGGGTATTCAGGTAGTTCGGATATTTTAGACCAGAAATAACCATAATGTAGCCGAATTAATCAATTGGTTCGGGTATTTTAGATCCGAAGTAACAAACTCTAACCGAAGTATCTCATCGGTTCGGGTATTTTGTATATGAAGTAATCAAACTATAACCGAAGTATCCGATTACCCGAAAAAATAATTCGATTATCTTAAAAATAATATGATTACCAAAAAAATAATTCGATTTATCCAAAATTTATTCATCAAATCAAAATAATTAAACATATATAAAATATTTATTGGATATGATTATATATATATAAATATTTATATATCTATATTTTATATTTGAATATTTTGGGTATCTATTTAATTCTCGGTTTGGATAGGATTCGGTACTAGTTCTTTCGGTCCGAATATTTTGTCCAGGGTTATTTACTATATTAGAATGTGAATTGCCTAATGATTCTATAATCAATTCACAAGGAAGAATGTTGTTTTGGTTTTTGGTAGGTTCCTCTGTTTGCTAATATGGATGAGAGATTACTAGATGCCATCTGTGAGAGGCTGAAGCCGAGTCTATACACAGAGAGCACTTACATAGTAAGAGAAGGAGATCCGGTTAACGAAATGCTCTTCATAATCCGAGGTCGGTTAGAAAGTGTAACAACAGATGGTGGAAGAAGCGGTTTCTTCAACAGAGGGTTATTGAAAGAAGGTGACTTTTGTGGTGAAGAGCTTCTAACTTGGGCCCTTGACCCTAAAGCAGGCTCAAACTTACCTTCTTCCACAAGAACAGTGAAAGCTCTAACTGAAGTAGAGGCTTTTGCATTAGAAGCTGAAGAGCTAAAGTTTGTGGCAAGTCAGTTTAGACGTCTTCATAGTCGTCAGGTTCAACAGACATTCAGGTTTTATTCTCAACAATGGAGGACTTGGGCTTCTTGCTTCATCCAAGCTGCTTGGCGGCGACATTTAAGAAGGAAAAATGCAGAGCTTAGACGTAAAGAAGAAGAAGAAATGGATTATAAAGATGATTATGATTATGATGATGATAATATGGGTATGATTACAAGGAGTGATAGTTCTGTTGGTTCAAGTTCTAGATTGCGTTCCACGGTATTGGCATCAAGATTTGCTGCTAATGCACTTAAGGGTCATAAGCGCAGAGTCTCTGAGAGTCCAAAGGGTTTGATGAATCTGCAAAAGCCACCAGAACCTGATTTTGATGCTCTTGATCATACAGAGTAATTAAGCTAAGTACTTTGGAATATTTTCTTAATACCTAAAATTTCAGAATAGAATGCCAACTGCCTCCCGACAATTCAATTCCTTTTTTGAGTATTTTCAACCTTTTTTGAATGGTAACAACGGTTATAATATATAATATATGAATTTAGATGTGGACTAAACTATGGTTCGAATAACAATTTGTTGTGGACTAAATTTATTGATTCATAAAAACAGGTTATATCAGATTTGTTTTTTTATTTCTTTATATGTGTAGTATTGCAGATCAAATATTACGAACTGTAATAAAAGTGGTTTGAACAGTTTGCGGAGTAAACCTACTTCAACAACTGTTATCATTCAAAGCCGAAAAAGATTTTGTCTATGGACTAACTAAAACTTTTGTCTTGGCATGAATTAATACAAGACAACAAAACATTCCTGATCTACCAAGTATTCATTAAGCAATAAATTACTTGTTTAAGTTGTATAGATCCCAAACATAATTTTGGGCGTAATTGTGTTAAAAATTAATACCTAAAATTTTAGAATAGAGTATCAACCGCCTCCAGATGATCCGAGTCTTTTTGTGAGTTTTTTTCAACTTTTTGAATGGTAACAACGATCATAATGTACTAGTTTAGATGCATACTAAACTATTTTATTTTTAGGAAGAATAATAGTTTGTTGCGGACTAAATCTGTTGGTTCACAAAAATGATTCATACCAAATTTCTTTTATTTTTTTATGTACTTACCGTTACGGATTGATAAATAAAAACGGTTTGCCGATTAATCTACCTCAACCACTACTATCATTTAAAGCCGAAAACGATTTTGTCTATGGACTAACTAGAACATTTGTCTTTGCATAAATTAATACAAGACAAAAACATTACTGATCTACCAAGTAATCATTAAGCAATTAATTACTTGTTTAAGTTATATAGATCTCAAACATAATTTGACCCGCTTTATCCGGGTTGGGTCCGACTCGTAACTAGAAAAAGGAGCGGAGGAACCAAACCATGACGTGTAAAACTATGACTGGCTAACGACAAACTTCTCTTCCTTCATACTCTTTTCTTACTCTCAATTCGATTCCTTTCGTTCTCGATCGGAAAAGTCCTCTCCTTTAGGGTTCCTCTGAAGTCAAAAAGTATATTTTCTCGTCACTGTTCCAAAGATTTTCACTTTCTTCATATGTAAACCTTACTCATTCCCGTGATCCCCAAAATGAGCAACTTGGGCTCGCCTTGAATTCGCTAGAAGATTACTAGAGAATGTGTAAATGCAGCTACTTGTTTTCTAGGGTTTCTCGAAATTGGTGTACAATCTCTTGGAATTGGGTTTGAGGTTTTTGGGTATTTACTTAGTCGTGATCCAGAGTTAAGAGAGCTGTGATTTAGTCGAAAAGTCGGAGACTTTAGGGCCAATGTCGGCTCCACCGAGAGTCCGGTCTGTGGATTCAACCGACCGGGAATTCCGATCAGTTCTTAGTCCCGCCGGTAACAAGCTGCAGCAGAAACCGGTTTCAAAGCCAGTGAAGAAGCCTGTGGCTGATAAAACGAAAAACCTAACCTTTACGGCGTCTCCGGCGAAGAAAATGCCGCAATGTTCTCCTCTTCTAAGCCCTTCAATTCTGAGGCGAAATGGCATCTCGATGAATGCTTCGTACTCGTCGGAAGCGTCGTCTTCTTGCGAGTCGTCCACGTTGAGTATGGCGTCTACTTCGAGCGGGAAGAGGGGTTTGCGGCGTAGTGGGTCAAACTCTTCATCGTCATTGAGAAGGAATCTGACGGAGGAGAGAGATGATAAGGCTGGTGATTGCTTCTCTGATGGTCGTAAAAGATGCGCTTGGATCACTCCCAAATCTGGTAATAATCCTTTTTCCAATCTTAGGGATACAATTGCTTCCACACATTGTCATTCAAATGATTCTGAGTTTGAGTAGTTTAGAAGTTTTGGTATTGAGTTTTGGTTTGAATGTAGAGCTCAAATCTTGAGTATTGGTTTGTGATCACATACATATCTATTGAACAACGACCACAGAGACAGGACTGGTAGAGATTAGTTTGTTTATAGTTTCTCTATACCGATGGGCTTAGGCCTTAACTTTGGCTTTGAATGGTAATTGCGGTTGGGGCGGATTAGTCCGCGAGCAGACAATACCGCTTTTTGTACCATTAACAATTGTTGGTCCATAGCGGTGCTGGCAAAAAACAAATCAAAGAAGTCTGTTGTGGACCAAATGCGGAATAGTTTTGTGAAGAAATAAACTTGGTCCGCAGTGGACCAAAGTCCGCAGCGACCACAATAACCATTCAAAGCCTCTCGGCTTGAATCTTTTCCTCTGCTATGACTTGACCGATGTTGTTAAATTTGTTTCATGTCAAAGACCAATGTTACATTGCTTTCCACGATGAAGAGTGGGGAGTTCCTGTCCATGATGACAAGTAAGTTCTGATCTCTCTTTTACCGACTGTTATTGCTTAGCCGTCGAGGATATAAACGCTCTTATTCGTTTAATTATTTGCAGGAAACTTTTCGAGCTATTAAGCCTCTCTGGTGCTCTTGCAGAACTATCCTGGAAAGACATTCTTTCCAAAAGACAATCATTCAGGTAACCATAACCAAAGCTTTGTCTTCTAACTTCATATGAGCTCGAATCTCAAAATGCTTTCGACTTTGTTTAAACAGGGAAGTTTTCATGAACTTTGATCCAATTGCTATATCTGAACTAACTAACAAAAAGATAACATCATCTCCTGAGATCTCTACCACCTCATTACTATCAGAACAAAAGCTCCGGTCAATCCTTGAGAATGCAAACCAAGTTCGCAAGGTACTTTAACATCTACAAAACCGGATCATAGTTTGTGTAATTGTATATTAACTATTGGTTTTCTCCAATCCAGATAATAGTTGAGTTTGGATCATTTGACAAGTACATTTGGAACTTCGTTAACTTAAAGCCTACTCAGAGCCAGTTCCGGTACCCACGCCAAGTCCCTGTGAAGACTTCTAAAGCTGAGTTGATAAGTAAAGACCTTGTTCGCAGAGGCTTTCGTAGTGTTAGTCCAACGGTTATCTACTCGTTCATGCAAACAGCTGGTCTCACAAACGACCATCTCACTAACTGCTTCAGACATCAAGAATGCATAACCAAGGACGAGACCGGCCATTAAAGGAACCCCAAGAATGTCCAAGAGAATAGTTTAACACTCTGCTACTTAGTTTGTTATTATGCTATGTGTTTGCATGTGTACAGATGTTTTTGTTGTCAAACTAGGAGTTTCTAAGCTGAATTATTGGAGATTGCATGAACACAATTACATGTTACATTTTCAGTTTCACAAGGGATTATAATACTCCCTCCGTTTCACGATAAATGTCATTTTAAAGTTGTTTTTCGTTTCAAAATAAATATAGTTTTAGATTTTCAAAGCAATACATGAATTACCTAATTTAATCTTAGTATTAACCAATAAAAAAAAACAAAAGTTAAATTAGTTGTTAAGAATATAATAATTTTTAATAAGTTTTTTAATTTGTGTGAAAATGTAAGAATGACACTTATTATGAAACGGAAAGAGAATATTCTATCTCTCTCGTAAGCCAAACTCAATCTAAAAACGCTAACATAATTTGAAACTAAACTATTACTCGATTTGGTTATGACAATCTTCTCATAACAGCTGCCGCTAAAATAAATGTTGTTTTAGATTTTCAATGCAATTTTTGACATAAATTACCTAATTTAATTTTAGTATTAACCAATAAAAAGTCAAAAATTAAATTAGTTGTTAAAAATATAATATATTTTTTTTAATAAATTTCTTAATTTGTGTGAAAATATAACATTTATTTTGAAAAGGAGAGAGTATTTTATTTCTCTCATAAGCCAAACTCAATCTAAAAACACTAACATAATATGAAACTAAACTATTTCTCGGTTTGATTCTGTTGATACAATCTCCCTGTAACAGCTGCTGCTAATGCTGCTGTAAAGTTAGGATCTTTTGTCAAGGAAGAAGCCATTTGCTCCACCAAAAGTTTCCGAACTTCTGGAAAATCGATTCTTGATGATGGGCTTGTCACTTTCTTGGATTCAGTCAGATCAACAGTAGTCACAGGCTCAGCTAAGTTACTACTACTTCCCTTGGCTGGTGCAACAGGACCACCAAGAGATATGTAACGGTTTAAGCCACTGTTTGAATCGATCTGCGATGGCATTGGATGGTTATGTTCACCTTCATAAGTCGCTACCAACACAGACTGATCCTCCACACTTCTCTGAACCTTCTTCTTGACAGAACAGCTTGGAGCACAAGCACATTTGAAGTAAGCTCTTGGAGAAGGATTGTCTCTAGTCACTTTCTGTCCATATTTCCTCCATTGATACCCATCTTTCACAACCTATAAAATCAATAACAACTTCTATAATCAATAAACCATATAAAGTAAAGTTTCTAAAAGATGTATATATATATATATATATATATATGGGAAAATGATCATAAAAATCTTCAACGTTCAAATTTCAGCTATTTAAAACACCAATTTTGAACTTGACCATTTAAAAAATCAAGTTATGGGTGACCGTATGATTTAATCTTAAACTTATGTTGACTAAGTTCGAATTAGTCACAAAATAACGTATTATGGAAGTTTTAGATTAGTCAAAACGGTATCGTTTTGTGACTAATTCGACTTAGCCAAGATTAAATAGTAAAATCAACCATAAGTTGATGTTTTAATGGCTGTGTCCAAAATTAGTGTTTAAAAGACCGAAATTTGAAAGTTCAAGATTTTTATAACCTTTTTCGCCTAGTTTTTTTCAAGTAAGGCTTACCAGGGTAGTGTCAGATGATTCTGTCTTGTAATAAACCCTTGAAACTTTCTCCTTCACAACAGTCTCTTCTCTCTGCTTCTTACACAGATACTGATCATCTTGATCCGTAGAGCTACTCTCCGACACTCCACCAATAACAGCCGAACTAATAGCATCATCTCTCACCGGAGATTTGCGTTTCTTGGGAGGACTGATTTGATCTCTCTCAGATATGTTGCTCTTGTTAACGTATTCCATCAGCTGTTTCCTCAATACGTTGTAGTTTTCACACATCAAAGTTAGCATCTCCGTGAGCTTCTTGTTCTCAGCATTCACTCGGTTTAGTTCATCCACCAAAGCAGTTGTCTGCAACCAATCATTTATATAAATATTGCATGAAATTAGTAAACTTATGTATTAGTATATCATAACTTTACACGACTTATGATCTAATGTAACAATCAAACTTCAAGACTCAACACATAAATTAGTAGCAAACCCTTTTTGTATAAATACTAGCAAGTTTTTTTTCAAGTTTATAAATATATATACCAAGTATACCTAAAGATATTTGTGTATATACATATACTCCCTCCGTTTCAATATTAGTGTAGTTTAAGATTTTTTCATACATATTAAAATTTAAGAATACAATCAAAATTCTTGTTTTACCCTTAATTGATTATACTATATAATGTGTTTACATTTATTAATAAGCTAAAAGATAAAGATAAAACATAAAAATTTATTTTAAAATCTGCATTGGAAATGTAAAACCGACACTTATTTTGAAACAAAAAAATATAATGCTAAAACAACACTTAATATGAAACGAAATGAGTATATATATATATATTTTTTTTGGTAAAATATACTATATGTGTTCATAATAATATGAAAAACCACATATATTTGTTGCAACTGATATTTTTGAAGATGTAAAGGATCAAACAGAAGCATACCGTGGAATCTTCTTCTTGAACTCGCATACGAGTAACACCAATAGAGAGATCTAAAGATGTATCGACCAAAGAAGATGGATACTGGTCCATGGATGTTAAGTTAGGATATATACGATGAATCTACTTGGATCTTGATTCTTGTGGGGAGCTCTGTAAGCTGAGGAAGAAAGTTTTGAGAGATTCGTAGATCTTATTGAATTCTTCTTTATTTGTGGAAGAAGGAATGAATTTTGATTCTATATATAAAGGGAGGAAACTAGGTGGAAAGAGAGATCAGCATGTGGTTTTCATTTTCATGCAATAAACTAATGTATGGTCTTATCATATTCCTTTTACTTTTAAGTCTTTAGACTCTCCTCAACTCGTCGGTCTCTCTCGGGTCCACACTCGCGCACACGTATTTGGTCTAATCCTTATTACTACGGGACCATGTATCTACTAAATTTAATATTGTATGTTTCTTGATTTTTCTTGGTTGACATTCTTTTTTTTTTATCTAACAATATATGGTATGTGATTGGTTATGCTGTCATAGTTATAATATCATTTCCACGTTTTCCTTTGATATTTTAGTTACTATTTTCTTATCTTTTCATAACAATCTGGAAAACCGAAACTAATCTGCAATAATATAAATTAAAAAAAAATAAACATAGTAGGAGAATTCAAACTGTAATCTCTTAATCCGGGTGATAAATACTAAACCACCATAGATGTTGTCAAAAAATAAAACCACCATAGATTATTTTGTTATCTATTTTTGTATGAGCTTATTCTGTGAACTGTATATACATTAAAAGATTGAACCCTTCATGTATAGAACTCAAACTTACATTATATGTTTTGAAAAAAAACTTGACGTACAATAAAACTTCTATAAATTAATTCAATCAAATTATGATATTTTATTTATTTAGCGAAATATTATTTTATCGAAAAATAAATAAGATCAAAAATATTATAAAACCAAAAAAAATTAAATAAGATATTAATTTGTCGAATATTAATTTAAGAGATTATATTGTATTGGTTAGTTTGTTTACAATACAACATATATATGCTATTTTAAATCCATAATTTGTGATCATTTCTGTTTATGAACTGAAACATTCAAAGAATGCTTAGTATTTGGGGCATAAACCCAAGATGTAAAATTTATGCCCCAAAGGTTAAGCATTTTTTTACCTAGCTGTTAAGCAAGCATACCTATGCTAACATAGTAACGTGTGTTTTTTTCAACTAACTAAACAAAAACTATTTATTGGAAGATTGTAGATTTAAGATTAGGAACTTCATGGTATTCAACAAAAAGAAAAAGAAAAAAAAAACTTAAAGTGCGATTCAGCACATGTCTTTTAATAAAGAGAAAAGACATAAAATAGCACTAAACATACCTTATAAAAAATATAGCATCAAGGAAAATAATTCATATTTTTAGCATTATTTTAATTTTTAATGACAAAACATATTTTGTGCTATTTTTATAATTTTTCTTCCTTGTTGCTATATTTGTGACAAGACATGTTTTTTGTGCATTTTTTGCGATTTGCCCATTAAAAAATTATGTTGTCATGGACGTTAACTAATAGACCTAAGCATTAGTCAATTATAATGCTTTTTATATAAAAACTAAATACATAAATTAATGACTACGAACGACATGTGAGGCAAATGAAATGATCGACTATATGTTTATACTTTATAGTAATGAAATGTAGTAAATGCGTGCTTAATTAGAAAGTTTAATATTCTGTTTTAAGAATTGTTCGAAAATAATTATTATTTTCTACAACATGTATAGTAATAGTATAATAGAGTGTGCGGAACGTGGTTTATATGTTGTCTTCAACGTGAGTCGTTATATAATTGGGAGATTCTTATAAGGTAGTCATGATTATAGTATGTAGTTATTTTAATTATGTAAACGTGTGACTTGTTCACAGTGTTCTAAAATACGGCGTATATAGCCGTATATACGGCGTTTATACGCTATACAGTGAAGGACTGTACTGTTTTTAGCTATACGGTGAGATAATACGTTTTAAATGATACAATTAATTATACGACATATATACAGCTTATACGACTGTATATACAGCTTATTCGGCCGTATATACAGTACTTATACGTTTTTATCAACGCACTTATACAGTTTATATATATATATATATTATATTTTTTTAATTACAATTTCATTTATTATAATATTATTTGAATGAACTTTATAATTTAGTAGTATTAATTGGAGAATTATGAAATTTCCACAACTTTAGTTTAAAAAATATAAAATCTTATTATAGTTTAAATACCTTCCTTTATCTATAATTTACTTTATGTTTACTATTCATATTTTAATAATTTTAATTTATAAAATCATAAACTATATTAGTTATAAATTTATATTTTATTTAATAAATCAATATAAAATTATATATGACATATATATATATATATCTTTAAAGAAAATATTCACCGTATATACCCCGCATAAACGTCCGTATATACATCTATACGGTATACGGTGGCCAACCGTCTGACTAGCGTATAGCGTATTTTAGAACACTGCTTGTTCAGTTGTTTGGTCAAAGTCAAGCCGACACGGCTTTTCAAAAAACAATTGGACAAGTGACGATACCAAAATAGATGACGAACTTTATCAAATCTTAGCTTACTTCTTCCTGTGTTAGATTCTTTTTTGGGTGTGTGAACAAGATTAGCTCTTAACAAGATCAGCACTTACATATACAAAATTGTATGGTTGAAGCCCTTGCTGTCAAGGAAGGACTTCTCTAGCTGCATTTTCAGCATCTACAAATTTGTTCGGATTCGGAAATTCTCATCATCGCTTTATTTCGAGGCAAAAAATTATGGAAATCATAAATATTTTATGTGATATTAGAAACCTTGTTTTATCTTTCTCTTTACTATCTTTTCATTTTATTCTCCGTTTTAAAAATGCTATTTGCGATCGTTTAACTAAGAAAGATTTGTTTTCCTTCTCTATTGTAACCGAAACAATTTAAATTTGAATGAATCAACTTTGACCAAAAAAACTGCATGTTTCAAACCGATTTATCCATTTCGATATTGTAAATGCATAATTCTTGAAAATCTCATTTCTTTTCGAATTTTTCTAAATGGATTGAGAATGTTAATTCTATATTTGATTTTTAATAACCCAATTAGTATTTAATTATACTCAGACACTTTAGCAATTATATACATGTCGTAATTTGATCAAATTCTTGCCTTTTTAGTTATTTTTTCATTTATGTTACCTTACTATTCAAGAATGTAAAAGTAATCATATATTTACCCGAATAATTTATGGGTAAGATTAGAGATAACCCAAAAACATATATTGACCTCAAGCATATCCACTATCTAAAAAGAAACTTGACTGAGCTATAGAAATGGAATCACCATCTACCGATCATTTTGGACTTTCTGCTGCACTACGGTGTATATACATATTATTCTTTATTCCTTTCACATCTCATTCCACGTACAAATGTTTATAGATCAATGATATTAAATACTAAAAATCTCATAGAAAATTTCATTTGGTGAAACGGATTGATTCGCCAATTCGTTATATATTTATATGATATCTTATTTTGTTTAAGAACTTAAATGAAATCTTGTTTTATTGCGGAAATGTATAACCTTTTTCTGACAAATCAAATACATCAATATTATAAAATGTTTACAAAATACATATACAATTTTAACACAACCGTTAATCCCTATAAAAAAACTTGTATAACCTATAAAACATTATATTAAACATTAATAAGTAACAACCATAATGATCACGTTTTACCGGTTGGATTCGTAGCAGTTATTCTAGTCAAATGTTCAAAAACGAATCCCTGTTGGCTAAAAAGAAAAAGTATGGCTGCTAATAGTTTCTTTATTAAGAAACAAACTGAATTAGGTTGGCTCTTACAAGTTACAACACTCAACGAACAATTAGGTCATAAAACAGAACTGTTTATAGTCTACAAGGGGAAAAAAACTCATAACATGAAATGTTTAGTCAACGATTAAAATTCATGTTGAATGATTATTATCTTCATTGACGTAACCAGCCTCTAAATAATTAGAGACAAACCCATGAAAATACCCTTTTATCAACAAAAAAAATTTAGATATTATGTAATGTAAACTATGTTACATTTATTCGTTAGATGCCAAAATGCCATGCACACATAAACTAAGTTTTTTTTTTGTTTGGTCAAACACCATTATATGCATGTTTTGGAATGGATTACGATGTCCAATAAAAAATCTGGCCGACCAAAAATTAATCAAAATTGTAGAGACAAAAAATAAAATAAATTTGTAAGTCGGTGATGAAATATTAGGACGTCACTGGTGATGATGAAGTACAAGTGGAACAAAAAAATATCAAACAAAAAGCAAAACTATTCTCGTCCATCAGACAGAACACAAGCAGCTAAGTAACGAAAGCAGAATTCCTTTCCTGTTTTTTAAAGACTTTGACCTCTTTGACCGTTGACCTCGTTGACTCCAAAACACCCTTACACACGAGTGGTTTGGTTTGGTTTAGTTCCATTCCTTCATTCCCTGCACGAAGACATGCACTCTTCTTTTTCATTTTTGTTGTTCAAACAAATCGCTATCCAAATTTATTTTTAAAATTGCATGGTTTAAGATATAATATTGAGAAAACCAAAGGTTAAGATCCGTACATTTTATTAGACTGAAAAAAGAATAATCTGTTGACATAATCAATGTAGAAACAAATTTTTGAGTCACCTATCCGAATTGTTTTAGATTTTGTATGTTAATATTATGTTGAAAAATCTAAAAAAGGAACAAATTATTAATTTAAAATGTTTAGGATGAAGATTAGATGGTTAGGAGTTAAATTCTCGTTTGAAGTTTATAATTTTTATTTTTATTTTGTGTTTTTACCACGATTTTTTTTAGCTTCGGTTTTCTTTTTCTCTCCGGATTGTAGTTTTTTTCTACAACAATTTTATGAGTCTTGTTGTTCCGTATATTCGGCTCTTTTTCGATATTTTCTTTGTTGGCAATAACATCAATTGTTCATTTGCATCAAGTAGTTATTTGCTTACTTATTTACTTACCTAAACATTGGTTAGTTTTTTCAGCTTTTTTTGTTTGGCTCCGAAAGAGTAAATTCTGCAGATTTTGCCTTTCTTTAGAATACTAAAACTTTTGTTGCTCTTGTAAAAAATTTGGATATCATTTCCGATTTATTCGGTTTTGTATCTCTGGTATGTTTCATTATATGTATTAGATAGCGCAAACTCTATTGTTTGGCTTCCTTATTTGTTATGATAATTATTTAATATCGGTTGTATATAAACAAAATGTAAACATTCTTTTCTCATTAATCAGAATCATTTTACATTCATTCTCTCTCTTTCACTCTCTCTCTCTTATATTTGTGATATGATATTAGAGTAGAAATGAAGTCTTCCGCACAATTTTTTTTTCGATTCTTTTTTCATTCTTCTTTTCTTCATCAAATTTCTCTTTCTCAGTCTCGTAATCACTCGATTCGAGCTTCTTAGTACTGATTTCAACTGATTAATCGGTTTTCTTCTTCAAATTTCTTGCTTCGGTTTCTTGTTCCGATTCGATTTTTCTCTCTCTCTCTCTTCCTCATATCTGTGATAATATGTTTAATATAGAAAATCATTCAGTGAGAAAAATGACCTTGGGTTGTACACCTTTTTTTGTTTTCGTTAATAAAAACTATTCAATTTGTGTAATAGTATCTGACCAGTACTATAGCTAATGTGGAACGGAAATAAGCATTAGAATTTAAAGTTTGTTTTACATTTTTGTCAGAAGTTAAAATTATAAGTGGTTTTATTTTTCTTTGTGCTATTATTCTGTGTCTTGGACTGGACCTCTTTGGTTAGTAAAGCAGTAGGTCCAGTAGAGATGCATTGAACTTAGATAAAGGATCAACAAGAAGACCGTACAATTCAAAAGGTTCATGAACTGATAAACGTCTAAAACATGTGTTCTCTATTAAAATATATTAAGTATGATATTCTTTAATTCCTCTTGCCTTTTTGGAAATGGTCTTCTTGTTTTTGTCTCTAGTGCCATGTTCACTTAATTTTACGACCAAGTATGAAAACCAAAGACTAATCCCAAATCTTAGTCTAATCTTGCACATATTGTTTTACTTTTCTTCGATCGATATACCACGTTATCTTTTATATATTCCCTATTTAGTATAATTCGTTTTCTTAATTATATTGGTAGATGAAAAAGGCTGTATAATACATTGCCCTTTTGTAAGTGTGACATATTCTAATAAACTAATTTGAGGTTGATTATATTTACGGGTTGTCGGATAAAACAACTTTTTATATTTTAGTTATTAATTTTTTGGAAAACATTTCCGATCCAGCCACAAATTTTTCATTTCTTCGAATTACAAATGTTTTAATGCTATTTTGATGAATATATAGTTTTAAAAATATCTGATTAGTATTTGTTTTTATGCTTTATTATTTTGTCATAAAACCAATTTTATAATTTTAGCATTTTGTTAACATATTTTATAACAGCTGGACATATATTATAATATTTACATTCCTAGCCGAAATATTTTATTGATATTTTGATCATTTGCTACTAATCATAAGTGTAAAATAATTGATTGGTATTTACTTTCATATTTTCATATATTTTTGTCATATGACCAATCTTACAGTTTAGCATTTTGCTAACACTAACAGCTTAACTTTTATTTTATATTCTTAGCAAAAAAAAAAAAAAAAAAAATCTATAGAAACTTCATTGAGTATTTACTATACTTCAATCAAAACTGGAAGGCAATTTCATACTGTAACATGAATTTAACGAGTGATTCTTCAAATAATTTACGTCATAATAATGAAGTCATGTGTATATCTACGTATAGACATACTATTATTAGAGTCTTAGCCATCAAAGCAACAGTGTGTTTCCGTGAATTACACGTTTTTGGTTGACATTTATTTTGTATATTTATCTCAATTCCAATGGTTCGAATTGGCTGTATGTACGTTTATTTTGTCATCTGTCTGGTTTGTTTTATTGAAATAATAATTATATTTTTTTTCTTTATGGTAGATGGCCGACCAAAACAAAAAGGACTTGTCCATAAAATAATATAATACAGGTTCTCTGATTCAGATATTATACACGAATTCGTTTCAAAGTCTAGTTGGCCATTCAGTGCACGAATGTTAATCGTGGGTTCATACTACTATTCCTATCAGATTATTGTTTTCTCTGCAAATGATGTGGTAATTTAATTATAAACATTGACCAGTCTATGGTTTTGAATAGTTATTACAGCTGCATTGGACTAAATTAACTGCATACTAAATTATTCTAGTTTTAAAGTAGATTGCAATCCACTAATCCAATATAAACTAAAAACTACGAATATAAAAAACAGTTTTAACCGTTCGTGGACTAATCAATCCCGACTATAACTAGTATAACTACTATTGAAAATTGAAAAAGGTTTTAAATAGTAGTTAGCATGTTTGCTCTACGACATGAGACAGAAACTTAACTGAAATAGAAAGATATCATCAACCTATCTTAATTATCTTAAGATTCTAAAAAGACAACCATTATGGTATATATGTGAAATTTTTGGTATGACAAATATAACAAAAAAAATCACATATTTTGTTTATTTTGGATAATTTAGTTTTTGGGTCTAAAAAAATAACCAATATATTTAGATTTATAATTATAATTTTAGATAATTTTGTTATATTAAATCTAAATATATTAATATTTTGGATATAAATTGTAGTTTAGATATTTCGGTTATCCATTCGATTTTTGGTTCGAATTCGGTTTCAATTCTTCAAATATAAAAATTTAGAATTTATTCGGATATTTTGTTGGTTTGGGTCCAAATTCAATTTTTTTTTTTGGTTTGTGTTCAGTTTGATATTTCAGTTCTGGGATTTTACTCATGCCTAATGTTTATTAATACATGCACTTTAGAACTCGATGTTTCTTCATGTTTTAAAATTAGTCCGAGTATAAATTTCTAATTTGACTGATTAAAAAAAGAAATTTCACAGAAATGCTATACATGTGATATACTGATATACTATATAGTCGAAATTTCCAAATAAAGATAAGAAACAAAAAATAGTTACTGATATTTTCCAAATCATAGGTGTATCTCGCTAAACGCCCTATTCAGTCATAATTAAAAGCCCAAAATTAACTTTCCTTCATGTTTCTCGTATGTCACTAAAAGCCCAAAATTTAAGTCAAAACTAAAAGCTCACTTTTAACATCATGCATTAATTCAATCCCAGCTCTATATCTCATGCACTCAAATATGCATACATTTGGTGAAATTATTGTCGCGATCACCTCATACATGCATTAATTCACTTCTTAACAAGATGCTTAGCTATTATCCTGAGTCTAATCGTTGCTCTCATCGGCGTCTTGGAGCATGAAAGTTAATCATCATTGCCTCGGTGATACATATCATATATCCCACCTCTAATCATATATAGAGTCCAGTTGATGAACAAAAATTGAACAATAATTTTAATGGTAAGCAAGAGTGATAAACGGTTAGAGATAGTATAAAAAAAGTAAAAATAAGTGGTTAGAGAAATCAATATAAAAAAAAACTGAAAGAAACAAAATTAATATCATCAAAACAGTAAACTCTTTACCGATGCAGTAAGGAGTTATTAATCAAACCCATAGACTTATTACATCAAATCAATTAATCATCGATTGAATGTATTGTAAACATAATATATCTTATCCTTTGAGCTGTCGTTCGCGCTAGTTCCGCTTCTCAAAAACAAAGATGGGCTCACACGTAAACTCGATGGTGGTATGTGATAATCAAACGCATTTTCACTAACCCAGAGACAAAAGGTATCTCTTAACATCATTTTTTCTATTGTTTCTAACAAATTTCAGCTTCAACTTGGGTCATTGGTGGTTTAATTATGGGAATAAACATATACTATTTAGTAAGCACTTTTATAAAATTGCTCATCCATAGTAACATGAAGCTTCTCCTTATCGTCTTCTGTGGAATTCTTGAATTCTCAGGCATTGCCATGTACTTAGCCTCAATTGCGTATAACAAAGAAGCCAATCCTTTTCTTGCATCAACTAAATCACACGACACTTCCAAGACAAGACATTGTCGATATGCAGTTACATGGTAGAGTGGCTACATCCGATGTTGATTGAATCAGATTCAATCATATCATAAAACCTAGGAATACAACAAAGACCTTCCTATAGTGCTAGTGGAAAGGTTCTTTAGACCTTATAAGAATTGGTTTTTGTATAAGGAACAACGTTACAATAATATCGGATAATAAAATCATTGGTTCCACTATCATATCATACATTCATACATATGAGTGACATTCTCAATTACAAAAGAGCAATCATCTATCTATATATTTATATATATGATTCAAGATTAAACAAATAACTTAGTTAAATCAAACGTATTACTATAGAATAAAACATTTTACGTGGATATGATCAGAGTTTATATATGGTCGTATCGTGTTCTAGGATTCGATTATGACGTTGTTTTCATTGGCATCTTGAGGAAGTGGAAGATGGCCTTTCTCTTGCAAGCTCTTGACAGATTCGTAGAGAGATTGCTTGATGGGTGTAAACTCCAAGCCAATGTCTTTTATCTTTTGGGTAGTGAACTTGTAAGGCTTTGCCCTTGGGTTCTTCTCATCCGAACACCTAAAATAGTTTAGAAACACATTAATATGTTAATCAACATATGACATGTGGGATACGATTTCTTGTGTCACTATAAAGTAACGTATCAATTGTTGAACTAGCCAAAGGAGACACAAGTCATGAAACTAGTGACCAAACTTTGGAGTAGGTGATACATGATGTGGACCTTGTAATGTAAGTGTTAGTACACACCAATTTCACGACAAGTGGTAAAAGTAATAAAGTTTAATATATGGGACACATGGTCACAAATTTCAATACCAACTACACTTATGTCCCTTTTATCCTAACTAAGGGTCCGAATGGTAACCGCGGTTTTAACTGTGCGAGAAAAGCGGTTTTAAAGTGCGGTACGGTTCAACTGCGGTACATGCGGATTGCGGGAGAAGTGCGGTTTTTACATAATAAGCAGTACAAAATACTTATTGATTGGTGAAAAATGATTTGCGGGACTGATGCGGTTTTTAGAAAGAATTTTCAATTAATTTTTATTTATTTTGTATATATTCGGGTTAATTAGATTAATTTTGGATAAATACGGTTAATTCAAGTCAATTCGGTTTGGTTCGGTAATTTTATAGTTTTGGTTAAATTCGGTTATTTCGGTTCAAAATCTTAATATAAATTCGTTTGGTTTAGTATAAATCGGTATGATTGGTTTAATTTTTTTTCTTATAGAAAAATCAAACTACACGATTACCAAACCGATAACCAATTTTTAAATCTGGTGAAAAAAATGATTTGTGGTACTAAACTAAAAATATATTAAGATATTTATTTTTAATGAATATTTTTTAAAAATATGATGTTTACTATATTACATGTTCAAAATTATTTATGAGTGTTTGGGTAACCGTTCGGATTTGGTTTGAATTTTTCAATTTTTTGGATTTTCGGGTCAAGACATATAAGACTCATTCGAGTATTTTAGAATTTTGGTTAGGGTTTGGTTCGGTTCTATTCAATTCGGTTCGGTTTAGGATTCATTCAAATATTTTATCGGTTCGGATTCGGATTCGATTTTTTTCGGTTAATATTTGATTCGCTACTTCGGTTTATCAAAATAAATTATTAAATTATAATTAAAGTATGTTATCACAAAGTATTTTCTTACATTTATATAATATAAATATTAAACATACGTGTATATATATATAATCTCTCATAATGTTAACTAACGTGTGAGTTAATATAACTTCATAAACGGTCAAAAAGATAAACATAAATTTAAAGTAAATGTTAATAATAGATATAAACAGTTAAATAGAAAAACGCACCATATCCCGCACCATAATTGGAGTGGGTGAAAAATTATGCGTTATTTGTCCAATACAGAACAAACAAAAAATTTGTTTTGTAGAGTGCGTATTTTGTAATTAACCGCACCACTAATAAAAAAAATTGTGATTGGTGACATTCTTTAAATCCGTACCGCAATAGTATAAAACCGCTCCGTCCCGCGGTCAGCATTCATTACCTAAGTATCAACAATCAAACTCAAATAGTTTGTAAATTCAAGGTTGTATTCTTTCCATTTTATATTAGTTATCGTTTTAGAATTGTTTTTTTCATTTCAAATTAATTATAGTTATTGAAAATTTGTCCAAAAAGTAATAATTATAGTTTTGGATTTTCATTGTAAAATTTTGAATCAAATTCTAATTTTAATCATATTAATATTTTTGTCAAAGAAATATTTTTTAAAAATAATATATTAATATGAGAGATGAATTTATATAATTTATTATTAGAAGTATAACAAAAATTTTAATAGATTTTTTTTTTTGAAAATGTGTGAAAAGTTTTAAACAAAATTTTACTAATAGATTTTTTTTAAATGTGTGATTGACGTTTTAAACGACAACTATTTTAAAATAGAAAGAATATTTATTAGACCGAGTGACCGACAAGATCGTGTTGACTTTGATATAATCTTGACAAAAGCTTGAAGTAAAGCCAAACGTTGACTTACTTGGTGGGAAGTGGATACTCCGGGAAGAATTTAGCAAGAATCTCAACAACCTCACCGCGGTGAAGCGCCGTCTCGGCAAGAATGTAACGGCCAGAGGCGGAGGGTGATTCATAGACCATAACATGGCCTAGTGCAACGTCACGGACGTCTACGTAGACCTGAGTCAAGTTAGCATAGGTCTTGGCTGACCCGGTGAGGTACTTGAGGATATGGACTAGACTAGCGTTGACCGCTGACTGAAGCGGTGGTCCGAGAACTAGAACCGGATTTAGCACCACCAAGTCCACCTCTTTTGCCTTTGCCGTCTCCCATGCTGATTGTTCAGCCACCATCTTCCCATAGCAATACCAATTCTACAAGGCACAAAAAGGTAAGAGTTCAGACTGAGGTTTTAAACTAAACATGTAAACTTATTACAGCCACATGGTTGGTTTTGGTCACTTGTCTAAAACATAGAGCCATGGTCGGCCTTGGACACAACCGAATGAATCATTGGTCTCGGCCTTCAATTTTTTTGGAGTTAATATGGTTTCTAAATTGTTAAGAATATTTTTTTTAGTATTGATACTAAAATGTTTATGACCTCTAAAATCTCATGGCCGACCCTGCATAGAGCTACTAGGTCACATGGATATCGGTGGGTGTGTTTGAAGAAAACTCATTGCCAAAATATATAGTTAAAGATATACCTTTGTGTTTTTGCAGAAATCAAGATCACTCCAACAAGTTTCATCGACTATGGCTTGAGGGTCACGGTTAGGGTTCATGTAAACAGCACCGATCGATGACGTGAACACAACACGCTTGACCTTGGCTTTAGCCGCCGCGTCGATCACGAACTTGGCTCCTTTCACCGCCGGCTCCAACATTGTTTCCTATTTACATTAATTAAGAATATTAAAACTAAGAAACAGAGTAATTTATGTTTTTAGGAAGAATAAAAAATAGTTACTAACGGGATCATCGGTCATAGGAGAAGCGGTATGGAACACACCATCGCAACCATCGATGGTGGCACATAGAGCTTCATAGTCAAGAAGATCAGCACTGTGAAGAGTGAGTCTTTCTTTGGCTCCTTGAAGCTCTCTGAGATGGTTGTTCTTGGGATCAGCTGGGTTCCGTACGGTTCCTCTAACGGTGTAGTCTCTCTCCAAGAGTAACTTAACGATCCAAGAAGCAATGTAGCCGCCGGCTCCAGTCACGCAAACAAGTTTCCCGTCGACAGGCATGTTAAGAAGTTTTGAGGGCTTAAGAGAGAGAGAGAATGTTATTAGTTATGTTGTGTCGTTTAAAGGAAACGTTGTGATTTGTATTTATAGAGATTTGAAAAGAAGTCACCGTTTACTAAGTTAATTACTTTGAAGTATTTCACCTAACCATGGTAAAGAGTTGGTGAGTGTGCATAATATATTAGATTAATATTTTTTGTAGTGATTTAATGGAAGAGTGTGACTGTGTGGGTCTGGTGAATGAAGAATTACCGGGACTAAACTTTTATTTTATTTATTTAAGACCACTAGAGAAGTAAGATGGTTTCAAAGTTTTAGGTGATGAGAGTGTAAATGCATTCCACACAAAAATATGCCAAACGAAATCGTCAACTCAAGGTGTTGTGAATCTGACTTTTACTTGCCAAGTGGAAAGCCTTATTTGATTAGCATTTAAATACGAAATTGCAAAATATATTTGAAAACAACAAAAGCAAAATTGCCAAATATTCCAGTTATTAAGTTTATTTTTCTGGCAGCATGCTAAATAATTATTTAGTTTGTAATTCAGATATATGTAATTCTACAAGACCTTACATGTAATTCAATTATTAACCTAAAACATGATTTTTTTGGTTCTAGGAACCAAATTGTAGGTTTTTTGGAGGAATACGATATTGATGGTTGACCATGAACATCTTCGATATGTTTTGTTTCCTAAAGTAATGAAAATCTATCGGTTTGTTTCTCTCAAATCTCGGCTTAAGTTTTCTTTAGATTTATTTCTATTTTCGGTTACGAACATTGATGGTTTTTTTTGTATTTGTGAATTGTATTTCAGTTCGGTTTGTTTTCTTTTTTATAGGGTTATATTTTTGGAGAAACTAATTTCCGCCAATCTTATTTTTGGATAAATTAGTTTCCACCGGGTTTTTTTGGAGTTTTATCCTTGTACCTCATACTTTGTATTCCATAAATGTATCATTCTATAGTTGTAATGCAAACTTTGAGATGAAAAAGAAAACATTGATAAGAAAAAAACAACAGTAATCATACGTACGTTCTTCTTTAAGATCTTCTACGCAATCTAGTGGCAATGCTTTTTAATTTTTTATTTGTTCCTACTTTTTTTTCCCCGGCAAATTAAATACATTTATAAGTTACCAAAGTGAGAATTACAATCAACAGAGTCCAAATAAAGCATATGCTGAAGATGTAGAAAGAATAAATAAGTGTTGACATTAGCAGAATGTGATGTAGCAATAGTATGAGCAATTGAATTGGCTTCCCGCTTAATAAAAAGATATTGCAGCATCTGGAAACTTGTGGCGAGAAGATGGATATATGTTAGTAGATTCTTGATTGACCAAATAGTAGAGTGGTTAATGAGTGAGTTGAGCAGAAGTTGACAATCCCCTTCAATAATAATTGGTAATTGTGCATATGGCAAACACTGAGAGAGAGCAAACAATAAAGCTCGCGTCTCTGCTTCCAGTGGACTGGAGACAGAGCCAAGATACGAGCGACCCCAATTAACCATAGCCCCTTCCGAGTTACGGATAATCCAACCACCAAAAGCAGTACCATTAGAGGGATTAAAAGATGCATCAAAGTTGCACTTTAGCTGAGGAGAAACCGGAGGGATCCAACTAGCCGAGGGAGTGAATGATGCATTTCCTTCAGACAAGTTTGGAGACGTTAGAGAAACCCATTCTTTAACTTCATCGATGCAAATCTCGCTTTCCTTTTCCGGTTGAATGATTTTATGATCAAAGATGTAAGCATTTCGAGAACACCAGATGTGCCATAAAACCCAATAAGGCATTAGCTTCTCTTCAAGGGAAATGGATCTTGTTGAATGACGCTGAAGTAAATAGCCAAAGTTGATTTCAAGGTCTTCAGAGGGCGTATCCAAGAATCTTAATTGTTGTAGGTGAGAAAGGTTCCAAAATGACAAAGAGACAGGACACTTGAACAGTAGATGGTTTATGGATTCTTCCTCGAAGCCACAACGATGACAGTGGGGCGGGACCAATAAACCACGGCTGGATAATCGCGAGTTGGTAGCTAAAGCCTGAGACAAAATCCTCCAGAGAAAGTGTTGAAACCGTGGCGGAATAGGTAACTTCCAAATCTGCTTTTTATAAGACACATTGCCATGTGGGGGGATAATGTTAGCTGTTGATGGGTCAAGATCCTAGGCAAGTTTATACTACTTTAGGTTATACTATTTGTTTAATATTTATAACTCTATATACCTTAATAAAAAGACCAATTGCTTGTGAAAGAGGTTGAGAATATTGACGCAGACTCTAAGAGCATATATAATGGTGTTATTTATTTGGGGTTCTTAAAAAAAAAATTATTATTATTTTAACTTTTTTTTACAGATGAAACAAAAAAAAAATCAAAAAAAAGTAACCAATCAGGATGCGCCACGTCACGTGAATAGTGAAGAGACGGATTCTTAACTAAGGATTTTAAAAGCCTATCTTTTAACTATTCACATGAAATCTACAATATTTTATTATTTTTTTTCTTAAGAAACCCCCTTAAAAATTCCTATTGGACTTGCTCTAATACCTGAAGAAATAAGACTTCTTTCTATTACTACGAACGTTCCCCTGAGCCGAAATCCGTATTTTAAATTTATTAACCAACTAATTTGTATCTTCATGAAAAAGATTAGTATAAATCTTTTGTTGTCAATAAAAGTAGGTACGGCCTTCTTGACCATTAAGATTTATATGCTTTTTTAATAACGAATTTTTAAATGAAAACAAGAGGACT
Organism: Orychophragmus violaceus; assembly: GCA_030180135.1. Taxonomy (NCBI): domain Eukaryota; kingdom Viridiplantae; phylum Streptophyta; class Magnoliopsida; order Brassicales; family Brassicaceae; genus Orychophragmus; species Orychophragmus violaceus. The sequence goes on along the minus strand of CM058231.1, from coordinate 418,843 downwards.
AACATAAAGTAAAAAATGGAGACCATAACAAAGTATTCTTTTGAACTAATGTTTTAGAGCATGTACATTAGTGAACCCTCCTTAACTATTTTTATTATTAATTTTTTTTTTGCAAGTGGATGAAAAAAAAATCAAAAAGCAAAAAAAAAAAAAATTGATCCAACCAGATTTCTTGTAATAACTTGTCTTACCTATATTATCAACATACATGGCATTAGATCGATCGATGATTCGAAATGATGATGTAGCTTAATTTGGTGGAGAAAGTTGACTTGGATTCATCCTGCACGTGTAGTGACTGGGAAGAGGGGCAGTGAGCAACATATCACAAAGACCTAGCCACGACAACGGCGAGTTAGCCATTTGCATAGCGTTGGACCCTTAAAACCGTGTTCCCGCATCACATGTGAGATAAGAAAGCGACTCATACTTAACCAATTATCAAAACCTAACACAAACCAATTTCCTCGTTAACCCTATCTCATAATGGATATATATAGCTAGGACGCAAAGCTTTAGAACTAGTACAGCATGAGTTTTTACGGGGTTCTTAGCAGGAGTTCTTAAGTAAAAAATAGTATAATATTGCAGGTTCCACAAGAAGTTCTTAACAAAAGTTCTTAATTAAGAGCTTTTAAGAGCTGAGTTCTTAACTGTTCACGCCACATGGCAACATATGATTGGTTCTTTTATTTTATTTTTTAAAAAAATTTTCACATCTGCAAAAAAAAAAAATTAATAATAACAATTAAAAAAAATTAAGAACCCCAAAAGGAGGTTCACTGATGTACATGGTCTTAGTTTTTTTTAGTACCATAAGAGCACTTATCTGGTCCTAATGGTCTCTTTTATTGTAATAGTTGTTATCCACCTTTCTGGTTAACTAAAATTTTGTACTATGATTTCTCCGATTCATGGTCAATAAAATTATAAATTTGCAGAAAAGAGCACTTCCATCCATAGGGATCTTAACTTGGATTTTTAATATTAAATATTAGTATTTTAATTTAATTTAGTTAAATATTAAATTTTAAGACAAAAAATAAACCAATTATTTAAAGATACATCATTATATGAGTATTTTAAAATTTTTGTTGTTTTCTCTAATAAGAAACTCTATTTTTCTTCTCTTTTTATTATTATTTTTAATACTTTTTTGGATACTATCAATGAAGATTTCTAAAATTCCAAACATTGGATCTTACTTGTGTCTGGAATTATTGTTCAGATATTCCATTTTTTATATATATATTCATTCGTATCAAAATAAAATTTAAACAGTTGACAAAAAATTACATTTAATACACAAAATAACTAATCTCTTGTGCTATCATTAGATACATTATGGTTAACAAGAGAGATCAAATGTAATTTATGTTTTAAGTAAACTAGGTAAATACCCGCGCTACGCCGCGGATTTATTATAAATATTTCTTTTATAAATGTGTATTTTCAAATAATGTTTGGTTACTAATTTTTATAATCATTGTTGAATGATTATAATTTATGAATTAGTAAAATATTTGATGAAAATAATTTTCGGATGAGTAGAAAATCTTAGAAGTCAAGATTAAAACAATATTGTATACTATTTATAAATAAATAAAGAGATATTATAAGATGAATAAAGGTAAAATATGTTTTAATAACACTACCAAATATATATAAAAAAAATCTCATATTGTCTCAATTTTTATTAGTCTAATTTACTTATAACCATTTATACTTTTTAAATTAAAAGAATAGTATTGTTTTTCTTTCAAGTTTTGTAATTAATATATATATATATATCACTTAAATTTTTAACATCATCTTATGTACATTATAGTTTCCGTATTTATTATAAAGAACAGATCTACCACATCCCAAGCGACATTCTTAAATTTGTCTTATCTATATTTTCTTATATATTACTATTTTTATATTCCATAAGATTTTTATTACTGTAATTTTTTCTTATTAATCTTTATATATGTATAAGATATATAATTCACTATTTTTTCATCATCCATTTTCTTATCTTCATCTAAAATGTTATATAATTCTTTTTCTTGGGCTGACATCTAATGAAAAATAAATTTGGTTAATTTTCACATTCCTTGGCTCTTGTCTTAATATTGATATAATATAAACCCTATTATTATTTCATCTAATAATGTAATTAAAACTTCCAAAATATAATAATACATCTTATCTCATATTTGATTATTTATTTTTATTATTTGGTTGTTGTTTCATTTGTTGTTATTCTAACTAATTAGAAGTTTTAAGTAATATCATAGTTGTTTAATCCAAATTTCATAAGCCTAATAAGAATTGTGCAAAGTTTATTAATTAATCTAAAACTCCCAAATTTGAATTGAATTTTCTACTTAAACCAAAATGACACTGTACCAAACTACATAAAAACCAAATTCGCAAAAAGTCATTTTAAATTAATATTATAATTATAAATATATTAAAATCTATAATATGAATTATATTAGTAGAACATATGTTGTTATTATTATTCTTTGTTAAAATTAAAAAATATAATTTGATCTCAAATAAAAAATTATTTTTAGAAACCAATTAAGTGATGTTTTTGTTTCTAATTGCTCTCCTAACTACAAAAATTTATATGATAAAACAACAGCAAGATAAACCAATTGTAGTCAGGGTTTTATGGAGCCAGCGCCGTCGATTTCATTTTTTGCCGAACGATGAAGCTCAACGTCAAGACTCTAATGGGTCGTCAGTTTGAAATTAGGGTTCAGTCCTCCGATACGGTTAGTTATCGTCTTATCCACTTTCTTCGAGCAGGAGTATGAGAATTTCCGTGTAGTAGAGTAGTCTCCTCACATTAAATAGCATCAGATCCACAATTTTGAATGTTTGTGATCGAAATTTTACAATTTGTGGTGAATTTATCGTGTTAGTGTTTAATAGATTTCCTCACTGCTCAAATTATGACTCGCGAATCCTTCCGCTGTGAGAATTTGGCTGGGAAATGTTAACTCTTGAAGTTTGTGAATCATATGATGTGCTTGTTTTCAAAGGTAATGGCAGTGAAGAAGAATATAGAAGATTCGCAAGGAAGAGATAATTATCCATGTGTGCAGCAAATGTTGATTCACAATGGAAAAGTTTTGAAAGATGAAACTACTTTGGTGGAGAACAAGGTTATTGAGGAAAGTTTTCTTATCGTCATGCTTAGCAAGGTACCTTTTCAATTATATAATTCTTTAGTGGAAGCTTAGCTCAGTAGGTAATTTATAAACAGTGAAAATTTTGAAGAGATTCAAGAATTGTAATCGTTGGATATAGACAAGGATATAGGCTGATGAATGAGTTTTCTTAGGCATATGATGCTACATGTCTCTTTCATGATTTTTTCCTTTCTAAGCTTGTCATGGCACTCACATTGTCCTTGCCTTTGGTTATGATGAACTGTAGAGCAGGACTGCAGGTTCAGCTGGTCAGTCTTCGACTCAGGTGGCTTATTTATTTCTCATATTTTGCATATCCTGAGTTTTTTTTTGACAATTCTCAATGGAAAATCCTTCTTCTATTCCACAGCCTGCTTCCACTACTACTACGTCTACGACATCTTCGACTATCTTCGACTAAGGTAACTTTCTTGCATATATTTACTTGTGGAAAAATGCGATGAGCAGGTCGTTCCGTTGGCTCTTTTTAATAAAAAGCTTGTATTGGAAAATCAGCCTGTAGCTCCATCTACAACCCAGTCTACAGCTGTTCCTGCTTCACCTATTCCTGCTCAAGAAGAACCAGCGTAAGTTTTATTATTGAAAAATGAGTTTCTTGGAATAGAGTTCTTTTAACTATCCTTTTCTTGTCTATGTTTTTATTTTTTCTTCTGTGGGTCTTGCCTACTGCCCCTTTTATGGCTATAATATATGTTGTATAACTTACTTGTTCTTGATGATTGATACACTATAATCTCCTTAGTGAATGGTATGTGACAGGGCACAGACTGACACCTATGGACAAGCTGCTTCAACATTGGTTAGTGGCAATTGTCTTGAGCCATTGGTGCAACAATTAATGGAAATGGGAGGCGGGAGTTGAGACAAAGAAACAGTTACCCGTGCACTTCGTGCAGCTTATAACAACCCTGAGAGAGCAATGGATTATCTATATTCTGTATGGGCTATTCAGTAACATTATTCCCGTAAGGTTTGAAGGATGAAACTATTGACATTTGTTATATATACTGTAGGGAATTCCTGAAACTGCTGAAGTAGTTGTGCCAGTGCCTGGGGCTCAGATGGCATTATCTAGTGCAGCCTCTGTCCCACCTGCATTTGGAGGTCCTAACTCATCTCCTTTGAATTGATTCCCCCAGGTATTTAGTATTATTTGTGTATCCAAAAGAGTCGATAGGTATATTGAGTTACCTTCTTACTCTATTGTTTAATTTCCCCAGGAAACAGCTGCTACTGCTGGCACTGATGATCTTGGGACGCTTGAATTTCTTAGAAACAACGATCAGGTTGCTATTCTAATCCGCATCTCTCCTCTCTGCAAAGTATTTTTTTAACCATTTAGATCTATTCTCATCAGTCATGATAATGAAGATGAATAGATAGGCATCTAGATTGGTTAGAACCACATTTCATTAAGTTCGGAAATTTTATTCTATTACATTGGTTTGAATGTTCTTGGTGCGTTTCACATACTCATTGACGTGCGTTTGTTATTGTATTGTGATGGTTAGTCGGTTTAAGCTGAGATCGAGGTAGTTAAGCTGGTTTAACCAGAGTAAAACTCGGTCCACCGGTCCGGTTAATTGGTTCCATCCGAGTGATAAGTATTGCAGAAACATTAAATCATGGGTTGCTGATGTGGACAGATGATATGTTTTGCTGAAGTGGATAAATGATATGTTTTTATTGGATGTTTAAGTTTTTTCATTAATTGATGTGGCAGCACCAGAATCCTTAAGAAAGCTGATGTGTCAACACCTTGAGAGACACAAGCTCTATTAGTGTGTTGATTATGATTTAAGGAAGATCCTTTAGAGAAAAAAAAAATTATGATTTAAGTGATTTCCTTTTGTTGAAATGTGATTTAAGTTATCGTTCTTGTCTTTCTTTTTTTGGTTCAGAATCATTTGAACAAGACACAAGTGTCTCATTCAAACCGTGTCCACTAGTCCAATATTGTTGAATGTTATCATTGACACACACAACATTTCCGAGTGGTTTCTCTATCAGTTCAGAATTCAAACTCGCACGTGGAATATGACTTTATAACCGACAGATAAACATGGCTCATAACATAAACCATAGCTCTTTTATTATGCTTTCAAGAATACAATGTCACATACTCTCAAGATACAACACAAACTGGTTCAATAACAATGTAGTAACAAAAAAAAAACTAAAGAGAAACAAAGAGTCTAAGCAGAAAGAATCTTTCTGATGTGGTTTTTGTTAACAATGCACCAAGTATAAACTCTAAATCAAGAATCAACTCTCTTCATCAGCATCTTTCTCAATCTCAGACAGGCTTGTGCTTGGCATTCTAGCATCAACCTCTTCTCTCTCGTCTGCTTCTTCCTCCATATCATCTGTTTCCCTCCACTTTGGCTCTTCATCAGCTTCTTTCTCAATCTCAGACTGGCTTGGGCTTGGCACTTGATCATCAATCTCTTCTGCTTCATCTTCCATATCATCTGTTTCCCTCCACTTCGGCTCTTCTTCTGACTCTGAGCTTTCCTCTCTCTCACTCCCAGCCTCAGAATTTGGATACTGTTTCTCATCTCGACTCACTTCCTGCTCTTCTCTTCTGTCAGTCTCAGCAGCCTTGGATTCACCTTTGCCTCTTTTCACCTTCTGCTTCTGCATTCTGCAAGATCATAACAACAGCAAACCATAAGAGCACTTGAACTTTACACAGATCACAACAATGACAAAACCATTTTACTTACATGTCAGATAAAGGAATGGACTCTGGCAGATCAATCTCCAAATCCTGCTCATCATCCTCCTGAGAAGAGAGATCCTCAAGTAACTCCCAGCGTTCTTTAACGAGATTAAGCTGTTCTGACTCTCCATCATAATACACTACCTGCAACCAATGTGGTGAACAATCATTCCATGATGATGATAGGAGGAACAGAATTGAGTAGCAGATCAGAGATGGTATCTAACCCGATGCATCTTCTTACGACTAGAATAAGACTCTACAACGCCTTCATAAAAACTGCACAGTTAAAGACAATCAACGATAAGCTACACTTAGAAGTAAATTGTAAATGAAAGTTGAAGGTTCTTGTTTTATATTATGATACAACTTACGTGTTGTCAAGCGGCCACCAGATATTAACTCTCTTACCGACCAAATCTTGGCCAAAGCCATTAGTATCAGACTCCTGAAAAGAGGATGCATATATCAGTTGGTAACAGATGTGACAATCACAAACTAATAATGGGGACAGAATGTGACAGAGCTTATATCATACCACTTCTTTTCTTGCGGCCCGGCTCCTCGCTGGATGTCTCTTTGAAGTTTCTTCAAGTTCTTCTGCCAATGGTCTAGCTGCAACTTGAGAGACCTTCTTCTGCAAAGGTCGATTTGAATATGACATTCAACACAAAGTTCTATGATATCACTACTTAGACAAGATAAACCTATGATCATCTCGTTTTCTACCTTGCCCTTTGATGATTGTGGAACAGGAGTATCCGGAGATCCAGCTTCTAAATTCTTTTTCTTAGCATCTGAGTGAGCTGATGATCTTCTTCCGCTGGAGTTAACAATCTTAGGTTCAACAGTTGGCTTCTTCTTCGCTGTCCTTGGACTTATCTCTACGCCATTCTGGGACCTTGTCATCCTCCTTGAATTTCCTATCTTTCTGTCATCTTCATAGCTCTCCTGGTTTGATTCTTTCTCAAGAGGCTCTTCATCTCGGAAGCAAGATGCAAGTTTCTTCACTCTCGGTGAAGAAAAAGAATCTAAGTCTTGATCCTCATCCATATTAAACCTGCTTCTTTTAACTGAACCAGTCAGAGCCCTATTAGTGGCTGGGGAAGATTCTTTAGCCGGAGGTGTTTTCTTTGCAGCCAGCTTTCCCAGTGATGATTCTCCAGTTTTCTTTGAAGGTGTCTTAAAGGAATCTCTTTTCCCGGAAATCCAAGGCATGTCATAACCTTCCTCAGGATTCATCAATGAATTGGGTTTCCGTCCTCTCTTCCCTGTAACTCCTAAATCTGTAACCACGTCTGTACTTTCAGACTGCACTTGCTTCACACTCTGCGTTGCAGGTCTCTTCGAACTACTTTTCGAACGAGTCTCCATGCGAGAATGCCCCAAAACCAACTTGTCCTAGATCAAGTGAATTGGTTAAAAGATACTGAAACACTACAATGAATGAGCTCACCAAATACAATACCTTTGATGAATCATTTGGAGCTACTAACTCCGTTCCAACTGCCTGAATCATGAAAATGACAGAGAGATTTCAGGTAAGAACTCAATCAACAAACAAAACATAGAGCTCAAGGTATCAAGAATACCTCATTTTCTTTGGTTTCAACAACATTGTGGGCCTTAGGAGTGTCAACAACAGTATTGCAAATGGTTGTAAGTACTGGATAATACATATCCAAGATGGCCCCTGTAGACTTCAAGGCTTTGATGATATATGGTTTAAGTTTACAGCCACATCTACGAAGAACCTTCTCCGCAAGACTCCAGGACATTGGTGAAACATTCTAATACATAAAGTGAAGACATATCAAATCCAGACAGCAAGAGAATTAACTTGTAATAAGATTAAACCATACCTGATTTTCCTTTTTGACACAATCTAATAGAGTATCAAGCAAATCCATGGATACTTCATCGGTTTCATCTATTACTATAATCATTATCATTTCCATTGACTCAAACACCTCCCTTGGATGATCATATCTAATAAATGCACAAACCCAATTCAGTATATGATCTAAAGAGTTTCTTAGATTTTGTGTATCTAACTTACCTAATGATGTTCAAGAACATGCGAAACATTTGTAGAATGAGGTCATCACACTCCAAGTCCAACATGATCAAGCATGATTTAAGCTTTGATACAAGAACAAGAACAGACTCAGCTTTCTTATAGCCACGAGAGGATACATCAGTATCAGCCAATTTCTCAAAAGCTTCAACTGTCAACCTGAAGATTTCCTGTGATACCAAAGAAGTAGATTTCAAAAGACCATTACAGAGAGAGAGATGAAGAGAGTGTTAGTTTTAGTACCTTCATCTGATCATCATTGTAAGGGGGTTGTGGAGAAGTTATCCTAAACATTTCGGTTAAGCAGGAGACAAGTGAAACCCTAACATCTGAATCAGGGTGGTTTAAGAGATCACTTGATATCAAAGCATTCTTTGAGAGAGTTAGAACATTTTGCATTGACAAGGGTTGATCTTGATCCACTTTTTTAAGCAGAGACTCAGTTTCCTACACATTAGAAACTGAAATTAGAGATTCAACCAAATCAACAAGTTCGATAACGCAGTGAATTCATCATAAAGGAGCAAACTTTCACCATAAAGGAGCAAAATTTCACCAAATGATTCACTAAAATCAATACTCAAGATTTCCTTATCGGCAAGAAAGACAAAACCCTAATCTCATTTTCGTGAATCCAACCTAATAAACATACGATTTTGATAGAGAATCCTTACATCGAGAAGAGTAAGAAGCTCTTCAGTTGAAGAGTGAGGGCCAAGAAGAGCGTTTCCAGTCTTGATAAGTGCATCCGAAAGATCGTTGAATCCAAAAACATAAGCCATTTGTTCTTCTTCTTCCTCCAGAAATTCTCAGACTTTCTGGAGGAATTCTCAAACTTCAAAACCCTACAAACCAGAAACAACATCAAACTGTGTTTAATCGACGCAAAGCTTCGAATTTTAAGGGTTTAAGCAGAGAGAGAGCTTACTGGTTGTGACTTGTGAGGTTAAGCGGTGTGATTAAACATGAAAACCAACTTATGTATATATACTAGTGACAAATTTATGAAATTATAATCATTTTAGGAAGATTTTATGGAATTTTTGACTTTTTTCAATGTACCATGAACATTTAGATTATGTTGAATAAGAAGATTTGTTTCTCTAATTGCTTATTTCCTTTTATTTTTGGACCTATCCATAGATTTGGCAGAATAAAGTTGGTACTTTTTTGGTTTTAAAAAAGGATTAAAATTGAAAATTTTAAATTATGATTTACTGAAAATAAATTAATTTCCGTTTTGTTCCCGCCTTTTTCCACTTGGGTATTTGATAAAAAGTTTGTTACTTGTTTACAAGCTTTGCGTCACATATAAGCGATCTTGGTTTGACTAATTTACATGACTAATCTTTATAGAGAGGAGCCAATTTGTTGGCCAAGACAAAACTTATGGTACCAGACCAGTTCCGAGTGCAATCCTCTACACTTATGGTACCAGACCAGTGAGATTATGTATGCTTCTTTGAAGATGTTCAGAGCACTTGTCTACTCTCTGTAATCATGCAACAAATCAAAAGCAGTTTTTATTCAATCACAAGAGCCACACGTTTGCAGAGCTGTATGTATGCTTCTTGAAGATGTTTAGAGGACTTGTCTCTGTAATCATGCCAAAAGCTGTCAGCTCTGCATAGTCTTAGAGGACTTGTCTTGAGGATTGATTAGACAAAATTGTCTTCGGAGTCCATTTTGCAGAGCTGTCACCACATAAAGTTATTAACTTTAAGACGAGAACCAAAAAAGAACATCACAAGACTAACTTAACTAGCTATCTGGAAGACTTGCACCAGCTCATTCACCAAGGGTCTTGGCACTTGGAACAGTAAGCAAATTGATGTTATGATCAGCACATAGAGCTTTACCAAGCTTGACATAATCAAATTATTTTCTTTTCTTTTCTTTTTCAATTTATTGTCATCTTTTCTGGTCGTTACGATTTTTTATATGTATGTCTTAAGATCATCATTATTTTCACGGTTGTTGTAATTACCTCATTTTTTGTCGACTATATAAACGATTTTTTATTTTAAATCAATTTTCAATAGACTCTAGTCACTCTCCACCAAATGTAACCGGCACGAGAGTCTTACAGGTAATATTTAAGACAATCAAATCACATTATAAAGAGAATCTTATGTTGAGTCTTAAAAATTTGTCAAATGCAAGTTTCTCATTAGAAAACCCGGTTAAGATTCTCAACACATGCAACACGTTTTTGGTTAACCGGCTTTTTTGTTTGGGCTGAGCCCAATATTTAACAGCCCATTACAACAAACAAAGAACATATGTTGAACCAGAGACGACATAATTGGGTAAATGAACCGTGAACAAAATAATGAGAGAGATAGAGCAGCTAATGAGCTGGAGATCTTGCAAAACCAGAGCTGGAACATTTCTAATTAGGCCTGGGACTTCGGTTCTTCCATTCGATTACGGTTCGGTTATTCGATTTTTCGGTTTTTTAGTTTTTAAGAAAACTACTTATCGGGTTTTTTTCTAATTAGTTCGGTTCGGTTCATTAAAACTTCGGTTCAGTTCGATTCGATAATTTCAGTTTGATTTTATATCTCAGGGTTATATATATCAAACCCACAAACAAAAGCTGACAAAAGTATCTATATATATAGTGGAAGATTGAAATTTTTATGAAAATCAAAATCGATTGACAACTTCGGTTATTCAGTTCGGTTCCTTGGTTTTTCGGTTTTTTTAAAAACCACCGATCGATTTTTTTTTTTCCAATTAGTTCGGTTCATTAAAACTTTAGTTCGGTTCGGTTCGATAATTTCGGTTCGGTTTTATATCCCATGGCTATTTCTAATGATCTTTAAGGGTTTTCTTCACAGAGTAGTTGCTTATTGTTACATCAATGGAGGAAAAGATAGAAGCAATCCATCGGTAAGCTTTCCTATGGATCCTTAAGTTTCGTGCTGCAACCGTCCATTGGACTGAAACCCACACACGGTCCCAAATCGCCCAGCTAAACGAGCACTCAAACAACAAATGGCCTCCAACTCTCAACCATTATTCAGACAGAACCAAGAAATCATTTCGTTTCAGACACAAAGAGACGGATAGAAATTTATTTAAATTTTTCTTATTTTTTTTATTTAGAGAGCAACCTGACCATTTTCAACACCTAATCCATACAAAACACCAGAATATTTCTGCAAAGGACCAACAAAGAAACTCTCCTTAAGCTTTCTGAAAGTACAAGACGTCAGTAAACTATCCGAACCAGCTTGATGACAGATCCCAACTCTCTCCACCTCCAGCAACTCCGCCAGCTTATTCAAACCACCATGAAGACTGTTACAGAACTTCATCAAGTGTTTAATATCATACACCGTCGGAAAATAAACATTGATCAGCTCAAAGAAGCTCGTTTGAGAATTCGGCAGGCTCTGGCAAGTCAGAAGCTTCAACAAGTAACCAAAATCGTATCCACTGTGAAAGGTTACCCAATGAACATTCTCGTTCAAGACTATCCCTGAGGACATTAACAGCTCAGCGAATCTCTTGGAATCGATCCCTTGTTGAGTGTTTTTCACGAAGTCGATGCCTGATTCTTTAAGAAGGTCGATTGAATCGACTGCGAAGATATCGGAATCGAGATCGAATTCTCGGAAATTGAATTGCCAGATGCAGTATTTTTCGGTTCCACAGGTTGGGAGGTTGCCTTGTTCGTTGGAGAAGGTGAGACCGAGCTGGATTATTTTGAGGATGTTGACGTTGATTTTTAGGGTTTCGTAATGGTAATCGGCGTTGGATTTGAAAGTTCCGACGGGGCGTACGACGATTCCTGGGAACTCTGTGTCCATTGCGACGTAAGGGAAATCGTCGACGATGTCTCGGATCAGATCCATCTCGGCCTGGAGGTTATCGTTCCAGACTTCGCGGATTTGAATCGAATCGTTTTTTAGAAACAGAGACATCTCTGGAGCATCTGGATTGACCAAACGAAGATGATAAGACGGGATGGGAATCCGAAACCTAGAATAGGTAGACCCGATCTGGTTTCATCAAATCTGCGATAAATTTAACACAGAAACATCAATCAAATTATTCGATTTCAACGAATCTGAAACAAAGAAATCGCAGTCAGTTTTACGAAACCGGAATCAAAAGCAGAAATTGACAGTCGCGTATCTATATATACACATTAACAAGGCGGGTGAATCGAACCTGGTAATCAGCGTCCAAGTAGATGGAAGAGCAGGCGGCGATTGGTGGTGGCTAGGGTTTCAGAGGATGTGGTGGTTTATCAAAAGGGGAAATGGAAGGAGAAGAAGATGTGATAATATTAAATTCGCATTTTATCTTCTCTTCAATTATATTTTTATAAAACTTTTTTTATTGTTTTCTGTTCTTCTGACTGAATCCGAATTGGTAATTTGCGTAATGACGGAAAAAACAATTCCACAAAAAATCCCTATAAAAATATTGCGAAATATGAAATAAAACACAAAAATACAAACCTTATAGTTAGACACAATTTCATCATTTCATAAATTTACAATTAACAAAATATTAATTCTACAATAATCTACATAAATTTTATTTTTTTGCTTAATAGTTTTTTTGTATTTTTACAAAAACGCAAAATTTGTATTACTACATTGCTTTTGTATTCCATATTTTTTTTATTAAGAATATTTTTGCGGAATTGCATTTTTTTGTCATTCTACGGGTTTCTTTCCATCCAAAGAATATTATATTAAACCAAAGTCGGATACAAGAGTTAGATAAAAGCAGATAACAAAGCCCGAAAAGATTCGAGAGATTTACAGGAGACAAAGACGGCTAAGACATACTTTGTCGGAATCTAAGGAGCTATTAAAACAAACTAAGCGAAAGAACTATGCTATAAAGATGATAGATGGACCCAAAACTGAAACCGAAGGACTCACGATCTAAGTTTCTCCACATTATTGCTAAAATAGTACCAAAATTCATTAACTCAAAGAGATCAATAAAATTAACCTCGCTAGGATTTTCATAAACCGTGGTTAAATACACACACAAAAGTCACCGTGAAACTCTTAAACTTTAGCATAAATGACCAATATCCTAATAAAACGGTTTAAACTAAAAAGTTAAATAAAACAAGAACCACATTTATCTTCTTCCTCCAAGCTACACCATCTGCTTCCTGCAAACACAAGAACACAGACCAACTGATTTCATTTATATTCTTTACAACCTCAATGATACAACAATACTGCTAGCAAGTTCTAAAGAAAACAAAGACTAGAGAGCAAACCAGCTGAAAATCCACTCAAAACAAAGACCATAGACCATAGTGAGTTACCTAGCACATCCTTTTGCGTTTGAGATTTTTGGAAAGTTTGATCTGATGCGTTATGTACTCAATCACTTCTTTCAGTGTGGCTTTTCTTTGTTCTTTAAAATTCCACAGTGCCGGTTCTGAGTACCGGCCACTTGGATTATACTCATTCAACTCCTCTAGTGCTGTCTTAACTGAGTCCTTCACCTCTTCTCCCCACTCTTCTCTCAGCTCCTTAAGTTGCTCATCTTCTTCATCCACCACTACCTGCACCAATGAAGAATCATAAAAAATGGGACAGTGAGACCTTGGAAAAGAATCTCCATGGACCATGGAACATGAGACATAACTGACCTTCATCTTGTCTCCAGTCCCCACGTTTTTAAATGGTTGCCATCCTGAATCCTTGAGGTTTTCCTGCCATTTTGAGCAAAGCATGGCATACTGCACACCAGCTTCTTCCCCACTGAATCTTTGCTTGCATGCTTTCATGAAGGGCTTTTCATCAAGTTCTCCCAACCGCTTTATTCTGATGTTGGTTCGATCACTCACTAATCCTCGCATTCCCTGAAATATCCAAACAAACAATTAATCACTCAGATTATGTACCAGCAACCAAGGACATAGAAAAAATTATAAGATTTACCGTAATCAATTCTTTACGTGCTTCTTGTATCTCGTCATTGCTTTGGCGTTCTTTTATCGTGAGTACCGAGTTAGCGTCCTCTAGATCTTCTAACTCGGAACACTTTTCTTCCAGCATATCCTTAGTCTCTTTCATTTCCTTCTTAATCTCCTCGTCATCTTCGTCTCCCACATGCTTCATGACCTGTAGTTTTCCTTTCAGTTCTTGAATCTCCGTTTGAAGTTTCTGCTTATTGTTTAACTCCTCCTCAAGCTGGAGGATCTTGTTCAAAGTCTCCTCTTTTTTCCTCTGAGTTCATAAATAATAAAAGTTTTAAACACACAAACGAGGTATGTACGGATAGAACCATTTACTGAACACACCTTGTGTTCTTCCACAAGTCCCAACACACGAACATCCATCTTTTTCTGCTCCAGTGAAGCTAACTGGAGAGAGGAGTTCATGGCATCGTTCTGTCATAACAAAAGATCATCAGTACACTGGAAAACATAAACTCATAAGTATACGAGAATAACAAACTATTACCTTTCTCTTGTCTTCATCAAGCTTTTGTCTCTCCAGTTCAGTTAATGCTTCCTTCTTGTCCAATTCTTTGGACCAAATCTCCAGATTCTTCATCTTAAGCTCCAGTTTCCTGGACATCATATCTTTATCTTTTAAGATCCTGTCAATGTTGCGCCGCGCGGACTCCTGCATATCTTTTGTTTCTGGATTAAAAAATACAGCAACAAGAGTCAAAAACTTAAACTCGGATGCAGCCAACATAAGCAATCGATTTTCAGTACATGCCTTTCTTATAAGCTTGGTCTAGCCTGTCTTTATCTTTGAGAACCATGTCCAGAGAGATGACCTTCTCGGTGTACTTCTCTAGTACCTGGCTCAGATCCTCATTCGTCACATCAATTTTATTTGCTAGATCTTCCACAACGATATTAGTATTCATCATTTCCTCCGTGGAGATATCAGAGAAACTTCTCAGCTTTCCAACTGTTGACAAGTACTCAGCTATGGACCCTTGAGCGTTGTAGTCATCTGCACGTGCGCACCAACCATATTCCTTTGAGCTCCAGTCTCCTGTTTTATCACTCCAATCCTTCTTGCCGCAGCGCTTAACCGCATATACCTTATCAAGCTCAGTGACACTCTTGAACCCACTCATACCACTGTCGAACTTAGGTACAACGGCAACTACAGAATCCTGCTCAACCCAAAGTGTTTTCACCTCTATAGGATTGAATCTGGCGAGCTTCTTCAACCAGTAAGCTGGATCAAGGAGAAACGTCTTGTCATGTGTCCTTCTCATAGGGCTGATGATAATACCCATCCAAGGCCAGACATAAATGTCGTTAACAACGGCTTGGGACTGGCTTGACGAGTACAATGTAAGTTGTAGGCGTGGGGGTTCAGCATCACCAGCAAGATCGTTTTTCAGGTACTTTGCCAAGGCCAAGTGATTAGCCTTTAGTTTAGCATTTTTACTCGCAGATCCTTTGGCAACACCAGAGGCATGAGCAAAAAGCTCCTTGTATTTGTAATGTTGCTTCTTCTTCCCTAAGCAAAAAGGGCACTTGAATGTGTCTCCATTCATCTTAACCTTGTACTCCCCGTTCCTCAGTTGCTTGTAAGGCTTTTCAGAATATTCATTAATCTCAGACTCACTGACCTCTGACTCTGACTCTTCATCAGTACTGATATCCATCCTTAGTAGGTGACCTGAAACACAGAGAGAAGAGCATACTCAACAAGCAAATCTCATGTTTCATCTGGAATCTAAAAAAGATAATCTCATTTAAAACACAGAGAATCTTAATCCAAATCATCTTGTCCAAATAGTAAAACATGTAGCAATGTATACACAATGAAACCAGAAAAGAAGCTAAAAACAGGGACTTTATACGTGGAAATAAAACAGGAAACCAAGAAACTTCAAAACACCCAGAATTTTAGATAAGAAAAACTATCTAAAGGGAAAGTTGAGATGAAAGAAATTGGAGGAAGAATCAAGATATGTATAGATCCATGAGAACCAGGGAAGATGGTTTGATAATGGATCTCTCTCACTCTCTTAAATTTCAACATAAACTATCTAAATCAAACAAAATTTTCACCAGATTTCAGGAACAGATTAAGAACAGGCTTTACAATGTGCAAACAACATGAACAATAGATTTTATCTAAGCTTATTCCCAACATTTCAGAGCAAAAGATCAGAGAAACTGCAACCAATTTCCTTACGGATAATGGGTTTCTAAAGCTACCCAAAATAATTCTAAGTCTCGAGTGATAACGAAGAAACAGTAGATCATAAGTTTCACTAGCTAGATACAACCTAATCGAGAGATACAAACCCTAGATAGGAAAATGCAGCTCGTTTGGTACAGTTTGAGAAAGAGAGAGACACACACATTACCTTAAGAAATCAAGCTCGTGCTGGCAAAGAAAAGAGGAGAGGAAGATCAGTAAGACAGTCGAAAACAAGGAACTGAAACCCTAAAAAACTTACCGATGATCGGAAGAAAGAAATGTGATGACAGAGACGGAGAGAAGAGCAGAGGAACAGCCGTACGTAAAAATAAAATGTTGCTTTTGGTTACTCCATTACATAATTAAAATTAAAATTATACTATTAAACATTGATTAGTACATAATACTTTTTTCTTAATCCCGAGAGAATAAGGCCTCTAGGCCCAACCAAGGCACTTCTTTACAATCTTCAAGCGTTGTAGGTCCAAGACAATCAGTTTCTTTAGGAATAAAAAAAAAATAGCCGGTATATAGCTGAATCCTAAACCGGATCCAAATCCCACCAGAAAAGAATTCGATCTCGATCTCGATTCGGTATAAGATTTAAGTCTATGTATTTTGGTTATCGGGTAATACTCTATCAAGAAAAAAACTAAGTTTATTCACAAAAAATCCAAAATTTTACCCAATTTTAGATAATTCTAATAATTCCGAGTATTTTCGGGTAATTTAAATAGTTTTTGTGGACTTTTCGTATAATTTTAGTATCTTTAGTATAAAAAACTAAGAGATTCTTGGAAGTACTTTTAAATTTTTTGAGGCTTTTAAGTTTTTTTTTTAAAAGTTTTGGTCATTTTGGATATCCAAATCTGAACTAAATTTGCAAAAAAAAAAAAATCGAACCAAACCCAAAACTTTATAAATATTTGAATAGATTTTATAGTGGTAAATCTGAGAATAGATTTATCTAACAAAAAACATGTTTTGTAGACTAGGTATGAACAAAAAAAAAGAGGTTTGATCATGGCATTAGCAAAGTCATTATGCTTAGGAGTAATGCAAACACCCATTTAAGATGGATTATGATAATCCGGCTTTTTTTCCTCTCGAGAAAAGGTGAAAGTCAAAATCCCTAACTGCTTCGTTGACCATCTTCCTCTGCCGTCAATGGCCGGCTCTCCGGTCATCTCGCCGGTGCCTCCTTTACCACCGGATCTCCTGTTCCTCCCTTACGCAGTTTCTCCTCCAGTTTCGTCGGTTCAGCCTCTTGTACCGTCTCCTCGTCCTGTTGATACAGTCATGGAAGATGCCTCGATTGAGCTTATCACCCAAGCTCAATCAGCTTTCGCAGCTTCCCCGACTGTCTTGGGTTCTTCTCAGGATGCTATTCCTCAGCCTCAGAAGCTGGGTTACTCTTCTCTAACTTTTGGGGATCTTCACAAATCTCCCCAGCAAGAAGTGACTAAGGAACATCCTCCGGTTATCAGTTCTACTGAGCCTTCGACAACAAAGTCTGAGGCGAATCACTCCTGGGCTGCTAGGACAAGAAATGGTTCGAAATTCCCTAAGTCTTCAGTGCCGGTAAAGCTCCAGGAAAATGGAATCCCTAGAGTTAAAGTTCCTGATGCTGTCTTTGAGCGAGGTGCAAAGATTCATTCGGATTTCATTGTGGGTATCTTTTACGGTAAAGCTCCTTCATATGGGAAAATTTGGGGAGTCCTAAACTTTTTGTGGGGAAAAGATAAGCGCGTCACCATCCATAATCTGACAAAAAACGCATTCCTCTTCTACATTCCTTCGGCCTCCTTGAGGAGAAAGGTTCTAGAACATGAACTATGGAGAGTTGGCGATTCTCCGTTCTTCGTAACAGAGTGGAAGGCCTCTTTCAGTCTTGACCCCCCTTCTTTGCAGAGAGCTCCGGTTTGGGCTTCCTGTTCTCAGGTACCTTTCGATCTAATCACAGACGAGGGATTAGCAATTATCTCCAAGCCGCTTGGAGAAATAATCGATGCTAAGCCTTTTTCAAGTGTGAGTGCAGTCGAAATAAAGGTTATCGTTGATTTAACAGCTCCACTACCATCTTCTGTTGAAATTGAAAGAGAAAATGGTCGAGTGGATGTTATTCTTGTATCGTATCCTTGGCTCCCTCCTTTATGTCCGCTTTGCAAAGAGATTGGGCATAAAGCGGCGTTCTGTCCTACATTTACTGCTCCTCCAGATGCCCCTAATTCGAAGTCTCCGGGGGAAAATGGGGATTCAAAATCTGAACCGTGGGTTAAAAATAAGAAAAAATGGACAAAGAAGGGCGGTTCAAAGGCTGGCCAAGAGAATAAGGTTCCAATGACCTCTCCGGCACCAGAAGCCAACACCCTTGAGAAGGTGGTGGTGAATCTGGATAAAGGTAAAGGTCAGATGAGGGATGATTCTATTACTGTTGACCCTTTGCTCGGAGTCACTGATACTATTGCGAGCACATCTCAGGGTTCTCCAAGCTGTAGTCATGACAAGGTGGTTTCGTCGACTAAATCGGGCCCTCCTGAGATATTGGATGTGCCTTTCTCTAAGCCTGCAAAGAAAGCGTCGAGTAAATTCGTAAAGAAGAATGTTCAAGAAGCCCCTTTAGCGGTTTTATCCAACTCCTTTGACCTTCTCCAATCTGCTGAAGACCAGATTGTTAGTGAGGTCGGGGGCAAAGAAGAGGACTCTGCTCAGCATAACTCAATCATACCGTTCTCTCCTTCAAAAATCCCATTACCGTCCTCTCCTCACAGCTCTGCTTCCAAGATTAAATCAATGAAAAAGAGGAAAATTTCTCAGAGATCCCCGGATTCCGGAGGTGGTTATCCCCTGCTTTTAGGGGTGAATCACCAAAACCAAAAATCTTAAATGGTAGACACCTTTTTTTGGAACGTGCGCGGCATCAACGACCAAGTCAAGCATCGTCCGTTTTCGCAATGGGTTAACTCAAGGAATATTAGCTTTGGTGCAATTTTGGAAACGCACGTTAGAGAGACTAATAAACTCTCTGTTTTGGCGGCTCTAGGTACGGAATGGAATTGTTTATCCAACTACCAATTTTCAGACCTGGGTAAAATATGGGTTATTTATAGAAACCAGACCAGTGTCTCTATTCTCTTCGCGGATGCTCAATCAATTACTACTAAGGTTACTTTGGAGGATGGTACGGTTTTCTTCTTCACAGCCGTATATGCTTCAAATGAAATCCAGGAAAGGCGGGGTTTATGGGACTCTCTAAGAGATACTCACATCTCGTTTGATATGGATTCTAAACCGTGGATAGTCTGCGGGGATTTCAATGAAATAATCTACCCAACTGAATCTTCAAACCCTTCTATCATCTCATCAAACTTGGCTATGAGGGAATTTGGTTGCTGCTTATCTGATACGGGGCTTCTTGACATGTCTTCTCAAGGCCCACCTTTCACATGGTCAAATCATAGACCATCTGAACCTCTGGCAAAGAGACTAGATCGTTGTCTCATCAACACTTCCTGGTTATCTTTGTTTCCTTACAGTCACTGTGTCTTCGAACCGCCTGAATTCTCAGATCACACTCCATGCCACATCAAGCTGAGATCGCCACCTCCGTCTTACGGTACTAAACCGTTCAAATTCTTCAGTTTTGTAGCCAATTTACCGGAGTTTTTTAATGTCATTGAGACAGCTTGGTTGAGTTCTGGTGCCTCTGCGCATAATCTGACCCAACTTTGCTTCAAGTTAAAAGGCCTGAAACGCCCAATTAAGACTCTTTGCAAGGAGAATTTTAGTGCCATTGAAAAGAGAGTAAAGGAAACCCATGTTGAGCTCCTTGCATGCCAATCTCTGGTTTTAGCTAACCCTGTGCAGTCCGAGCTTGAAAAAGAAAAAGAGCTAAGAGAGAAGTGGACTTTCCTTAGGCTTGCTGAGGAATGTTTCTTCAGGCATCGTTCTCGTATCCGGTGGATGGAAGGCGGAGACCTGAACACAAGCTTTTTCTTCAGAATAATGATGGCTAGAAATGCTTCTAACGGTATCAAGTATCTTCGATATCAAGATGGGTCTCGTACAGTTTCTGTGGAAGAGGCTCATGATCTGGCCATAGCTCATTTTAAGGCTTCTTACTCTACGATTAGAGGGGACTTCTGTGCGTGTTTACTGGCCTACCTTTCGAGGATAACTGAGCAGAAGTGTTCTGATTTCCAAAGGATTTCTCTGCTAAGGGAATTCTCGGACTCAGATATAAAGGAAGGTATTTGGCGCTTGAAACTAAACAAAACTCCGGGCCCTGACGGACTCACTGCTGAATTCTTCAGGTCTTCTTGGGCTATTATAGGGTCAGAAGTTACGGCTTCGGTTAAGAATTTTTTTATCACTCCATTCATGCCGTCGGCCCTCAACGCCACATCTTTGGTTCTTCTCGCTAAGAGGCCGGGAGCGGAAAACCTAACTGATTTTCGCCCTATTTCATGTCTGAATTCTTTATACAAGGTTATAACAAAGATGATAGCGAATAGGTTGAAGTTCATTCTACCGGATATAATTCTTCCAAATCAGTCTGCTTTTGTTAAAGACAGACTTTTATTGGAGAATGTGCTTCTGGCTTCTGAGGTTATTAGAGGCTATGATAAACCGTCAGTCTCCCCTAGGTTTACCCTGAAAGTGGACATATCCAAAGCCTTCGACTCTATTCGATGGGACTTTATCATCTCTGCTTTACAAGCTCTTCAATTCCCGGATCATTTTGTGGACTGGATAAAGGTGTGTATTTGCAGTCCTACCTTCTCGGTGAGCATGAATGGTATTACCTCTGGATATTTTAAGGGTTTGTCTGGTCTTAGACAGGGAGACCCGTTATCTCCTCCGTTGTTCGTCATCGTTATGAACATACTCTCAATAATGCTAAACAGAGCAGCTGCGGATGGGATATTTTCGTATCACCCGGGATGCGAGGATGCTTCTTTGACTCACCTTGCTTTCGCCGATGATCTATTGATTTTTCTAGACGGTACAGAGCAATCTCTTGCAGGAGTGTTCACTGTTCTATCGCAGTTCGAAAAGCTGTCGGGTCTTGCGGTAAACATCTCAAAAACATCCTTATTCTCTGCTGGAGTCGATCAACAAACTCTGAATTCTATCAGAAATAAATTTCTGTTATCGCCAGTACCTCTACCTATTCGGTACTTGGGCCTTCCCTTATGTTCATCAAAGCTGCGGGTCAAGGATTTTGATCCACTTCTGGCGCAGATAAGAAGGAAATACAATGGTTGGATGAACAGGCATCTCAGCTTAGCGGGCAGACTAAGACTTATCTCGGCGGTTATTCCAGGGATTATTGGTTTCTGGGCATCAGCTTTTTATATTCCGAAGAAGGTAATCAGGTTAATTACTAGCCTTACATCCTCCTTCCTATGGCATGGTAAAATTGGGATCTCAACAGGTGCTAAGGTGGCTTGGGAAAAGGTTTGCTCACCAAAAGATGAAGCTGGACTGGGATTACGTTCTTTCTCATCATGGAATGTAATTTTCGGGCTGAAGCTGATTTGGCTGTTATATTTTAGAGCAGGCTCTTTGTGGGTGTCCTGGATGAGAAGCAAGTACTGTTCAAGGGGCTCTTTTTGGTCCCTAAATGCTTCTAGTCCCTTCTACTCATGGATGTTTAGGAGGTGTTTGAAACTCAGACCCATAGCGAAGCAGTTCTTTCAATACAAGGTGGGAAGAGGAGATGAGATTTACTTCTGGTGGGATCCATGGACTATTTATGGATCTCTTATTGAATTCATTGGCCCTATGGGGCCGCAGGAAATGGGAATCCCTATTAATTCCCTTGTTTGTGATTGCATTGTAAACAATGAGTGGAGGCTCCCCAACGCAAGATCTGAGCGTCAATTGCAGCTACTCGTGTTCCTGTCAGGTATCATCCCTTCCATATCGCCTGATATTGTTGAATGGAGAGTGAATGACAAAGTTTGCTCTAAATTTGTCTCATCCTCTGTTTGGGAGGCAACTAGAACTTCAAAACCAAAAGTTACCTGGAGTAAGCTTATATGGTGTAAGGCTGCAGTTCCTAAGCACTCGTTGACGGCTTGGTTGTTTAACCTTAATCGAAATGCAACACTAGATAGACTTTTATCTTGGGGCATCGATGTTGAAGAAACTTGTCTTCTCTGTGGAGATGGCCCAGAGACTAGAAACCATATTTTTTTCAGCTGTGAATACTCAAAAGCAGTCTGGACAAATGCTTGTGCTCGTCTGGGAATCTCTAATGCGGAAACTGATTGGGACAATGTATTACAATGGCTGATCACTTTTTCTTCTGACAGAATAGTGTGCCTTGCTCTTCATCAGCTGTGGATGGCTACGCTCTATGAATTATGGAAGGAAAGAAATGCTAGATTCCATGATGGTGTTTCTATCTCTGAATCTGTGGTTCTTCAAAAAGTATTCAGAGCTGTGAAGAACAAGTCTATTGCCTTGAAAAACACAGGGTACAAGTATGGCGAAGAGCTCGTAAGGATGTGGTCTTTGAGAAGATAACAATCGTTTGTTTTTTCTACTCTGTTTTAACTCTCGGCTCTGTTATAAGATGTCCGTGCTTTCCTCCTCCCTTTTCTTCTAAATTATGTCTGGTTTTGTACTCTCCTTTGTAAGTTTTTTTTTTTTTTTTTTTTTTTTTTTAATTTACTTCAATATGAAAGCCTTTTAAAAAAAAAAAAAAAAAAAAACACCCATTTAATCTATAAAACCATAAAAGCATTCAAGAGGGTACAGTTATATAAATAGAAATTTTCAAACTTTCAAGTCTAAACCAATCTAAGTTGGAAACTAAACAAGAGTCATTATTGGTATATACCATAGTTTTTCATATATTATTTCCCTTAATTAAGTATATATATTATATACCATATAAGAAAAATAGCTCTGTTAATGTGTTCTCCCTTCTAGCTTTATAGTTCCAAGGCTTCAAGTCCACCCCTTTGTATCTACCTTCTTTTGCCTCAAGCCATGCGATCTTAACAGCATTGTAGAGCTCATCACCATATTTGTCTCTGAGGTCCTTAAGATCCTGCATCTCCATTTCATCCAGACCTAGAAAGTAAGGCTGCCAAACTCCATTACTAGTTTTGTCTCTCCACTCTATGTACAGATTTTCTGCCTCAATTTTTGCTTCTTCAACACGATCATCACATGGGTTCTTGCACCTTTCGAGGCACGCCTTCTCAAACATCTTTGGATCTAGGTATCCGGGGGCTCTTACTATGTCAATCCATGGATCATTTGATGGAGTATTTAGTTGTGGTAGAGCCTAAAAGAAAAAAATGAAACATGATCACAGTCAGTTTATGTGAATGATGTATTATATATACGTACATGAAATATCGTGAATTTTGCACGTATGATCTCTTGATCCCTCTTAAAAAGATCATTCTCAAGACGCCTAATCTTGCGTTGCAATTCATGAACAGTATCCATCTTCTTCTTGTTTTCTTGTTTCTTCTGAAAAAAGTAAGCCAACAATGTTACAAAAAAAAAGAGACATATAGAAAGTTTATAAGCTAATGGAAAATCATTGACAAAGTTTTCAATGGCTATACACCCAACAAAAGTCTAGATCGCAAATTCAAGAAACACTCTCTGTCTATAGAACAATCTTAAGCTGTATAACAAGAAACCCTATGCTATCATCGAGTCGAGAAATGAAAACTGAAAGAGAGAATCAAGAAACCCTAAAAAAAAACTTAGAGAAAATGAAAAGTTTTTACTTAAACCTGCTCTAGATATGTGATCTCGTTAATAGTGTATTATGCTCTCAATCATTACATATTTATAAGTGAAACATAAACATTGTTTTTCCTAAAAAAACTTAGTTAAACCAAAACTTAACGATGTTTACTTTCTATATTTATCTGGTTAATAGTGTTTTATGCTCTTAATGATGATTACACACTTATAGATGAAATGTTAACATCATTCTTCCTAAAAAAAATTTTAAACCAAAACTTAACGATGTTTACTTTCTATATTTGATATGGTTAATAGTGTATTATGCTTTCATTAATGATCATTACATATTTATAGGTGAAACCTTAACATTATTCTTTCTAAAAAAACTTGTTAAACCAAAACTTAATAATGTTTACTCTCTATATTTATCCTAAAGTTTTTCCCCATTTATATTTCTTCCTTTCACCACTTAATTAACTAATGTGGTAATATTTGTGTTGAATAACTTCAACCAAACAATTATTTTAGGTAATTCATTATTTTACATATATTATTATTAAATAATGTGATGAATTGTTTTGAACTAATGATATTATGATAAGCAAAATCTCTCTACCTACGAACTAACAACACTTGGATCAACACTTTGGATTAACACTTGGATTAATATTATTATTAAAAATATTAGAGTTTTGCATTTCAAGTATCCAAAGCTGAACCAAATCTGCAAAATTGAGCTTAACCCATAAATTTACAAATACTTAAATATATTTATAGTCGTAAATCCGAAAATCCTAATGAACCGAACCAAAATCCCGGTCCTATTATAATCTATTAATTTTACTGAAAATCTGTCTTGTAGATTTAAGTATAAACAAAACGAGTATGAACAAAAAAAGAGGTTTGATCATGGCATAGCAAAGTCAGTCTGCGTAGGAGTATAATGAAAACATCCATGTTATGTATAAACCATAAAAGCATTAAAAGAGTACTGTTATGTAAATATAAATTGTAACTTTCAAGCCTAAGCCTAAGCCTAATTCTTTTGCAAAAAAAAAAAAAACTTTCAAGCCTAAACCAATCTCAGTTGGAAACTAAACAAGAGTCATTATTGGTATATACCATATATAGTTTTTTCATATATTGTTTCCCTTAACGAGCTAGGTACATATGAAAACGTAGCTCTGTTAATTTTTTCTCCCTTCTAGCTTCATAGTCCCAAGGCTTCAAGTCCACTTCTGTTAATCTACCTTCTAATGCCTCAAACCATGCGATCTTAACAGCATTGTAGAGCTCTTCACCGTATGTGTCTCTGAGGTCCACAAGTTCCCACCTCTCCACTTCGATTTGACCCGGACCTAGGATGTAAGGCTGCCAAACTCCATTACTAGTTTTGTTTCTCCACTGCTCGTACAGATTTTTTGCCTCAAATATTGCTCTATCCCTCCTAATTTCTTCTTCCACAAGATCATCACATGGGTTCTTGAGGCACCTTGTGAGGCACGCCTTCTCAAACATCTCTGGATCTAGGTATCCGGGGACTCTTACTATGTCAATCGATGGATTGATTGGTGGATCATTTAGGAGTGGTAGAGCCTAAAAGGGAAAATGAAACATGATGTTGTCGTCGTAATATAAGTTTCACAGTCAGTTTATGTGAATGATATATTATATATACGTACCTTCAATATTGTGAATTTTGCACGTATGATCTCTTTATCCCTCTTAAAAAGATCATCCTTAAGACGCCTAATCTCGCGTTTGTAATCGTTGATCTTCCTCTGCAATTCATGAACAGTATCCATCTTCTTCTTGTTTTCTTGTTTCTTCTAAAAAAAGTAAGCCAATAATGTTACAAATAAAAAGAGAAACATAGAAAGATTATAAGCTAATGGAAAATCATTGACAAAGTTTTCAATGGCTATACACCCAACAAAAGTCTAGATCGCAAATTCAAGAAACACTTCTCTGTCTATAGAACAATCTTAAGCTGCATAACAAGAAACCCTAGTTAAGACACGACAAAATATCACAATCGAGTCGAGAAATGAGAAACTGAAAGAGAGAATCAAGAAACCCTAAAAAAAAACTTAGAGAAAATGAAAAGTTTTTACTTAAACCTGCTCTAGATATGTGATCTCGTTAATAGTGTATTATGCTCTCAAAGATCATTACATATTTATAGGTGAAACATAAACATTGTTTTTCCTAAAAAAACTTAGTTAAACCAAAACTTAACGATGTTTACTTTCTATATTTGATATGGTTAATAGTGTATTATGTTCTCAATGATCATTACACACTTATATGTGAAATGTTAACATCGTTTTCCTAAAAAAACTTGTTAAACCAAAACTTAACGATGTTTACTTTCTAGATTTATTTGGTTAATAGTGTATTATGCTTTCAATGAATTACACTTTTATAGGTGAAACGTTAACATCATTCTTTCTAAAAAAACTTATTGTTAAAGCAAAACTTAACAATGTTTACTCTCTATATTTATCCTCAAGTTTTTCCCCATTTGTATTTCTTCCTTTCACCACTTAATTAACTAATGTGGTAGTAAATATTTGTGAACTTCAGCCAAACAATTATTTTAGGTAATTCATTATTTTACATATATTTTTATTAAATAATGTGATGAATTGTTTTGAACTAATGATATTATGATACGCAAAATCTCTCTACCTACGAACTAGCAACACTTGGATCAACACTTTGGATTAACACTTGGATTAATATTATTATTAAAAATTAGAATTTTGCATTTCAAGTATCCAAAGCTGAACCAAATCTGCAAAGAACCGAATTGATCTTAACCAATAAATTTACAAATATTTAAATATATTTATAGTCGTAAATCCGAAAATCCGAAAATTCTAATGAACCAAACCAAAATCCCAGTCCTATTATAATCTATTATTTTTACTGAAAATCTGTTTTGTAGATTTAAGTATAAACAAAAAGAGTATGAACAAAAAAGAGGTTTGATCATGGCATAGCAAAGTCAGTCTGTGATGTGTTGTGTTTTTGAGTGTTTTTAGGCATGAATAAGAGTGTGATTTAGCTTTAGAAAAAGCATTTAGGTAACATTATTGTGTCTTAGCTTTAGGATAGTGCATTTAGGCATCATTATCATTAGGTTGGGTTTGCTTTGTTCGTTCCCTTTTGTAGGTGGTGGATGACACAAAGAAGCACCAAGGAGCAAAAGGAGGATGTAGGGACCAAAGGAGCACCAAGCCAAAGACAAAAATCAGCTAAGGATCGCGAGCAGCACGCGCAGCGGGGTGCCACAACGGCCTGGCCAGGCCGCTGCAGAAGAATTGCGGATTGAAGAAATCCACAGCGGCTGGCGTAGCGGGTTCACTCAGCCGCTGTGGACCATCAACCTGGCGCAGCGGCATCCCACAACGGGTTGCCCAGGCCGTTGTGGGATGATTTGTGAAACGCGTATTTCTCCAGTGGCATCCACATCGGCCACGCTAAGCCGCTGCGGATCAAGGAAGCTCACAGCGGCCACGCGCAGCGGGGTACCCAGGCCGCTGTGAAGCCACTTTTCACACATGCCACTTTTTCTTTTTTGCTTTCGGCTTGTAGACCACCCCATGTGTTTGTGGTCGACCATTGCACGTTTTTATGATCTATTTAAGGGCTCTTAGTGTGTATGAAGAGCCATATCACCTCTTGTAACCAATTACTTCAAACAATTTAGTTTTCTTAATCTTTTATGCAATTTGAGTTGTGTTCTTGAGTTCTTCTTTGAGTTCTTCTTATTTTATCTTGTTAAATCATGTCTTGTTTGGTTATTGCTATGGATAGTGAGTAGTTTCCTTTAAGTTTCTGGGTTGAGAGAAGGTAAGGGTGATCTAGATATGGTTTAGGTTGTTTAGAACTTGGGAAATATTGATTCCTTGCTTGTTAGAAGTTCTTAATGCTAGGATTAAAGTAGCTAATCAATTCCTTGATCTTAAATGTTGCTAGCACCGAGAGGTGTAGTTTATGTTTGAATCTCTATCAAGTGCTTTACATTCTTAACCAATGAGAATTGATGTTTAAGGTGTTTAGTGGAAGTAAGAACTTGATCTTATTGCATATCTATCTTGAAATTGCCAACGAGAGTTGATGCTAATGCTTGATAGGTGTAGGGTTATTATCACGAGAGTGCAGTAACTTGAATCGTTGTTTTTAGCCTAAGGAATTATCTCATGTTTGTCTAAATGTCTCTAAGCTATTAGTTGATCACCCGAACCGAAGACTCAACCCAAAGAACTTAGTTTTAATCAATTGTCTTAACCAACTCATTGCTCTGTTTATGTTCTGTTTTTTGCTCTGTTTTAAATTCACCATTGTTATCATTATCAAGTTTAATCATGTTTGGAATTCGGTTCTATTGTTAGTTTTTAGGAACAAAATCCACAAAATATTTGGTTGCACTTAGATTAAGAAAACACTTGTATTCATAGTGCGTTTAATCACCCGAGTGGATTGACACCTCAAAACTGTAACGACTAGGTTGTAAACTTGCAACTGAAATAAGTGAAGAGGAACTGATTTATTGCTTATCAATCTGCTTAGGAGTACAATGTAAACACCCATGTTATGTATAAACCATAAAAGCATTAAAAAGAGTACTGTTATGTAAATATAAATTTTAACTTTCAAGCCTAAACCAATCTCAGTTGGAAACTAAACAAGAGTCATTATTGGTATATTCCATAGCTTTTCATATTTTCATATAAAAAAAACTCAGAAGTTTACTTGAATAAATCTAAATTTTTTTCTAATTCCGGATAATTCTAATACTTTCGAGTATTTTTGGGTAATTTAAATAATTTTTGAAAGGAATTTCCTTATAATTTTAGATACTTTGGGTAGAGTTTTTTACAAAATTTTAATAAATATTTTTAGATTCTTTTGAGTTTTTTTTCTTAAATTGAGTTTTGGTCATTTCGGATATTCAAACCTAAACCAAATATCCAACTCATAAATTTATAAATACTCGAATGGATTGATTGTTGTAAATCCGAAAATCCAAAAGAACCAAACCGAAAGCTCAGCCCTATTATAACCTAATATTTTTTCTAACAAACAAAAAAAATATGTTTTGTAGATTAAGTATGAACATATATAGGTTTGATCATGGCATCAGCAAAGCGAGTATGCATTCAAAAGAGTACTATTACGTAAAACTCAGTTAGAAACTAAACAAGACCCATTAAGGACACAAGAACTCATAAGCGAGTCGAGAAATGAGAAACTGAAACAGAGAATCAAATATTTTTATTAAATAATGTGATGAGATCGTAATTGATTATTTTACATACATTATTATTAAATAATATGATAGAATTGTTTTGTCGACTGATAAAACCCAATGGGCAATTGAGTACAGTTTACAGAGTGAAATGGACTACAATCAAACAGAGAAGTGGCCCAAGGCCCAACAATTCAACCATCTCGATTTGTTCTATTTTATCATTACTGTACGCGTGAGACGCCCACTCTCAGCAACGACGCGTTGCGCGCGTGAGGACAAAACCCTGGGTTATAGTCCATCGATTTTTCCATTTTGACACAATTGAACAAATAAATGAAAACAGAAGCGCGTCGCTCTTGCATCGTGTGGTCTTCACACTAGATTTTTTTTTTTTTCATAAGAAAACTATTTGTTTTTTTGTCAACCTTAAGAATACTATCACTTTCACAAGATATTCTATATACTTCACTTTAGAAGTGTTTCTTTTAATATTTATTTATATTACATAAGTACAGTAAAAAAATTATAAAATAATACTATTAAAATAATATTATTTTATTAATTAATAAAATTATAAATTTATAAAAAATAATTATATTAAAAAGGCAATTTAAAACTAAATAAATATATTAATTAATCCAATTATTAATTTATAAAATTAGATTTCGATCCACGCTTCAAAAACACGGATTTATGTTTTTTATAAATTTTAAAATTAATTAGAAATCAGTATCTTATAATTAGGTTTTATAAAAAATAAATTAGATTTTGTTCTTTATTAAATCATATGATAAGATAGTGTTAAACACGTAAAAAATCATAATAATATAACAATTGAAATAGTTAATACATATATTTAACCCATCTTCTAGTAGTCGATTTTTTTAATAGTATATATAATTAAAATCAGTTAATTTATTTTCAATATGTTTATTGTTTTATAATGGTTTAAATATAAAGATTTTTTATTAATTTAATAATTAAAATGTAACTAAAATATTATTATCAAATTTTAATAATAATTATGCATTTAGAAATTATCCTTTTAAAAATCAAAAAGTTAGTAATATTTTGTAAATTTTTTCATAATATAAATATATATTAATTTTTCGTTTATAAAGAGATATTAAAAGATATTATGAAAATATATTTCGAATAAAATTAGAACTTAGAGAATATTTATAATATAATATAATTAAAATTATTTTTATAATAAATATAATAAAAGTTTAAAATCATTAAATATTTTTTTAAGAAATCTAAAAAATAAATTCTTAATAAATCGAAATATAAAATATTTTATAATATATATATATATATATATATATATATATATATATATATATATATATATATATATATATAAGATATTAAAATATATCATGAATGTATTTTGGAACAAAATTATTGATTAAAGAATATTATCCGTATTTTTTCCAAATTTATATCAACGTATTCTCACTCCACTTTTGATCTTCTCCATCTCATTACTCAGTACTTCCTTTACTCTGCTCTTTAACTACAAGCCATGTAAAGAACCAAACCGAACCCATAAGCATATAAATACGCGAATGGATTTTATAATCGTAAATCAGAAAACTCTAAAGCCCAACCCTACTATAACCTATTATTTATCTAAACAAAAACATGTTTTGTAGACTAAGTATGAACAAAAAAGAGGTTTGATCATGGCATTAGCAAAGTCATTATGCTTAGGAGTAATGTAAACACCCATTTTATCTATAAACCATAAAAGCATTCAAGAGGGTACATTTATATAAATAGAAATTTTAAACTTTCAAGTCTAAACCAATCTCAGTTGGAAACTAAACAAGAGTCATTATTGGTATATTCCATAGTTTTTCATATATTATTTCCCTTAATGGAATTGATATGCACTTTAATTGGAACAAGTAGCTCTGTTAATGTCTTCTCCCTTCTAGCTTCATAGTCCCAAGGCTTCAGGTCCACCCCTGTTAATGTCTCTTCTCCTGCCTCAACCCATGCGATCTTAACAGCATTGTAGAGCTCCTCACCGTATTTGTCTCTGAGGTCCTCAAGATCCGTCCTCTCCACTTCGATTTGGTCCGGACCTACAAAGTAAGGCTCCCAAACTCCATTACTAGTTTTGTCTCTCCACTGATCGTACAGATTTTCTGCCTCAACTATTGTTATATTCTTCCTAATTGCTTCTTCCACATGATCATCATGTGGGGATCTTGAGGTTCCTTTTGATGCACGCCTTCTCAAACATCTTTGGATCTAGGAATCCGGGGGCTCTTACTATGTCAATAATTGGATCATCATTTGGGGGAGTATTTAGTTGTGGTAGAGCCTAAAAGAAAAATAATGAAACAT
The DNA here is from genome assembly GCA_030180135.1 of Orychophragmus violaceus. Taxonomy (NCBI): domain Eukaryota; kingdom Viridiplantae; phylum Streptophyta; class Magnoliopsida; order Brassicales; family Brassicaceae; genus Orychophragmus; species Orychophragmus violaceus. Next base: position 387,321 of record CM058231.1, on the reverse strand, counting down.
GATGTAATATAAGTTTCACAGTCAGTTTATGTGAATGACGTATTATATATACGTACATGCAATATCATGAATTTTGCATGTATGATCTCTTGATCCCTCTTAAAAAGATCATATTCAAGACGCCTAATCTTGCGTTGCATATCATGAACAGTATCCATCTTCTTCTTGTTTTCTTGTTTCTTCTGAAAAAAGTAATCCAACAATGTTACCAAAAAATATAGACACATAGAAAGTTTATAAGCTAATGGAAAACCATTGATAAAGTTTTCAATGGCTATACACCCAACAAAAGTCTAGATCGTAAACTCAAGAAACACTTCTGTCATATATGGCAAACCAAAGAAACCAAATGTCTAGAGATGCACGCAGGGGAAAAAAAAAAGAGAAAATGTAAAGTTTTTACTTAAACCTGCTCTATATATTTGATCTGGTTAATAGTGTATTATGCTTTCAATGAACATTACATATTTATAGGTGAAATGTTAACATTGTTCATCCTAAAAAGACTTAGTTAAACCAAAACTTAAGGATGTTTACTTTCTATATTTATCTGGTTAATAGTGTTTTATGCTCTTAATGATGATTACACATTTATAGATGAAATGTTAATATCATTCTTCCAAAAAAAAATTTTTAAACCAAAACTTAATGATGTTTACTTTCTATATATGATATGGTTAATAGTGTATTATGCTCTTAATTAATGATCATTACATATGTATAGGTGAAACGTTAACATTATTTTTCCTAAAAAAAACTTGTTAAACCAAAACTTAATAATGTTTACTCTCTATATTTATCCTAGAGTTTTTCCCCATTTATATTTCTTCCTTTCACCACTTAAATAACTAATGTGGTGCATGGGTGAGTAAATATTTGTGTTGAATAACTTCAACCAAACAATTATTTTAGGTAATTCATTATTTTACATATATTGTTATTAAATAATGTGATGAATTGTTTTGAACTAATGATATTATGATAAGCAATATCTCTCTACCTAAGGACTAGCAACACTTGGATTAACACTTGGATTAATATTATTATTAAAAATTTAGAGTTTTGCATTTCAAGTATCCAAAGCTGAACCAAATCTGCAAAGAACCGAATTGATCTTAACCCATAAATTTATAAATACTTAAATAGATTTATAGTCGTAAATCCAAAAGTCCTAATGAACCGAACCAAAATCTCGGTCCTATTATAATCTATTATTTTTACTGAAAAAAACTGTTTTGTAGATTTAAGTATAAACAAAAAGAGTATGAACAAAAAAGACGTTTGATCATGGCATTAGCAAAGTGAGTCTGCTTAGGAGTATAATGTAAACACCCATGTCATGTATAAACCATAAAAGCATTAAAAAGAGTATTGTTATGTAAATAGAAATTTTAAACTTTCAAGCCTAAACCAATTTCAGCTGGAAACTAAACAAGAGTCATTATCATATGGGGGAGTATTTAGTTGTGGTAGAGCCTAAAAGAAAAATAATGAAACATGATGTAATATAAGTTTCACAGTACGTTTATGTGAATGACGTATTATATATACGTACATGCAATATCATGAATTTTGCATGTATGATCTCTTGATCCCTCTTAAAAAGATCATATTCAAGACGCCTAATCTTGCGTTGCGTATCATGAGCAGTATCCATCTTCTTCTTGTTTTCTTGTTTCTTCTGAAAAAAGTAAGCCAACAATGTTACAAAAAAAAAAAGAGACACATAGAAAGATTATAAGCTAATGGAAAACCATTGATAAAGTTTTCAATGGCTATACACCCAACAAAAGTCTAGAACTTAAACTCAAGAAACACTTCTGTCATATATGGCAAACCAAAGAAACCAAATGTTTAGAGACGCAGGGAAAAAAAAGAGAGAAAATGTAAAGTTTTTACTTAAAAAAAAAAGAAGAAGTGAGAGAGAAAAAGTTAGTGAGAGAGAGAGAAAAAGTGCGAGTGTAAGTGCGATTAATATTTTCACAAAACACCACCTTTCGGTGGAAAAGAGATGAAATCATCTCAAAAGGGACCACATGTTCCTTCCCCTCCGGTGACATCTCCGGCCAAAATCAATGGCGGTGCCGCGGATGAGGACCATATCTCTCAATCAGAGAAACAGAGACTATCTACACAGATCCTTGAGTTGCTCAATGGTGTTCATCAAGAGCCACCAACCTGTGTAGGAGATGAGACGAAGACGTCTGAAGCTTCAAAAACTAACTCTGAGCAGAGCTATGGACTCGAAAAAGGGACTCTTCGGTCAGATTTGTTTCAGAAGGAAAAAGCGGAAGGGAGAGGGACGAAGTTGTGGTCAGATGTGGTCCAAAAGAAACAAGGCTTAACCAAGTATGAAATGGAGATTATTATGGTGGATGGTATCGGATCTGTCACAGTTCCAGAGGAGATAATCAAGGATTCTACACCTCTGTGGGATGATTTTCTGATTGGGAAGTTTCTTGCGAAGGCACCTCACGTAGCCAAAGTTCATGCTATTGTGAATAAAATCTGGGCTCTAGGGGATAAAACAGAGCAAATAGATGTGATAGTAGTCAACCAGACAACAATGAAGTTTCGTATTGCTAGCCCTACAATAAGGAACCGTGTTCTCCGTCGGGGAATGTGGAACTTGGCAAACATTCCGATTGTGGTTTCAAAATGGTCTCCCTTTGAAGAAGAACTTCAGCCGGAGATTAAAACTGTTCCTCTATGGGTACATCTAAAAAATGTACCTATGAACATGTACTCCTGGAAAGGTCTCAGTTTTGTGGCTAGCCCAGTAGGCATACCAGATGATTTGCACCCTGAAACTGCAAGGTGTGAGAACTTCAAAGTTGCTAAAGTATTTGTCAAAGCAGATCTTACTAAAGAGCTGCCAAAATCTATGAGATTTAACCTGCAAGGAAAGGATGTGCTGGTCGAGTATTCTTACCCGTGGCTGCCATCGAAATGTATGTCATGTGGAAAGTGGGGTCACCTAACAAAGAGCTGTTTAGCAAGTCTGGTGAACGTAAGTAAGGAGGTTGCAGAGCATAGATTATCTGAAACAGAGGAGGTCGAGAAGACAGTGGAAAACTCAACGGAAATAAGTGGTGAAGATAAGACTTTGACTAGACCAGAAGAACATGTGGAAGCTCTAAATGACAACGACAAGATCATATCTGAAGAGTTAACACCAGATCAGATGGAGGAGGGAGAATGGCTCTCCCCTACAAAAACAGGGAAACATTCTGCTCCGAAAAAGGGACCAGAATTCAACCAAGACTCAATCCTAGCCAACTCTCGATACTCTGTTCTTAGTGGCTCCGACGAAGAGGAAGCAGAGCAAGAAAAATCAGAAAATGACTCGGGTAACAAAGACAACAATGAAGGAGATAAAGCTACTGCAACAACAACCGAAATGAATGATGTGGGGGAAAGTTTTGCAGTATCTGGGGATGAAGCTCGTACTGAAACAGGAGCTGAAGTCATTATAAATGATAAAGTTAAAAAGGATCAGGCAGCCATGAGGGAGGCAACACGTCAATCACTCCCACGTAACTCAAAGATCAATCACAAGTACCTTTCGGAAGCGTCCGTTCAAAAAGCCAAAGACCTTGGTCATGGTGGATTGAACAAAAAGAACGCCCGAAAAACTCATTAATGTCAGGTTTCTATTGGAACATTCGCGGTCTGAACAAACAATCAAAACAAACAGTGATCCGCAAATGGGTAAGAGAAGCTAGTCTACAATTTGGATGTTTACTAGAAACTAGAGTCAAGGAAAGCAAGGCTATGCGAATTGCTAGCTCTATATTCCAAGACTGGTCTTTTTTAGCGAACTATGAACATAGTAGAAGAGGAAGAATATGGGTTGTCTGGAGTCCTAAAGTGAGAGTAACTCCCTGCTTTAAATCCACCCAGATGATCACTTGTTCAATCAAGATGGATGGTATAGAGGAAGAATTTTTCTGCTCTTTCGTTTATGCTTTAAACACTGTGGAAGAGAGGAAGGAATTATGGGCAGACCTAAGGAATCACCAAGACTCGCCAATGATCAGATACAAGCCATGGCTAGTTTTTGGTGATTTCAACGAGATATTAGAGGCGGATGAACACTCCAACTTTGGGATGTCTCCTGTCCATTTACCAGGAATGAATGACTTCCAAGAAACGGTTCGCTACTGTTCGTTTCTTGACATGAATGCTCATGGGCCGAGGTTAACTTGGTGCAACAAAAGAGATGAAGGATTGATTTGCAAAAAATTGGACCGTACCTTGATGAATGCTGCTTGGACGAGAGATTACTCGCAAACGTACTGTGTGTTTGAGTCAGGTGGGTGTTCAGACCACATGCGTTGTCGACTAAACCTCCTTGCTCCTACCCTGAAACCAAAGAGACCTTTCAAATTTATAAATGCGCTGGTGGATAATGCGAGTCTGCTGCCGGTAGTAAAGGAATATTGGGACGAAACAGAGGAAATATTTTCATCTACTTCGGCCTTATATCGCTTGTCAAAAAAATTAAAAGCTCTGAAACCTTTGCTTAGGAGGCTGGCTAAGGAGAACATAGGAGAGATAAGAAAGAGAACAAAAGCAGCTTTTGACAACTTATGTGGCTGTCAAACAAGAACCATGACAAACCCCTCATCATTGGCGATTGAAGAGGAGAAAAGAGCTTATGATCGATGGAGCATTCTATCTGAAATTGAAGAAAAAGTGATAAGTCAGCAAGCTAAGATACACTGGTTAAAGGTGGGAGATGGGAATAATAAACATTTTTACCAAGTAGCAACTGTTAGAAAGATCAGAAACTCAATCAAAGAGATCCAAAGGGAGGATGGGTCTATAGCTGATACTCAAGAAGATATCAAATCAGAGGCGGTGTCACATTTTGAAAGGTTCCTCACGCTTAAGGATGATGGCATTCAGAACATTGATGCGGAGGAGCTGCATAACATCTTGGGTTTTGAGTGCGAAGACTTGGACAGGGACATGCTCCAACAAGAGGTAACCAATGATGAGATTAAGAAAGTACTATTTGCGATGGCCTCAAATAAATCGCCAGGGCCAGATGGATACTCTTGTGAATTCTATAAGGCAACTTGGCCTATCATAGGGAGAGACTTTGTGATCGCAGTCAAGTCCTTCTTCTCTAATGGTTTCCTTCCAACGGGAATAAACTCCACCATTTTGGCCTTGATACCGAAAAAGGAAGAAGCAAAGTACATGAAAGATTATAGACCCATTGCTTGTTGCAACGTCATCTACAAAGTAATCTCGAAACTATTGGCCAATCGTCTGAAAGTAATACTCCCGAAGTTCGTATCGCCTACACAGTCAGCCTTTGTAAAGGGTAGACTTCTTATGGAGAACGTCCTCTTGGCTTCAGAACTGGTCAAAAACTACCACAAAAGCAGTGTATCATCCCGGTGTGCTGCTATGATTGATATTTCGAAAGCTTTCGACTCTGTACATTGGCCTTTCCTCTTGGAAACTCTCGCAGCCTTGAAATTTCCGGAAAAGTTCATAGGCTGGATACAAAAGTGCATTAGCCTAGCGTCTTTCTCGGTCCAAGTAAATGGAGAGCTAGCTGGATATTTTAGAAGCTCACGGGGTCTTCGTCAAGGTTGCTCGCTTTCGCCCTATCTCTTTGTAATCTGTATGCAAGTTTTGTCGAAGCTATTAGACAAGTCTGCTGCAGAACAGAAAATAGGATATCATCCAGGATGCCAAAGCTTAAGTCTCACCCACCTATGCTTCGCAGACGACCTATTGGTCTTCTCGGATGGGAAGAAAAGATCAATTGAAGAAATACTAAAGGTGGTTCATAGATTTGCTAAACTATCTGGTCTGCAAATAAGCTTAGAAAAGTCAACCTTATTCATGGCTGGTATTTCAGAAACAGAGCAACTCGACATCCTAGATCAGTGTCCTTTTGACACGGGTATGCTGCCGGTAAGGTATCTTGGCCTTCCTCTGTTGACAAGACGCATGACGGCGCAAGACTATGCTCCACTGGTTAATAAAATTAAAGCTCGGATAAGCAGCTGGACAGCTCGTTATTTATCATTCGCTGGTCGTCTGCAATTGATTAACTCAGTGATACATAGCTTAATCAATTTCTGGATGTCTGCGTATCGATTACCAAAGAAATGCATCGCGGAGATTGATCAACTCTGTTGTGCTTTCTTATGGTCAGGTCCGGACTTAAATCCGAGAAAAGCAAAAATTTCTTGGAAGGATGTATGTAGGCCGCGTGAGGAAGGTGGACTGGGAATTCGATCACTGTCGGAAATAAACATGGTAAGCTGCTTGAAACTCTTATGGAGAGTAGTATCCTGTGATTCATCTCTTTGGGTTTGCTGGCTCAGAAAATACTTGATTCATAAGGGATCGATATGGCTGGTAAATAAAAACAGCCCTCTCGGCAGCTGGATGTGGAAGAGAATCCTAAGCGTAAGAGAAATTGGAGCGCGTCTTCTAAGGGTGGAGGTACAAAGCGGTTGTCGCGTTTCCTTTTGGTATGATGTGTGGAGTCCGATGGGAAAACTAATCGATTTGACAGGAGGCAGAGGCTGTATTGATATGGGGATTAACATCAACGCAACGGTGGAGCAGGTTATAAATAAACGTTGCAGGAGACGGACTCACAGGTCCACAATTCTCAATCAGATTGAAGATGAACTCCAACGGCTGCGAAACAGGGGCTTAACTGATGCACCGGACGTATGGTTGTGGAAGGGTAAAGGGGATACTTTCAAACCGTGCTTCAACTCCAAGGACACATGGCTTCAAACTCGAACTGTACACCCGCAGATTCTATGGTCTAAAGGTATATGGTTCTCGGGTGCAACACCAAAGTACTCCATTATTACATGGCTTGCGGCTCATGACAGGTTAGCTACGGGAAACCGGATTTTGAGATGGAGCTCTGATGCAAATGCGACTTGCTCTCTATGCAAAAATGTCTTGGAGACCCGTAATCACCTCTTTTTTGGCTGTTCTTACTCAGAAGAGGTGTGGACAAATCTGGCCAGAAACCTTTATGGAAGTCGCTACTCTTCTCAGTGGGATTGCATCCTAGAGGCTTTGATAGCAGGGTCAAACGACAAAACCAATTTGTTTCTTTGTCGCTACACACTGCAAATCACTGTCAATTACATATGGCGAGAGCGAAATGCAAGGAGACATGGCGAAGCACCTCAGCTACCACCAACTCTCATCCGCAATATTGACAAGGCAATTCGAAACAAAATCTCTTCTCTAAAACGAATGAGCAGGAAGAAGTTTGACGGAGCAATGGTGGCTTGGTTCGCTTCTAGGTAGACCATAAAAGGTTAAAGTTGTGTAACATTATAAACGAGTTGCATCTATTGTAAACACGATGTTTTTTGGTTTGAATAAATTTAACATTCATTCAAAAAAAAAAAAAAAAAAAGTTTTTACTTAAACCTGCTCTAGATATTTGATCCGGTTAATAGTGTATTATGCTTTCAATGAACATTACATATTTATAGGTGAAATATTAACATTGTTTATCCTAAAAAGACTTAGTTAAACCAAAACTTAACGATGTTTATTTTCTATATTTATCTGGTTAATAGTGTTTTATGCTCTTAATGATGATTACACATTTATAGATGAAATGTTAATATCATTCTTCCTAAAAAAAAATTTAAACCAAAACTTAATGATGTTTACTTTCTATATTTGATATGGTTAATAGTGTATTATGCTCTTAATTAATGATCATTACATATGTATAGGTGAAACGTTAACATTATTTTTCCTAAAAAAAACTTTTTAAACCAAAACTTAATAATGTTTGCTTTCTATATTTATCCGTAAGTTTTCCCCATTTATATTTCTTCCTTTCACCACTTAATTAACTAATGTGGTGCATGGGTGAGTAAATATTTGTGTTGAATAACTTCAACCAAACAATTATTTTAGGTAATTCATTATTTTACATATATTATTATTAAATAATGTGATGAATTGTTTTGAACTAATGATATTATGATAAGCAAAATCTCTCTACCTAAGAACTAGCAACACTTGGATCAACATTTGGATTAACACTTGGATTAATATTATTATTAAAAATTTAGAGTTTTGCATTTCAAGTATCCAAAGCTGAACCAAATCTCCAAAGAACCGAATTGAGCTTAACCCATAAATTTATAAATACTTAAATAGATTTATAGTCGTAAATCCAAAAATCCTAATGAACCGAACCAAAATCTCAATCCTATTATAATCTATTATTTTTACTGAAAAAACTGTTTTGTAGACTTAAGTATAAACCAAAAGAGTATGAACAAAAAAGATCATCCTTAAGACGCCTAATCTCGCGTTTGTAATCGTTGATCTTCCTCTGCAATTCATGAACAGTATCCATCTTCTTCTTGTTTTCTTGTTTCTTCTGAAAAAAGTAAGCCAACAATGTTACAAAAAAAAGAGACACATAGAAAGATTATAAGCTAATGGAAAACCATTGATAAAGTTTTCAATGGCTATACACCCAACAAAAGTCTAGAACTTAAACTCAAGAAACACTTCTGTCATATATGGCAAACCAAAGAAACCAAATGTTTAGAGACGCAGGGAAAAAAAAAAGAGAGAAAATGTAAAGTTTTTACTTAAACCTGCTCTAGATATTTGATCCGGTTAATAGTGTATTATGCTTTCAATGAACATTACATATTTATAGGTGAAATATTAACATTGTTTATCCTAAAAAGACTTAGTTAAACCAAAACTTAACGATGTTTATTTTCTATATTTATCTGGTTAATAGTGTTTTATGCTCTTAATGATGATTACACATTTATAGATGAAATGTTAATATCATTCTTCCTAAAAAAAAATTTAAACCAAAACTTAATGATGTTTACTTTCTATATTTGATATGGTTAATAGTGTATTATGCTCTTAATTAATGATCATTACATATGTATAGGTGAAACGTTAACATTATTTTTCCTAAAAAAAACTTTTTAAACCAAAACTTAATAATGTTTGCTTTCTATATTTATCCGTAAGTTTTCCCCATTTATATTTCTTCCTTTCACCACTTAATTAACTAATGTGGTGCATGGGTGAGTAAATATTTGTGTTGAATAACTTCAACCAAACAATTATTTTAGGTAATTCAATTTTACCAAATTATTAAATAATGTGATGAATTGTTTTGAACTAATGATATTATGATAAGCAAAATCTCTCTACCTAAGAACTAGCAACATTTGTGAAGCAACCGTGGCCTACTGGTCAAGTGGTTAAAGCTTTACACCGGCAGGTACTGGGTTCGAATCCCCGAAGACGCAGTTTTACAAGATTAATGGAGGCAAGCTTATAAGAAAGTTTTCAGGAGCAGGTGGAGCCGTTGATCGTGACCGTTGATGGATTCTCGTAGAACGGAGGTAGTATTATCTGTAAAATTGTCCTTGTAATAGTTTTCATAATCTGTATCAGCGTTAAAAAAAAAAAAAAGAACTAGCAACACTTGGATCAACATTTGGATTAACACTTGGATTAATATTATTATTAAAAATTTAGAGTTTTGCATTTCAAGTATCCAAAGCTGAACCAAATCTGCAAAGAACCGAATTGAGCTTAACCCATAAATTTATAAATACTTAAATAGATTTATAGTCGTAAATCCAAAAATCCTAATGAACCGAACCAAAATCTCAATCCTATTATATTCTATTATTTTTACTGAAAAAAACTGTTTTGTAGACTTAAGTATAAACCAAAAGAGTATGAACAAAAAAGAGGTGTGATCATGGCATTAGCAAAGTCAGTCTGCTTAGGAGTATAATGTAAACACCCATGTTATGTATAAACCATAAAAGCATTAAAAAGAGTATTGTTATGTAAATAGAATTTTTAATCTTTCAAGCCTAAACCAATTTCAGCTGGAAACTAAACAAGAGTCATTATTGGTTAATAGTGTATTATGCTTTTAATGATCATTACATTTTTATAGGGGAAACGTTAACATCATTCTTCCTAAAAAAAATTGTTAAACCAAAACTTAACGGTGTTTACTTTCTATATTTGGTCTGGTTTATAATGTATTATGTTCCCAATGATCGTTACATATTTATAGGTGAAATGTTAACATCATTTTTTCCTATAAAGACTGTCAAACCAAAACTTAACAATGTTTACTTTCTATATTTACCTGGTTAATATTATATTTATGATTTTAATGATCATTACATATTTATAGGTGAGACTTGTACATCGTTCTTCTTAAAAAAACTTGCTAAACCAAAACTAAACGATGTTTATTTTCTATATTTATTTGGTTAATAGTGTATTTTTCTCAATTATAATTATATATTTATAGGTGAAACGTTAACATCGTTCTTTGTAAAAAGAGTAGTTATTAAACCAAAACTTAACGATGTTTACTTTCTATATTTATCTGGTTAATAGGTAATTATGCTCTAACATCGTTCTTCCTAAAAAGATTTGTTAAACCAAAACTTAACGATGTTTTTTTCTATATTTTTATGGTTAAAAGTGTATTATGTTCTCAATGATCATTACATATTTATAGGTGAAATGTTAACATCGTTCTTCCTAAAAAGACATGTTAAACCAAAACTTAACGATGTTTACTTTCTATATAATTTTTAATAATTTCATTAAAACCAAAAATAAATGTTTTACTAAATATTTTTGGCAAGAAAATAATTTATAGATATGAAGTAATGGATTCATTTAGAGTAAAAATGTATACAATTAAATTTTTCTATTTTAAGAAAAAATATAAAAAGATCTTAATGGGTTTAAATAGATATGTAACTTCTCACGGTTTTAAACGGACGAATCTAAATGGATTTTAACTATCAACGGGTTTAAACGGACTGGTTTCCCGTCTTACATCACTATGTAAACTCAGAAAAAAATTTAAATGCGAAACCAAAAAATAAGTGATTTACTAAAAAATTTTGCAAGAATAAAAATAGAAAAGCTACTATAAAACCAAAAAATAGATCCAACAATAAATAATTTAGTGTTTAGATCTAAAACTAGATCAAATCTTTTTATTAAAAATGTATATAATTAAAATAATAATACTATAAAACCAATATAAAAGCTTCAATTGGTGACCATAGTTTAGGAAAAGACTAGTTAAACCAAAACTTAACGATGCTTACTTTCTATATTTATCTGGTTAATAGGTTATTATGCTCTCAATGATACATATTTATATGTGAAACGTTAACATTGTTCTTTGTAAAAAGACTTGTTAAAACAAAACTTAACCCTATTTACTTTATATATTTATATGGTTAATATTGTATTATGCTTTCAGTGATCATTACATATTTATAGGTAATGTTTTTGGAAATATTTTTATATTTTGAGTTTTTAAGTTTTTTTTTTGAGTTTTTATTATTTTGAACATCCAAACCTGAACCAAATCCACAAATAATCGAATCGAACATAATCCACAAGTTTATAAATACTCGAATGGATTTATAGTCGTAAATATGAAAATCCAAAAAACCGAACCGAAAGCCCAGCCCTACTATAACCCATTATTTTTCTAACAAAAAAAATCTGTTTTGTTGATTAAGTATGAAAAGAAGAGGTTTGATCATGGCATTAGCAAATTCATTATGCTTAGGAGCAATGTAAACACCCATTTAATCTATAAACCATAAAAGCATTCAAGAGGTTATATAAATAGAAATTTTAAACTTTCAAGCCTAAACCAATCTCAGTTGGGAACTAAACAAGAGTCATTATTGGTATATTCCATAGTTTTTCATATACTATTTCCCTTAATGAACTAGGTATATACGAGAAAGTAGCTCTGTTAATGTCTTCTCCCTTTCAGCTTCATAGTCCCAAGGCTTCAAGTCCACCCCTGTTAATGCTACCTTCTAGTGCCTCAAACCTGCGATCTTAACAGCATTGTAGAGCTCTTCACCGTATTTGTCTCTGAGGTCCTCAAGATCCGGCCTCTCCACTTCGATTTGGTCTCCTACCTGATCCGGACCTATAATGTAAGGCTGCCTCAAGTTACTAGTTTTGTTTCTCCACTGTCTGTACAGAGTTTCTGCCTCAAGTATTGCTCTATCACGATCATCACGTGGGTTCTTGAGGCACCTTTCGAGGCACGCCTTCTTAAATAGCTCTGGATCTAGGTATCCGGGGGCTCTTACTATGTCAATCGATGGATCGGTTGGTGGATCATTTAGGATTGGTAGAGCCTAAAAGGGAAAATGAAACATGATGTAATCGTCATAATATAAGTGAATGATGTATTATATATACATACCTGCACTAACGTGAATTTTGCACGTATGATCTCTCTATCCCTCTTAAAAAGATCATCCTTAAGACGGCTAATCTCACGTTCGTAATGGATTTTTTTCACTTCGTAATCGTTGATCTTCCTCTGCAATTCATGAACAGTATCCATCTTCTTCTTGTTTTCTTGTTTCTTCTGAAAAAAGTAAGCCAACAATGTTACAAAGTTTGATAAAGTTTTCAGTGGCTATACACCCAAGAAAAGTAAACGCAAGAAACACTTCTTGTCTATAGAACAATCTTAAGCTGCATAACAAGAAACCTAAATGTAAGATGTAAAGATGTTAAGACACGACAAAAGATCATAAGCGAGTCGAGAAATGATAAACTGAAAGTGAGAAACAAGAAACCCTAAAACTTAACAAGCTTATGAGTTGAAACCTATTGTTGCTTGGGAATCACTACAAGAAAAAAGAAACGGTCTAAACTTTGGTTGCTTTGGAACCAAATGTCTAGGGACGCATGGAAAAAAAAAACAGAGAGAAAAGGTAAAGCTTTTACTTCAACCTGCTCTAGATATTTGATCTTGTTGGTAGTGTCTTATGCTTTCAATGAACATTACATATTTATAGGTGAAATGTTAACATTGTTCTTCCTAAAAAGACTTAGTTAAACCAAAACTTAACAATGCTTACTTTCTATATTTGATCTGGTTTATAATGTATTATGTTCTCATTGATCATTACATATTTATAGGTGAAACATTAATATCGTTTTTCCTAAATAAAATTGTTAAACCAAAACTTAACGATGTTTATTTTCTATATTTATTTAGTTAATGGTGTATTATGCTCTTAATTAATGATCATTACATATTTATATAGGTGAAACGTTAACATCGTTCTTCCTAAAACAAACTTGTTAAACCAAAACTTAACGCTATTTACTTTCTATATTTATCTTGTTAATAGTCTATTATGCCTTCAATGATCATTACATATATTATATAGGTGAAATGTTAATATCATTCTTCCTAAAAAGACTTTGTTAAACCAAAACTTAACGCCATTTACTTTCTATACTTACCTGGTTTAGTAGTGTATTATGTTTTCAATGGGTGAATCTTTAACATCATTCTTTCTAAAAAAACTTGTTAAACCAAAACTTAACAATGTTTATTCTCTATATTTATCCTAAAGTTTTTTCCCATTTTAATTTTTTCCTTTCACCACTTAATTAACTAATATGGTGCATGGGTGAGTAAATATTTGTGTTGAATAACTTCAACCAAACAATTATTTTAGGTAATTCATTATTTTACATATATTATTATTAAATAATGTGATGAATTGTTTTGAACTAATGATATTATGATAAGCAAAATCTCTCTACCTAAGAACTAGCAACACTTGGATCAACATTTGGATTAATATATTATTATAATCTATTAATTTTAATGAAAAATCTGTCTTGTAGGTTTAAGTATAAACAAAAAGAGGTTTTATCATAGCATTAGCAAAGCCAGCTTAGGAGTAATGTAAACACACATGTTATGTATAACCATAAAAGCATTCAAAAGAGTACTATTATGTAAATATAAATTTTAAACTTTCAAGCCTAAACCAACTCAGTTGGAAACTAAACAAGAGTCATTATTGGTATATTCCATAGTCTTTTCATGTCAATGTAGCTCTGTTAATGTCTTCTCCCTTCTAGCTTCATAGATCCGTCATCATTTGAAGAAGCATTAGCTTACTTTTTTAGATGCCCTCTATACAAGGCCCTGTAACTCCGGCCTGTCATTTTAGGCTCCTGTTTCTTGATCTTATCTGTAGATTCTTGAATATTATCTACCGATTTATCCTTGCTCTCCACAACAACCGATGAAATGCCTGCATTCTTGCCAGACTTATCTGGTGATTCCTTGGAATTCTCCGAGGATACATTCTTTCCCTTACCGGACCTTGACAAAGGACTTGATGTGGGTTTCTTCTCCATTTTACCAGACTTTTTTTGTAACTGAAACAGGTGAGGGAGACAGTCTCTCTGACTTTCTGGTACTAGAAGTTGGAGTTAATAGCTTCGTAGAGGTAGACGGTGTTCCTCGGGTTGACCTCCTCAAACCAGGGGTTTCTTTATCTTCTCTGACAGAAAAGAGTTAAAAGGCCAACAATGTTACAAAAAAAGAGACACATAGAAAGTTTATAAGCTAATGGAAAATCATTGATAAAATTTTCAATGGCTATACACCCAAGAAAAGTCAAGATCGTAAACTCAAGAAACACTTCTGTCATATATGGCGAAACAAAGAAACGACTAAACAGTAGTTGCTTGGGAACCAAATGTCTAGAGACGCAGGAAAAAAAAAACAGAGAGAAAAGGTAAAGTTTTTATTTAAACCTGCTCTAGATATTTGATCTTGTTAATAGTGTATTATGCTCTCAATGATCATTACATATTTATAGGTGAAAAATTAACATCGTTTTTACTAAAAAACTTAGTTAAACCAAAACTTAACGATGTTTACTTTCTATATTTGATTTGGTTAATAGTGTATTATGCTCTCAATGATCATTATATATTTACAGGTGAAACATTAACATCGTTTTTTTCCTAATAAGACTTAGTTAAACCAAAACTTAACAATGTTTACTTGCTATATTTATCTGGTTAATAATATATTTATGCTTTTTAATGATCATTACAAATTTATAGGTAAAACATTAACATCGTTTTTCCTAAAAAGACTTAGTTAAACCAAAATACGTTAACATCGTTCTTCCTAAAAAAACTTGTTAAACCAAAACTTAACTATGTTTACTTTCTATATTTATTTGGTTAATAGTATATTATGCTCTCAATTATCATTACATATTTATAGGTGAAATGTTAACATCGTTCTTCCTAAAAAAATTTCTCAAACCAAAACTTAACGATGTTTATTTTCTATATTTATTTAGTTAGTAGTGTATTATGCTCTCAATGATCAATACATATTTATAAGTGAAACGTTAACATCGTTCTTTCTAAAAAGACTTGTTAAACCAAAACTTAACACTATTTACTTTCTGTATTTATCTGGTTAATAGTGTATTATGCTTTCAATGATCATTACATATTTATAGGTGAAACTAGCCCTGGGCAAAAAAACTGGAACCGAATAACCGAACCGGATCCGACCCGAAAAATCCGGTTCCAGTTCCTATCCGGATCCGAATTAAAGAACCGATGGAACCGAATTAGAAATTAGGGGTTAACCCCAAACCAGAGCTAAACCGACCATCAATTGGGAATTATAAATTACTCGGATAAAAAATGGATATTCGGGTATAAAACGGGTATTCGGATACCCATATATTTGTTTTATTCGGGTCCAAAACAGATATTCGAGTACAAAACAGATATTCAGATACAAAACGGGTATTCGGATACCCAAATATCCATTTTATCCGGGTCCAAAACGGATATTCGGATACAAAACGGATATTCGGATACCCAAAAATCCATTTTATCTGGGTCCAAAACGGATATTCGGATTAAAAAAACGGGTATTTGGGTACCCGAATAATCGAATATTTTAAGAACCGAATTTAATCGGATATTTCACGGTTCCTAAACTATTGGACCCGAACTGATCCGGAACCGAAAGGAACCGAACCGGATCCAAACCGAGATCTCTATAGGAACCGATCGGATCCTAAATCTCAATACCCGACATACCCGGATCCGATCGGTTCCTATCCGGATCCGAACCGAGGAACCGAATACCCGGGGCTAGGTGAAACGTTAATATCATTCTTCCTAAAAGGACTTGTTAAACCAAAACTTTATATTTATCCTAAAGTTTTTCCGCATTTGAATTTCTTCCTTTCACCACTCAATTAACTAATGTGGTGCATGAGTGAGTAAACATTTGTGTTGAATAACTTCAACCAAACAAGTATTTTAGGTAATTGATTATTTTACATACATTATTATTAAATAATTTGATGAATTGTTTTGAACTAAAGAATATTATGATAAGCAAAATCTCTCTATCTAAGAACTAGCAACACTTGGATCATCTCTCACTCCACTTTTGATCTTCTCCATCTCATTACTCAGCACTTCCTTCACTCTGCTCTTTAACTACAAGCCATGTAAAGAAACAGATTACTCAAAAAACACACTCTTGCTTCTTCTTCTTTTTTAGTTAAGGACATAAAATATATCTGGTAAGGTTTTTCATACCTCACTGAGACCTTGTTCTGTTTTCACTGAGACATGAATTGATTCATCAGGTCCTATCTCCCTGTACTTAATGATTTCCCCTTCATCACTGCTTCTATCTTCCTTGGCATAGATTACCGGAGAGCCTCCCAGCAGATCGCATTTCGACACAACATCAATCCATAGGTAATCCTTAAACCTTTGTTTTATTTCTTTATAAATTCGAAACTGCAATGCCCTCAAAACAAATACATAACTGAATCAGCAAGTATTAATCAGACTCACACGCATGTTTTGTGCTTCCTTGACACTTCTTATACACTGAATTCATAGGAACTTGTTTACCTGATCAGAAGGAGAAGTCCCACATTCTCCAGTTAGATCATGAACGTAGAGAACCGCGGTTGGAAGATGAGTGAGTACAGCAAGAGTTAACTTCTCAAGATTATTCCTATCCTCTGTATTGGCCCCAAAAAACAACAAAAATCAAAACTTTGTCACATATCATAAAATAATGCATCCACAAGACCGTTCTGTAGCAACTAGACTTTACCATCACATCTTCTAAGAAGCCCAGGGGTGTCTGTAACCTGCAATACGTTTCTTGATAATTAACAATCTAAATCATGAGGAATGTGGTTAGACGAAACAAAGCAAGTAAGGTCACCTGAAATCGTTGGTAGTTCAAAATGACATGGCCCATCAGAATTCCTCTGGTGGTGAAAGGATAATTGCAAATCTGTCAACCCAAAAAATCATATAAGGTATAGACAATGCAAGTTACTATCAAAGAGTGGAACGTAATGCTAACCTCAGGCTTCCCTGTTGAAAGAATGCGGACCAACGATGATTTCCCAACGTTTGGTGCTCCAACAAGGCAAAGGGTTGGCCTTTCCAAGTCAACAACTGGCATAGCCCTCAAAACCTACAAAATGATCAACTCTTTTCATACAGTTCTGATGATTAAGACAAGAGTGCCAAACCATTTGATTCATAGTAACAAACCTTTGCTATGCTTAACAAATCATCAACAGCTCTTCCTTCTTGCTGGAAAACTAATTCAAGCTTCTCCACACCTTCATTCAACCGGTCCTCTGCTTCTCTCTTTGACAATGCCTGCAAACAAAAGAAACAAAGCAAAAGATCTCATTTAAACTTTTCCTAAAGTGATATATGATAGACTAAGATGGAACAATGGGATTCTTAAGAAGCTTGTAAGGTTGTTATACCAGTCACAACATAAAATAAAATACAATATATTTTAAAAGAATTGAGGAGTCTGACCTTGGCACAGAGAGAAGCATGTATCTTTCCAACAGACATCACCTTCTTCCTCAGAGCATCAACTTTTCCTAACACCTAAGAACAACTTAATTTATAAATGCTAGAATCAGTTGCAGGGTAATGTGACTGAATGACTTAGAGGGCATGCATAATAGATACCTCCTCGTACTTTCCATCACCAAGTGTCAACTCAATAAGAGACCGCTCATATGGATGCAAAAGTCTCCTCCTTGGAAAACTTTCCATGTATCCTTTTAAAGGTATAGACAGTTCCTTAAACAAAAGAGCAGTTTCTGATTTCGTAAGACAACAATCATATTGAACACAGGGAAGGATGTAATGAACTTACTTTCATGAGTGCATCAAGCTGCTTAGCACCTCTATTTCTTTCTCGCTTTGCAATATTAGCTATGCCTGAGTGATACCAAAATGAATACAGACTCAGCTAAAGAGTCTGAAGGAGTGAATGTATGAACAAAGAAACAATAAGATAAAGGAATCAATTACCTTTAGTTGGTTGGACTCTTTTGGACTTCCTGAGTGCAGAACAATATAAATCAATAGATGGCATCACCATGGGGAGTTTTTGAAAAGCACCCAAACTTTCCTGCATAGGAGGCGGTTGTTTCTCCTGCACAAACCAAACCCAAATTCATTTTTGGCTAAGTCAAAACTTTCCCCACAAATTGGAACTCAAAGCTTGAAACTTGTATTCAATCTAGAGTAAACAAGGGATCCAAAGGTGGCAACTTTACCGATGAGGTAGGGATTTCAATCTGCTTCTGAGTGATGTAAGAAGTGGGTAAGTAGCTTGAAGTGACGACTGGAGAAACAGCTGTCTGAAGATTCCGACATTGACGCAAAGTTGGAGACTTTGTAGTGGAGGCTGAACAAGAGATAGAGAGAGATGTAATAAGAGGAAAAACGAAACCAGGGGATGAAAAATCAAAGATTTGAGGAAGAGATTACTCACCTGTCGAGAAAATGAAAGCTTGTAAATAAAGCTGTGGTGATGCTAAGAGACGCCATTGATTGGGAAACAAGCTCGACGCCAATTTCATCGTCTTCTTCGAGTCAGAGGACAAAAGAAAAAGCTTTAAGGCTCAGGTAGGAGAAACCGATTACTTTGGTGATTTCAATCTTCTCAAGTTTGTTCCTTTACTGTTCTCTGCTACGAAGAGTTGCCAAACGCAGGTTTGAGATTAGTGTGATCAGTGATAAGACCGGACCGGGTTCGGATTATGGTTCAAACAAAAGGAATGAGACATGTGTGACTGTGTGAGTATTCGGTTGGGTTTCGGAAAAATAGATCGGTTCCGGTTCTTTCGGTTTTTAAGTTTAGGATCTAATGATAAAAAAAAAATTCGGTTCAATTCGGTTCTCGTCGGTTCCAACTCGGTTCCAAAATTAAAAAAACCGTAAAATACCTGAATTTTTTCGGATATTAACCAGGTTTTTTTTTACCTCAAATCAACAAAAATATCTGAAATAACATTTAAAAATCTAAAATCAACAAAAAATATCTAGATATTTGGTATCTGAAATAATAATTTTATATCTAAAATGTGAAATAATATTTGAAATGACAAAAAAAAAATATTTGGAACCAATACATGAATTTCAATAAAATATCTGAAAACCTATAAACTATCTGAAATATCATCATATCCTAATACTGTAAGTGTAAATATATGTTCGGATATTCGGTTCCTTATTTCGGTTTCAGATATTATTTGAAACCGAACCAATACTCATGAATCCTAAATATAGGATCTAATAGGTATTTTGACTTGAACCGGAATTAAAACCGAATCAAAAGGTATTTTTGACTGGAACCGGAATCAAAACCAAACCAAATTTTTTGATCGGTTCCGGTTCAGTTCTTCGGTTCCGACTTTTTTGTTCAAACCTAGTGAGATATTTGAGCACACGCATATCGTCCCAAAAAAACCCAAACCTAACCAGTATCGGGCCTAGGAAATATATGAATAATGGGTCCTCTATTGGACCTATGAGAGACTTGAGTAACACGCATATCGTTCGTTGTTGTTTCGGCTTTTAGGTGTAACCAGGTGCGGGCCTACGTGTTGAGAATCGGGGCACGTGCCCCATATAGATTTTAAAACTTTCTATTAGCCATTTTTTGGTGTCAGATTTGTTAGTTCTTTTGGTAAACCATGCCCATATTGACTCTTAGGTGACATGTTCCATGCTTTTTGCTTCTTCTTGTTTGACCAAAGCTTTGTTCATTTTTTGCTTTCATTTTTCATATTTCTTGACCAAAGTTCCTTTATTGCCTTCATTTTCCATATTTCCTTACGTCTACTTTTTTAGAATTATTCTTTACTTTCTTATCTTTACCATGATTTAATCTTTTTTTAGTCAACTCATGCTTTAATCTTTTTAAATCACTGATTTGTATGTTATAATTCTTTCTTTTTAATTTTTTTTAATTAAAACATGTTTTTTTCCTTATTTTTTCCTTATTTTTTTTCTTCTCATTATACTTTTAACATATAAAATTGAATTCATTAAAAAAATTATATATCTATTTATAAATAAGTAACAGACATTATTTAGTAAAACTGTTTTATTATAGTATATATAATTTTTTTTGTTAAATTTCACATATATATGTTAAAAATCTTATAAGTAATATTTTTTATAATCTCAATATTTACAACCTCAAAAATTTAAAATATATAATATGAATATTATTTAGTTAAAATATTTTTTTTTATTAATATTAATATTTTTATTTGTGCCATTTATCAAATATTTTTCTGGGTCTGCTCCTGGATGTAACTAATGGTCAAAAGAACGGTAGTTTGAATGAAATAAAGTAAAAACGAATTCAATGGCTTTAATTTGACAAAATTCTCAATTGTGGGGCTCAATAAATAGCAGACTTAAGAAGATGAAACAGGTAGAAGCAACCAAAAACAAAGAATATTGAGGAGGAGATGAATGATAAGCTCGATGAGGAACGTTCTGAGTTACAAGGAGCTTGTGAAGAGTTGATTAAGGTATATACATTCAAGTTCTTGAGTCCTGTTATCAGTTTCGTGGGTCTCACGTATCAGTTTTCTTTTTGTTTCTGTATAGGTGTTCAAAGATTTATCTGTTGATGGATCAACGGTAGGAGTAAAGATGGTTGGCGAAATTGATGAAAACCCATTTTTCAAAGCATGCGAGCAGAGATTCAGTGGCGATGTCGTTTGGTTGGAACACGACAAACTTGTCACGAAATGGCAGAATACCATTAAAGATCCACATTAGTATCCATTCAAATGTGTCTTGACTGGAGATATAATGAAGGTTTGCTATATTCTACATGCTCTATCCATTACATTCTTGATTCTGATGATATGTCTGTTACATATGGGTCATGGTGCAGGAAGTTGTGGATGAAGAAGATGAGAAACTTAAGAATCTGAAACAAGAGTGGGGTGAAGACGAGATGAATGCTGTTAAGACAGCAGTCGAGGAATTGAAAGAGTTCAACCCAAGTGGCATTTCTGCAATTCTAGTATTGTGGAATTTTGAACATGGTAGAAAAGCAACACTCAAAGAAGCTATTGCTCACTTGGTCCAACAGATCGAACATCTCAAAAGCAAACAAACCTGAAAGGTTGTGCCACTAACTTTGCAAATGAATCTATCTTTTGTTGTTAGTGTTTCATAAATGGTTGTCAAGAATATAGTTAATGATATCAAGCGGTTGTGTTCTTATGTTACAGGAAGCAGGATGATCAAGCAAGTATGGAAGCTATGTTTTAAGTTTTTTTTTAATTATGTGTTTCACGGAAAGGCTTGTTAGTAGGGCTGAGCATAATTACTTGGTACTCGGTTTGTACCCGATACTTGCCCTGTACTCGGTTTGAAAAACAAGTACTCGGCATTGTTAAAACAAGTAACAAGTAACATAATCTAGATTCTTGCAAGTACGGGTCAAGTAACAAGTATTAAAAAAAAATTCAATACTCGGCTTGTATTACTCGCTACTCGTTTTTTTTCAAATATTTTATATATAATTATTATATAATAATTTTCTAAAATAATATTCAACTAAGCTAAAAAAATAAAATAAATTTTAAATAAACAAAAATAAGATAAATAATTAACAAGTGATTTGCAAGTAGTTCTCAAGTAACTTACTAATATTTCACAAGAAATAAGTAATAAAATATGACAAGTGACTTGCAAGTATGTTATTTTTTAGCAAGTATTTGAAATTGCCGATATTTGTTTTTAACGAGTCAAGTACAATTCCAAATTTCTATTACTTGTATAAGGTAATTCAAATAGTATGTATACCGGAAATAGCAATTATTTGTCTTGTGTCCACTCTTACGTTATGTGCATTAATATAAGATTATATTTTGATTTAAATATTTCATTTTTAAATTACGTAAGTATTACAAATCCAAGTAATATATACGAGTAAATAGTAACAAGCCAAATCAAGTAACTTGCAAGTATTCAAATTTTTTACGGGTACTTGATATAGCAAGTACTTGTTTTGGACGGGTCAGAAGAATCAGAAGAAAGTTCTGATATCAAACGTCCTGAAGATTTTGTGCTTGAGTTCAGGGCAAAGGTAACGTCTTTATATCCATTGTATTCATAAACATTTGCTCGTTTGTTTTGGTTCTTGTCTCCATTTATATGAACCTCAAGCTCTGATTATACTTCTACAAGACTTTTCTACATCTAAGAAGTTGATTTGTAATCCATGGAATTGATTCATATTTGGCCTAATCTAGTCTTTGAACTAAACTAGAAGTTATAAGCTTTAGGTTTCGTTTCAACTTGCTTTGCAGTTAACTAATACCTGCAAATTAAAGGACTGTCATTGCTTTATGTGGTGCAGTTAGAGTTTCTTAGACTGTAGCTGTTCTTATTTGTCAGATGTGTTTACTAGTTGTTTGTTTGTTTTGTGAATACTGCATCATTCTTTGTAATCTGGCCACTTCTTTTCTTGTCCATTTATATGAACCTCAAGTTCTTATTCTGTTTCTGTAAGACTTTAGAAATCTTAGAACTTGTTGTGGCCTAATCTTGTCTTTGAGCTAAATTAGAAGTTAGAACCTTTAGGTTTTGGTTTCAACTCGCTTTGCTATTAACTAATACCTGCAAATGAAAGGACTGTCATTGCTTTATGTGGTGGAGTTGGAGTTTCCTGTATTAGATTTTTGTTAGAGTTTCTTAGACTGTAATTGTTCTTACTTATCAGATGTGTTTATGACTTGTTGTTTGTTTTGTGAATACTGCATCATTCTTTGTAACTTGACTGTTTCTTTTCTTGTTATATATTATATGTTTGCTTTTAGGAATTAGATCTTATCCGAATGAAGCAAAGAGTTAAGAGGCCAAGATCATCTCCTCCACCGATTAATTCAAACCTCGTTTTCATCATACGCATACAAGGGTAATTGATATTCTCCAGTGGTTTTATTTTTCCACTTCACTTGATATCTTTGTGAATGTCCTCATCATCCGTCCCTCGTTCCTTTATGGTGACCAACAAGAACGATATGCACCCAAAGACCAAGAAGGTTCTTAACAGTTTGCAACTAAGGAGCACTTTTACTGGTGTCTTTGCCAAAGCAACTGACGGTTTGTTTCAAAAGCTTCTCAAAGTGCAGCCTTACGTCACTTATGGGTACGTTAAGAAACTCATCTTTCAATCTGTCCTTGTTTGTCTGAACATTCCACCACCTTACTGTCTGGTTGATTGATTCTTTCATGAGCTCTGACCAATGTTTTACCATTCTTGAAGATATCCTAATGATAAGAGCGTTAAGGACCTCATATTCAAAAAGGGATACACAATAATAGAGGGCAATCCTGTTCCTCTCACCGACAACAACATAATCGAACAGGTAAAAACCAGTTTCCTGTTCAACATAATCGATTAAGACAGTGTTCTTAATCATTCTAACTTGTGTTTATATTAGGCTCTAGGAGAACAAAATATCTTTTGCATAGAAGATCTTGTGAATGAGATAGCAAGGGTTAGTGATCATTTCAGTGAAGTTAAGAGATTTTTGGGACCCTTGAAACTCAACAAGCCTGAGGCTGGTGTCTTGCATGGGAAGAAACAAGTTTTCAGCGATGGAGGAGATACTGGAAACCGTGAAGATAAGATCAATGATCTCATCAACAAGATGAATTAGAAGCAGCAATCGATGGAATCACTTTCTATGAGGCTAAAAACCAACCACCTGAAAAAACTTATTGCAATTTTGATTTATAAAAAAAAGTATTTGCACATTATTTGGCTTCAAATATGATATATTTTACAAATGTGATGCAACCAGAGTACAAATCCAAACCTATTTCGAGGTTGTGGTTTAGTTTTTCTGGTAATTTCAACTTTTTGTTTATGCAAATCCTATAAAAAAAAAGTAATAATCAACATTAACACCCGCTGCGTTTATTTTCCTCTAAACCCATTATAGTTCATCACAAATTTGATTGTTTAAGATTGCTCAAATATGTTAACACTAGTGCTTGGCCCGTGCGTTTGCACGGGCTAATTTTTTTGTTTCAAAATATTATGGATTACAGATATGTCAAAAATTAATAAAACAATTTCATTCCTGCGACTAACTGTACAAACAGGGGAAAGACATCTCTTTAGATTAGTATAACAAAACAGGTCTTTCGTGTTCTTTATTCTTCCTTGCATAGTTGCATATGTCCTCTCTTTCACTCTCTCCAAAACACCTTCCTATTTCATTCATGCGCGCTTCAATGTCTTCTCTTTGTTGCTCAAGAACCTGAGGACATGAAAAAAACTAAATAGTTCATTACAAAA
The DNA here is from genome assembly GCA_030180135.1 of Orychophragmus violaceus. Taxonomy (NCBI): domain Eukaryota; kingdom Viridiplantae; phylum Streptophyta; class Magnoliopsida; order Brassicales; family Brassicaceae; genus Orychophragmus; species Orychophragmus violaceus. The sequence continues at coordinate 362,744 of CM058231.1, read as the reverse complement.
CATACAGGAAGTAGCAAAGTGGGCTTCGATCACGAAACAAAACACAGAGGAAGAGCCATTGATGGCCGTGTGTGCCAGTGGGAATGCTGTGACGGGCTAAACTGGCTCGCCCTGTATTGAGCCCGACCCTGCCTTTAGTGTTTTAGGCCTGACATTGTGTTGGTCCGCAGTTAGAAACGGAGAAAAAAATAGAAAAGCTACGGATTTTGCAACTTTGGCCAATGGCACCCTATATGCCTGCAGCAGCATCCCTAGTTCTGCAGTTATGGAAGCTGTACCTCTGAGTAACTTGTAGGCATAAGCCCTAATATAGTAAGAACGTCTCTGATTGTTGTCTCTAGAGCCTTAAGTGACTCTTCTCTTCTTAGTTGTTTTTCCCCTGAAAATTACAATCATCACTTTTTAACTAAATCATTAACCGGTTTTCGAAAGATGTAGAGGTTTATTACTCGTAAGAGAAGACTTGATAAATTTATTTCATACAATGGAAGCTCAAACTTTTCAAGAAAACCTGTGACAACGGGGAGTGCATTTTCCTTGCTCCAGTCACCAAGTAACCTTTTTGAAACTGCTGGGTATGTTGCCTCAAGAATATCAGCATTAGCGAAGTCATTTGTTGTTATAATCCCAATCGCAAATGCATCGTACTGCAGAAGATAAAACTCATCAAAGTCATGAAACAACAATCTTAAGGCCTCGGATAAGAATCAAGGTGACTAACCTCACGTGCTTTGTAGTCAATTTTGTTCGGGTACGCAGCAAATAGCCTTGTGGACATGCACTCTCCAAATGAAACCAAGTAGTCTCTTGTGCGTAAAGCTAACTCTTTCATCATTGAAATGCCGTTCAGAAGCTGCTCCAGTCCTTCTAGATGTTCTACAGACAGATTAAACGACAGCAACATTCAGACATCTTAATACATGTGTAGAATATGAAATTTATTTTGTAGGGATGGGAGCAGCTTCTAAATTGTCCAACATTGGGGCCTAGCTCGAATTTTATAAGGACATAACAACTATCCTCATGTATCTCTATCCTTAAATCTTGACAATAAATTTGGTTTGATGGAGGCTTGTATCCTATTTCCTGTTTCAAAATGAAACAAAATAAAGTTTTTTCAGATCATGAATGTCATTAGCAAATGGAATACTATCAAACTTAGTACATGCGTTACTATTCTAAGTGTCTATGATCCGTAGGACTGTGGGAACAAAATAAAAAAAAGTGATGCATAAGAGTTATTAGTAGAGCTTTGCGAGACACCTAAAGGACAAGTAGAATAATAATTCGATCAACATAAACATGTATCAATACATATTAGGTAGACATATATATGGAGTGCTATATCGTTTTTCAAATGGACAAATAGTTAAAGAGTAACATGATAAAAAGAGATTACATTGATGGAAGAACCAACTTATAAGCAAACATTAAAAAATGTTGATGCAAGATAACAGTAAAAAAATTGGTACCTTGGTATTGATAAGAAGAAGATCAGCATGTTCCTTATGGGAGACAATAACAATAACTGGAGAAACAAGCTCGATATTTCTGGGCTTAGTCTGATTGATTAGGATTATAGCATCCTCTTCTCTTCTTTCTTTCTGAATCCACGCACCTGTCAATTCTCAGAGAATTCTGCAGGTTTATTTTCTGGGAAATTGATTTTGCACATTCCTCCAACCTGCAAAATCGATCGATAGAAACAATTAAATTTTATACTCTCCCTGATAAACTGAAATAGAATAAAAGACTGAAATCAAAAGAGTGAGTAATTACCTACAATCGGGAATCGCTTCTTTCGATTTGTCTTTATAAAGAAGATAGATACAACAAATATAAATCAAAAACTGGGTAGGTAGTTGATAGGGGTTATCGTTCGACTGTGAGGATTGGAGATCGTGGTATAGGATTGGGGATCGTGGTATCGCAGGGAGGAAAAAAAGCTGATTTTTATTTTATTTTTCCTAAAACAAAAGCTAAATGGTAGGTGAAAACTAATTTGAATTAAAAAAATGCTTTATTTGAATTAGATTTAGAAAATACTTAAAAGCAAAAAAGTAGAGAAAATGGAGATAATGACACATCAGAAAAGTACACTTGTCAAAAGGAGAAGGTTGCAGTTATTAGCATTTTTGCTAGTGAATTATAGAAATAAGGATTTAGAAAATACTTAAAAGCAAAAAAGTAGAGAAAATGGAGACAATGACACCTCAGAAAAGTACACTTGTCAAAAGGAGAAGGTTGCAGTTATTAGCATTTTTGCTAGTGAATTATAGAAATAAGGATATGCTTTTGGTTAACTTATATATGTATACTTGATAAAGTTAATCTCTAAAAGTTCCAGACATAAATTTGAATATTTAAGATAGAAAGCTCAAATATGTTAGAGCATGTTTAGTGGTGAACCCCTCATGGGGTTCTTAAAAAAAAAAATTTTTTTTTTTTTTTTTTGGGAAAAGTGTAAAAAAAAAAAAAAAAATCGAAAAAAAAAATCGACGAATAACAAGCTGCCACGTGTCATGAACAGTGTAAGAACCGGTTCTTAAATAAGGATTTTTAAGGGCCGGGTTCTTAACTATTCACGTGGGACCCACGTGAATAGTTAAGAACCCCACCCTTAAGAACCCCTTAAGAGTCATTGCTAAACATGCTCTTAGGTTCCAAATTTGATTCTTTAGTAAGCTAGAAAAACAAAGGCTTTTGGTTAACTTATATGCCTCAACAAAAAGCTAGCTATTCACTAATTAAGGTGGTGCTACTTCGTGATATAGAGGGAGAAACAAGTCACGAAAAATTCTACTCTTTATGAGCTTGAGAGTCAGTGTTGCTTCCTTTGCTTCTTCATCATATAAAGACTTCCAAATGTCCAAAATGTTAGTCTCCATCACATCCCTCGCAAACCCATTCGCCTCTGAAACACTCTTCACACACCTCAGCTTGTCCTCTACCTTCTTCACCTCTTTTTCAACAGAAGGCACAAACACTCGGCTTCCTCCTTTGACAGAGTAGACAGCTAAATTCAGAAAACTAAATCCATTAGCAAAATTCTCCAGAGTTGTCCAGATCAATCCCCATTGGACCGAATTGTTTCCATCATTCTGATATACTCCATTCTTAGGTTTGATATAGTTTGTGTAGACATGATGCATAACACGAACCAGCCTATCTACCACGTGTTTTTCATTACGAACGCCCCTTTTTGCTTCTCTCCGTAACCTAAAGCAGAACCATAACATTGTACGAATGTCATCACACAATAAGAACATTGATTCAGCCACATAAAGGGAGAGCTCAACTCCTAGTCGCAAAACTTCCTCTTTAACTTCATCCCTTGCAAAATCCATACTGCAAAAACAAAGCAAAAAAAAGTCAATATAACCCGACTGAATGGGCTCTTTCGGACTTTCCATCCATTACTAAATGAGTATCGTCGTCAAAGAAATTTTCATATTTTAGTTTGGTTCACGTTGACCGTAATGATAATTTTGTTTGGTTCACACGTTGGTTGACCGTAGTTGCCGACACCCTTATTAAAAAAGTTAAAGGTACATCGCCTAGAGTTTTCGCTTGTAAGTTATAAACAATCGGATTTCGGAATCTCATAAAAAAACTGAAATGTCCAATCTATTTTGAGTTAGGTTAAGAAGAATATGTGATAAAAAAAAAAAACTCTCAAAGGGGTTAATATTACTGACCTTAGAATGTAAGGAGTAGGGTTTACGGGCAGTACCAGTATGTGGCTACGCCTACGCAATGGTTTGACCAAAACAGGCTTAAACAGTTGGGTAAGAATCCTTCTCCTTGCCACATTGGACGTTGCTTCTTCATCAAATAGAGACTTCCACAAGTCAAAAATGTTAGACTCTATAGCCTCCTTGGCAAACCCATTCACCTCTGAAATATCCTTTGCCGACCTCAATATATCCTCTAGCTTCTTCAGCACGTCTTGCTTGTATTTTTCAATAGCCGACGATATTTGAGGATAATTGAAAGAGAAAACTTTTCTTCTGAGAAGAGTATCAAGGCGCTGCAAGATTATGATTCCGTCAGAAAAATAAGTCCAAGTGGTCCTAATCAATTCCCATTGGACAGAGTTTCCATAATCTTGATACACACCATTCTTCGGTTTGATATCTTTTGAGTAGACATAATGAATACAACGAAGCAGCCTATCTATCACAGGATTCTGGTACGGTATTACACCTCTCCATAACTTAAAACAGAACCCTAACATAGTAGGGATGTCATCACACAGCAAGAACATGGATTGAGCTACATATAGAGAGAGCTCAACTCCTAGTCGCACAACCTCCTCTTTCATGTCCTTCTGACAAGAGAAGGTCCTACAAAAGAAACAATAAGTCAATATTCAGAATTTATAAAGTGAGTGACTAAAGTCACATTCACTGACCTTTTAATGTATGGATAATATCTGAACGATCCGGTCAATGGACGGATACGACGTATTGATCTTGATTCCATCTCCAACCAATGGCGGACCTAGGTAAACCCTATCTTCCTTGAAGTGACAAAGCTTGAAAGTAAACTGCACAATCAAGCTAACGAGTTCACGGCCAATAAAAGCTACTTCTCGTGATACACTTGTTTGTGTGTTTGCTAGGGTTTTGCAAGAGGTACCTTAGGGAAGAAGAAAGATGAAGAAGAAAGTACACACTTGAAAGCACAAGGAAATAATATCGTAGAACGCAAGTAAACTGATCTCTGATCTCTATTGCCCTTGACTTCTTCTCTTTGTTTTAGGTTTTGTTGTGTATTGACCTAAGCTTGCCTTGGTCTTCTTATATACACAACCTGCATAAAACACGATGGGCTCAGGAAACACACAACGATAGGCTTGAGGACACACATATCGTCCAAAAAAAACCCTAACAAAACCAGTATATTGGGCCTAGGAAATATAGGAATAATGGGCCCTCTATTGGACCTGTGAGAGACCTGAGTAACACGCATATTGTTCGTTGTTGTTTCGGCTTCTATGTGTAATTAATGGTCAAAAGAACGGTAGGTTTGAATGAAATAAATAGGCCTGCGGTGTAGTAAAAGCGATACGAGTTCCTAAGGCTTTAATTGTGGGGATCAATAAATAGCAGACTGAAGAAGACGATAGAGGTAGAACCAAAACCAAAGATTATGAAGGAGATGAATGATAAGCTCGAGGAGGAGCGTTCTGAGGTAGATTATTTGAAGGCTATTAACTCGGTTCTCATCGTTAAAGAATGTCAAAGCCGTGATGAGATACAAGAAGCATGCAAAGAGTTGATTAAGGTATATATATCTTCCTTTCAAGTTCTTGCCCTGTTATCAGTTTCGTGGGTTTCACGTATCTGTTTTCTTTTTGTTTGTGTAGGTATTCAGAGATTTATCTTGTGATGGATCAACGGAAGGAGTAAAGAGTGTGGGAACAGTTGATGAGAAGCCGTTCTTGAAAGCATGCGAGCAGAGATTCAGAGGCGAAACCGTTGAGTTGGAACATGCCATACTTGTCTCAAAATGGCAGGATATCATTAACAATCCACATTGGTTTCCATTCAAATGTGTGGTGACTGGAGACATAATGAAGGTTTGTGTTCTATTCACATACTTTCCAGTACTCTTTCTTTCTCTCTCTAACCAGATTTACATGTCTTATTCTGGTGCTCGGTTACATATGTGTCATGGTGTAGGAAGTTGTGGATGAAGAAGATGAGAAACTTAAGAATCTGAAACAAGAATGGGGCGCAGACGTGATGAATGCTGTCAAGACAGCACTTGAGGAATTGAATGAGTTCAACCCAAGTGGCAGGTCTGCTGTTCCAGTGCTGTGGAATTTTGAACATGGTAGAAAAGCCACGCTCAAAGAAGCTATTGCCCACATGGCCCAACAAATCAAACATCTCAAAAGGACATAAACCTGAAAGGTATGTGCTACAACTTTGCACATAAATATAGGGATGCGTCAGTTGTATCTTCACTACAAGAAAAGATGTAGTATTCCAACAAATGTTTCCAACAATCATATTTTATTGGAAATTTCTAATAAATATCTAACAAAATTTTATATGATGCTCTATTTGTTGGAAATTCATTGCGAATTTCCAACGATTTTATTTGTGGTAATTACGCCGTATAATTCGTAAGAATCTTGTTGGTATTTTCCAACTAATATTATATCATTAGAAATTAGCAACAATTTTTAAGTTGTCAGAAGTTTTGTTAACATTTTTTACAATTTTGTTACCAAAAAATTGTTGAAAACTTGCAAAAAGGAAAAAACTAACTTACTTAATATCCTTTTTCGAAAATGCGGGTCAGGCGGCCAAGTCCTCGCCGGAAAAGCGGTACACGCCGAAAAAGCGGTACACGGCAGAAAAATAAATGTAACTACTACCATACCATAATTAATCGGTATTTAATCCGAATTTAAGTGTGTAATAAGATTAGGATGCCGATTAATTGCTATTATATATATACAATTAATTGTTCACTGTTTTATTGTGCCGAGTTGACCAAATTTGTGGCGATTGACCACTGAGACCGCAAACGCGGTAACTTGACTGCGTTTTTGAACATAGGTTATTTCCATTGTTCGGAAACGCGCTAGCTATGGGTTATACGCGCGACCGGTCTGGACCTAGCGAATTATCGAAAAATCGGGATAAACTCGGAGAGTACTCGGGCGGAATTTTATGACATTTTTATATGTAATATCATAAATTTTAAAATTTTATAAGTAATAACACAATTTTTATATTGGTTGTTAATTAAGATAATTTGTATAACAAAAATAGTTATAAAATGATTGTTGTACAATTTTAATTCACAAGATACAATAAAATTAAAATAAATTATAAAAGATTAATAAATGTATAATTTATATTTTAATATTATATTTGCTGTTAATTAGAATAAGTATATATATATATATTTATAATTAGTCAAATTTGTAGTGTCTGAAAAAAAAAGAGATATTCAAAAAAAAGAAGGAAAAGGATTAATCACTACCCACGTAGAGTCGCAAAAAAAGAAAGGGATATTGAACATTTCATAAAGTTATACGCTGGAGATGGAGAAGTGTAATGGTGGGACCCATATAAATGTATTTGAAACTGAGATGTAAACATCCCACATCGAAATATCATAAAACTTATGAAGGTAAGCGTCTTATATAAATAAAGCACGCTGTGCTTTTCACTTGTTATTAAATAAGCTTTTAAAAAACAAGGCCCATATAATTTTCGGGCCTTAGTTGACTAATTATTTTAGTCGTTTATTAATCCGATTAAAGTGCTTTATGTGATTAACGGGCGTTTTATGTGATAAGCGGTGATTAATTAGCTAAAATCGTGGCGGTTGACTTCCGCTCCGCGTTTGCGGCAACGTGACTGTATTTTAGAACAATTAAAGCGTTAGAAATTTCCTATAAATTATCAAAGAAATATATCAACAAATTTCCAACGAATATGTTATCAGAAATTTCCCATAAAATGACGATTCAGTTTGTTGAATATTCATCACAAACTGTCAATAATTTCCGAACAAAATATTTGACGGAAGTTTCTGATAATGTTTTCGTTGGAAATTTGTTGATCTTATTTATTGATAATTTGTAGAAAACTTCACACTAGATTCCAACAAATTTCCAACAAAAAATTTCTCAGAAAGTTCTAACGAATTAACAATAAAATTTATTTGTCGGAAACGCTCTCAACAAACTTCCAACAAATCCAAGTTTCCAACGATCATATTCCAACAAATGTATATTCTGTTGGATATTTGTTGGAAACATCGATTTCCCACGAATTACTGACTAATATGTATGTTGGAATACACTTTTTTTCTTGTAGTGCTTTTGTTGTTAGCATTTTCATATATGGGGTTGTTAAGAATATAAATGATGATACCAAGTGGTTGTGTTCTTATGTTACAGGAAGCTGGATGATCAAGCAAGTATGGAAGCTATGTTTTAAGCTTTTTTAATTATGTGTTTTTCGGAAAGGCTTGTTAGCCAGTATTTCTATTTTGTATCAACCTCTTTTGGAACTTTGTTATATTCCTATTAATGTTAAATAATTTCTTAGTTAAATACAAGCAAAGTTGCTCAGTGAAGAAATCAGTTTCTTGAAGGTACAATACTTTTTTTTAGTTACAAGACAAACGAGGCGATATTAAATAGAGAATAACAATAGTTACAATACTAAACCTTACTTGTGTAAAAGCTACATACATGGTTGTAATTTGTAAATGAAACGCCAAATGAAAACTTGTAAACAAAGTTGTGGTGATGCTAAGAGACGCCAATTATATTATTTATTTGGTGATGCTAAGAAACAAAGCTGTTGTGGTGAACAAGGTCCTCACTAAATAAAGATTATTCAAATTCTCTCATTGAAGTAGCAACCCTTGATTCTATATTCTCAACATTTGGACACGTTTTATAATTTTCCAAATAAGCCATCGATGAGGTTATGTACAACTTAGTTCGTGTGAGATTTTAACTAAAGAGAGATGTAGAGTTATGAAGTGAAAATATATATTTGGAATCATGAAACTAAGGTATAAACTCATTTCATACTTTCCCTTGAAAACAAATAGAAGAAGAAAAAAACCAAACCAAATAACTAGCAATTACATTTTGCTTAGGTTGTATTCATCAAACTAATACAAAAATTTCATTGTATTTATTTGTTTCTAGTTCATCAGTTTTGGCTTAGCTTTTAAGCTAACACTACAAAAAAACATGTCATAATCGACCGAAAAATTTACGAATGTTTGTCGGAAAAAGTCATTATCAACGGATTCTCAACCGAATGAATCTACCAAATATGTGAAATAATGGGCCTCGTATTGCTCAACTACATTACCATATCTGGCCTTACTTACCGTTCATTGTTGTTTTGGTTTAAGAGGATAACTAGTGTCTAGTAGCTAACATAACGAAATAAATAGGCGGTGCAGTAAAAACGATACGACCCTTTCTTATAAACAATATCGTTCATTGTTAACTATGATAAATAAACAGCCTCAATAAATAATTTATTGGTACATGCAGAGAGTTTCATCAAATGAAAGTTTCTGCTAAGAGAGAAAGAGAATCGTCACTTGTTTGAGATCTTTAGCAAAATTTTGAGAAACTCCCGAAAATATTTATAACGTTCATAATATGGAAAGTCATAAAAAATACTAGTAAACTTGTTTATGAATGGTCAATGCTTTTAAATATTAAAATATGTCATTATAATCTCTATTTATTTATTTTTTTGTTAATCCAGGGGTAGATCCCAGATCAAACGGTCCAGACTAATCCTCTGAGCTCAATCAGGCCGCAGGCCAGCTTCACCTAGAAAGGTTTTCATTTGTTGTAATTTGTTGATGACGTATCATACTTGAGGTTTGGACCTTTATCTTTAAAAAGAAAAAAAAACTTGTTGCTTATTAATATGTTCTGTTTTCCTTGTTATCTAGTAACTGCTATATTATGATATTTAATGTTTTGCATAGACATCCTAGTAGAAAAATCAGTGTTATAATCTTGAGTTTTATAAAATTTCTCATGGATGTTGTTTCCTTTTTTTCTTTTCATTTTTCATTGGGACATGTTCATAAGAAAAGCAATACCAGAGTTGGATCAAGGAGCATAGACTGTCCCGAACTAATCTATTGTGTGCAGTGTTCTAAAATATGCTATACGCTAGCCGTGCGGACAACCATTGTATAACGCCTAGACGTATATACGGTTGTTTATTCAGGGTATATACGGTGTATATTTTTTCCTTAATATACTTATACATATAATATATTTTAAACATTTTAACAAAATTTTGTCTGTAAAACATGCTTAACTAAAATATATTACATACTGATTTAGTTTTAGTTCTAAAAATGAGTTTCAAGTTGAGCAGAAAAAAAAAAAAAAAAGAAGTTGAGCATTATCAGTTAAAGACTCAATGACTATATTAATCCCATAACATACAAGGAATGTTAATACATATAAATATTCACGTTTGACTAGTAGGCCATATATTTAAAGGGAAATTTTTATTGCCTAAAGTGTAAAGTTTAAGTAATTATCAAGTTGGCCGTATAGTTATTACCGTATTGGAAAATTCGGTACAGTTGATTGACGTCCAGCGTCTAAACGGCGTGTATACGGGCGTACTAGCCGAATTTTAGAACAGTGATTGTGTGCAAAGGAGAGACACAACTCTTCTTTGATTTTGAAACACATCATTCTGTTGTGAACCTCTTTATTTGCTTTGTACTTGTCCTATAGTTAATGAATGACTAATATTCCATTTTCACCACAAGTGCCCATACAAATTATAAATTAATATAAACTATAGGGTAAAGTGTCCAATATGTAAGTCGATGAAAAACTTCCCAATTTAGAATAAGTGTATTTTTGGTCCAATAAACAAATGCAGATATAAAATATTATAGATATGGATAAACATGTTCAAAACTTATCCTTGGATTTTCTTTGATTTTGTAACAAATTTAACAGAATGTATATTCTACCATAAGTAGAATGGCGATAAAATGGTAGATTTTATCTTATGCGAATAGTAGAATATAGAAAAAATGGTAGAAAACATATTTTACCAAATGTGACGATTGACAGAGCAAAGAGCAAATCGTAGAATATGTATTTTACGAATAGTATATCACAGTAAAAGTGTAGATAACATATTCTATCATTTGTAGATCATAGTGAAAACAACGGTAGAATAAGGTAGAATATGCATTCTGATGTTCGCTAAATAAGAAAAAAAAAATTCAATTTTCAATAAAAATAAAAAGTAAAAAATTTCATTAATATTTCTGTACTTTTATCTTTTTTTAAGGGGTTTTAACTATTAAAATTTGAAATTTATCAAATATATATAAGGACAATTATGTCAAAATTAGGTAAAAAATGAATATAAAAGGACAATGTTTAATTTATTTCATCCTAATTAGCCAAATTTTTCAAAAAAAAATTTTGATGGAGATGTTCTTATCATAACAATAAATAGGTCTAATAACCTTTATAATGCCCATTCATTTTAAAAACAATAAAATTATATTGTTATTTTAATAAATCGGTTTCTCGTTATTCTTGGAATTCTCAGTTAAGAATCTATATTCCTTCTACCTCATTATAAAATGTTTTAGTTAAAAGTGTGAAATTTAAAAATTCAAAAATGTATTTACTTTTACATAAAATTATTTAGCATTTAATTTAAAATATTTTAACCAATAACAACAAATACTTTAAAATGTTATTAGTTTTTTTTTTGATAAATAAAATGTTATTAGTTATAATATAAATTCACATAAGAACTTGAAAAAATCAGATAAAATAGGTGACTCAACTTAACTGTGGGAGCATAGTTGTGGGATGCACATTTGATCATCGTGTAGCGGATGCATATTCCATGAACATGTTCCTTACATCTCGATCCGATGTACCACTCTCTCGTGTACCATTGTTCCGACGATCTCTGCTAAACCATAGACGACCATTGAATATTTATAAATGTTTTTGGATACATTTGGATAGTTTAAATACATATTTAGGACTGATAGTCTTATTACGCCTCACCAGCATTGTCAAACAACCACTGTCGGGAAATCCGTCCTTAAAAATATGTTGTCCTCTAGTGATGTGAGATGATATATTCGGAGCCTCTCTAATTCTTGGCTACTTTGGTACATGCATTGCACGGACATTATGTTTCAATCCATTTATTTCAAATAACATTCTATAATATAATTAACCAAGACATTAATACCGTGAAATAATAGATTATATAGTTTACATTCATCATGTGTTTCAAAATGTCTTTTGTGATACCACACAATTTTGTTTGAATCTACAAACACTTATATTTCAAGACCTATTTTATTCTTCTAACTTAAAAATGGTTTTGGCTATTTCAAACTTCTTTCCTCCTATACAAATTTAAGAGAAATATAGAAAATGATTCCATCGAGAGAATTACTCAGGTATTTCTCAAGAGAATGTGTGAAGAAGCAGCTGTTTCTTGAGACTCAAGAAACTGTTAAAAATCAACATAAGTTCACATAAACAGGTTCTTTTTCAGTTTAGGTATCTTTCTCGTTGGCTTTATAGTTCGGCGGCGTTGAACTTGTTGAACAGCTTCTTCTTCTATTTATATTTCATCATTTTCAACATATTCGTCTATGTTTACGTCGCCTAGGCCGGGTTCCTGTTCCACGTTCTCAACAACACCAATCTGAGGTGCTTCGTAAAAGTCTTCGAAGCCATGCAAGATTTCATAAAAGTCTTCACTCCCTGCCCCTAGAGACCAATCTTCAATCGAAAACGGCAAAGCGTTAAATTGTTGCAAGTTTCATTGTATTTGTTTGCCTCTAATTCATTAGTTTTGGTTTAGACTTTTAAGCAAATAGCAATGCCAACCAAAAAATATATTAAAAAAAAACAAGTTGTAACAAAAAATGAAACGTTTTCACATAATATTCAAAACATGTTGTTCGACCAAAAAAAAAATTCAAAACATGTTATACATTCTCATTTATATTTGTCAATTTTCATATGACGATGATATGCAGTCTAAAGAAAAAACTATTATTTTGACCATCAAAAAACTAAACACAATAATAAACGCTAATATTTAGTAATATGAAACTTGATGGTATTAAAAAGTTATTTCAAATAAACTTACTTTCTATGTCGTTTTATAACTCAGTGTGGAGACGAGTGTCATTTTCTTCTTTGACAACATCTATATTATCATCTTAATATTCAACTCCATTCACATTCTCAAAGTTTTCTTTTTGTCCATGTCGTGGACCAATTTCAGATTCATTCATTTGCATCTTTAAAAAGTCACATATTTCAGATGTATAGAACTATAGTTGGGCATATATAGTTCAAAAAGAAAAAAACCCACATTTTCCAGTTTGTTTGAAGAAAAAGCAAACCCTAAAACCAAAAAACAAAAAAGAAAATTAACTCATCTCAGAAAATGTAAACTTGCAAACGTCCATATCTTCTTTCAGATGATATATTCGGAGGCTCTCCAATTCTGGAAGCGTTAATCGGAGCATGAACGTACACGATCGTGAAGATGTCAGAGGAAGACGAAGCATCCAAAGAGAAGATGAGATTCAGAATATGATCGATTACAAACGACAAAAAAAAACATCAAATCCATTCGCCATGGTTCTCTGTTTGCATCACTATGTTGTATAATATAATCTTTGAAGCCATATATATCATTATAAAGTTGCAAATGCATTGTTTTAATTCCATTGATGTTGGCTAGTTGTAGTCTGGTTGCATCACATTTGTATAATATATCATCTCTGAAGCCCAAAAAAATGTGTTAATGCTTTTTAAAAAAAATCAAAATTGCAATACGTTTTTCAAGTGGTTCGTTTTTAGCCTCATACAAACTTTTAAGAAAAATACAGAAACTGATTCCATCGATTGCTGCTTGCTGCTTCTAATTCATCTTGTTGATGAGATCATTGATCTTATCTTCACGGTTTCCAGTGTCTCCGCCATCGCTGAAAACTTGTTTCTTCCTGTGCAAGACACCAGCCTCGGGTTTGTTGAGTTTCAAGGGTCCCAAAAATCTCTTAACTTCACTGAAATGATCACCAACCCTTGCTATCTCATTCACAAGATCTTCTATGCAAAAGATATTATGTTCTCCTAGAGCCTAGGATAAACACAAGTTAGAATGATTAAGAACACACGTCTTAATCGATTATGTTGAATAGAAATAGGAAACTTCTTTTTACCTGTTCGATTATGTTGTTGTCGGTAAGAGGAACAGGATTGCCCTCTATGATTGTGTATCCCTTTTTGAATATGAGGTCCTTAACGCTCTTATCATTAGGGTATCTTCAAGAATGGTAAAATATTGGTCAGAGCTCATAGAAGAATCAATCAAGCAAACAGTAATAAGGTCGGATATTTAGACAAACAAGGACAGATTGAAAGATGAGTTTGTTTGCATACCCATAAGTGACGTAAGGTTGCACTTTGAGAAGCTTTTGAAACAAACCATCAGTTGCTTTGGCAAAGACACCAGTAAAAGTGCTCCTTAGTTGCAAACTGTTGAGAACCTTTATCACAATTGATAAATTGTTTTTGATTAGGAATTGATTAAAGGATTTTTACTTAGAGATAAGAACCTTGATCACAATTGATAAATTGTTTTTGATTAGGAATTGATTAAAGGATTTTTGCTTAGATATAAGATTGATCTAGTGTTTTGAGTTCTAGACTAAGGATTATAGCTTGCTTGAATGGTTTAACGACTGAGATTGAATGCATGTTACTCTATGATTGATACTGAGAAATGAATAATTGTAACTAGAATAGAGTTGAAAGCATGAGAATGTGATTAACAACTTGTTAGATCATTGAACAATCTCATTTTGCTTGTATGATTGATTGGCACCTAGATAAGATCATCCTTTGATAGCTTTAATTCATTGACCTCATTTCTATCATATTATTTTAATCTCTCTATCTTATTGGTTTATTTGCTATTATCTTCTTTGTTTACTTTTGCTTATTGATCACTTGCTACTTTAAATTTTGCATGTATTCTTGATGTCACTAAATCAAATCCATTCGCCATGGTTCTATGTTTGGATCACTATGTTGTATAATATAATCTCTGAAGCCAGAGATATCATTATAAAGTTGCAAATGCTCTGTTTTAATTCCATTGTTGCTGGCTACTTGTACTCTGGGTGCATCACGTGTATAAATATAAACTCTGAAGCCAAAAGAATGTGTGAATCCTTTTTTTTTTAATCAAAATTGCAAATAGCGTTTTTTCAAGTAGTTGGTTGTTTAGCCTCATACATATTCTTTAAGAAAAATGGTTCCATCGATTGCTGATTGCTGCTTCTAATTCATTTTGTTGATGAGATCATTGATCTTATCTTCACGGTTTCCAGTATCTCCGCCATCGCTGAAAACTTGTTTCTTCCCATGCAAGACACCAGCCTCGGGCTTGTTGAGTTTCAAGGGTCCCAAAAATCTCTTAACTTCACTGAAATGATCACCAACCCTTGCTATCTCATTCACAAGATCTTCTATGCAAAAGATATTGTGTTCTCCTAGAGCCTACAGTAAACACAAGTTAGAATGATTAAGAACACCGTCTTAATCGATTATGTTGAAAAGGAAACTTGATTTTACCTGTTCGATTATGTTGTTGTCGGTAAGAGGGACAGGATTGCCCTCTATGATTGTGTATCCCTTTTTGAATATGAGGTCCTTAACGCTCTTATCATTAGGGTATCTTCAAGAATGGTAAAATATTGGTCAGAGCTCATAGAAGAATCAATCAAGCAAACAGTAATAAGGTCGGATATTTAGACAAACAAGGACAGATTGAAAGATGAGTTTGTTTGCATACCCATAAGTGACGTAAGGTTGCACTTTGAGAAGCTTTTGAAACAAACCATCAGTTGCTTTGGCAAAGACACCAGTAAAAGTGCTCCTTAGTTGCAAACTGTTGAGAACCTTCTTGGTCTTTGGGTGCATATCATTCTTGCTGGTAACCAGAAAGGAAAGAGGGAGGGATTATGAGGACACTCACAGAGATATCAAACGAAGTGGAAAAGTAAAACCACTGGAGAATATCAATTACCCTTGTATGCGTATGATGAAAACGAGGTTTGAATTAATCGGTGGAGGAGATGACTTTGGCCTCTTAACCCTTTGCTTCATCCGGATAAGATCTAATTCCTAAAAGCAAACATATAATATAATAAGAAAAGAAACAGTCTGATTACAAACAAAGATGCATTATCCACAACACTAACAACAAGTTGTAAACACATCTGACAAGTAAGAACAATTACAGTCTAAGAAACTCTGACAAAAATCTAATACAGGAAACTCCAACACCACCACATAAAGCAATGACAGTCCATTCATATGCAGGTATTGGTTAATAGCAAAGCTAGCTCAAACCAAAACCTAAAGGTTCTAACTTCTAATTTAGCTCAAAGACAAGATTAGGCCACAACAAGTTCTAAGATTTCTAAAGTCTTACAGAAACAGAATCAGAACTTGAGGTTCATATAAATGGACCAGAAAAGAAGCGGCCAGATTACAAAGAATGATGCAGTATTCACAAAACAAACAAACAAGTAGTAAACACATCTGACTAGTATGAACAATTACAGTCTAAGAAACTCAAACTCCACCACATAAAGCAATGAAAGTCCATTACTTTGCATGTATTAGTTAATAGCAAAGCGAGTTGAAACCAAAACCTAAAGGTTATAGCTTGTAATTTAGTTTAAAGACTAGATTAGGCCAAACATGAATCAATCCCATGGATTACAAAACAAGTTCTTAGATGTCGGAACGTCTTGTAGAAACAGTAAGATTACAAAGAATGATGCAGTATCCACAAAACAAACAACAAGTTTTAAACACATCTGACAAGTACGAACAATTACAGTCTAAGAAACTCTGGCAGTCTAAGAACAATTACAGTCTAAGATCAAGCAGTAAGAACAATTACAATCTAAACTCTGACGGTCTAAGAGCAAGCAGTAAGAACGATTACAGTCTAAAACTCTGACAAAAATGCCATACAGGAAATTCCAACTCCACCACATAAAGCAATGACAGTCCTTTAATATGCAGGTATTAGTTAACTGCAAAGCGAGTTGAAACCAAAACCTAAAGGTTATAACTTCTAATTAAGTTCAAAGACTAGATTAGTTCAAACATGAATCAATTCCATGGATTACAAAACAAGTTCTAAGATGCAGTAAAGTCTTTAAAGAAGCAGATTCAGAGCTTGAGGTTCATATAAATAGACAAGAACCAAACAATACGAGCAAATGTTAATGGATACAATGGATATAAAGACGTTACCTTTGCCCTGAACTCAAGAACAAAATCTTCAGGACGTTTGATATCAGAAACTTTCTTTTGATTCTTCTTAGCTAATTTCCCCCGCTCAAGTTGCAACTTCCTGATAAAGGCAAGCTCATCTCTCTTCTTCCTCTTCTTAAGTACAATCTCTGGTATGTAGTCCAATCCCTTAGCTTCTTCTACAGCCACCACTTTAGCTTCTTCTTCAGCCATTACTACCTCTACTGTTTATTTCTAGAAAACAAACACATCTCAGATTCTTATTCAAAAGGTAATGCATAATCAGAGAAATGGTTATATCTCAAATTGCTCAAATTTTTAGTGAACAAACACCAACTATAAAAATGAAAAAAAATTACCTACTTCTGATCGACAGTAACAGGCTAGAGGTACAAAACAGACGGAGAACGGAGAGCGATAAGCAAAATAAGGGGAGTGAAGACAAAATTACCGGTGGCGATGAAGCAATTGAACGGTGGCCGAGAACTCGTTTGAGATTCTAGGGTTTATCAATTTAACACTCTTTGGTCTACTAACAACTTTACCAGCAGATTAATAACGGTCCGGGCCAAACCAGATATGGGCTGATGGGCCTCACTGCCTTTGAATGAGATTTAGAGCAGGAAGGGGATGATGGGCTTGTAAATGTTAAAAAAAGGCTAAATCACAGGGGAAAAAACATTGGGGGAATGGTAATAAAAGTTCTGAATTTTCAAATTTAGGTCATTTAAAACTTTAACTTTAAGCTAGGACATTTAAAACATGAAGTTACGGTTTGACTGTTCAATTTCATATTAAAGTTACATTGACTAAACCCAATTAAACATGATGTTAAGTCATTTAACGAAATAATATAATGTGTTAATCAAAGAGTTTTGTTAATTACAAACGACGTCATTTTGACTAATATATAAATGTGTAAAAAGTCATAATAATCTTGAACTTTCAAACTTTCGACTTGGTTGGTATTTGTATATTGCGAGTTGTTTATGATTGATTAATCAAAATAGTTAGTGTGTAATTTTGATTACTAAGTATGCAGATTTAGACAAACTATACTTCTATTATTCATGGACGTTCTTTTTTTTTTTTAATCTTTGTGCATTTTTTGTTGGTTAATAAAGAATGAGAGGGTGGTCCATATATATTTGGTGTGTGGAGGTTGGACCGACAAGGTAATCTAGGAGAAGATATACTGTCTGAATTGATTAGACAAAGCAAAAATAAAACACAAAATGCATCACCTCACAAGTCACTACGATCATGAAAGCAAAAAAAAAAAAAAACGTACTTTTGAAACTAAAAGCTGGATGTTTCTATTTTCCAGCAGATGATGTCTTTGATTTTAAAAGAAATCAATAATAAATGTTGGGGAATTATATGTTGGTGATAAGATCGTAGGATCGATGATTATAAATTGAAACAGTTTAGTTGACTTATACCAATGGTGTATGGTTTTGTAAGCTAACGAGAACAAATATACAATCATAAACAATGATTAGTGTATGGACATTCAACCAAAACGGGGGAATGGGTTAAAAAAATAGAAACGAAAGTGATTGTCGGGGAGATTTGATTGGCTTTATAATCCTTGTCCAAAGTTCTAACTTCTAACTTACCTAACACTTGAACAAATAAAGACAGCTTCTTCATTTGGGGTTTTGATACAAACGGCTTACCTAAACCCTAGATGAATGGAACTACGTACGTTCATACGGTATATTATATATCTTAATTTATAGCATAATTATAAATAAAAAGAGAAAAACAAGGTGGCAACAAAGACAAACTCATTTGATTAAGATAGAGCTACTTATAGCATTTATTACAATAGGGTATAACATGAAATCATGAACACTCATTATTCATGTTCCCAAATATATCAATAATTCATATAATTACAACATTTTTTTTTCAAGTGTCCACTACTATACAATTGCATGTGTGGGTTCTGTAGCTCTAGGTCAGATTGCACACATCAAAAGTGTCTTTTTATTTAAACATCATTTAATTTATTTAAAAAGCCAAAAAGGTCACATGTCCATCCAGTTCCATAAATAGAACTCACACTTCACTTCCCACGACCACATCACTTCACATCTCCTTCTCTTTATATATTCTATTCTCTTTATACACAAAATATACATGGCTCCTTCAATCAAAGAAGATCAAGAAATGTTAAAAATCAAGAAACGAGTTCATCAAGATCTTGAGTTAGGTTTAGGCACGACTTCATCAGAGCTCAATCTCATTGACCTATTCAAAACGAGCTCATCATCGACTTCTCATCGTCAAGAACATTTGGAAGATCCGAGAGTGTTCTCATGCAACTATTGTCAAAGAAAGTTCTATAGCTCACAAGCACTAGGCGGCCACCAAAACGCTCATAAACGCGAACGAACCTTAGCTAAACGCGGACACTACTACAAAATGAGTCTCTCCTCCTCATCCTCTCCTTCTTCAGCGTTTGCGTTTGGCCACGGTTCAGTCAGCAGATTCGGAAGCATGGCATCGTTACCGTTGCATGGCTCGACGAATAACAGACCAACGCTAGGGATTCAAGCTCATTCAACGATCAATAATCACTTTAAAGGAAGATCACAAGCAACGAGTTTAAGTCATGTTTTCAAACAGAATGTGTTGCCGGAGAAATTTCACCTTGAAGTCGGCAGCAGTAACAACCGTGTTGCTCCTAAGTTGGAGAGGGTTGGATATTTTAAGAGCAAGCAAGAAGATCTTCATCAGCTCAACAAGATTGACTTGACTCTTAAGCTATGATCTCTTAGTTGTCATCTTCATCTAGTCTTTATTATAACTTTTTTTTGGGTTTTTACTATCTTTTTATTCTTATCTTTGTTTAATATAATGATTGACTGCAGGAATCCATTAATTAAGCTTTACCTTTTTTCCTTTATATATTGTTTTGTAGTTCAATATTTGAGGTCTATTGTAAGCCTATATTGATTTTTTAAATATGGATAATATCACATTCATATATAACATGATATATCATATTCACAGCGGATAATATGTCATCTATTAAAGTTCAAGTGATAGTAACCTTACATAATAATTATGTGTATCTAAAAATGATAGAACTACAAAAAACATTATATAATGATTACAAAAATATTGTGGAGTATAGTCATCAAAAGAAACAAAATATGTCCTACGTTATACGCATTATTGCCAACGGAATTGTCACCAATTTATTAGGCGTGAACTGACTTCAGTCAATCAATTGATCTATTGCATATGAATTATATTATATGTTTTCTTTTTCTTTATATTATAGTCTAGTGGACGAATACATATGATATCAAATGACAAAATAAAATCAGCATAAACAATATTTTACGTTTATAAAATAAAATAGAGAGTGGATACAATGTGATTATCGAAGAGAGGTCCTACATGTAGTTAAAAGAAACAGACATTAATCTACAAGTGAAGAGCTCATCGTCAGAGGTTGTTGTTTTCCATCGCCATGTGACTAGTAAAGTTAAATTTAGATGGTCCTTTTTAATCTAATCTTGTCATGTCGCTATTATTATTCACATTTTATCTACCATTATGTAAAAAAAAAACATTTTAACCATAATCGATTTGACTAAATTTGTATATTATTTGTATATTAACTAGTGTTTAAGAAAACACTAAATGCTAAATAGATGTGACCTAAATTATTATTAGACACTCTAACCCATTACAATATAAAACAACATAGTATTAAATATAGACAATAATATATATGAAATATCATGATTTACACACAAAAAAATCATTTTAGTTTATTATCATAAATTTCATAAATAATATAGTATATGAATTATCATAATTTATAACTAATAAATGTTATAGTAATTTATTATTATAATATTATATTATTTTTTTTAACGGAATAAAAAGTAATTACTATGATTTATGAGAATTTAGTGTTTAAACGACGTTTAAACAATTGTCTAAAATGCTATTTAAAATATTGATTCAAAATTTGTATCTGATTTTGGTAGTGAATAAAAAATATAGTGAAAAAAATAATTGAATCGATTACCAACTCTCCGAAAATTATTTGCATATAATTTAACATTAGTTGACATTTCACGATTTATGTAGCTTTTGTAATGATATGTGACCATGTGGGTGAGAGTGATCTATTAGCGAAACTTAATTAGTATTATCTTGGATTTACTGAATCATAGCCCAAAGATTCTGTGAAGCTTGCTTTCATGCTTTGTATGGGTCCTTATCAAGTTGATGTTTACATTAAAGTTATATAATGATATAATAATGCTAATCATTGCAATTAACAATCAATATTTTCCACAAATCAAGATGTTAACGATGCGGAAATCATGTTGTTATGCACCATAATTACTTCACTAATCCCTTAGATTATCCTAATATGTCACATCGATTAGGATTTCTTTTTCTGTAGACACCAAAATCATATTCCATAGTGGAAAACTGCAAAATTCTATAGACAACAACATTCTCGCTAAAAAAAATCTTATTAGTTGCATGGAGATCATGATATTTTATTAATTTATTGAGAGATTAATTACATCTAAAAATTCTACTTTCTATTTTAATATATATAATGTTTTAGTTAAAAATACGCATAATAAATTTTTATTTTATTACAAAACATTATTAACTTCAAATCAATTGATTGATATTAACATTATAATTTTCAAACTTCTTTCACTAAAATCTTTTTATTTATTGTTAGATTTAATTTAAATAAATTTTTGCATATATATATATTTAAGAAAATCAAATAAATAGAACAAAAGAAGCTTAAAACATCTTATAATTCAGAGTAGAGGAAGAAGTATCTATTTATGGAGATATTAATTTATAGAGGTTATAATGCAAGTGCTATATCAAGTTCAAAAGAGAATAGTAATTTCATTACTCTACTCCCTAACATTTGTTGTCTAAAACCAAAACATAATCAACACAAAGCTAACAATAGCAGTATCTACATTTGGAATGTAATCCATAAATAAAACTGAGTTTATGTTCCTAATTAAACGCATTCAGCTGGCTTGTCCCTTTTTTGGTCAATCCATGAAGCTGGCTTGTCCCTTTTAACTTCTGGTGTTTCACAGTAAACACACTAGGGAATTAAAAGGTAAAAAAGACATTAAGACACATCCATGGAGTTGCTCCTCTGTTAAGGAACACTAAGAATTGGTTTGGAAGTCACCAAAGTCAGACACAAGTGTTAACTTTCTAACCCACTTTCAATCTCCATTGCTGGTAAGTAACAGTTCAAACAAGAAACACCAGAAACCATACCAACATGTATTTCTGAAGCTATGTTGTATATGTGACTGTTCATGGCTCGTAATTATGCATCTAGGAGTAGTTTTTACACAACCTGTAAGCTAATAAAACCTAGCCCACAAAAGAAATTGCAACTGAATTTATTATCTGGAGCATTTCTGAGGAACCAAACTGCGAAGACTTTGACTGCAGGCTAATGGCTATGTCTGCTCGACATAAGATTTAACTCTTTCCATCCATCTAACATACTCAGCTTTAGCTTTGTTCTTCATATAACGATGCAAGAATACAGCAAGCTCGTCGTTAATACCTCTTTCCTCTAAAAACTGATAAAGAGCGTCTTGAAGCTCATCATCCAATTCCCTGTAAATAACCAAATGCAAAACAGAACAACTTCAATCTTTTGCATCGTAATCAAACTTTGATGTTCAAGAAAAGAATCAAGTCAGCTTACTCAAACTCTGGTCCACCGTATGAAGACGGTGAACTCTGCTGAGTGCCTTTACGAATGCAGAGCTTAGATATCTCTATGGTATCTGGCCAAGCAGAACACATGATCTCCAAGGATTCACCAGCACTTCCCTTAGAGATGTTGACAATGAAAGTGATGTGTAGAACAAATTCAGGTTCAGTACTGGTGGATTTTGGCGTAGGAACTGATCTATCAAACATGGTTGCTTCGATTTTGATGTCTTCTTTCTCTCCAAATTTCCTTTTCAAACTAATCCACTGCTCACCAGACCGGTCGTCCACAGTGAATGGACCAAAACTATTAGGAGGCTGCAAATATGTACAATCAAAATCAGCCAAATTTCCCAGTAAAGTTAAAACATTTCTATGACTAATCCAAACTCAGATATCCAGGAAGGCTTAAAGTATCTAACTTTTTCATACACAAATAATCAAATGATCCATAAAATACCTGAAGAGGAGGCGATCGATCGAGTTCATACTCGATCTCATTACGGATCAGTCGGCAAATGTTTCCTTGGAAAGCTGATTTCTGCATTTCTGAAACGTAACTCCCCGAGCTCAGACATCTCTGGTTGATTAAAAATTTAGGATTTTGATTCGATGGGGAACAGATTTTAGGGTTCCGATACGCAATCGAAGGAGAATAATTAAGTAAGACTGTTCTTCTCAAACATCTGACGAATCGAGCCATTGATAGCCGAGCAGTAGTAGTGGCGACGATTAGGGTTTAACTGTTTTAAGAGATTCCATCGTACGGCCAATCGTGAATTCTAGTTTCGAGGGAAAGTAATCTGCACCGTTAATTGAGATTAATAAAAGTCGTTATCTTTAATAATAATAAATTATTTTTTTGGCGGTAAATGTGATTCTCCCGCCGCCCATCTCCGACCAATTAGGGATGTTGTTTTAATAAAAAGATAACACTTTTTGATCTGCCCTCTCATTCGCATTCTTTCAGGCTTCACAATGGCGACGGAGTACGAGAGGAAAAGATTGGAGAACATAAGACGGAACGATGAGATGATGGCGGCGCTCAATGTCCATGCCAAAGCTTCTCTTCTCTCCGCCGCAACCAAACGCTCTCGAGACGAATCTAAATCATTTAAGAAGAAGAAGCAGAGCAAGCCTGAGACGCCGATTGTTATACGGAAGTCTTTACGTACCAGAGGATTGAATCCAGATTCAGTTGGTTTACCAGATGGGTTCTCAGATTATCCCAAACGTATGACTCCTTTTGCTCACAACGCATCGCCTCCCCAGAAATCATCGGCTCGTTCTCTGGCTCCTCTGTTCTTTGATGCGGCTTATGGTGGAGAGGGTTCTTATAAGAAATTGGTTGAGACTGTTATGGGTATTGCGGGTAAGTCGATGGTTAAGGGAGAAACTGGACCGGTTAAGGATGATTATAATGATGATGATGATGATGATGATGATTCTCCTTTGGTTACTAGACTTCGTAGCAGTAGGAGATCTTCTCGTCTGTCTAATGTTGTTGTCAAAAAGGAAGAGCCAGATTGCCCTAATGATGATTCTGTGAAGAAAGTTTTTCCTGTTAAGCCTGAGAAAGTTGAGTTTGAGTGTGGTTTTGATATGGGATCGTTGAGTTTAGAACCGCATAACGTAGCACGTGTTGTTCCTGGGAGGGTTTTGGTTGTAAAGTTCTTGCCTTGCGAGAGTGTTAAGCTGGTTGCTGCAGGAGACAAATATGGGAATGTTGGGTTTTGGGATGTGGATTGTGATGATGAGGAAAATGATGGGATCTATCTATTCCATCCTCATAGTTCTCCAGTTTCATCTCTTGTGTTTCAGCAAAACTCTTTCTCAAAGGTAAGTAGTTGTCTTGAAACTTTGGTCGGAGAAAGTTATCTCTTTTGTAATTCCTTTCGTTGGTGCAGGTTATTAGCAGCAGCTATGATGGTCTTATCCGGTTAATGGATGTTGAGAACTCGGTTTTTGATCTGGTTTATTCGAGCGATGACGCTATATTTTCCCTCTCGCAGAGACCAAATGATGAGCAAAGCTTATACTTTTGTGAGGGATATGGAATGTTGAATACATGGGACCTCCGAGTAGGAAAGTCAGTTTCTCATTGGGATTTACATGAACACAGGATAAACTCTATAGACTTCAACCCGCGAAATCCCTATGTCATGGCGACAAGTTCTACAGATGGGACTGCTTGTCTTTGGGACTTGAGAAGCATGGAAGGAACAACACCGAAAACATTAAGGACTGTGAATCATTCTAGGGCTGTGCACTCTGCTTATTTCTCACCTTCTGGCCTTTCAGTTGCAACTACAAGGTATCTTGTCTTGTTTCTCCTCGGCCTGTTCAATACTGTTAATCTCTGAAGCCCTTGCCTTGTTTGCTTTGTAGTGTTGACAACCATATTGGTATTCTAAGTGGCGCCAATTTTGAAGATACTTCCATGATATATCATGATAATACCACCAACAGATGGATCTCCACTTTCAGGTATGCTGATAAAAAAAAACAAGCTCTCACTGTGCCTATGATCATTGATACACTCATTGCTTTCATCTGTTTTTGATTGCAGGGGAGTATGGGGCTGGGATGATTCATACATCTTTGTCGCCAATCGTCCTGCAAAAGGAATTGATGTGATCTCTACGAAACTCAAGCGAACAGTGAAGGAATTGTGTAACCCTCTTATGAAAGCTATTCCTTGCAGAATCCATTGTCATCCTCTTAATGTTGGGATGCTTGCAGGATCCACCGCTGGCGGACAGGTCTATGTTTGGACACCAAAGTAGCATACTTAACCTCTTTGTAATCAGCATGATGTGTTGTATGGTTTTGTTCTGTCCTGCAGAATGTTAGTTGTTTGGAACAGAAGTCTTTTTAAGATTTACTGTAATCATCCTAAAGCGAGTCAGCAAATGAAACCAAAATCACCCACATAAGAGTATATCATTCTTCATCTACCACCTAAGTTTTCTTTCTAACAATCTCATTGAGGTCTAGGTGAATCCACGTTTGTTCGATTCTCACCTGGCTTCTGTACATTACCCTTCTGTTCCTTGCTCGGTTTCGATTCTTCTTTTGGTGGGAGTTTAGTAGATTGATCTCCTTGTGTTTTGGTTGGAGCATTCCCTGAAGGTTTCTTTGTCTCCAAAACAATCTCTTTTATCGTCTCTTCGATTTTTCCCAGTCTCTTTTTCATCTCCATTAGCTCTTCTTGAGACTTGGTTGCTGCTTCTTCTTCTAACGCCTTCTTTTGAGCTTCTTCTTTCTCTTTCTTTTCTTCTTCTTTCCTCTGCTTCTCTCCAAGCTCCTGAAAATATGTCCAATATCTTGAGGCATATGCTCAGAAAATATAAGCAACATTGGCCGGAGTAATGAACATAGAGGAGAAACAAATCTCTCAGGAAAACTCATAAGGAACAAGAATGAAAACTCACTGCGTCCATGATCTTCATTTTATGGCGAGCATATTGAGCAACCAGGTACACAGCTGTTACAAGAAAAACAATAGCCATTCAAACAAGTAACATTGAGATCTATGACAGAAACATTGAACAGAACACTTGGGAGATAAACTGAAGGGAGTGAACTGAAATACCTAGAGACGGCAAGCAGACGATAATGAATTGCACCACATGCCAGTCAAACCTAACACAAAGTAAAACCCAAATGAGCTCATACTAACCAGCACAAGAACTCAACTTACTTTCAAGAGAGAGTTTCAGAACGTCAACTAGATAACAACATCAACAGTTGAAACAATGTTCAAGAAGCTAACATTCCACACTTTCTGAGCTTATGTCACGTTACTATTACCAAGATTTGAATTTGATTAAGGGTTTACTGAATCATGAAACAACCATACATTACCCAGTTGCAGAATTTGGTTCTTGAGCAAAAACCCTTAAAAATCCAAAAATCTCTGGGCAGAGAGAATTACCCAAATTTATTCTTCTTCGGTGGTTCAGTGAACAAGATCTTTGCAGCAGTCACGAAATCGAGCTTATCGAGTTTCTTATACGTCTCATCGTAGCGAGAAACAACACTAGATTCAGTCTCGCTGTACTGAGCAACACTAGATTCCGTCTTCTCCGGTTTCTTCCCACCATTCTCTCCTTTAGTGCAGAGACGTCGGATCCTGTAGTGTTTCAACCGGGTCGACAATCCGAGCCACGAGCCTCTGCCGCGAAGCATCCTGGTTTCTCCCGGCGTCAGCAGCTCCACTACGCCTCTACGACTCGCGCATTGAGGCTAGCTAGTGCCTAGTGGGTCTCCAGTTTACCCGAATAGAACCGGGTCTCAGGTTACCGGTTGATATAACTGATCAACCGGTCCGAGACGATTTAAAATATATAAACCGGGTTTCTCTTCTAAAGATCTTAATTAGGGGCATAATTATTATCCTGGATCCGAGATTTGTATCCGGATCCGCTCCAATCCGCTTCAAAATTCGGATATCCGAAAAGATCTGGATCAGTAAAACTTAAAATTCATGCAACCCGGATCCGTATATCTTGATTTTAAGGGCCGGATCCGTATCCGTCCAATTAGACATAATAAACTATTTTAAAATACATATATTTTAAATATATTATGTGATTTTATATAAAATGTCTATATTTTAATTATAATTATGTTTTATAATAAATATAATTTTATTTTTAAATAAATATTAGATAAAATATTATTTTATAATTATATTTAAATTTTATTTATTTTTAACGGATTCGGATTCCATATATCTGTTGATATTTTAATATCTAAACCGATATAGAAAATTTGGATTTTTAAGAGTACTAATTCCGAATCCGAATAATAAATCACGGATATGATAGATTAGGATAATATCTCGGATATCCGGATCTATTCCAAACCTAATGTTAATGAAGTTGTGATATGGCTTTTAACCAAAATTAACGCTATAATAATAAACTTAGCAAATAATAATCAAATTGGTATCTTTGTCAACAAAGTGGAAATCCCTTATTATTTGTGAATGGTCTCTTTCACTTTGCCTTTTTCCAGCTCTGGTGACTATTTGTGAGCTAAGATGTGGACCATTTTCTCAATTTATTTTTTAATTATTAATATTATGATGCTGTTAGGGAAACATATTATTTGTTTAATTTAACCAATGCAAATTAGTGGAAGGCCTCTAATATATTTCATATTTTCAAGATAGAAAGTTGAACTTTTCATACAACTCGTAACTCTAAGTTTAGTCTTTACGACATCTTACACATTACTATATAATTTTATTTTTAAAATATTGTTGTTATAGAAAATAATACATATTTTAAATTTTAAATAGTAGCTCAAACTAAATTATATAAAGACTAAACTATTTTATTTTTGGGACGAACAATAGTTGTAGACATTTTGAACTAAATTTATTTGTTTATATAATAGTCTACAATAATTTTTTTTATTGATAACTTTAGATTAAAATTATGAATAATATATAAAAATGGTGTAGACTATACATGAACTAATCTATTTTTACATCAACTACTATTCAAAGTTTTAACACATGGACTAATCCACTTTTACCTCAGCTACCATTCAAAGATTTAAACATAAGAACATTAAAATTTATTTGTGTTGGCATTACATTCAATAATACACATATATTCATGATTAGTGGTATCATTTTTTCCCCTAAAGTTTTTTATTTTCAGCAAACAAAAATCGTTTATTGTGTACTATCAAACTTTTGCACCATAATTAGCCGCACCACTTGGACACATTAATTTAAAAATTATTAATCCATTTTCAAGTCAATTTTGAAAGAAAAAGGGTGGTCTCGAGACAAAAAGTTGAGCCAAAGATAAGGAATATTAAGCTTTATATTGGACCCCATAATAAACTGTATATTATTAAAGCATACCGCCAATGTTAATTTACACTTTTTAGGCTTTTTATTTATAAACCACTGAATATAAGTATTTAAATCGTTTATTATGAAAAAATCATAATAATTATGGAAGTAAATTTCAAGAAACAAAACTTATTTATTTATTATTGAAGTAATATGATTAAGCATTGTTTAATCAAGATTTCTCAAAACTAATACATAGCTTAAACCAAGTCTTTTCTTCTTCTTCAACTGTCTAATTGTAAAGGGAAACATAATTGACATCGGTAATCTCAAAAGACAAGCCCCTTGGCATTTCGTGTAATTATATTAAAGTGTAAAGGGTAAAATTTTCATCAACTCGGACAGTTTATATACAACCAGTCATCTCCCATCGGAAGAACTCCCGCCCGGCCGCTCTCTGTCCGCCGGCCATACTCTCTCTCCTCTGTCTTTTTATCTCCGGCGGTCAAAGAAGTTTGAGGAATGGCGGACTGATAAATCTTTACTGGTCAGCTTTAAAACCTTGAAACGATAGAGGAGGAAGGAAAATGCTTTGCCGGAAAAACTCAAGCTTTGTGGACAGAGGGAATGTTCCGGTTTATCTCAATGTCTACGATCTGACTCCCATCAATGGCTACGCTTACTGGTTTGGTCTTGGCGTTTACCATTCTGGTGTTGAAGGTAAAGTCTTTCAGATTCTTGAAACATTTTTGTGTCTTCCATTGATATTCAAGATTTAGATCTAAATAGTGATTTCATTATCAATTTAGATCGGATTTTCTTGGCAGTTTAAGTTGATTAATCGTTATTAAAAATTCATAGAGAAGATATTAAAGTCACACAACAAGAAATTGTTTCAAATTTATCCTTTATTAAATATCTTTTTGTTTTTGGTATATATGTATATAGTTCATGGTATAGAGTATGCTTTTGGAGCTCATGAATATCCAAGTACTGGAATTTTCGAAGGGGAACCAAAGCAATGCGAAGGATTTACCTTTAGGAAATCGATTTTGATTGGTAAAACTGATCTTGGACCTTTGGAAGTGAGAGCTACAATGGAGGAACTTGCAGACAAGTATAAAGGAAGTTCTTACAATCTCATCACTAAGAATTGCAACCATTTCTGTGATGAAATTTGTATTAAGTTTACTGGGAATCCAATTCCTAGTTGGGTTAACCGTCTTGCAAGAATCGGTAAAATCTCTGGTAACTCACTTCAATTCAATCTTTACATTTTTTGGTTTCTTTCTTATTGAAGAGGTTATAGGATGAATCAAAAGAAGTTGGTAGTTGTGTTCTGCAGTTGGTAAAATAATGTCTAGTAGGCTTTTGTAACCTGGGTTCGATTTGGGTTGGCCATCGGGATTTTCACATAGGTTCTCGGGCTCAAAAATTAGAAAACGACCAATATGTGTTTGATTCGGGTTGGCCACAGGGACTTTCACATAAGTTTTCGGACCCAAGAATTAATTGGTTAAACCGACCAATATGAGTTTGATTCAGGTTGGCCATTAGGACTTTTACATAGGTTCTCGAGTTCAAAGATTAGTTGGCTAAACCGATCAACATGAGTTCGATTCGGGTTGGCCATTGGGACTTTAACATAAGTTCTCGGACTCAAAAATTAATTGGTTAAACTGACCAACATGAGTTCGATTCGGGTTGGCCACTAGAACTTTCACATAGGTTCACGGGCTCAAAAATTAGTTGGTTAAACTGACTAGTTTTTTTAAAAAAAATCTTCATTGTTTCTATGGGTTGGCTTGAAAGATTCCATCTTTATGCTTGAGTTCCAAGTACAGCTTCTGGGTTTATTGACATATACATTTTCTGATCGATAAGAACAGTTTGGAAGCTAAAATATGAATTGGGTTTGTTTTAAAGTTTCCATCTTTACTCATTTTTGAACATTTTGGAAAGGACTCTGTTTCTCTGTGCTCTGAAGTTGAATTGCTCTGTTTTAATTTTAGGATTTATGTGCAACTGTGTGCTTCCTGCGACCATAAACGCGAGCAAGTTCGGGAATAATAACCGAATCAATCAAGACAAATCATGTGAAGCAGAAACTGAGAAGAAGAAACTGAGGAGTGGTTCAAGTAGAGAGAGGTCTACGATTGATACAACGTCGTCATCTTCTTCGTCTCCTTCAGTTCAAGTTCGTGGTCGAAGCAGAAAAAGGCGTCC
The DNA here is from genome assembly GCA_030180135.1 of Orychophragmus violaceus. Lineage (NCBI taxonomy): Eukaryota > Viridiplantae > Streptophyta > Magnoliopsida > Brassicales > Brassicaceae > Orychophragmus > Orychophragmus violaceus. The sequence goes on along the minus strand of CM058231.1, from coordinate 332,061 downwards.
TCGTGCTATGCAACCTTCATCGCCATTGATTCTCTGATCTTCCACCGTTTGACTATTAATAAATTCTGGATTTGTTGTTAAAAGTTCTGTTTTTTTTTTTCCCCACCTAATTGCGATTGTGCTTTGTAATCTTGTTAATATGCAAACCTTTTTTTTTTGTAATCTTATTTACACTTTGGTTTCAGTTTTTGGAAATAATTTTTACATAGGGTTAGATTGATATATTTCTAACCGCTACGGTTATAGGTATACCATTTTACTTATTATCAACCATAAAACCGATATAAAAAATTACGGTAAAAAACATTTATTAGCTTTCATGAACAATTTTCTTTACGGTTTTGCATTATTTAATCGTTTATAGTTTTGGTTAACCACTAATATCACCAATCGGACCCATAATTATATATCACATCCAGTCCGAGTAAATATTAAAGAGAAACATGAAAAAGAAAAAAAAAGTTGGAAAAAGTAAAGAAGAATCAAGCTAAGGACCTGCCTTTTATGAAACTAAAGGTAAATATATTTCATAAAAATTTTAGATTCGTATATAACTTTCGGCAGTATTTATTTAAGCAAATAATACAAAAATTAAAAGATGAAAAGCAGAAGCCTGACATTAGAACATGAGCCTAACACCAAAGCTTAAGATAAGAGCAGAATATATGGATATATTACAACTCATATGGAAACTTTCTTCAGGCTTTGTTTTTCTTGCATCCACTCAAAAAAGTTGTCGAGAATCAATGGCCAAGAACCTTCTAAACTGTAGTTGTTCATGTCCGGGAAACTTATCTGTAAGAAAAACAATTCACAAGCAGTTTAGATGCAAAGAACCAATTGGTTGAAGAAGATGAAGTATAGAATATACCTCATTGCAAAACCGGTAGAATCCCATCCATTGATCCATGTTGATGCATTTGTAATCATTCTGGATCTGTTCATAATGGGAAGAACAACTGATAAACACTTTGAAAGATTTGAAGATAAAAAAGGTGTAGGAGCCAAACCTTTAAATAGTCGATAAAGTAGTCAACTTGGGAACGGAATGTTGGTCCTAAAACCATATCTAGGAGTTGACAAGTAGTCTCAATGTCGACGAACTTTTGTTTTTCGTCTGGATGGATATAACAATCTTAAAGGTTACACAAGTACAAGAAGGGAAACAAACAAATCATATCAATACATGTTCATGATGATTTACCTGTCAAACAATAGGTGAAGGCATATGCATAGAAATCTGCAAACTTCAATGGCTTTTTGACCTGAAAAGGAACCGCGATTCAATCTTTAGGACATTCAAGAAGATGATAATCAATCTGTAAAACTATATTAAGCATGATGAAAATTAACCTTTTTCTTGATCTTTGGAAGGGCTATCTTCAGTTTCTTGATCGTGTCAGCCTTTAACACCTTGAGTCCTCTTCTCCATTCATCCTGAAGGTGTAAACAAAACCCATCAACCAATACTTAAAAAAAAAAGTATCAATCTTTTTAGTTTGATGGAACAATTGTGTTACCAGTGTGAAGTAACCCTGCCTTTCAGCCTTCATTTTCCTGTAAGGAAGCGTGTTTAACAAGGTATCAGTTGTGCACAGAACCAACAAAGAGTTGTCAAAAAGATTTGGTTACCAAGCTAGTATCAAGATCTTGATATCTTTATGAGAAACTTCCAACTTGGAGCAAAGTTTTTCAATTCCTTCTGGACTGTTAGAATGTAATAAGAAGAAGTGTGTTAGAACTTGTTTGCATTCAGGTAAGACACAAAGAAGAGAGGAATGTGATCTTGTTGTGTAACTTACTCAATTACACGGGAAGATTTATTGGCATATTTTTTAAATAATCGAGCTATAGGGTCCTTCTCTTTGGAAGACTTTTGTTTTTTACTCGAAGCTATTATACCAACACAAGATTGTTGAATAGAGTCATAACCAAGCCCATAACACAAGGCATAAACCCTAGAAAGACGATTTATCTTGTACCTGGGGGGACGGGATCGGTGGCTGAAGAGGTAACTGTATCAGGTTGACTCCGTTTCTTCGACGCAACACGACCCATCTTAACCAAACTGCACAGAAACTTGAGACTTCAACTTTCCAGATAAATTAATATATAAACAGAGTAATTAATTAATGAATTAATCAGAGGATTTGTTACCAGGAGGAGAGAGCGATGGGGAAAGCTTCTAGGTCAAGCTAAAGAGAGAAAGAAAAGTGGCTTACTTCAATTTCTTCTCCCTTCTTAGCTTTTTATACTTGCTTGCTGCGAACGTCTAGAAAAGATAAACTTCAGATTTTCCTTTTTATTCTTTTTCTTTTAAAGTTCTTTTGTTTAACCGACTTAAACTTTTCTTTCTTTCTCGTGATTAACATTTTTTCCTAGAAAAGTGTATTTTAATCTAACATATTTTATACCGTAAAAGAAAACAAAATTTAAAAATCATTAATTTTGTTTAAAGCAATTAGGAAAACAGTAAAATTTCAAACAATTATGATGTCACAACCATCTTTTTGTTTTTGACTCCCATAGTTTAACATAATACATATAAGATGTGGGAGGTTGCTTGAAATATAACAGACAGACAACAAAGCCAACTGAATGGGTCACTAAGCTGATGTTTGGCCTGTCTCTGAGAGATATAGAGAGAAGAGAGAGACAGCATCTTGTAGATGTGATGATCTTACATCTTCTGGTAAAGGAGCTTTGAAGGCTGTTACAAAACAGCTTAGCTGAGACTCTCGATCAGGATACACACTCAGACCTGACAGAAGCAGTTCGCAGATTTCCTCTGCCATCTTTGAGTATGCCACTCTGCCATCAAAACAAAGAGAGCTGTGTTAATTGTAACCAGAATCAATTAAAAGATCAACTTAGAATGTGTGTTTGTGTGAGATGTTTGACCCGTATCTGTCCACACAGCAAACTTGGGCTGTGTAGTCATCAGAAGCCAACTACCTTAGTTTGGGAGCCATTACTATGGATGCCACCATTTTTAGAAGGTTCCATCCAAAACTACTCCGATATGTGATATACTTTCTAGGTTATGGTAATATGTAATATCCTAGGGATGATTTAAAATCTTGTACAATCCAGTAGACCGACATGAATGAACAAGGATCAAACAAGGTGAATGCAAGTAATGACTAGTTCTTAATGATTCAATGCTATTAGAATATGAAGTACTTACCTAGCTTCAACTGGTAATCTATCACCCCAAACAGCCAATGACTCGTTTAAACGACCCACAAAACTTCTGCACGACTCATTTCTGCTCTCAAGGGAATCCTGTCGAAGCAAAAGTTGTGTTAGTCGTGTCATGCATGTATTTTGCACATCGAAAAAAGATCATTATGTATGCCATGATCATAGAGTATCAGTACAATAAATTATATAATGTACAATCAACTTGGTCAACAACAGCCTAACTAAAGTTTAAGCAATTTGAGAAGTTTTTGTAGCGACGTAGACGTACCAGTTCTAGCATTGTATCAGCATCTTCTTCCAGTGAACTCTTTAGTAAATAGAATGACATGTAAATCCCAGCACCCAAGTCCCAGTTTTCAATCTCAGACTTACGATCGTCCATTGACGTAGCAATTCTCCATATTTCTGAATGGTTAGCTGCATTTATTAACGATAAAACAGATCACTCAAAACAGATCCTTCCTACACTACACTGGAATCGTGTTCCAGTTGAGCAATTGGATCTGCACATAAGGAAATGAAGGAGCTTACCTGACAAGAACAATGAATGAGCAACTGATGTCATAAAAATGGAATGAGCTCTTTGCCAGTTTGCACATTCGATGAAGTGGTCGAGAGCCTTTGCGAAATCTCCATTGTAATTGTAATAAACTGCCTGAACACGAGGAAAAAAAATCAGCAATCAGCATATCAGTATAAGATGGAAAGGTCTCCATTTTATAACCACGAGTAAGTTTAGCAGAAGTAGATAAGAAGGGTTTCAATAGTGTCCTTACCAGAGCTTCGTGCATCCATTCAGAAGGGATACCCAAGTCCTTGATAAATTGCCGCTGTGATTCTATAGAACTCCAAGTTTCACAGAATTGAAATAGGATTTCCTGAATGACAATGGCATGTAGATATGGATGATCCTTGCGGTAGGGTATGTGAAGAACAACGTAGATAGCCCAATGACAAAGCCCCTGAGAGAGAAGCTGTGCAACAAACCCCATATCGAGAGCGTGAAGGTCATCAGAAGTGAAAGCTCCAACTGCTTCTAGGATTCCTCGGTAGTGCCAGATCATATGATAGTCAAGTGGATCGTTAGTTGAAGAGAAGGCACTGAACATAGTCTTCAGAAAGCCAATTTCTTCCTCTTCTCTGCTGTGCATAAGCATAAGATAATACAAGAGGTCAGAGTGCTTGGTGTTGCTTACAAAGCCATCTGCAGGTCCTTCATCTATATATATTGGGACGGGCCACGGAGCTTTTGCCTGATCTAGCAGGAGTTGATAATTTCTGAAGATCACAGGCAATGAACTGTCGGGAGGCAAATGATGCCACATTAACAACCCTAGGAATCTCTTCCAGTCAATTGTAAAATCTTGTAACGCATCGTGGATATTACCGGCAAGCAATTCGTAAAGCTTAATTCTATCCTTCTCAATGTAATTAAAATCTAGCCCATTCCTTCCCCAAAGGTGAAGCTGCTGCATGATATCATCGCGGTTTACAGTTGATCCACCAGCCTGGCTCAACAAACAAGCAAGTCTAACATCTCCCTTAGATATGGCAAGTTCCACAGCTGAATCAAGCTCTCGTCCAGTTAGAAGAAAGAACAAGTGCTCAAGGTAGCCAGAACCATTTAGATCACTCACGTCTTCTTGTACACGGTGACTAACACATTCTTGGAGCCAACAACTGAATTCTGCTCTTCGGATAAGTGGAAGAGCTTCTGTATCAACTTCTGCAGACTCTTCTTTGACATCCTGCATCATGTCTTCCTCATTATCAGAAGCTGCATAATTCGAACGTTCAGTAATCTGTCTCTCAGAAAAGAGAACTTTTATGAGTTCCCACACCATTACTTGGTGAGTCGAAAACAGCTTCGCAGAGGTGGACAACCCAGCAACCTCCAGTTGTTTCTCGATTATATCAATGTACCTTCGGCATATATCTGAAAGAACCACACGATCAGTGACAACTTTCTGAAGAGTAAGACTGAAAGAGCCAAACCTAACTTCTTCTTCTTCATGATACAATGCCTTGTGGAGACTTAAGGGAGTCTCAAATGCAGAGTCAATAAGTTCTTTCTGAACTTTTTCCTTTTTATCCTGAACCACTTTGTCAATTGCTATCTTTTCAACATTGATCACAGAAGACAATACCCTCTGGGAACTAGAACTGCAAATTGGGTTACCAGTGTGAAGAAGGACGCCATTTGGGCCCCAACCTGCTCGGAACGACCTTCCCATGAATAGTGCCGCATCTACAACATTGCGAGAATAGTTACCAGTTAATGGCGTGTCATGGCTGATGTCCAGCTCGAAACCTCCCACTTTCGACTTTCTCACGGCCAGGTTCTTATTTTGTTGGACCATCAGGATACTGCCTGGGGAGCTTTTATCATTACCAGGGTTATACTCCAGCAAAGCAAGGGGCGTTTTCCGCACGACCGGTGGAGTATCTTGATGTCTATCTCTTTGAGAAATTTTCTGTGAAGGTCTTGTGTTTCGTTTAGTCGAGGATGTTCTATGAAGGGAAGTTTGATCTCTAAAATCCTCACTTTCGTCTAGATCTTCATTAGGAAACATCAGCATTCTCATTTCTTTCATCTTTTCAGGATCAAGTCCTAGATGGGCTGGAAGAGAATGAGAAAGCTCTGGCTCAGAAGTTTCCATTTGATGTTCTTTATCAATGTCAGCTAACACCATGTCACCATTCAGTCCTACATGATTCTCCAAACCTGGGGCATCATCCATAGCAATATCTTCTACCTCATCATCACTCAACCCAAATCTACTGAAATGAGAAACCACAAACTTCCATAAACCATTATCAGGATCAAATGAGATGAAAGTTGCCCCTTGTCTTTCAGCACTCTGTTTTAACTTATAAGAAATATGGTCAAGCCGCTCTTTCCCACATGTTAGATTTGGTATGTTCACGATCAGAGTCACCTCAGCAGCCTTGTTAAGTCCCTCGCCAACAGGTGGCTTGGAGCTCTCATCATCATAAACAATCACCTCGTGCCTTTGAAACTTAACAATCTGATCCAAGTCTAACTTTCTAACATCTGTACTTCCAAGAAACTTGATATAACCGTACCCAATCCTCCCAATAGTGAAATCAGGAACCCGGCTGCAATAACCAGGGTTTTCAATTTCTCGCTCAACCAGCTCGTTCATGCTTGGCTTCAAGAAGTAGTCGGGAGAATTCAATGTAGGCAATGAATCTCTGATATCTTTGTAATGTTCACATAAGATAGAATTTCCATCTAAAGAGATCTTTCTTTTCTTCCGCGAGTCTAAATTTGTACCCATCAATGAAATATCTGTCAACAAAGAAAATTTTTGGGAAATGAAGTTCCAAGAACTTAGGAGAATCAATGATAAATATCAACATCAAATGATAAAAGTTCATACACACGACATGCTTAAACTTGAGATGATTAGTTCAGATTAAAACCTAGCTGAGAATATGTACCCACTACCACTAACCAAACAAGGTTCCTAGAAATTATGAGCTCCAGCAACCTAAGCAATGCAAATGACTCCTTTGAAACTTAATGAATCACACTGTAGAACAGAACAAATGAGAATGGATAGATCTGATGAAGTCGATAAAGCCAAGTGTTCAGAAAAAATGAGAATACAGTGAAGAAACCCAGTAAAAAAATCCATGAATAGATGGAGTGAAGATGCAGTTCGCAAACATCAATATCCCACACAAGCTTCACTAGAAACAGATTTCAAGGACTTACCTGAAGCTGGAAGAATAGAAAGAGACGCCATGACTGACAAAATGTCGAACCCGATACAGCACCAAGGTAAAGTAACAGTCTAGGGTTTTTTCCTATCTTACAGTCTGTGACCCTACTGCGCCTCTTTTCCCCAATTTCTATAACGAAGGCGGCTCTGACGGACGGCGGCGACAATGATCAGAGAAAATCGACAACCGTCCTGATTCCCCAGAAACCCTTCTTCTACTCACTCTAAGCCGCTGCAGGAAACGGAGGCAAAGCGCTCAAATTTTGTGATATCTGCCTGCCAGGTTCGGGTTAGGATCCGTGTTCTGACCCGACTCGAGTAAAATAGATTGGGTCACAAATAAGCCCAACAAGCAGGCCCATTGTTTGCTTTTTTTTTTTTTTTTTTAATTAACTTCAGCGTCCGATAAACGCTTCGCCGGGCGTCAATCAGACGCTGCATCCGACTTCAAATCAGAGGTAGGAGGAGAGCTTTATAAATTCGTTTTCCCTCCTCTTCTGCTTACCGGGAAAGACTTATCTCCGACGGACCTTCCTCTAGTTTTATCTCTTTTATTACCTCATTGAACTTTTTTACAGTTATTCCGACCTGAGCTCGTGCTAATGGCTACCTTTGGTGCGGCGGCGAACGCGAACACTAACCCTAACAAATCTTTTGAGGTAATTCTTCTATGTTTCTCTTAGTTTGGTTATTCTGTTTGATTTGCTTGCCGATGTAGTATCTAAGGTGTTGTTCTTGTGTTTATGCGTCGGGATGCTAGCTTCAGATTTACAATATCCGTCACCGTCGACTTTAATCTTGACTATATCTTGCTGTTACTACGCTAGGGTTTTACGGCTGAGATCGAAGGGCTTTCTGATTTAGCGTTGGAGTAGATACTAATGTTTTAGTATCCTATTGTATGAAATCGTTTTGAGTCTGGTTTACTTCATTGGCTTATCTATTAAAGCTCGTCTTTCTATATCTAGTACAAAAGGTTTCCATTGTCCTGCAGGTTACTCCATCACCCACAGATTCTATCTCGAGCTTAAGTTTTAGTCCAAGAGCTGATATACTTGTGGCCACTTCATGGGACAATCAGGTTTACTGTTGATTCTTTGCCTCCTTTTTTTTTCATGGTTAAAATCTTACTTGTTAGTCTCAGTCTCAGCTTCGTCTGTCTGTTCGTATATTGCTGTAATATTTGAGTTTGCTTCGTGTTATTACAGGTGAGGTGTTGGGAAATATCTCGTAGTGGAACCTCTTTAGCCAGTGCTCCAAAAGCATCAATATCGCATGATCAGCCGGTAATATGTTGTTGTTACTTTCTTCTATGCATTGCTTTCGCTTTTGCATAGATTCTGATGACTATGTGTCTTTACTTTTCTTGTGATGAAGGTCTTATGTTCTGCTTGGAAAGATGATGGAACCACAGTCTTTAGTGGAGGATGTGATAAGCAAGCAAAAATGTGGCCCTTGTTGTCAGGTGGTCAACCTGTAACTATTGCTATGCACGATGCTCCTATTGTAGACATGGCCTGGATCCCGGGAATGAATCTCCTCGTGACTGGAAGCTGGGATAAGACATTGAAGTAAGATTGATTGTTCATTATATTCTATGACGAAATCATTGCCTTACTGATAAAAACTATTTAGCGTGCATGTATATTTAACAATGTATATTCGTTTTCCTTCCAGATATTGGGACACTAGGCAGCAAACTCCTGTGCATACCCAACAACTTCCAGATAAATGCTACTCATTGTCTGTGAAACATCCTCTGATGGTTGTCGGAACTGCAGATAGAAATCTGATAGTCTTCAACTTGCAAAATCCTCAGGTAAGGTTTTTGTCCTTGTTATTCTATTTTATGACTTGTGTATGAGTTTTGAGCGCTAAGAATGCTGAGAATCACATGATTTCGAGAATTAATGATCAATTTAAAGTCTCCTGACTGATGAATGGATTCCGGCCATCAGATTAACTGTTTCTCTTGTGTATTGACCTTTTTATTAATTTGGTAAACTGCAGACCGAGTTCAAGAGAATTGCATCCCCACTGAAGTACCAGACGAGGTGTGTTACTGCCTTCCCTGATCAGCAAGGATTTTTGGTATGTCTTCTTACATATCTTTCCTATGGTGTTTTCAGTGGTACAGGAATCTAGGTTGTAAGCTAATACTAACATTTAGGTTAAACATTGCATTGCAATGCTCTCACACGCTTGATTTTATACCAAATTTTGTCATTTTCCAATCTTGAGAAGTTTCTATTGGTTATCTGAGTGACAAATAGAGTATAATAATGTTGTAATTGTTTTATCAGTCACACATGTTTACATCTTATATAGATCACACAAAATGTTTCAATATAACCAAATCCGATGCTCGCTCTATAGGTCGGTTCAATTGAAGGGCGGGTTGGTGTCCATCATCTGGATGATTCTCTTCAGAGCAAAAACTTCACATTCAAGTGCCACAGAGATGGCAATGAGATATATTCTGTTAACGCGCTGAACTTCCACCCGGTAAGCTCTCTATTGTGGGCTGTAGTCTTAATCTTCAAACTAGTAGATTGAACAAATGGTGATTTGTTTTGAGTTGTGTTATGTTAAGGTCCATGGCACTTTTGCCACTGCTGGCTCCGATGGCGCCTTCAATTTCTGGGATAAGGACAGTAAACAAAGGCTCAAGGTATGATCATGTTCATATCTTTTTTTTTCATATTACATTATGTCTAAACATTGTTCTGCCGCGAATGTCAGGCCATGTCAAGGTGCAATCAGCCAATTCCTTGCAGTTCATTTAATCACGATGGGTCGATATATGCATATGCGGTAGGTTACATCGTTTAGGGTATTTTTTGTTATCATAATACAAAGAAGTTTGGAGAATTTGTAGAGTAAAAAGATGTTATGAACAATTTGATTGTAGTCGTGCTATGACTGGAGCAAAGGTGCGGAGAATCACAACCCGGCAACAGCGAAAAGCAGCATCTTCTTGCACCTGCCACAGGTGTGTTGTGTAACTCATTGACCAATCATGTTTCGAGACATGATTATTAATCGATGGCATTTGTTTGTTTGAATGAATTGCAGGAAAGTGAGGTTAAGGCGAAGCCAAGAGTAGCAACCGGCAGAAAATGAGATTTACTAATTGCTTTTAGTGTGATTTCTTCCCTTAAGTGGATGATGTTTTTAGCTTTTTTTCATATCGTTTGGTACGTTTAATATTGGAGAGTCTCTTTCTTTCCTTCCAAGTAAATCTTCCGTCTGTCTCGGATGTTTCTCTGTTGGCTCATTGAAATTGTTGTCTAAGTACTCTCTAGAAATATAATGAACATTTTTTTTCTACAACGCCTTCTAATATAATCCTTCCATTCTACAACTAATAATTAATAGTATATATTAAATTATTTACACAATATTATAGGCATTTTACTGCAAAAGTAGAAGACCTTTATCCTATAAAAAAGTGTTAAAATAATAGTAATGTCTTTCAATCCTTTTGTACACTGATTGCAAAGTCTCCTAAATATGGTTACGGTTATGGTTAGTTAGCAATTGAACAAAGACAGACGTCAGTTGATTAGTGGAAGCAGGAGAAGAAAGCGGGGAGTGAAGCGAAGGACCTGGACTTTCCCATACCAAAAACTCCCGCTCCTTCACTACAACACCTAATCATCTTCAGACACACCCACAGTCTCTCTCTCTAACACCTTATATAAACACTTCAACACCAGTTTTCTTCATTCTTACATAAAATAATTTCTTTAAAAAACATATATTTTTTTCCTATTTTTCTCCCTTTTGTTTCTTCTGTTTCGTTAAAATAACAACAGAAAAAAGAAAAAGATCGAGAGAAAATTACCAGTTTGATTGAAAACACAAAAACTGCAGAGAAAGAAACTTTGAAAACATCTGTCAAGAAAGAGTTAAAAAAGAAGAGTTACAAATCGACACCCCTGTTTCTGAAAAAAAAACAAGATGGCAGGGAAAGATTCTAGCTGGGACGATATCAAGAACGAAGGCGTCGATCTTGTAAAGCATTTCCCATCTTAGCTTATACGATTTTGATTCCTGTCTTTATACTTGAAACACTAATTATTACTTTGGATTGCTTGAACAGGAAAAAATACCGATCGAGGAAGTGCTTACACAGCTGAGATGTACAAGAGAAGGACTCACGAGCGACGAAGGCCAAAATCGACTCGAGATCTTCGGTCCTAACAAGCTCGAAGAGAAAAAGGCAAACACCTTCAACAAACCTATTTCATTTTTCTGTTTCTTCACTCCCAAGAAACCTGTTTTTAACAAACGTATCCATCACACAGGAAAGCAAGATTCTTAAGTTCTTAGGGTTTATGTGGAACCCTCTCTCATGGGTCATGGAGTTGGCTGCTATAATGGCTATTGCCTTGGCCAACGGAGGAGTATATCACCTTACCTAACTTCCTTCTTACGTCATCTGTCTGAGTTAAACACATTTTGAAACAACTTGTAAAATCTGCAGGGAAGGCCACCGGATTGGCAAGATTTCGTGGGTATCACGGTTCTTCTAATTATTAACTCTACCATTAGTTTCATTGAAGAAAACAACGCCGGAAACGCTGCAGCCGCTTTGATGGCCGGTCTAGCTCCCAAAACCAAAGTAAGTTTCACAAAAAAAGTTTCTCAATATGTATAAACAAAAACTAATGCATATCAAAGCTTCTGAGAGATGGCAAGTGGAGCGAGCAAGAGGCAGCTATATTGGTACCCGGAGACATTATCAGCATCAAATTAGGTGACATTATTCCAGCAGATGGTCGTCTCTTGGACGGTGATCCACTCAAGGTTGACCAATCTGCTCTCACTGGTGAATCTTTACCAGTAACCAAGCACCCAGGCCAAGAAGTTTACTCTGGCTCCACCTGCAAACAAGGAGAGATAGAAGCTGTTGTGATCGCCACAGGTGTTCATACTTTCTTCGGCAAAGCTGCTCATCTTGTGGACAGCACAAACCAAGAAGGTCATTTCCAGAAAGTGTTGACTGCTATTGGAAACTTCTGCATCTGCTCCATCGGTATAGGCATGATCATTGAGATTGTTGTAATGTATCCTATACAACACCGTGCGTATAGAGATGGAATAGACAATCTTCTAGTGCTTCTCATTGGAGGAATCCCTATTGCAATGCCAACTGTTTTGTCTGTCACCATGGCTATTGGTTCTCACCGTCTCTCTCAACAAGGAGCTATCACAAAGAGAATGACAGCCATTGAAGAAATGGCTGGGATGGATGTTTTGTGTAGTGACAAGACTGGAACTCTTACACTCAACAAGCTTACTGTTGACAAGAGTATGGTTGAGGTTTTTGTTAAAGACTTGGATAGAGACCAGCTTCTTGTGAATGCAGCAAGAGCCTCTAGAGTTGAGAATCAAGATGCTATTGATGCTTGCATTGTAGGAATGCTTGGAGATCCCAGAGAAGCAAGAGAAGGCATCACTGAAGTTCATTTCCTTCCTTTTAACCCGGTTGATAAACGTACTGCTATCACTTACATTGATTCTAATGGAAACTGGCACCGTGTCAGCAAAGGCGCACCAGAGCAAGTAAGAAATGCATATTCTTCATTGTCTTTAGTGATGTTAAAATGGGCTCAAAGTCCACGGGCCTAAACGGGCCCTGTATAAAATTGTGGTCCATTTAGGCATGTGGACTCATTTAAACATACAAAAATAATCGGGATAAAATAAGGTTAACCCGTTTTAGGTCCACATGCTTATTGGATATGTCTGCGGACCGGCCTAAACGGGTTGAAGCTCAGAGGGCTTTAAGTTGAATGGACTTCAACGAATACCAAACTAAACATGCCTAAACAGACCCGGCCTAAAACGGACAAAACCTAAACGGACAGGTCCGAATGGGCCGGACCACCCATTTTAACATCACTAATTGCCTTCTTCTTTAGAGAGTTTTTAGTTCTTTACCACTGATTAGTATCTGTTTTGTAGATCATTGAGCTCTGTAACCTTAGAGAGGATACAAAGAAGAGAGCTCACGACATCATTGACAAGTTTGCTGACAGAGGACTTCGTTCTCTTGCTGTTGGCAGACAGACTGTCTCTGAAAAAGACAAGAACAGTCCTGGAGAGCCATGGCAGTTTCTTGGTCTGTTACCTCTCTTTGACCCTCCAAGGCATGACAGTGCAGAGACAATCAGACGTGCCCTTGACCTCGGTGTCAATGTCAAGATGATCACTGGTGACCAGCTCGCCATTGGTAAGGAAACTGGTCGTAGGCTCGGTATGGGTACCAACATGTATCCTTCTTCTGCTCTACTTGGACAGGATAAGGATGAATCTATATCTAACCTTCCTGTTGATGAACTCATTGAGATGGCTGATGGATTCGCCGGTGTCTTCCCTGGTAAAACAATCAAACCTAATGTAAACTTTTTCTCTTAATGGATCAATGTATTCACTTATGTTTCATCTGTCTGATAGAACACAAGTATGAGATTGTGAAGAGGCTCCAGGAGATGAAGCACATTTGTGGCATGACTGGTGATGGAGTGAACGATGCTCCAGCTCTCAAGAGAGCTGACATTGGAATAGCTGTTGCTGACGCGACTGATGCAGCAAGAAGTGCATCTGACATTGTACTAACTGAGCCAGGTCTCAGTGTCATAGTTAGTGCTGTCTTAACAAGCAGAGCTATCTTCCAGAGAATGAAGAACTATACAATCTATGCAGTTTCCATCACAATCCGTGTAGTCATGGGCTTTATGCTTCTTGCACTCATATGGAAGTTTGACTTCTCACCATTCATGGTGTTGGTAATAGCTATCTTGAATGATGGTACTATCATGACGATATCTAAGGACAGAGTCAAGCCATCTCCGCTTCCTGATTCATGGAAACTCAAAGAGATATTTGCCACCGGTGTTGTTCTTGGTACTTACTTAGCAGTCATGACTGTAGTTTTCTTCTGGGCTGCAGAGAGCACTGACTTCTTCTCGGTAAGAGAACTCTACCATACTATGACTATTAACAACTACCGATGTGGGACTTTATGTTTTAATAATGACGACTTCCAGAGAATGAAAAACTATACAAACTTATATATTACTAATGATCCCTTACAAACTACCGATGTGGGACTTTATGTCCTAATAACGACGACTTTCAGTTCACCAGATCAAGTAAGTGTCTTTGATCATCAGTTTGTTGCTGGTACAGGCAAAGTTTGGGGTGAGATCTATCAGTGGCAATCCGCATGAGCTTACAGCAGCTATTTACCTCCAAGTTAGTATCATTAGCCAGGCGCTTATCTTTGTCACAAGGTCACGTAGCTGGTCATATGTTGAACGTCCTGGCTTCTGGTTGATCTCTGCCTTTTTCATTGCTCAGCTGGTGAGTTAATGCTTCAGTCTTCTTAAATACAAAGATCTTTTCAGATTCATCTTGATCTTTCTTTTTTTTTTGATATGGTCGATCTTCTCTCGATCTCCCAATAACTAACATCATTCTTGTTTCTTGACATAAGGTTGCTACTCTCATAGCTGTGTACGCAAACTGGGACTTTGCAAGAATCAGAGGGACTGGATGGGGATGGGCAGGAGTGATCTGGCTCTACAGTATAGTTACTTACATCCCATTGGATATCCTCAAGTTCATCATCCGGTATTCACTAAGTGGTAGAGCCTGGGATAATGTCATTGAGAACAAGGTGCGGACCGAACAAGAACACTAGTTCTTTGTTGCAGTACTGTTTCTAACTTTTGTCCTTTTGTTCAGACCGCTTTCACGTTAAAGAAAGACTATGGAAAGGGAGAGAGAGAAGCACAATGGGCACAAGCTCAACGTACCCTTCACGGATTACAATCTCCTCAGACCTCATCAGGCTTGTTCAACGACAAGAGTACTTACAGAGAACTTTCAGAGATAGCAGATCAAGCCAAGAGACGAGCTGAAGTCGCAAGGTAACTCTCAAGAAACTGATTAAGTTCATAACATTCTGTTCCTCAGAATATGGCATGACAAACTTTTTCTGTGTTCTAATTTCAGGTTAAGAGAGCGTCATACCTTGAAAGGTCATGTGGAATCAGTAGTGAAGCAGAAGGGACTTGACATTGAAGCTATCCAGCAACACTACACCCTGTGATTTCAGAAACAAGTGTTGTTACTCAGTTTAGTTTAGAACCAAACCACAAGAGTATTGAATAATAAACCACCTTCATCATTAGAAAAATACTGCAAAATGAAAAAGATAAAAAAGGTTTTCTTTTATTAGCAGTGGCTGTTGGCTGCTTTATTTGTTTTGAGATATTCTTGTTCTTTTTGCATTTACAAATCTAATAAGATCTTACAATTACTTAGAAGAATTCTTGTCAACATTGAATTTCTTCTGGTCTTAACCCTGCCAAAAGGAAACTGTATCAAACCAAATGAAGAGAACAATACCAATCAATCTTCTACAATCGAACAATACCAAACCAAATGAAGAGAACAAACCAAATGAAGAGAACAATACACATGGCTGCCGTGTGTATGTAGCCATGGGACTTTTAACCGAATGGAGTCTACCGGACCGATCGGTTAACCGAAGTTTTTTTAAAAACCAAAATAAACCGATTTTAACCAAAATACATTAAAATTTTCGAACCGAACAGACTCAAATAACCAATTATACCCATAATTAACCGAAGTAACCGAAATTATACGGAATTAACCGATTTTAACCGAAATTTCGGTAAAAAATCAATAACCGAAAAAACGAAAACCAAACCGAACCAAAATAAATTTCGGTTAGTTTCGGCAAAAAAAAAATCAAAAAACGAGAAAACCAAGAAACCGAACCAAAGTCAAAGACTGTGTATGAGTTGAATCTGCAATTCTTGGCCTTCACTAATAAACAAGAGGAGATATATATTTCCTAAGAACTTTATAAATAGCACAAGAGTTAGAGGAACTTTTAATCATTAAACATTTACAAAGTAAATTCTGATAAGATTCTGATATACAGATCAACACTGTAGAACCCACACAGCTATAACAAATTAACAGAGTAATATCTTTTAAGCCTCCCTCAGTTAGAACAGTATAAAAACTCTACTAAACTCTTTGGTTACTTCATCTAACTAGATGAGAGGATTTACTGATGCAGCTCCGCCTTACATGCTCAAGATACCAGAGCGCGGCTTCTGCTGCATGTTCAGCAGCAGCTTTCTTCTTGCGTTTGGGATCCCCAAAACATTCTAATACAGTTGTTCCTGAAGAATCTCTAATCTCAACCACAACTTTGTATGTAAATCTGAACCAAAAAACAAACAAACAAAACCAAGTTCATGCGGAAAAGGTTGTGATTTGAAGTAGGAGCAAGTGCAGGTAAGTTATGTTTCACTTACAATCTCATATGACAAGGTCCATCAACATTGCAGCAATCATAAACCGGTGGTTTCCATCTCTTGGATGTACATATTTCGTTTAACACCGATTTTGCTGACCCTTTCTTAGATTCATCTGGAACAAATATGAGTATGAGAATAACCAAAACCTAAATTCAAGAAGATAGACTCTATGTTACTAACTAGTTAAGTGAGGTGAAGAAAAACTGGCACCTTTAGATTTTGATTTGGTGTCTTCAACTGGTTTAAGAACAGTCTGATTCGGTTGTGTGATGTTCACGTCTCTTGTGCTGTTAGGATCGATCTGAATGTTAGAGAATGAAGATTTGGCATTGTCTTCTTCAAGCTTCAACTCACTCATCTCTTCGTATCTCTGTTTTGTCACACTAACTGGCACCATCATTCTTCTTGGTTTCTGATAAATTGACAAAACAATTGAAAGAAAACGAAGATTCATCACTGATTCCGACAGAGATTTTCTGTTTTTAAGACAACATTTTTGAGTATGAAAAATAGCCAAATCAATGAGGAAATTGACAGAACAATTCTTTAAACACAAAAACAGAGATTTTACTCTTTGATTAGCCTAAGAACCCTAAAATTATCAGTTTTCATCTTCACGCCATCTAATGTGACATTGAAAGAACAGAACTTTCGAGTTTGGAAATAAAACTGAATGAAAAAAGGATTACCAGAGAGGAATTTGTGGGGATAGATGATGGATCCAAAGGAGGAATATCTTTGAGGCTGATGATAGATCTTGATGATGGGTTTCCTTTGCTTATCCGCTTCGTTTCCTGAACCTTCTCCATCTCTCTCATATTCTTTCTAAATTCGTCAACTTTCGTTTCGGGAATCGAGAAATTTGCATGAAATTTTGTGTTTTTGTTTATCGGTAATCGAACAACGGATAAGGTTAATTAAATTAGAATTCTTTCTCTCAAAGTTTTGTTCTTTTTTATTTTGTTGGTCAGAAAGTCAAAAGCTTTTTGTTTTATAAAAACAAAAATCAGATTTCTCGTGGCAATGATCAAAAACAGAGGAAAAAATGGATTTTTTCAACAACAACAAAAAAAAAGAGATAATTCACAGAGACATTGTAATGAAAAGATACAATTAGGAAAAAAAATATACAATCTTTTTATAAAATTCGCAACGATCCGCCGAGATCTACTGGTAAGAGAGGGATGAGTGAGTGCAAGACATCGGTTATAAGTGGTCTGTAACTTGGTTCAGGCTGGACACATAAGACAGCAACTGCAGCAACCTGTTCAGATCCAATCCAGAAGAAAAAAAGATTGTGATCTTGTCTGATATTTGGCTAAAGGTAGTAAGTTTATAAGAATTCTGATGAAGCTGACCTGATAAAGATGCTTTAAATCCATGGTTCCTTTTATTGCAGGATCCAAGATGTTTGGAAGATTAGCTCTGTCACTGAGCTTAGGTACAGCCTGTTCAAGAAAGATATAATAAAGATCATATAACTTAAAAATTTCCTGTTAAACGAAGAGACTTTCTCTTGAAAGTTGTATGTACCCAAGTGACAACGGATTCTAGTTCAGTTGATGGTTTCTCAACTGATTTCTTCCCCAGAAGAAGTTCGAGGAGAATCACCCCAAAAGAGTAGACATCATTCTTGTCTGTAACTTTCCCTGAAAGATGAAAAGGACCAGAGCAAAATCTGAACAACTCATATGTGAAGATCGAAACTATTATGATTCCTTCCAACTATCTATGTGGGACATTATGTCCTAATAGAAACCCGAGAAAAATTAGTCACAACATTGTGAGATACACTTGCTTACTTACCATCAAGAAGATGATCGGAAGCTCTGTTTCCTAAAGGTCCAGGAAGCTTCAGATTCTTGTTCTGAGTCATCAACACAGTGGCATACCCAAAATCTGATATCTGAAGAGAAGCAACAGTTTCTTACAAACTCAAATCTCTCTACATTATATACCAATCATTCTCTTTTTACCTTTGCGTTGAAATCGGAGTCTAGAAGGATGTTAGAAGATTTCAAATCTCTGTGAACTACTGGAGGATGGCAATGCTCATGAAGATACTCTAATCCTCTTTACAAAAGAGAGAAACTTTGTAAGCATACAAATGTGCTTGGAGATCAAATGAATCTGCTAACTGTTTGTAAGTAATGAATGGACTTTACCGCGCTATATCAACCGCGATTTTCATCCTAAGCTGCCAGGTTAAACCTGAACCTTGACTAGGCCCTGTAAGTATCCAAATCAGATGTGAAAAGATTGAACAAATGGTGCCTAAACATGGATCATTTCCCTTACCATGCAACTGATTCTCCAAAGATCCATTCTGCATCATCTCATACACAATACATCTCGTTTGTCGATAGACGCAAAACCCCAAAAGGGAAATTATGTTCTGATGCTTGATCTTAGCCAACCAATCTACCTCATTCTGCATAGAAATTCAACAAGAAACCGATAAAAACGACTTATAGTTTATCGAATGAGGTGTTTCGATATTGTGGAAGGAATCTTATGGTTCAAACCTCAAACTGTTTTTCAATGTCTGTATCCCCACCACCATCAAGTTTCTTCACAGTGACAAAGGAGTTCTCATCAAGACAAGCTCTGTAAAGACATCCATGACCACCTCGGCTCAACACATTACTATCACTAAACTTGTTTGTTCCAGATTCCAGCAGTTGATA
This sequence comes from Orychophragmus violaceus, assembly GCA_030180135.1. Taxonomy (NCBI): domain Eukaryota; kingdom Viridiplantae; phylum Streptophyta; class Magnoliopsida; order Brassicales; family Brassicaceae; genus Orychophragmus; species Orychophragmus violaceus. The sequence goes on along the minus strand of CM058231.1, from coordinate 313,050 downwards.
TTCATACACAGGGATAGTTCCTTTCGTCACAGAATCAATCTTCGGTTTCGTGGATACACTCTTCACAGAATCTTCACATAAGCAAAGAACCAAAATAAGCACAAACAAAATTTCACCTGAGAAGTGTAAAAGATAATAAAGAGTTAAACTTGTATACCGGGAGTTCGTTTGATCCCAGTGCAGCTGTTCTTCAGATTTCTGTACCTCCATAGCAAGAGGTACAGAAGCAACATGACTGTGATACAGAGGAGTGTTGATGAGACTATAAGAGCAATTAGAATCTTCTTGTTCAAGTCCTCACGAATCACCACTTTAACAATGGGAGGCCCTGAGAAAGATATAAATTGAAAAAGATGAACTTTTTTTAATCCAATCTGATTCAGCAGTTGCATCGTTGCAGAAAATCCCCAATCTTTGCCCTAAATTATCGGAAAGTTTTCGTTTTTCTTCCGGAAATAGTATCAAATTCAGCTAAATTTGATTCTTTTTGGCTTCCTTTAGCAGACCCATTACAGAAACTTCAATGCCCTAAATTAACGGAAAGTTTTCATTTTTCTTCCGGAAATAGTATCAAATTTCAACTAAATTCGATTCCTTTTGGCTTCCTCTAGCAGACCCATTTTGGAAACTTCAAGAACTAGTAAGACTTCATCACTCAAATGAGAAGTTTCAAATAATTTACCTGGGGATTGAGCTCCTCCTAGTTGTGGAGAAGCCTGAGAAATAGGGATTTCTTGGGAAGTAGATGAAACGAAAATACCGGAAGAATCTTCTGATTTAATCACGGAAGCGGCGGAGAAGAAGGAGAAACAGAGAACCCAAATGGGTAGTGAAAACAGTAAATGAAAAAGGAGACACATTTTTAGTTTCAAAAACATGCAGAGAATGAAACTATGAAGCTTCCTCTTCTAGTTGTAGCTTTTAGTTCTTCAAGTCTGTCTTGTTTTATCGAGATGGAAATCTTTGAGATTATCTTGTCTGGAGATGGAGACAAGAGAAGAGGACACTGTTAGGTTTGGACAATGTATTGCTGCTGGTTTGGTCTTCTTCATGTGGCAGTTATCAAAAGGTGGAACCTAAAAAGAGAGTGCCTCACGCCTGCGGAGAGAGAGAGAGAGACAAACCCGGACGTGGGGTGATAAGACGTGGAAATGTGGACTGAGATAGAGAATATTCAAAGCTCAAAGCTCGAGTTTTCATTACAATCTTTTTAGTTTTGATTTTCTGTAAGATTACAAAATCAAAAATTTAACATCCCAATGTAAAGATGATGCTACTATGCCGTCTCATACTGGATTATGTAGTCTATGTAGATTTGTTTGCATCGAGGCACATTAATCCAAATGATTCGATTGGGTCGGTGGTGCAAATTCATTTCATGCGGATTTAGTGAACAAAATGACAAGTAGTAGTTGAAGAGTGAATCTAACAAATAATTTTATTATTCAAAATTGGAAGAAAGCTCCAAAACTTTTGAACATTATTCATGTGAACTTTCTATGTCTGTCCTCTTCAACTTTAATTACCGACACAAGTTGGTCACATACACTCACACAGCTGTACAGTTGAAAGGAAAAAACACTTCAAAAAATGGACCACGATTGGGCCTTCCAAAAGAATATTGAGCTCAAAATAATGTGGGCCATTAAAAGGCCCAACGAACTTTTTAAAAAGAAATGTTTCGAAATGTTATTGCTTTATCTTCTTCGATCAAAATCTGGAGAGTGAGGAACCAACCAGCCATGGATTTACCTGAAGAATGTTGGGAACTGATCTGTAAATTCATTGAAGAAGATGATTATCGACTCCTGGAATCTCTCTCACTCGTATCAACCTCATTCCTCTCCATCACCAATCGCGTTCGCTCCACTTTCATCATCACCGATCGGACTGTTCCCTTTCTCCATCGGCATCTCCTTCGGTTCCGGAAGCTGAAGCGACTCAAATTCCATGATTTTCATGGAGATATCAACTCGATTCTTCTTCAGGTTTCGCATTCCGGTTTAGATTTGGAATCTCTAGATGTTTCGGGAATGCCGTATCTTCCAGATTTTGTGAAATCGGGGATGAAGATAATGAGAAATATGAAGAAATTAAACTGTTCTGGAGTTGCAGAATTTCGAGAAATCGATTTGATTTCAATCGGATTGTGTTTTCCTTCTCTTCAGGATCTGGATATAAGCTATCCTGACTACCTTCCAAGTCCCGTGACTCCCGATTATGGGATCATCAATCTTTCTTCAAATCTCAGAGGTCTGTTGAAGATAAACGTTTGTGGTAACAATCTCATCACAGATAAGTTTTTGATTTCTCTATCACAGAACTGTGTACTCTTGAAAGAAATCATGTTCCGTGACTGTGATTTCGTTTCATCAGAATGTATTGAGTTCATTATGCGTAATTCTCGTAACTTGGAGTCTATTGCGATCAATGGAATCGGATGGAGGCCGAGGGAATGTTTCTCTAACGATGCCTTTTTGTTCTCTAGTTGTTTGTCTGAGATTGATCTGTCGGATTCGTTTCTATCCGATGAGTTGCTACGTTTGATTGCTGACGCTAAGCTTCCTCTAAAGAAGCTTCTTTTATCCAATTGTCAATGTCTGACCTTTGATGGGATCTTGTATTTGCTGACAAAGTACCGTACTTTAGTTCACTTGAATCTTGAAGGATCAAGTTGAAAGTGCAAGGCTATGTGGTTTTCAGAAAGATGTAACACAACTTAAAACGATTCTGAAAACTTGCGCTTTATTAGATTGACAATATGATCTTACAAGAACACTATCTCTCAATCTAATCTCTCAAACTCAATGATCTATACTTGATCACTTGAGTTCTCACAAATTCTCTCTCAATTCAAAGCTTGCCTATACACGGCGCCTCTTCTCCCATTTATACACGATGAGATTGCTAACCTAGTTAGCTCCAAAACCCTTAAGAGATAAACCTTATCTCTTAAGATATCTTCATAGAATCCTAACAACCTTAACTACTTTAAGGTCTTAGGCAATTCTTCTATTCGCATGAATATTCTTCTCAGATATCCTCCAAGATATATGTCCAGCTTGCCACATATCTCGGACATGTCCACCTCACCTCCAGCTCTCGGAATCCTCTACTTCCTCACTCGCTCTTCACACTTTGCCCGTCTGTATCACTCCTTGAGCTACTTCTTGACTAATACACGAAGTGACTCAGCTGCACCTTCAATCTCCCCCTTTTTAGCATTGAGTGTCTCTCAAGTATCTGCCAAGTTATAAACACACTAGACAAGAGAACAAATCGCATTCTGAATACTTATATTTTTGATTAGATTGCTCGCATCGCCAATACGTGTTTCATGAATACAACCGTGAGTTTCATCATAGAGTTTTAAACATCAAAACACAACCGAGATGTCATCATCAGATTACTACAAATCAAAAAGAAACCACTCCCCCAGAATCCTAGATTTGTTCCCAAGTGAACCGATTTCTAACAAAAACAAAATCCAACTAAATCGGCTTCACTCCCCCATAATCTTGTGCTCATAACTTAGCCACTATCCTCATCTCCCCCTGCTTGAGAGCACACAATGTTAAAAAAAACACAAGGTCAGTAGCTAAGAAGATTATTAGTTTGAGGAGATCTTACCTGGCATGGCACGAAGAAGTCGCTGGATCACCTCAGAGAACGTCTGGAGAGCTTTGGCTGTATCCTCAACTGCCTCTCTTGCTGCTCGTGGACTGCAGCTCCCAACTGGAACACGGACTGATCCAAGATTAACTATCTCTTGCATTGTGTGAGTCGAAGCTCTTGAAGCTGATGCGCTGGAGCTGGTGCGTCTTGGTGTCTGTGTCCTTGGACTAGCTATGACTGATTTCTTCTTGGCAGACTTGGACTCCTCGATCTTGACAAATGCTTCACCGGAGCGTACGTCCTTCTTGTAGAAGGTTGGAGCAATAACTTTCTCTCCCTTAAGAAGCGTAGGTGCATGTTGAGCCCTCATGAGTCCAGTGATGACCCTTGGAAACATTAACCACCGCGAGTCTGAATCCTTAGTGACCCCGAGGGATAGAATTTGCTTGAAGATCATCCTTCCAACATCCGTTTTTATTCCTTGAGCAACCTTGTAAATCAGCCTAGCTCTTTGTTCTGAGAGATGGTGCTTATGAGTTGATGGAATCCAGTTGTATGCTGAAAGCACACTCAAGGCTGCATAACACGGTGGGAGTCCTGTGGCAGTGAGCTTTTCCCATTCAGTCTTTCCTTCACTGAGAACTGCGGCCACTGTTTCCATACTCTCAGTATCAGCTTCAACGTCCGCTCTGATTTCAGCTTCAGTCAGTTCTGAAAGTCCCAATGACTCGTTGATTGCCGTTGGAGAGAGTTCATACGGGTGTCCTCTGAACCAAACCACTACCTTCTCTACTGAGTCTTCTACTTTTACCCCAGGTAGTGCAGCATAAAATTCACAGATATGTTCCTTGACGTACCCCATCAACCCAGTCACAGTTGACACTAAGTCACTATCCTTGATCAGTTTCAGATACCCCCATTCATCCTCTTTACTCATATCTACCAATCTTTCAGGCAGTATTCCCCTATTCTTAAAAAGTTTGTACCTTTCAGGATCCAAGGCTTTTGGGACCTTGATCTTCTTGGGTATCATTGGCGTTCCGAAGGATGTTCTGACTTGAGTCTTCGTTTGCTCTGGTACACGCTTCCTCTTTCTTGACTGTAAGCGTGTTGCTCTCTCGGACTGGTCATGAACAGAGATTTCAGTAGCTGACTCGTATCCGTCAGATTCAGTTTCTTCATCAGAAATGTCAATCGCCTTCTCCTCCTTTTTGTTCTTCGAATCTCTTCCTGATGTCAGATTGCTCTTCTCTGACTTCTTTGTGTTTTTCGATTTTGCAGATCTAGCCGGAGTGACCCTCTTCTCTTTCTTTGAACCCATCTCCTTAGTCTTCCGAGCATAGTTTGCTATTGATTCAAGCTCTTCGACAGTTACACCGGTTTTGATTCTATCATCTTCAACTTCCATTACGGTCCTTTCTTGTTCCGGTGCTTCGATTTCGATTCCAGTGACGTCATCCTCCGTTGAACCCCGTATTCCAGTCGAAGCTTCGTTTTTCTTGAAGATATTCCATTCCTTGTACACGACAATCGCAAGCGGATTGAGCTTCTCTTGAGTCACGGATTGAGTTGCTTGAGCTTCAATCCCGGTTGCATGTTCCATCTGAGACTCGATTTGAGCTGGATTGTTCTTCTCGGAACTCATGGAGATACGGATTGAGTTTCGCTCTTAGTTTCTCTTAGGTTTTCGGTGATGAGCAAGAAGTGAGTAATGTCTTTTGCCGCGAACATAAGACTCTTCAATCTTTCTCTTTTGTCTTCTAGCGCTCTTCCGGTTTAGTTTTGGACCATCTCGATTTTGGGTTGAACCTGATTTCTTTTGTACCCACTGGTTTATTGCAACAGACCATATTATTCATTCACAAGAATCAAACACATACCAAATCAACTACATCCACTGCTTGTTCCAGAGTTAAAGTGGGAATTTTTCACAGAGTATGATGATCACTATTTTCTCACAAGAATCAACTGGCTTTTGAAAAGAAACAATATTGACAGACCTTTTTGAATTATTTTGTACCTTTTTGACCCAGTGCTTGTACTAGAATGCACTCTAGCTTTTCTTGATTCATGCATTTGGCCATCTACAGATCCATGGCTAGCTTTCACACTCCTATTCCTTTATCTTGTCTTGCCAGTTTTCAACCTTTATCCTGTAGGAGAGAGCAGATCCCTTTTTTTTTTTTTTTTTTTTTTTTTTTTGTTGTATTACTTGTTGAGCTAGTTTTAAGGCTTGACTAGCTCAGTCTGATTCTTCCTGATCTTTTTGCTCTCTCTTTCTACGAAACCTGTACTGGAGTTTGACAAGACGGAATAGTAGGTAGCTCTTTTCCACTTCACGTATGACTCCAAACTAAATCTGAGCTAGATGTACATCCTGAGTTACAGCCTGTACTAGTTCTGCACACTTCCACAAACCATCATATTTCACAAATACCAAGTGCATTTCTTAAGGTGATAAATCGAGTAAAATCAAGTGGTTTTGTGAAGAAATCAGCCAGTTGAGATTCAGTGACAATGTGTTCGATCATTACCTGTTTTTCCTCCACTAACTCCCGAATGAAGTGGTGCCTTATGTCAATGTGCTTGGTTCTAGAGTGTTGTACTGGATTCTTTGAAATACTTATGGCACTTTTGTTGTCACAATAAACCAGTAGTACTCCAGACTCCATTCCAAAATCTGCAGACATTTGTTTCATCCAAAGGAGTTGTGCACAACAACTTCCCATAGAGATGTACTCTGCTTCAGCTGTAGATAGGGATACTGAGTTCTGCTTCTTGCTCATCCATGCAATAAGATTGTTCCCCAAGAAGAAACACCCGCCACTTGTGCTCTTCCTGTCGTCAACACTCCCAGCCCAGTCAGCATCACAGTATCCAACTAGACTTTTGTTTGATCCTTTAGAATACCAGATTCCCAAGCCCACTGATCCTTTAACATATCTGATGATTCTCTTGACAGCTTCAAGATGTGACTGCTTGGGCTTGGCTTGAAACCGTGCGCATACTCCAACACTGAATGTTAGATCCGGCCTGCTTGCAGTGAGATAAAGCAGACTTCCTATCATTCCTCTGTAGGTCCTGACATCCACGTCCTTTCCTTCATCATCTTTTGTCATCTTGACCGTAGTACTCATAGGTGTTTTGGCCTCCTTGCAGTGTTCCATCTTGAACTTAGTGAGCAGATTCTTTGCATAAGTTGTCTGTGATATGAATATTCCTTCCCTGGATTGCGTGATCTGTAGCCCTAGGAAATACTTCAACTCACCAACCATGCTCATCTCGAACTCCTTTGTCATACTTGAGACAAACTCATCAACCAGTTTTTGTGATGTACCACCAAAGATGATATCATCTACATATATTTGCACCATCAGAATCTCCTTGCTTTGTTCAAGAATAAACAATGTCTTGTCCACACTTCCCCTATTGTAACCTTGATCCAACAGGAAGCTCGTCAACCTTTCATACCATGCTCTGGGTGCTTGTTTGAGACCATAGAGAGCTTTGTTTAGCTTGTATACATGCTTAGGATTTAGTGCATCTTCAAATCCTTTTGGTTGCTCTACATATACTTCTTCTTGAAGGAATCCGTTTAAGAAGGCACTTTTCACATCCATTTGATAGACTGTAAAGTTCATGATACATGCCATTCCTAGAAACAATCTGATTGACTCAAGTCTTGCGACAGGAGCAAACGTTTCTTCAAAGTCCACACCTTCGATTTGAGAATATCCCTGAGCAACCAATCTAGCTTTGTTCCTGACCACAACTCCTTCTTCATCAATCTTGTTTTTGAAGATCCACTTAGTTCCAACGATGTTCCCTTGCTCTGGTCTTGGAACTAGCTCCCAAACATCATTACGGACAAATTGTTCCAGCTCTTGTTGCATAGCCACGATCCAGAATTCATCATCGATTGCCTGCACATGAGTTTTAGGTTCAATAGTGGAAACAAAACAAGCAAACCTTACCATTTCTTTAAAGTCAAGTTTGACTCCTCTGGTTTTTCTTTCTTCTTCTGCGTTTCCGATTATGTCTTCGACAGAGTGATTGCGAGGAACATGCAGTTCTTTGCTCACTTTTACCGGTTCTGGGGATTGCTCTTTGACTTTCATAGGCGTCTTCAACTTGTTCTTGAGTTTCATCAGTCCTCCTCTAGTCTTTCTTTCCTCTTCTGCTTCTCCAATGATGTCTTTGGCAGAATGATTCCGCGGAACTTGTAACTCCTTCTTGGGTTGAGTTACATTCTGCTTTAGATCAGCTTGTGTCACATGCCTCATCTCCTTAGTCACTTCATTTCTTCCTTCGTTATCAGAGTCCCCTTCATGGTTTCCTTCTTGGCACTGTGTCAGTGAGTAGTCATCAAATACCACATTAACTGACTCCATTATAAGGCATGTTCTGTTGTTGTACACCCTGAATGCTGTACTATTCCCTGAGTAACCCAGAAACATTCCTTCATCGCTTCTTGAATCAAACTTCCCAAGGTGATCTTTATCATTTAGGATGTAGCATTTGCACCCAAACACATGGAAGTAACTCAGGTTTGGTGTTTTTCCTTTCCACAGTTCATATGGTGTCTTTGTGGATCCTTTCCGAACATACACTCTATTGATGACGTAACACGCAGTGTTGATTGCTTCAGCCCAGAACTTTGTTGGCACATCATTCCCATGTAGCATAGCTCTAGCCATCTCTTGGAGTGTCCTGTTCTTTCTTTCTACCACACCATTTTGTTGTGGTGTTCTTGGTGCTGAAAACTGATGACTTATCCCATGGTTCTCGCAGAACATCCTCATTGTATCATTTTGGAATTCTCCTCCATGATCACTCCTAATTCGTTTCACACCTCCTCTTTCATTGATCAACTGAAGTGCCCAGATCCTGAAGCTACTCGCTGTATCTGACTTTTCTCTGATGAACATTACCCATGTGAACCTTGTGTAGTCATCCACCAATACAAACACATAACGTTTTCCTGCCACACTCTCGGTTTGCATTGGTCCCATTAGATCCATGTGTACCAAGTCAAGGGCTGCCTTAGACTGAATGTCAGGAACCTTCTTGTGTTGCACCTTAACCTGCTTCCCTTGGTTGCATGGACCACACACCATCTTGTCACATCCTTTTATATGAGGAACTCCACGCACTATTTCCTTGTTAACAAGGGTGGTCAAATTTCGGACATTCATATGTCCTAGTCTTTGATGCCACAGATTCAACTCATCTCTTGCATTGAAGCACTTCATGGTATTTCTCCACATGTAGCAATTGTTCCCGGTTCTGACTCCTTGAATGACAGTTTCTTGCTGTTCATTGATCCCCTTGCATTCAGTGCGTGTGAACATTACCATCAATCCTTCATCACATAACTGGCTGACGCTTATGAGATTCGCTTTGAGTCCCTGCACCAAGTAAACATTCATCAGTTGTGGTACCTCAGTTTCACTGGTTTGCCCTTTACCTAGGATGTTTCCGTGACCTCCATCTCCAAAGGTAACTTTCCCTCCTTTGATTGACTTGACCTTTTGAAGATTCTTTTGATCTCCAGTCATGTGTCTGGAGCATCCACTGTCAAAATACCATGGAGTTGTTTCTTCCTGTTCATCCGAGACAAAGGCCATGTTGCACCTGAATCCGAGACCAACTTTTGTAGATGCATCCCTTGATGTCTGATGTAGATCAGTTCTCTTGATCCAGATTTGATTCTTGTAGCCATTCCAGTAGTACATTCCTTGTCTTCTCAGCCAACTTACTCTCTCCCTGAATCTTCTGCAGTATGCTTTGATATGTCCTGGTTTTCCACAGTACCAGCATCCATCTGTCATGTCGTAAGCATCCTTGCATTCTTGATTTACGTAGCCTCCTGAAACAAAGTTGATATTCTCGGCTTCCTTCATTCCCCTTCCTGAGTATCCGAGTCCTCTATACCCTCTTTCAGTCCTTCCTGCACTTAAGATCTTGTCTAGTTGTTTACTTCCCGTAAGCATGTGAATCTTCTTGTGATGTTGAGTTAGTTCTGCTTGCAAACGAGCTGTTGTTTCTTTTTCCTCCTTTAACTCTTGTTCAAGTCTGTCGGCCTTTACAGCAAGATTCAGCTTTTCCTTCATCAGGGTTACACTCTCATCACTTAGTCTCTTTACGGTCATGAGTTCAAGATTTAGAGACTCTATAATGGTTTCAAGACGTAACTTTTCCTTAATCAATTCTCCATTTTCCTTTCCAATCTTGATTAGAGTGTCTCTTACCTCTTCCAGATCTATGTCAGGTTCTGACTCAGATCCTGACTCATCTTCTCCTTCGTCAAACTCCGTGATTCCAACAAACGCTACAAAGTTGTTCAGCTCATCTTCACTTTCAGTGCTGTCTTCATCAGTGTCTTCCTCAGCCAGAAGAGATTTTTCTTTCCTTTTCTTTTGATCATTCACACATTCTAGTTGAGTATGTCCAAGACCTTGACACCCAAAGCACTTGATTTCTCTCCTCTTGACTGTTGGACATTCAGTTCGATAGTGTCCAAAGCCTTTGCATTCATGACACTGGATATCTGCACGTCTAGTAGACTTGTCTCCTTCGGTTTGTTTTCTGAAGTTGTTCGGCTTCTTCTGAGATGACCCTTGTCCTTGCTCTATTCTTTTCAAGGCACGATCAAATCGTCTAACCAACAAGCTCAGTGGATCTTCTTCATTAACCACAGATTTGCTTGTTTCATTCACCGTCAGAGCTAAGCTGCGTGGTTTCTTAATCCCTTCTAGTTCCAATTCATGAGCTTGCAACATACCTACTACTTCTCCGAAGGTAAGTTCTTCTGTGTTTTGAGACACACTTAGAGCTGATTTGTATGGCATGTATTTTGCTGGAAGACACCTTAGAAATTTTTTGACTAGTTTCTTGTCCTTGTATTTCTTCCCAAGGGTTGCAGCTTCTTGAGCTAGTGAACTTAGCTTAGCGCTGAAGTCGGCAATAGACTCATGCTCATCCATCTTCAGATTTTCAAACCGTGAGGCCAGAAGATCTTTCCTTGAGTTCTGGACCTTTTGAGTTCCTTCAAAGTGTGTTTGTAGAATGTCCCATGCATCTTTTGCGGTTTCACAGCCTTGAATTAACTCAAAAGTCTTTTTGGAGACACTGCAATGAATTGCACTCAGAGCCTTGGAGTTGTATTTGGATTTCTTTATTTCTTCTTCCGTCCAACTCTCTTCTGGTTTAGGTGTTTCCACGCCTTTTTCGTCTTTGATCATGGGCTCCTTCCACGTCTCCATCACTGCCTTCCATGCTAATGGATTGATTCCCCTGATCTGTGACCTCATCCTTGACTTCCAAAACCCATAGTTTCCAGCATCAAGAATGATTCTTGTGCTGTTCAAGAGTTCTTGATAGCCTTCCATCTTTCTCCTCAGGATCTCACCCGAATAGATAGCTACGAGTGGTAGCTCTGATACCAAATGAAAGTGCAAGGCTATGTGGTTTTCAGAAAGATGTAACACAACTTAAAACGATTCTGAAAACTTGCGCTTTATTAGATTGACAATATGATCTTACAAGAACACTATCTCTCAATCTAATCTCTCAAACTCAATGATCTATACTTGATCACTTGAGTTCTCACAAATTCTCTCTCAATTCAAAGCTTGCCTATACACGGCGCCTCTTCTCCCATTTATACACGATGAGATTGCTAACCTAGTTAGCTCCAAAACCCTTAAGAGATAAACCTTATCTCTTAAGATATCTTCATAGAATCCTAACAACCTTAACTACTTTAAGGTCTTAGGCAATTCTTCTATTCGCATGAATATTCTTCTCAGATATCCTCCAAGATATATGTCCAGCTTGCCACATATCTCGGACATGTCCACCTCACCTCCAGCTCTCGGAATCCTCTACTTCCTCACTCGCTCTTCACACTTTGCCCGTCTGTATCACTCCTTGAGCTACTTCTTGACTAATACACGAAGTGACTCAGCTGCACCTTCACAAGTTTCCTCTCTGATGAGATGGTTATGGAACTGGTGGTGTTTCTTGAACGCTTGACCTATGTGAACCTCAGTTTCTGTACCAGGTTAACTGGTGTGTCATTCTTCAACATCATTGAAAGATGTGTTTCTCTCGAGTGCGTGAGATTTGAAGGGACGAATTTTGGCATCGAAGAAGAAGATTCCAAGGGACTGAGTGTCATGTCAAGGATCAAGTATTTGTACATATCTGGAAACCACAATTTGAGAGATGAATGTCTCATGAAGATATCAAACCATTGCCCTTTTGTAGAATCTCTTCAAGTGGATAATTGTCCTGCCATAACAGGAGATGGGTTTCTTGAAATTCTAAGGAATTGTTGCAAGCTAACATCTTTGGATATATCAGGATGCACTGGGATAAGAAGTCTTGATGTAGTGGACTTTCAGCTTCCAAAATTGGAGTCTTTACGAGCATGTGGAACTTGGATCGACGACGAAGCCTTAGGTTTGATCAGCAAAATATGTCCAGGGTTGTTGCATCTTGATCTGAGAGGATGTTTGAATGTGAGATCAAGAGGGGTTAAGGAAGTTGTGCAGAGCTGTAGACGTTTAAGAGAGATAAACCTTGAGAATTGTGAAGCTGATGATGGAATTTTGACTTGGATGGTATGTGTTAATCCATCTCTTAGGAAAATTGTACCTCCATATGGGTCTTCTCCAACTAAACAACTCCAGGAATTCTTGCTGCGTCATGGTTGTGTAATCTGCAAAGAACTTCCATAGCAAAACCCTGTTGATGGAAGAATCTGCAAAATGGTTTAAATGAAAACATATTTCTTAAGTGACTTTTCTTCAAATGTTCAGCCATTCTTCTTGTATCCATGAAACACCATTTGTTTCTTTATCATTTCTCACCACACACAGAGAGTACAATGTTAAAAAGTGCCTCCTTGCATGTATGTATATCAAGAACCGTTATCATTTCGGCCTTTCCATTTGGATATTTCTTTGGCAAGTTGGAACATTGATAATCGGAGCCGTCCATTCCATAAACGTAGCACGAGACAAATCATCATCACTTAACAAAGATCATGCGCCTTTTGGAAATTTGAAACCACCACCTTCACATCTTTATAACGAATATGCATATTTCTTTTCACGGCCGGGTGGATCGCATATATGTTTTCTATCTGGTCCTTTATACCAAGAACAAATAAATGCTTAAAAATGAAAATACATTCCACAGAAATTAGCGGGGCAACTTGTAGAGGAGGATGCAAATTCTTTTACGTTTTGAAAAGAGAAAAAAATTGACATCAAAACAATTGAGTGTAGATGACTAATTCACCAATGTTTTGAGCTTTGACCACACAAATGTTTTTGTGTTTGCATTGATATGCAAACTAGTTTACCACACAAAAACTATATTCTCTCTTCGCACTACTTGTGCACCTTTATCGTCTCTCTATCTCATCCTCCTCCATTTCTCTCCAGTTTGTCTGTGTATTTTGCTGGAGAAAGATGGAAGCCGCAATACAAACCAGAGGAATTCTCTCCTTACCCGCCAAACCCATCGGAGTGACGAGCCTTCTTCACCCATCACACGGCTTAAAGCACAGACTTTTCGCCGCCAAGCCAAGAAATCTACCTGGGTTGTCTTTATCCTCTAAAGGGCACAATAAATTTCAAGCCTTTGAGCCAACCCTTCACGGGATTTCGATTTCCCACAAGGAAAGAAGCACCCAGTTCATATGCAAGGCGGAGGCAGCCGCCGCCAGCGACGGAGCTCCGAAGATTTTCGGTGTGGAGGTTACAACCTTGAAAAAGATTATACCTTTAGGCTTAATGTTCTTTTGCATTCTATTCAATTACACAATCCTAAGAGACACAAAGGACGTCTTGGTAGTGACTGCTAAAGGAAGTTCAGCTGAGATTATACCTTTCTTGAAGACATGGGTTAATCTTCCTATGGCCATTGGGTTCATGCTTCTATACACAAAACTCTCTAATGTTCTCTCCAAAAAAGATCTGTTTTACACTGTTATTATCCCTTTCATCGTCTACTTTGGGGCCTTTGGTTTCGTGATGTATCCTCTCAGCAACTATATTCACCCGGAAGCTCTTGCTGATAAGCTCCTTGCCACTCTTGGACCAAGATTCATGGGTCCTCTTGCAATCTTGAGGATTTGGAGTTTTTGTTTGTTTTATGTCATGGCTGAGCTTTGGGGTAGTGTGGTGATCTCAGTTCTCTTCTGGGGCTTTGCTAACCAGGTGATTAAACTGCTCTGTTGATTGAAGTTTTGTGTATCTTCTTGCCTTGACTATGGATTGGTGTGTTTATGGTTTGATAACATGTTTGACTGTGGTAATAGTCTTTGATTGCAACCAAGTTTGTTGATGTGTAATCATGCAGCATATATGATTGAGAAGTCAGTGTTTTGTGAGTTTCATATAACATTGGTTCAATCTCTTTGTAGATCACAACAGTGGATGAAGCCAAGAAATTCTATCCTTTATTCGGACTTGGAGCCAATGTTGCACTGATTTTCTCTGGAAGAACTGTGAAATACTTCTCTAACTTGAGAAAGAATCTTGGTCCTGGAGTTGACGGTTGGGCAGTTTCATTGAAAGCCATGATGAGCATTGTGGTGGGAATGGGACTTGCTATCTGTTTCCTTTATTGGTGGGTCAATAGATACGTTCCTCTTCCAGCCCGTAGCCAGAAGAAGAAGGTAATGGTCTGGTTCTGTTTTTGTATGAGGACTCTTTTGATTTGTTATCTTGTTTACAGAACAAACCGAAGATGGGAACGATGGAGAGCTTGAAGTTCTTAGTTTCATCACCATACATTAGGGATCTTGCTACATTAGTGGTGGCATATGGTATTAGTATCAATCTTGTGGAAGTCACATGGAAGTCAAAGCTTAAAGCTCAGGTATATACAGCTCCTCAGTCTATCATCCTTGCATTCACAATGTTATAAATTCCTTCTTATACTCTGCAGTTCCCTAGCCCGAACGAGTACTCAGCATTTATGGGAGACTTCTCAACCTGCACTGGTATTGCAACATTCACAATGATGCTTCTAAGTCAATACGTATTCGATAAGTACGGTTGGGGAGTAGCTGCAAAGATCACCCCAACTGTTCTGCTATTAACCGGCATTGCCTTCTTCTCTCTGATATTATTTGGTGGCCCATTTGCACCACTTGTTGCCAAGCTTGGTATGACTCCGTTACTCGCAGCTGTCTATGTTGGTGCCCTTCAAAATATCTTCAGCAAGAGTGCCAAGTATAGCTTGTTTGATCCTTGTAAAGAAATGGCTTATATTCCCTTGGATGAAGACACCAAGGTTAAAGGCAAAGCTGCAATTGATGTGGTTTGCAACCCGTTGGGGAAATCAGGGGGAGCACTAATCCAGCAGTTCATGATTTTATCGTTTGGTTCACTAGCGAATTCAACGCCGTATCTGGGAATGATCTTGTTGGTTATTGTCACTGCTTGGTTAGCTGCAGCTAAGTCTTTGGAGGGACAGTTCAATGCTTTGCGGTCTGAAGAAGAGTTTGAGAAGGAAATGGAGAGAGCTTCATTGGTCAAGATCAATGTTGTGTCTCAAGATGAAGGCGGGAATGGTTCCCTTGGTGAATCTCCTAGCAGTTCGCCGGAGCAATCAGCTCCCACCAACATATAGAACAGTGTTTTTGAACATTCTTGTACTTGACATACTACTTGTAGTTGGAAAAAAGGAAAGCGTTTTTGCTGACAAAAAACGGCAGGTAGTCCAACCGCTGAAAACAATTTAATTTGTTGTCCAGTTATAAGGGTCCCAGCGCAATTTAATAAATTATACAGACAAATATGCCGAAATGATATATTTTTATTAGGCATGGGGTTCGGGTCTTTCAAATTTTCGAGTTTTCGGTTCTTGTGATATAAAACCTTTTCGGATATTTTAGAACTTCGGTTTAGATTCGGTTCGGTTCCATTCGTGTTCGATTTGGTATTGGATATCCAAAAATCATAAAACAAAAATAAAAATTGGTTATATTTTAATAAAAAATTATATCAAAAACTTTTATTTTTTGGAATAATTTAATTATTTTGGTCTAAAATAATCAATATATTTGAGTTTATGATTTTAATTTTTTATAACTTTGCTATATTAAATCTAAATATAATTTATTTTAGATATATAATTATAGTTAGAATATTTTGGATATCCATTCGATTTTTGGTTTGGTTTGGATTTGGATTCGGTTCTTTAGATATAGAAATTAAGATCCGTTCAGATATTTTGTTGGTTCCTGTTTAATTCTTCTTTTTTATTCGAATTCGGTTTGGTAGTTCGAGTCCGAATATTTTGTCCAGGCTTAATTTTGATCTTAATTTTGATTGTTGATACTTGTTATTTGCACGTCGAGACAAAAGTAACAACATTGACTATCCACTGTCTGAAAAGCCGTCTTTTATCCAACTTCTCCGGCGATTCCCAATATTTTATCTCTCGTGTCAACACAACACAGAGAAGCAATCATGGAGACAACGACCACTCCTCTGCTCACCGGTGATAACGCCCGATGCGGGTGGCTCCGCCGTCGTCTCCGTCTCAAAAACCCTCTTTCCTCTGAACTTTCCGGTGCCGTCGGTGATCTAGGCACCTTCATCCCCATCGTCCTAACCCTGACTCTAGTCTCCAATCTCGATCTCTCCGCCACTCTTATCTTCACTGGATTCTACAACATCGCCACAGGTCTCCTCTTCGACATCCCCATGCCAGTCCAGCCTATGAAATCCATCGCTGCCGTCGCCGTCTCCGAGATCCCACATCTCACCCCTTCTCAGATCGCCGCCGCTGGAGCATCTACTGCCGCCACGCTTCTCCTCCTTGGTGCCACTGGAGCTATGTCTTTCCTTTACAATCTCATCCCTCTCCCGGTCGTACGAGGCGTCCAGCTTTCTCAGGGTCTTCAATTCGCCTTCACCGCCATCAAATACGTTAGGTATAATTACGATACTGCCACTCTTAAGCCATCTTCTTCTCCCCGTTCTTGGCTTGGCCTTGATGGCCTTATCTTGGCTTTAGCTGCTCTGCTCTTCATCATACTGTCCACCGGCTCCGGCAATGACAGAGACGTTGAAGATGGTGATCTCCCTGAGAGTTCCGGCAATGAAACTCAGTCTCACCGGAGGAGACTGCGTCTTCTTTCTTCGATTCCGTCCGCGCTGATCGTGTTCGTTGTTGGTTTAGTACTCTGTTTCATACGAGACCCATCGATTTTCAAAGACCTTAAATTTGGTCCATCAAAGTTCAAGATTCTGAAAATCACTTGGGACGATTGGAAAATCGGGTTTGTAAGAGCTGCGATTCCTCAGATTCCACTGTCTGTGTTGAACTCTGTGATCGCCGTCTGCAAATTATCGAATGACTTGTTTGACAAGGAACTATCAGCGACTACAGTCTCCGTCAGCGTTGGTGTGATGAACTTAATCGGGTGCTGGTTTGGCGCAATGCCGGTTTGTCACGGAGCTGGTGGGTTAGCTGGACAGTATCGGTTCGGTGCAAGGAGTGGTTTATCAGTTATCTTTCTCGGGGTCGGGAAACTGATTGTGGGTTTAGTGTTTGGGAACTCGTTTGTAAGGATTCTGAGCCAGTTTCCGATTGGAATACTGGGAGTTCTCTTGCTATTCGCCGGGATTGAACTTGCCATGGCTTCTAAAGATATGAACACGAAAGAAGATTCGTTTATTATGTTGGTCTGTGCTGCCGTATCAATGACTGGCTCAAGCGCAGCCTTAGGGTTTGGGTGTGGAGTTGTTCTTTACTTGCTACTCAAGCTAAGAACGCTTGACTCTTCCTCAGTTACTCTGTTTTCCCGGTCAAATGATGGTTTGCCTGTTGATTCCGAAGCCGCTTCTCGTGTGGCTTAACTTACTCCGAGATCTGAATTTGGAAACGGATATGTTGCTGAAGCTTTAACCAAACCGTCAGCCGCTTCTTCTCTCAGGTTCTGGCTCGGCCTCGATCCCATCTGGCTCATTGTGTTTGCGGGTTGGACACTTGGTGCTCTGTTTCTTGATACCTTGATTTTTATGTTCAAAGAGTGTATTGTTTCGATTGGACAAAGATGTTAAACCATTAACCAATGTTTATATAATAATCATATAGTAGTTGTTGACAAATCTTTAAACTTAAGAATGCAGCCAAAACCGGATCTCCTAAAATGATTGTCCCATCTACAAAGGATCGTTTGACCTATCTATAAACTCATCATCACATAACCTTTTGGCTTAGCCACTCCAATGGACTCACATGAAGAGCAATGCTTACCAATCCTCGACTTCTCTCGCGATAAACTAGTGCCAGGCACAAGTCACTGGATTACGATCAGAGACAAGGTCCGAAGAGCCATGGAGGAGCAGGGTTGGTTTGTGGCAGAGTTCAATGGCGTCTCATCTGACCTCAGGGACGACTTGCTAGCCGGCATGAAGGAGATGTATGATCTCCCTTACGAGGTCAAGATCAAGAATGAGAATCACAAAGCCTCCCATGGCTATATGTCTATGGTTGTTGACGATTACCAAATCCACGAGAGTTTGGGGATCGATTATGCTACCGAGCAGCAAGCTTGCAAAGATTTCTCTAAACTACTCTGGCCACAAGGAAACGATCCCTTCTGGTAAAAATCAGAGCTTTCTCATTCCATTCCACAAGTCCTTTGTAGTCGTATCTAGGCTTGGGGTTCGGATATCTATTCGGGTTCGGATCGGGTTTTTTGGATTTTCAGGTTTTCGTGTTTAGGGCTAGAGAACCCATTAGGGTATTTCTATATATCGGGTCGGGTTCGGTTCAGAATTTATTGGGTTCATCTCGGGTTCGGATACCGAAATTACCATAAAATTTCTGAAGACTCGAAACAATTACTCCAAAATATTCAAAAATATTTGAAGTACCTTAAAATCCCGTAAAAAATATATCCAAATTACCTAAAAGTATTCGAAATTGCTCTAAAATATATGTACTACACAAAATATAAAAACAAAAACTATTCAAACTACTCGAAAATATTTGAAACTATCAGAACTAACCGAAATTAGATAAAATCCGATATCCAAATTACCTCGACTTAAACCCCATTCAAGTTTTTTTTTTAATAAAAAAAATCGATTCAGACCGAGATCGGATTTTTTGGATTGAGTTCGAGTTCAGATTCGGGTTTCGAGTAAAATGCACCGTTGTTGATACATCTGAGATAAAATGTTTGATTTACAGCCAGACCACACATATGTATGCAATGGCACTAGCGGAGCTAGACCAGACAGTGATGAGGATGTTGTACGAGAGTTATGGAATGGACGAGAAGAAACACTCAGCGAGTCATTCCGAGTCAACTCGATACCTGTTGAGGTTGCTGAGTTACCGGAGACAGCGAAACGGTGAAGCAAACACTGGATTTGTATCGCATACTGATAAAAGCTTCATGAGTATCCTCCACCAGAACCACGTTGTAGGCCTCCAGTTGAAAACCATGACCGATCAATGGGTTGGGTTTAACCCATCGCCGACAAGATTCGTCGTTCTCTCCGGCATGGGTCTCACGGTGAGTCTAATTATTGGAGATATCTTAGAGAGTAAGATGTGTATCTTGCGAACCAAGAATTGTGGGTTATAAGAGCTCGATTATGAAGTGAAGTCTATAGAACTCAATCTAATAATATTTTCATATATATCTTATTATGATAAAGATTAGATCATATTGTCAATGATACACTATATATATGATAATATTCTTCGGTTAGGCTCTATGTGCTTCATTTCATAATTGGCCTCTTACAACCCACAAGACTTGGTTCGCAAGATACATATCTTGCTCTCTAAAATATCTTCAATACTAACTGAACCATCATTAGCAATTGGTTTCAGTCTCATTGATTGTTCTTGTTGTGGTGATGAAGGCGTGGAGTAACGATAGGATAAAGCCGTGTTACCACAGGGTGGTGATGAGCGCAGACGAGGTTCGATACTCATTGGGATTTTTCTCCTTCCACAAAGGGACCATCCATACGCCGGAGGAGTTCGTCGATGAGCAACATCCCCTCCGCTACAACCCTTTTGAGCACGACGGTCTCCTCCGCTTCTACGAGACGTACATTAACTCCATGAAGAAATCTAGCGAAGATCTTTTACAGCTCTACTGCGGCATCAACCAACCCCTCTGATCGGTGATCATTCATCGCGGCCGCAACGAATTTATCCACACTTTAATACTATGCAAATTTATCAAATTGTTGAGAAAAATGAAAATTATGTATATATAAATAAATAAATAATTATGTTTGATATAGAGTTTGACTAGTGTTTTTAAAATTGGACAGACCGGGCTGGGTTAAACTGTGAACCTAAAATCCAGATTGATGATCATAAAATTTAATGGTAATTAGACATGTTAAAAATTAGATTAGACCGTTAAAACCCAAAAATTGGTGATCTATTAAACAGTATCAAACCTAGTTTTGTAAAAAGTTGTTATTTTATATTTTGTTAATTAATTGTTATTTCCTAAATAATAATATAGAAAAACTATATTAATTTTAAATATTTATGAAAAAGTAAAATTAAATATGCTATTATATCTTATCTCATTTAAAATTTAAACTTTGTATTTTTTTAAAAATACATCACACCTTAAATTTTTATTTAAAAAAAACATTGGAAAAAAGAGATTTATTTGGTGGGATTAACGACCCTAATTGCGTCGAATGCCTTGTCGAAAACCTCGTATTTGATTCGGAGATATTCATTCCAAGTAATTGGCCGGTACAGAGGCCGTCCAACCGAACCAACTATCTTAGATATAGGTCTTATCTCCACATCACCAGCTGGACCACCCCACAGATACGCAATCGAAATTCTTGACCGGGTATGGTTAACTCTAGCCCGGTGAACCACGCTCGGAAATTCCCCATTCGATAAAATGTGAAAGAGGTCGCCGATGTTAACCACAAGAACACCAGGAACCGGCTCTACAGTAACCCACCCGGTCTCTTCTCTAAATACTTGTAACCCTCCCATATTGCTCTGGTGCAGAATGGTTAGGATAGTGGAGTCGGTATGAGCGGCTAGACCCATGGCTCGTTCTGGTTCAGGACAAACCGGGTAATGGTTTAGTCGTATAGCGCCTAGGCCCATTTTTGATCCAGAATTCTTAGCCTTGTGAGCCCATTCGATGTCATCCACGTTAACATCAAGTGAGCTTAATATGTTGGACAGAAGCCTGCTCGCTAAGTTTTCCATTTCGCTCTTGTACTCTTCAATTATTTGGCTGAACATGAAAAACACCCACAATAATAATTACAGAAAACCTTAATATTTGAGTAATTTACTTTTTATGACCTCAAGAATCGTCGTGGAGTGTTAGAAGGCCAAGCTATAATCATTTCATAGATACTTAGCTAATTGTATACATAATACATTTACTACATTTTTTTTTTTGAATAACCGAGAGGTTTCCAGGTTTTAGACCCGACTAATCTCTTTAGGTCGAACCAACGATTACTAATACCGAAGACATGGTATAAAGTGTTCATCCCAATGGGTTTCAAACTAAGGGTATATTGGAATCAACTCCTGCACCAGATCACTAGCCTACCTCCCCGTTGGTAACATTTACTACTTACGATCCATAATTTATATAGTTTAAATTGCATGGCTCACAATCGGTAATATAAGTTTCATTTCCTTTGCAACACTTTAATGAATTATGCAATACATGTATGTGTAAGTGTTAGTGGACGTTACCAATGTTTGGTGTAATCACTAGGCCAAAGAGTAAGGAAGTGGTTGCGGTAGGAGCCATCGGCGATTGTGAACCCTTCGGACCACATTTTCTTCTCAAAGAAAGGAGAGATTCGAGGTTCACCGTAGCCACTAACTCCTTTGTCGGAGGAAGCAGCCTCGAGCTTCCTCTCTGACGGCATATCAAAAAGGGTTTTGGAGAGAGACTCGATATCGTCGAGGAGCTTTTGAGGAACCCCGTGGTTGGTTATCTGAAACGCTCCCCATGTTTTGCATGCATTTCCTAATAGAGTTGTGACGTCAGGATCGGAGAGGTTGATGACCGGAATAGATTCTTTCACCGCGGCGGAGGAGGGAAGGAGAACGGAGTCGGTGGAGGTGAGTTTCCAGGTGAATGAGTCTGGGAGTGTTTGGAGACTGCCTAAGTTTCCAATAGATACCTCTTCAGTTATTGAGGGCATGGCTGTTGAAATTAAGTGTGTTAGGATTTGTTGAGATTGGGATGATCATTGCATATATACACACACACATATGTTATGAATATATGTAGATCACAACAAGTTTATTACATGCATATATGATGAGGATAAAATCACTTTTAACTCTTGTCCTTTTCTGGAGCTACATATGTAAAGGTCTATATAAGCTAATGTATAATGGATTAGAAGAACACATCTTATTGGATATACACACGTATATCAAATTCAGCTATATTTAATTAAAATTTTAAACTAAAATTTTTGATTGGATCCACGTATTATCATTAGCAATATTGGTTTCTATATATTCCTTATGTAATTACTTTATAATTGGTATAATGACAATTTTCCAATAAAAACTAGCAATTTGATTTGATCCACGTACTGATGTTATGATTAAAATTAAACAGGTGTGTTCATGCATGGTGTGAGTTACAATTGTTATTTTTGTCATTATTACTTTATGGAGAGCTTTTAATGACGGAAAATACTTAGGTTCACTCCTGGAGGTGAACCCATTTGTTCACCCCTTCTTTATTAACCAATAAAAATATGCCATGTAATATTATTTTTAAATAAAATTATAAAATTAAAATTAAGGTTTAGGGATTAGGGTTTATGGTATAGGGTTTAAGCTCTTTGGGTTTAGGGTTTAGGGATTAGGGTTTAAGCTCTTTGGGTTAGGGTTTAGGGTTTAGGGATTAGGGTTTAGTTTTTATTTTTTTAAATTTACATATTGGATTTAGGGATTAGGGTTTATGGTATAGGGTTTAAGCTCTTTGGATTTAGGGTTTATGGATTAGGGTTTAAGCTCTTTGGGTTAGGGTTTAGGGTTTAGGGATTAGGGTTTAGTTTTTTATTTTTTAAGATTTACATATTGGATTTAGGGATTCTGATTTAGTTTTAATTTTAATATTTTAGGTTCAAATTATCGTTTAGGGTTTAGGGTCTAGAATTTAGGGTTTAGAGATTAAGATTTAGGTTTTAGTATTTTTTATAAAAAAAATTATTTTTAAGTTTGTTTGAAATAAAATATATTTTCTTTTCTTTTATTTTCGTTTTTTATTTTCTTATTTTAAAAATATTTTTAAAATTTTATTTATTTTTAATATTAGATTATGTGGAATTATTTGATTGGTTAGAAAATGTGGAGGTGAACAAAAGGGTTCACCTCTAGGGGTGAACCCAAGTATTACTCTTTAATGACCCCAGGATATGATTCCTTTAGAGCAGTTACTTTGTAATTTTCTTAAACATAAAAAAAAATTAGCTCTAAAATTAAACATTTTAGAAAATAATTAACTCGTGTAATGAAGAGACTGATAGTTTCTAATAAAGGAAAGAGACTGATTAAAATGAGTAGCTTTGGTTGCAAGGTATTGTTTCCAAGTGAGAGATGGGTAAAGAGGAGACTGGAGAGGATCAATGAGTTTGGGAAGGGGAGATATCATTTGATCGAACGGTGGACCCCAAAGGTAAGCCATGGAGAAACGAGATCGGAAGTGGTTAACCCTAGCTCGGTGAAGCACGCTTGGGAATATTCCGTTGGTCAAAATGTGTAGTAAGTCACCGACGTTGACCACTAATGAGCCATGGATAGGTGGTACGGTGACCCAGCCCACATTATCCCTGAAAACCTGGAGACCGGCGGTGTTGTTCTGGTACAGTATGGTCATGAGAGTTGAGTCGGTATGTGCCGCGAGGCCCATTGCTCGGTCCGGTTCTGGGCATATTGGATAATGGTTTAGTTGGATAGCTGCTTGGGCTCCTTGAAAATCTGAAGTGGATCCAGCCCATTTAATGTCTTTTTCTCCGACTCCCAGTGAACCTAATGCCAACCCCATCAGCATGGCTGCCAACTTTTGCATATGTTCTTCATACTCTTTTATAATTTCACTGTTGAATCAATGTGAAATTACTAACAAAAATGTGAATAAATTGTCAACTTTAAAGTCATGTACTTAAACCTGGGCATTTTAACCGAAATCGAAAAACCGAATAGAAACTGACTCGAAATAACCAAGGAAAATTAGAATTGGTTTGTTAGCATAAATTGAATGGTTCATGTTTCTATTATCCATGGTTACTGGAATCGAATCGAGAACCAATGGTTACTTTTGGGTATCCGAAATATAATACATATAACAAATATTAGCTATATTTAGATTTAAAATAACCAATATGTTTAAATTTATTTACAAATTCGATTTAATGTTATATTTAAACCAAATACACAAAATAACCAAAAAATATAAAATTTATATTTATATTTTTCAAAATTAATCAATTTTTTGTAAAATGTAATCAATTTTTTATTTTTATTTTTGGGGCATTTTAGTTTTTTGGATAATTCATATATATTTTGGATAGTTCGGTTCGGGTTTTCGGGTGATTGGGGTAATTTGGTTATTTTGGGTAGTTTGAATACAAAACTAACCAAAACCAAGATGGACCCGATAAATTTCGAATATTTTTCGGTTTCTAACACAATTATCCATATCGAACCGACATGACCCGATTTTTTTCCGGTTCCTATTTGGTTACTAGACAGCGATAACCGAAAAGTCGAAACCGAATTAACCGAATCGGAACTGAATGGCTAACTGAATGCTATGACTTACATTTACTAATGTCCACTCTTTTTGGTCGAGTCTTTTTTTCTTCTTTTCGAGAAAGTGGACATATATGTTACTATACGGTCTATAATTATATAAGGAAACAAATCTTGGATAAAGATATAAGTTTATATACCAGTATTTTAGGTGATGCCTGGGCCATAGTTTATGAAAATCATCAAGTGGGGAACCAATAACTGTGAACCCTTCAGACCACATTTTCTTGTTAAAGAAAGAAGCAATGCGAGCAACGCCGTAGCCAGAGATGCCATCCTCCCGTCGAGCAGCCTTGAGCTTCCGATGGACGGGAAGCCGGAAAAGGTTTCTTGTAAGGAACTCAATGTCGTCGAGCAGTGGTGAGGGCACGCCGTGGTTGGTGATCTGGAACGCTCCCCACGTGGTACAAGCATGTCCCACGTGAGTGGCCACGTGGGGATCGGAAAGGTCTATGAACGGTAAAGATGCGTTTGAGTCGGAGGCGGAGAAGAGGAGATCGTCTTTGGCGGTCCATGTGTAAGAATCTGGGAGGTGACGGAGGGATTTGAAGTTAGGTAAGTTTGAGGGTTGGATGTGAAAGGGATGCGATCTATAAACATGGCTTAACGTTGAGACGTTCATGATGGTATAATAAATATTATTAGAATGTTAATTAGCTAAATCTTTTTGGGTATGGAATATGATGTTTGGTGGAGAAGAGGAGTAGGAGTCGGTGTCTATTTATAGTAATAGTGAAGATTGAAAGAGTATTTATAGTAAGACTGAAGATAAGTGTCTTGTGTGGATTGAATGAGTTGATACTATTAGGGACAAAGTCTCATATCGGTAGTTGGAATGGATCATTAATAATATATAAGGGATATGTGACACTCCACTTATCACCAATTGATTTTAGGTTGGAAGCCCATAGAGCTTAACAGATACTATATAAGTTGTACGATAACTTTTGTTGTTGTTGTTTTGTGTGTCAACACAAGAACATGTTATCGTATATATTTATGGAAAATACATCGATAATATATAGACATATATATTATGCATAACACATGGACATGCACAACATCGCATGTGCAATTTGTGTTTACGTGTTCCTCACGTGATCACGCTTTCCATAATTATGTTTACACTTTATATACCCACAATTTATATTACATCAGAATATGATACTTCTTTTTAACGATCGGAATCGTATAAATTTTTGGCGTTTTTTGGTCGTTGTGTCAATTTTAATATCGATGGAACATATACTATAGCATTATTAACATAACACAGACTCGCGAGTTGAAATGCCCTTTTGACATGGTTGATAATGGTCCACGTTGAAATAACGCCTATCTTTCATATCCTTTGTACTTAGTTGGGTTTTATTATTACAAATTATTTACAAAACACCACCAGCGTATTGAAAGTATATGTCGGGCTCGGACCTCATTCACTCAAAACTCAATGAAAACTACACATTTAGAGGTCCGGATAAGGTGGTCGAGTGGTAAAGGACGGACTCGAAGTATAACATATATATTTCAAATTCGATTCACCTGTTGTGCGAACTCCAACACTTTATTGTGAACAGCCATACAAATATAGACATATGCTTTAAGGTTCATTTGTATTATTTAATTAAAATTATACATGATTAAAAAATTTAGTTAGTATTTTAGTATTTGCAAGTTATCCGTAAATATTCGTAGGTTTAAACAGAATGGATGCATGCTTTTCTGTTTGCAGATTTGACGAATCAAATTTAGACGAATCAAAAATTAATTTAATCGGTCTGGAGGCATTTACCAGGATTGCTCCCTTGTCATTACCATTTTCACTCAGCAACATATGATATATAACAACGTAAGGTATGCTTAAAATGGAATTGTTGGAATAATATTGAATGAGATAAGATGGATAGAATTGGGAAAAAAATGAAATAAATTCATTCCATTCATTTATCATCAAAATAATAGAGGAATGTTTCTTTTTAAATTTTTGTGTGGAATTAATGGAATGACTATTTTATCCCATTCCAAAAAATATTTCAAAACAAATGATAAATGCTTAATGAAATTATCTATTCCACATTATTTCATTCCAAAAAATGGCAATCCATTAAAATACAATCTTTTTCAAGTTGGAATTTATAGAAACAACAGAATATAACAAATGGCAAATTAATAAATAATAATATAAACAAACATTAAAAAGCACATGATTTTTTTTTTTTTTTTTTGAGTTTGAGAGACTAATGAAAAACATCGGTTGGGTTTAAGGGTTTAAGCCGATCCAAACTCAGAGAACCACTTCTCGTGTTTCTCAATATCAGAGGAAGACACACTCGGTTGCACTTTTTTAATGGCTTCTTCAAAATCACACATATAGCCACAGGATCGTTTGATATATCATCCTTCGACATGTTCTTTATCTCATCCCTCGTTTTCCCTGCTATCTTACGCCTCATCCCGTTCATCGACGCATCCCTGCACACGTTTGTCAGATCATCTCCACTGTACCCTTCTGTTCTCCGAGCCACATCTTCAATGTTCACATCACTCGCCACCTGAAACACACATAACCCGTCCATTACATACGCATACGCTACATTGCATCGAGCCAAACAGAGATATTATATAGTATTTCTAGAATTCAAGAATTGTTTTAAGAACTCAAAGATCAAAGAATTACTCTCTTTATTAGCTTAAGAAAATCACTCAAAACTCAAGCTCTCAAATCTCTTAAAACTCTTAAGATTTACCACAACTTGGTAACTCTCTATATAGAGACTAAGATGACCAAAAACCCTTATTAGATAACTCCTAAATCTATTTTGATAACTTCTAAATAGATATGTATAATATACTTTGGTCTTTATCTTCAAGCTTATGTCAACAGTATTCATACCACAACTAACCTCAACTGTTCTCAGATTGATATTGATAAGAGCCTTGCGACTTTCGAAATCTGGAAGTGGGATATATATACGTTTTTCCAGCCTTCTCCTGCAGAGTAATACAAGCTCAAGAGTCAGCAGTCTCGTTTTTAAACCCGAAAAAATGCATTAAAGAAGAAGAATGTAAGGAAACCTGAGAGCTTCATCTATGTCCCATGGGAAATTGGTAGCTGCTAATACCATTACTATTTTGCGACTACCATCTTCATTTGTTGCTGTATTGCTCACTCCATCTACTTGAACTAGTAGTTCTGACTTCACTCTTCTTGATGACTCATGCTCTCCGGAACCCCTGCATCATGCACTTTCGCCAGCATTCAATTCGGCATTGAGATCAATCTCAGTGTTGTGAACAAGATAATTACCCCCGAGAATTGCAAAGAGAGTCGATCTCGTCAATAAATATTGTGCTTGGAGCATATGCTCTAGCAAGATCAAACAGGCATCTGACCATCCGCTCACTCTCTCCGCGCCATTTTGATGCTAATGTAGCAGAAGATACGTTGAAGAAGGTGGTACCACACTCTGTTGCAACTGCTTTCGCCAACAGAGTTTTACCTGTCCCAGGAGGACCAAACATGAGAACTCCTTTCCACGGTCTCCGAATACCCTTAGGGAAAAAAAAAAGCAATCAAATTAAAGCATTCTCCATAATAGATGAATTCACATTTTCATTCTCTCTTATTTATATGGTTTGCTACAGAGCCTCAAAAATAGTAAAGAGTACAAATCCATATTCGCAAATTGCAACATAAGAAACAAACCAAAGTACCTGAAAGTATTCAGGCATCCATAAAGGAAGGACAACTGCCTCCTCAAGCAGCCTTTTAGCTTCAGACAAACCTGCAACATCTTCCCAACGGACACCAGGAGTTGAGTCCAACACATCCCTTTCAAGCATAGCAGCCAGGTCCTCATCAGGTCCCTCATACAATCCCCTTTTTGACTTCCCGTCTTCAGCATCGCCATTCTGATTATCATCGAGAAAGCCACAAGCTTTATTAGTTGCTACTAGCAATCACGTCGAATCTACTCAATCCGCATATACATAGGAAAATAGAATACCAATCTATAAAGTTGGAATCAAACATTAGACATGAATTCATGATCTTTTAATACATCAGTCCTCCTAATGGAAACGCCAGTCTAATCTCACCATTTGCAGTGAAACATACATACAAGAAAAGCCAGGAATAATAAAACTTACGGTAGACTCTGGTTTGGTAGATTTTGAGGAAGCTCCTTTCTTTCCAGCAGCAGAAGAACGAGCCGTTGCAGCAGCAGACTTACTAGTAGCCCCGCCTCTTCCACCTCGGGAACCTCCAGATGCCCTTGTTGTTGAACCACGAGCCCAAGCCCCATCTTGAGGTGACTTTCTCATACCAGTTTGACCAGACCTGGCGGGTCTTCGGCTAGAAACATCACGTGTAGGAGGCCTCCACACATCAAGATCATCCATTGGACCACCAGATGAAGTTGGATACTCATCCAAGGGCTGAAAAACAAAGGATGATTTGGTATTGATAGGCGGAGAAGCAGCACGACGCCCAGTGGGAGCTTCTTTAAATGCTCTCCTCTCTGCATCTAATTGTTTTACAACTTCTGTCTCTTCCATTATAGCCTTTTTAACGTTCATCCATTTCGTCCGCATCATAGGATCGTCAAGGCTGTTTAAATGCCTAAAGAGAGTATACTAGTGTAGCTTCAGAACCAATAATAAAGATATAAGAGTGCTTCATTGACCAATGCAGTTTCTAATGATAAGCACATTGCAAAATTATACCTTAATTTAGGGGGAAACGATGGGAACTACGATATAAGCTAGGGCACGAAATGGGGTTGAGAAAATCTAGATTCAAGACTCAGGAGAGACAAGGAGCAACTTACTTGTTGATCTGAGCAATGGCGCCATCGAAGAAGATGACAGAAGTGTCATAGGATCCTTCTAATGCGTATTCTCTGGCTAATTTCAAATGATCTTGTAGACCCGCCAACGAGTTACTACCCACCATTTCCTCTCACCTCTTTCACTCAGAAAGAGCTTGGATCTCGGGACCCCTGAATTTGCCTTCTCTCTGCCTCTCCAGATTTCCGAGAAGTGTGACTCGTCGGCGAGGTTGGAGCCGATCGATGGGGAAGACGAAGTTGAAGAAGGTGGAAGCCACGTAAATGGTAGTATGTAATCCAGTCACTCTTTATTCGGGTTTTTATTTCAAATTTCGATCCGGGCTCATTTACGGCCCATCTTTAATCCAATAAAGTTAAAATCATGGATTTCTTTATTCTCTTTGTTCAAATTAAAGGTTTGATTACAAAATTATCATAACAAATAAGAGCATCTCCAATCCCACTCTATTTTATAGTAATGTTTGCTTCAACCCCACTCTATTTTCAACTGTAAAATGGAGTAAAAATGAGATTACTCCATTTTTGTTTGTTCATGACTGCATTTTTCACTCTAAAATGGAATAGGGTTAAAGCAAAACGCAACTGCATTTTGGAGTTACTCCATTTTGGAGTAAAAAAATACAGTTTTACATTGAAAATGCCCTAAGATTCGTGAACAAAAACAAAACAGAAATAAAATGATAAGCAATTAAATAATACAAAATTGTATAAAATAAACTGCTTGTGAAAGCTATTAATGAAAACAGGAACAAAAAACCCCGATAATAATCGTTTTTACTAGCTTTTGATACTGTTTTGTGATTGATAATAAATAAAATGGTATATTTTAACAGTTGAAAATTTACCAATATGATCCAGCATTTATCACATCTCTCTTATTTTAACAGTAGGTTTGATTGATTACATCTAACCAATGCGGTTTTAGTTTTTACCAATCACCAAAATATAATCAAAACTTACAATAAAAACAGTTATTCTTAATTTTTTTTTGTTAGCAATTTGCTAACAGATTTTACTAACAATTTTTTTTTTTACAATTTTACACTATTCAACTATTTACCATTTTTATTAACCGTTGATATAATTATTTCGTTTTTGTTTACCAATCAGATCCAATCAGCTCAAGCTCAAATTTTCCTTCAGATTGTATGTAAAGAGTATGTTATATACAAACACCAAAGGGAACAAGATCATCATTAACAACATTAATTAGTGAGTTTACCAACACAAATGACTTTGTGGTAAACACTCTTTTATTATTAAAAGCTATAATAACTTCAATAAAACGCAAAGTAACAATCTTTTCTTTAAACAAACAACTCACTCCACCATCCCACACTGAACCAGCTCCTCCAATCCTTTCCTCAGCCTCTCTGCGGCTGCTCTCATTGCTTCCTCCTGCAACCCTCCAAATGAAACCCGGACATGCCCTGGGCCACCACTTGCACTCCCTGGGATAACCACCACACCATGACGGTGAGCCAGCCACCTCACCACCTTGAAATCATCTCTGTATTCCTCCGGTAGTTTAGCCCACAGGTAAATCGCTCCTTCTCCTCCCTTAACGTTCTCCTTCCCCAACGGCTCAAGGGCCTCTTTAACAATCTCTCTGTTCTTCACCAGACCCTTTACCCGTTCTGTTATCCACCCAGCACCTTCCTCTAGTGCGTATAAAGCCAGGCGCTGAGAGATTATAGACGCACAGATTGGGATGTTGTCTTGAATTTTCAGAAGCTCTGTCGCAAACCCATCTAATCTCTCTGAGTAAGCTATCTGCGGGTCCATCAGACGTTCCATAAGATAGATTCAAAATCAACAACTTGGAAATGAATAGGACCGGGCACTCACATATCCAAGTCTCCAACCCATCATTCCATAGGTTTTAGAGAAAGAGAAGACGTTAACAATGTGGTCTCCCTCAACGCAACAATGTTTTAAACCGTCATACATGAAATACCTGCGATTTTCAAAACCCCTTATACAGCATACAAGAAAAGCATTCGAATCATGGGACTTAGTGCAACTGAGGAGGAACTCACTCGTATGTGTTATCTACAATCAGCCAACACCCTGCATCTTTACATATCTTTGAAATCCTCTTAAGAAGAGGTTCAGGGACATAGGTGCCACTTGGGTTACCAGGATTCACAACAGTTACAACTTTTGGGGTCGGTTTAGACTCAGAGAGTGTCTTCTCTAACCAGTCTAGAAAAAGGAGATTCACCACGAGTCAGAACTTGAAAGCTATTCAAGTCAAGAAAATGTGATTGAGGAGGTACCTGCGTCGGGATAGAGAGTCTCTGGAAGGCCAGGACCAACAAGTATGTTGGTGACTCCTGTCATCTGGAAGGCCATGTAAGCATTGAAGTAGTATGGCTGAAACATTACAACCGAGTCACCGGGATCGCATAGTGCAAGAACAAGATTCACAAAGGCCTGCAAAAACATAGAGTATGAGACTAGAAGAAAAACGGAAAGAAGAGTAGACAAAGACAGTGTTTACCTGATTGGCACCTGCGGTAACCATCACTGCTGATTTGGTTAGCTTGTTTTCTTCACGCAGCTTTCAGAACAAACACAAATAAAACAAGCTCAGGCACAAGGAAAAGAGCAGCAAAGGTGGTCACTTTATTGGTATCAAGAAAGGGTGCTATCTGGCTTATATGATGATACCTTATTCTGAAGAGCCTGTCTTAGCTCGGGAATACCTTCATCTGGTCCATAATTACTAACCATAGGATCCCACACCATCTCCTTGACCTTTTCTAAGGCGTTTTGAGGTGGCTGCCAATGCACTACTCCCTGCAATCACATGAACATGGCAGCAAAAGGGCAATAGAATCAGCTGAGCAATAACACAAGTGTTCATCCTCCCATAATAATCAGATTGAAACACTCACGAAACCCAAAGTCTATTGTAAAGTTAAACACACATTTCTAGAGAGGGCAAACCTGAGCAAGAGACATAGGGTTGGTCAATTCCGCCATTAATTTCCGAATCTGCACGCAAAACCATCATCCAACAATTTCTCACAATCACCAAAAACAAAAACAAACCAAAAATCGAAAGGAGGTTGACCTGAGTCATGACGGGCATATCGGTGCCCAATGTTCTCCTCGAAAGCATCCCAAACGAACCCATTCTCGAACCCAAACAAAGACGATGAAACTGATCGAATGAGAATTTGCAATTAGGGTCAAATATAAAGAGTTAATTCCTAATGCAAAAGAAAGGAATCCATCCTCGGATCGTTGACGAGTAACCTAAAAAGAGGTATGAGCGAGCGTTAGGCACGGCTTTTTTTGCTTCGTCGTCGTCTTCTTCACCAACCCCTCCTGGATTTTACTTTCATGAAATTTTCTTCAAATAATATAAAACAATTAAAAAAAGGTTATCAACTTAATTAAGTAATACTCAAAAAGAGTAACGCCTTTGTTGTGATCTCCTCAACTCGATCCAATTTGGCCTCTTTCGCTTTAAATTCCATTATTGTTAACTCAAATGGAATCTGATATCATTTTCAATCCAATCCAAAACTATAAGAAAACAAGGTGTAAAATGTATGTTCTTTTTTAGTTCATTGCATCTGATGCCTTCTTCTATATGTTTGCGTGATCGACCAGAAGATTTGCCTGAGAAAAAAAAAGAACCAGACGTCACGTTTCAACGTATGTAGAATGATTGATCGAGTTCCACTTTCCTGTAATTCACATAATGGCCCTTTGTGTTTTTATATATTTGATAGTTGAACTCTTATTTATTCAAAAAACTTCTCTCTCTTAAATTCTCATACTTCTCTCTACAAAACCTTGCCGAATCCAAATCGCGTTTTCGTGGGCCGCCGGATTGTATGCTCATGTAGCCACGCCGGCGGTTCGATTTTGTATTATACTTTTATGTTTTTCGTTTTTCTTTCTTAATTTCTTGGCGGTTTTATTTTTCCGGATTGTATGTTCATGTAGCCACGCCGGCGGTTCGATTTTGTATTATACTTTTATGTTTTTCGTTTCTCTTTCCTAATTTCTTGGCGGTTTTATTTTCCCGAATTGCTTCCAGTTTTTTCGTCGTTAGCTGTCGTGTAATAAACTTGAACTATTGCAGGTGTCTTTGGTTTCGTCGGTCTAGGTGACTCTTCATCCTCCTCAAGCGATTTGTTGGATGGGAACAAGTTCTGATGCATGTGCATCCTCGGCATGACAACGCGGTGTACTTTGACGGAGCCAGCTTGCTAAGAACACATCTTCATGCCAATAAAGTGGGTCTAATCAGCAGTTTTCTCTTCCCCAACTCCACGGTGGCTTAGTTGCATGGATATTTCATTTTTGCTCGCAAATTTTCTGACGACTACCTTCCCTGGTTATAGATCGGCAGGGTGAATCGATTAATTGCAAGGTGATCCTCTGGCATCGAAGATTTGTGTCTCCTCCTGCGACAGTGTATGCATGACGGTATTTTGCTGTGTTTGACGCGTGTTCGTTCGTCATCCAACATGTGGCCGTCGCTGAGCTTACTCGAGTTGATTAGATTTTCGGTTTGGGCCACTTAGACCGTTACGGTTTTACAGCCCATGTAATTCATCTTTCCTTTGTATGTTCGGCCCATTTTGGGCATTATCAATATAATATGTTTTGCCGTAAAAACAAAAACTCTTATTTTTCATAATACCCCTTTCCTATTCAATTCGTTTGCGTGTAACTGTGTGTAAGTATGTGTATATGTATGTTTTTGATAAATTATATTGGTCAGCCTCGGTAGAAATGCATCTAAGTGATATAGAGTGGATTTTATTGGTTCAACGGTTCAACATATATCATGAGCTTCGAGCGTGCTGGAATCAACGAGTCATTATATCCATGAGATTTATCACACTGTTTATCCTGAATTTATAAAGTTTTCGACTAAAGCTAGTAGATAACCAAATTTCATGTTATTGAATTGCAAGGTAAACTGATTGGATCAAATTAGACCTAAAACCAAATTTCTCACACAAATGTATTCTTTGTCACCAAAGAAGTTTAAATCTAAAAAAAAAAAACAATGTAAAGCATTTCCAGATCTTGACTACCACTGGACCACAAGAATGCATACAGAAC
The DNA here is from genome assembly GCA_030180135.1 of Orychophragmus violaceus. Lineage (NCBI taxonomy): Eukaryota > Viridiplantae > Streptophyta > Magnoliopsida > Brassicales > Brassicaceae > Orychophragmus > Orychophragmus violaceus. Next base: position 278,650 of record CM058231.1, on the reverse strand, counting down.
TGTGAGGCATGCATTCTAATCTACTACTCCATCTTTGTTACTACAAAAAGGAGTAAACTAGATCATATCATATTACTCAAACATTGCATTAACAATTTTATGGAGTTTAGTTCTGTGGTCAGATGGGTAAGAGGAAGAGTGTGGGGGAGTTGGTGGGGTTCAAAAGAAAATGAAAAATGGAACAAAGAAACATGACATGGTTTTTAAATGTGTCTGGTAAGGCTATATAGAGATCTGTCTCTCAATTTAGAATTCCCATCTTTATTTTTATTTATCCTTATGTGTGTTAGTTTGAAACTTTGAATCGTGCAGTAGATCTAACCTTTTTGGTTGGTCCACGACGACCTCCTCGTTACGTCTTTCTCACACTTACAGCTTTAACGCATTACGATCGATACAAATAGATATATTTCTTAAGTTTGAAATCGTAGATCTATTTTAGGTTTGAATAAGATGTAACTCTCACTTTCCCATGTGGTAATGACTTTTGGTTCTAGCAAGCTCCTTATTATACGTAGCTTTTTAAATACTCGTTTGTTGTGCATGAATATACTAAAATATATGCCAAAGTATATTTTGATGAACATTTATTTTTGTTTTGTATGGTTTTCTCGGTTATATGGATCATTTCATTTTACATTAAAGTTTCGCTTTAAAACTTTGACTTATAATCATTTGACCTTAGTGCCGTTTCGCTTAATAACAAAAGAATATGTAACTTTATTTTAAAAAACTTAACGTGCAGTTTTCAAATAAAATCACAGTTTATAAATTACTATTGAACATCATGCATTATGCGAAGTTTTGAATACGGGTGATAACACAATGAGAATACTAGTAACACTACCACTAAACTATTATTAGTCTTACACGTTTATTAAATCATTTCGAAACAACATTCCATATAATAGTGAACAAGAAAAATCTATCAAACAACAAATATACATAACATACATATTTGAAATATCAAAATAAAACATAAAATACTACCTAGATAGTACTCTTAGACTAAAAATGAAACGGCCAGAGAATTATCTAACAATACAAAATAGTTTCATAAAAAATAGATCTCTTAGTTTTTGACTAAAAATGAAATGGCTATAGATTTATCTAACGATATTATAATAGTTTCATAAAACAGATAGCTCTTACAACTAAATAACTAATGTATACCTGCAGAAAATATCGACCATCAGATAAAGCATTAAGTCGTGGAACATAACAAGACCTGAAAATGCAGATTCCACCACTTTATTATTCACTTCCTTAGTATATATATATACTCCTGCGGATCTATGAACCGAATTACTATTATATAATTTTTTTTTTCATTTTAATCTTATTTCAAAGGACAATGAGATCTACCAAGTTTTGTGATTCATGTTTATTTCAAATATTTGTTGTATAACGTTTTATTGTGGAGAAATCTCCTCCTAAACAACCAAGATCATGTAGAATTGGTCAAAGTAACTGTTGAGAAGATTAAGATATAAGTTTTGTTTTGCATGCAATTAAAAGTTTTATCACATAATAATGTCACTCCATCTTTCTAATCAATACTAGACACGTAAAAGTTGAGCAAATCCAATAGGAATAAAACTGATTATTTTAAGTTATACAAAACCATTTTAAAATCGGAAAGATATAATTTATGGATGAGATAATCTTTAGCATGTGGTGTCCAAATAAGCTTCAAGGAATATTTAAAGATTAATCAAAATGTAAGAAACTAAAATAAAAATGTTAAACAAGAAGACTGATTCAGGGTTAAACGTGCATCTTGGTCTTTGTTTTTATTTTACTAGTTATGTTATAAAATTAACTAGTGGAATCTTTCTTCAAATTTTGAGCAGAGTTGGTAATTTTAATCACTTTTATTTACCTTTAAAATAAAACTATGTTTTATAATCACTTGTATTTACCTTTGGATGAATAGCCACGCTGTCTAGAGTAACATCGCATTTTAAAAATGAGTCACAACGCATTTTTGAACACTGTAAAATATGATACATTCATCGGAAAACGTAACTATTCCCTCTATTGTTCCTTTACTTTAATTTGTTTATTTATTTTAATTTAAATTTTACTGAAACATAAATGATTCGAAAAAATTAACATCTGCATCATAATTCCTCATTAATTACAACAAGTTAATGTAGAAATGAAAATGACACAGAACCCAAAATAGCAAATGTAGTTAAGATGAAAATAAGGTAAATGATTAGTTAACAAAATCTTAAGAAAATTATGCTCAATCACATACTCCAAACTAAAAAAAATAAAAAAATAAACACCTAATCAATCACTTAAACAAAAAAGTTCCCACACAAAATATGGTAGTTGTTTCCTTTCCCCCTATATGATGGTCAAACAGTCAAGGAGTTTTGTTAGAAGTACATAAATAAACATTTCTTTCTAATAATATCAGTTTTCTATTATTATTATTTTAAAGAGGAATTATTATTAAATTAATATATCTTTAAACACTCCTACATCCCGCTCACTCCCACAGACCACAGTGCCTTTGCATAAAAGCGAATTGACTATACAATTACTCTCTCTCGATCTGCCCCAAGCTCCCATCTTCTTCTTGGCAGAGCTCTAAAAGAAAAAGAAAAGAAAAAGGTGTTTCCTTTTTTTTTTTTTTTGAAGAATTTTCTCTGGAGCGTAGTAAGTTTCAATCTCAGTCTCTGTCTCCATCTTCTCCGATTGGGTTTCTTGAAATGTCTTTAGGCTTTAAGGTTTTTTTTTGCGTTATGGGTCTGTTTGTGAGTCGATTCATTCCTCATTGGTGTTTCTAAGAACGGATCTTGCAGTTCCAATTTTTTTCTCATGGGTCTTGTCTGTTCGTTTTCTCGAGAAAAAAGGTGGATGCTTTCGAGAAGAAGCTTCATGTATTTCATACTATTTTATATAAAAAAAAAAGAACCCAATTATAAAGAGATAAAACTTAGATTATCGAATAAAAAGTTTCCGGTTTGCTCTAACGTTGCTACGAATTTTTCTTCGAGGCACTGAGATTTTTCCGATTTTTCTGCGATGCTGTTTGTATTTTTCTTCAATAAGGAAAATAAAATAACTTGTCATTTTCACCTTTGAATCTGACTAAATTTGAGAAAAGTTTGCAACTTTAAATCTTGGGAATTTGATACAATTCTAGCTTGTCTCATTGTTAGATCAACTTCCTTTTTTGGACTAAACAATATCTCGCAACACCTTATATGCTAGCTTGTCTGTTTAATCTGATTACAGATCTTTATGTCCTGTTGCATCCTTTGTTGACATCTTCATTTTCATTTTCACAGATCTCTAGTTGATGATGTGCTGCTAAGACGACAGAGTTGTTGTTGTTAGTTGGTCTCTGAGAGGGTTTCAATCATGGGGAAGGAGCAAGCTGTTTCTGGACATGGTCGTCCTGTAACTCGTGCCTTTGCGTCTAAACTGATAACACCATCTTCAGAAGTGGCTGCTACTACACTGATAAACCAAGGAAGGGTTTTGAGAGCAAACAGTAAAAGAACAGCCTTGGATGATAAGAAACCCAATGCACCTAAGAAGAGAGCTGTTCTTAAGGATGTCACAAATGTTACTTGCCAGAATTCTTATACAAGCTGCTTCAATGCAGCTAAAATTCAGGTTGTTTATATACACAATGCTGCTTTTTAAAATGACAAGAAAGATCTTTGTTGCTGACAATTGCTGTTTCAAGCAGATGAAGAAGGGAAGGGAAGGTTCTTCTAAGGTGGCATCATCTTCTGCTACTTCAGATGTTACAGATGCAAATGTACAAGTTGTGTCAGATTCAGCAGCAGTAGTAAGCTTGTCTAGCTGTACAGACACAAGCTTTGTCGAAAACCGGAGTTCCATGTTGCCTCCAAGACCCCTTGAGAGATCAACTTCCACAGGTGAGTTTTACAAGTTGTCTAGCTACTGTTGCTGTGTGAGTGGTTTATAACATTTCTTCTTGCAAATGGTTTACAGTTGAGAGAAGTTGTGTTGGAGGAAGTAGCCCAAAGTTCATTGACATTGATTCAAATGATAAAGATCATCTACTTTGTAGCTTATATGCACCTGATATCTACTACAACCTGCGTGTTGCTGAGGTAATAATCCCTTGGAAATTTGATATCTTATGAGCTTATCTAACGACTTGTGTCTATTTAGCAGCTTAAACGCAGACCACTTCCTGATTTTATGGAGAGAACACAAAGAGATGTGACTCAAACAATGCGAGGAATTCTAGTTGATTGGCTTGTAGAAGTCTCAGAGGAATACACACTTGTACCAGACACTCTCCACCTCACAGTGTATCTCATAGACTGGTTTCTACATGGAAACTACATAGAAAGATCAAGACTTCAGTTGCTTGGCATCACTTGTATGCTCATTGCTTCGTAAGTTCTTGATCACATAACAATCTTTATACTTGTCTGAAAGGTAGCATCTAAAAAGAGTTTGGTGTTTCTTGTTAAAGAAAGTATGAGGAAATCTATGCGCCACGGATTGAAGAGTTGTGTTTCATGACGGATAACACTTACACAAGAGATCAAGTCTTGGAAATGGAGAGCCAAGTAGTCAAGCATTTTAGCTTCCAAATTTACAGTCCCACTTCAAAAACATTCCTCAGGAGATTTCTCCGAGCAGCTCAAGCTTCTCACGTGGTAATGTGCTTCCTTATCTATTTATCTATGCTCATCAAACATTTAGCAGAAAGATTGAAACTTTTGAATGATCTGCAGATACCAAGTCTGGAAATAGAGTTTCTAGCGAATTATCTAACGGAATTGACGTTGTTAGAGTATCAATTCTTGAAGTTTCTTCCTTCGGTTATCGCTGCTTCGGCTGTTTTTCTTGCTAAGTGGACAATGAACCAAGCAAGCCACCCTTGGGTCTGTTTGTTCTCTTCTTTGTTAAGACACAGATCGGTTATGTTCTGTTCTGTGAATCTTGATTCTTGAATCACTCTTCCTTGCTTTATGTACAGAATCCAACACTTGAGCATTACACAACGTACAAAGCCTCTGATCTTAAAGCAGCTGTTCACGCCTTGCAAGACCTGCAGCTTAACACCAAAGGATGTCCCTTAAACTCTATACGCATGAAGTATAGACAAGAGAAGGTATGGTTTTCTTATATACCGTCCGGTTAAATCGGTTAAATCGATTGTGTTAATGGTAGTTTGGTTTTGTTGTACCGTCTGGTTAAATCGATTGTGTGATAAATGTAACAGTTCAAATCCGTGGCCGTGTTCACTTCTCCTAAGATACCTGACAGGCTATTCTGAAAAAGAGATTAATACCGAGCGGTTCATCTCCTAACCGATATAACACAGTCTGTAACATTTCTGATGGGTCCGGTTTGATAAGCAAATAGCTGATTCTATTCGATTATCAAAGAATTTATTGATTATCACCGAGAACCGAGTTCCAAATGATCAATCAATAACCTCGAGATCAAGAACAATTTCTTGAAATCGCCTCTTGAGAGAGAATGTCTCCTCAAGCCTAAGATCCTCTTTACAAAACAATCGATAAGAATGTAATTGAAAGCAACACATTATATAAACTCTCTTCTCTGTAACAAATTTCCTTTGCAATCTTATTGGGCCACGTCACTAGTCCCTCGACTCCAGCTCTTCTTGGTTTATCAATACCCCCCGGGCCAATTAAGCTTGTCCTCAAGCTCAAGAAGGAACTGTTGAAAAGTTCTTGCTAATGCCTCTAAAGCTGTGCAGTACGAAGCAGCCTCGAAAGCTGTGCAGTATCAAGCAACCTCTTCTGGTGGAATAATGGGTCGAACCACCATGCAATCTCATAGGAAGCAGCAACTGCAGTGATGAAATGACCAAACGTCTCAATTGATCCGTTAAAAACATATGCATTTCTCTCCTCAGAAGCTCTGCAATAAGAATGTCCATCTTCGCGACCGGTGTGAAACGCATAAACCCCCTGGAAGTACGATGGGTTTCTTCTATAGAAGCTCTTTGATTTAGTCTGTGTTTATACTTAAACATCCTTGTCTTATAACGAGCTCTCTTATCTGGCTTCCCCTTATGAAGGACTGCTTCAGGTATGACCATTGATGAGCCACCAGTACTGTCTTGTCTCAGGTGAAGAAACAAAAGAAAAGAATCAGGGATGCATATATGTCCTGTGTTTTTAGTACTGAACCCAAGTAGAAGAATGAATCCATGTTGTTTCCAGATCTTGACTCTGCACTCCCACCAATATAGTACTCCAACGCCCAAAACTGTTTCCAGCCCTACTTTACTTGACAAATTCAAATCTGAAACGAACTGTGAAAGTTTAGAACTCCCATTCTCCCATATGAATTTGATATTCACATTAGCGCCAGTTTGATTATGGGCATCTTGTGGAATCTTCTCAATCAATGGTTTTATCTCCACATCTGCTCCTGAATTCCTCACAAGTTGACGCACAGTTGATACCCAGAACTCAGAATAATCACTATACGAGTCAAGTAAATGAGACAAAGATGTTTCCCAAGCCAGGAAAAACGACAAATTCCTCTGCCAATTATAATAGTTGTGTGTCTCGGCATTAATAAACCCAGAATTCCATCTCAAGAAGTCATACCCTGCTGCATCTATAATTCTTATGCTGAACTGACTGGACAAGTACAACATCTTAAGGTTTGAAATTGTTTGCAACTGCTCCACTATCTGTCCATTTTCCAACTGTCCTTGAACAACTGTGGCAAGCCATTGTCTGATGAAGCTATTCCAAGGAATTGGAGTATGAATGAGTACCACTACAACGTCCAATCCTAACACAAAATCTGCATCAAGTTGTAAGAACTTGGATCTCCATTTATGTTTTACTTGACACCATAAACCTGATAACTGTGGGTGTTCGTAACAGCACGGCTGCCCTTGGTCTTGAGCGTTTCTTATCCCGTCGTATGTAACGCAGCCTTCCCATACGTGGCCAATTATGCACTCCTCTTTTTCCACCAAAGTTACTTCCTCTCTGGTTTTACAGGCCCTTTTTCGCAACATGAACTGAGATATATTGACTTGTTGTATCCCTCTAAAACCCTCAAATGTTATGTGCTTCTGCAACAACAGTTTACTCCATCGTTTTCCTCCATCAAAGATGATTTCCTTGCTTGTCTCAACTCTGTTTTTGAACTTGAACTTCCACGGCTTAGGAGATAAACTACGCTTCCGTTTTGGTTGTCGTTCGTGGCTTCCATTGAGCACTTTGTTGAACACATGATGTGCACTAGAATGTTTCCTGATTCTATGAAGAGTGTGTGATAGATCTCCATTTTCTTTAGCTTTAAACACAGTGGAGAGCATAGATGTTCTGATATCTCTCTCATCCGGTGAAGCCAAATTGTCAAAGCAACATGTTTTCATCGTATAAGGCTCACTTTCACCAATATTCTCATATGTTTCTTCCACATGTAACATTTCTGTCTTTTGCACCAATACAGCCTCGTGGATCTCTTCTATATTTGAAAACAATTCACTCTGCAGATGCAGTGATACTGGGACACAATCTGATGTTTTCTGTATTTCCTGGGCTTGAATAGAAACATGAAATTCAGCAGTTGCAGCAGTCTTCTGCACCACTTCAATCTCAAGAGCCACATTCGTCTGTGACTTTGATTCATTCGTCAAGTTCCCTGCTACTGGCGAAGAAGACTTCACCGTATGATACTGCTTGACCACTCGACGCTTGAAATCATCCCAGTCTCGAAAAGGATCCGCAACCTTTTCAGTAATAAACCAGCTCAAGACTGTCCCTTCAAAACTCACTGAAATCTGCTCCAATTTATCTTGATCACTGTAATTTCCCAATCTGAAATACCTCTCCGCTCTGTTCAACCATATACTTGGATACTTCCCATTGAAGATCGGTAATTCAATCTTCTTCCACAGTTCGTTCCTGTTTTCTAACGAACTACGAATTCCCCGATAACCTAATGGTATTTCATCTTGATTCTCAAGATTGTGGAAGAAAGGTACCTGATCCTCGTTATTGGAAGAGCTCGGCTTTGGACTTTGGATCCTCCTTCCCGACGCTTTATCATCCAAGAAAATCGTCTCGAGCCGCGCAATTGATTTAGACTGAGCTTCTATACGTTTTGCGAGAGCATCAATTCGTGAATCCTGTTTCTGCGACTGCGATTCCATAAACGTTGTTAGCGAGTCAACTCGCTTTGTCATCTCCGAGTTGGATTTCGTGTTCGATTTTGCCAACATATCGCAGCAATGATTCATCGCCTTCAACTGGTTCTGTATATCTGCCACTGAATTATGCAACGCATCGACATCCTTAACCAATTCCTCCATGGATAACATCGTTCCAGCTTGAATCGCCATTGTTATCGTATCTTCGTTCTGAGTCGTCGCGTCTCCGATAGTCACCGCACCAATTTGATAAGCAAATAGCTGATTCTATTCGATTATCAAAGAATTTATTGATTATCACCGAGAACCGAGTTCCAAATGATCAATCAATAACCTCGAGATCAAGAACAATTTCTTGAAATCGCCTCTTGAGAGAGAATGTCTCCTCAAGCCTAAGATCCTCTTTACAAAACAATCGATAAGAATGTAATTGAAAGCAACACATTATATAAACTCTCTTCTCTGTAACAAATTTCCTTTGCAATCTTATTGGGCCACGTCACTAGTCCCTCGACTCCAGCTCTTCTTGGTTTATCACGGTTCGCCGTCGTCGACCCGCGGTCATTTTCTCTGTCAAATAAAATAGGAATGTTTCCACGATCTTATACCGGTATATTCCGGTTTAGTGTAGACTTGTTTGGTTCTTCCAAACCTGATTTGTTCTGGTCGGTAACACGAGAGTATTTATTTTAATTGCAAGTCGGATCGGATGTACAATTTTTTTTGGTCTTTTTATCAGGAAATTTCTACTAATATTTTCTTTTTGCTTTTGTATAAATCAGTTTAGGCATAAACATAAAAACCGAGAACCGAAAAATCAAATTGAACCGAATCGGAAAAATTGAAATCAAAATCAATACGAGTTTCGTAAATATCTGAATGGTTCCTATATTTTTGTAACCTAAATAACCGAACCAAATCGAACCAAAACTAAACGGAAAACCGAATGAATACTTAAACTAACCGAATTATAATTTTTATATCTAACAATATTAAGTAATTGAATAATCAAAATTAACTGAAAATTAACTTAAAAATCGAGTTATCTAAAATAACCAAAATATTTTTTTTTACCTAATAAATTCGAAAATACCTAATTTTTATTCGAATTAGCCTAATTATTTTAATTTTAATCTGCACGATCTGACATTTTACCAAATTACCCTAAATTATTTGGAAAAAATCGAACTAAATCCAATTTTTTCATAGATATTAATCGATTGCCAAATTTACTATCCGAACCGAATCTAAAACAGAAAAAAACGAACTGAAATTAAATCAAATTTTTAAATAACTAAATGAATCATATAAACCGAACAAATCAAAGATAAAGTAACGGAATCGAAAAACCGAACGGCTAAACCTAAATCAGTTAATAATTAATCAACCGAAGAAATTACAAAAACCAAGTTCCTTTATTGGTTTTTTTTTTTTTTTGGGGACAAAATTGGTTGGTCTAAAACCAATATTGACATTACTATATAGTATATACTAAAAAAACAAAATTGACATTTTGACAGAGAGACAGAACAGTGCATTAATTACACATTATCCCAACCGAGGAATATGACTCACATATTATGTGGCAACATTGTAATTTAGGATAATAAAATATTATCAATTTGCCCCATTTGCTTCTCCTTCGTTGCTTGCTGATGTGTCTCTCTGTTTCGAGATAGAGAGAGAGGGAATGGCGGTCGCAAGTTCAAGTTGGATATCGGCGCCATGGCAAGCGACTCTTCAACATTATAATAATAGATATATCCTCAAAGATTATCCATTTCCGTGTCATTCTAATCCTATTTGCAATAATTTTAATTTCAAAAGACGTCTTCTTTCTTCTTCCTCTACCTCCAAATTTCAAAAGACGTATCATGTCGTCGTTACAAATACTTCTTCTTCCTCCAAACTTTCTCCGATTCAAACCCATTTCTCAATCTCAGGTAAAAACGCTTCCTTTATTCTCTGCTTTGAGATTTGAATCCGTAATTTTTGTGGTTCAAGTTTTGATTTTTTGCTCATGCTTTGTTAATTTTTTGGTTGGTGAGCAAAATTTAGTATCAGCCCTAAATGGTTTGCATTTATTCATTGCGTATTTGTTGATCATTTCAACACCTCCTCTGACTCGCACGAGGTTATGTTGTGGAACAACACACAACCTTCATGTTTTATCAGGTGGAGCTGATGTTGATGTGTTAAGGGTTTGGTTGTTTCATTTGTGTTGTCAGAACATTGGTTTGAGTTTATGTTGTGGAACACAGAACCCTTTGTTTTTGAGTCATATTTTTCAGTTAATGTTTTGTCAGGTTGAGCTTATGTTGATGTGTTAACAACCATTTTGTGTTGTCAGAACATTGGTTTGAGTTTATGTTGATGTGTTAAGGGTTTGGTTGTTTCATTTGTGTTGTTAAGACATTGGTTTGAGTTTATGTTGTGGAACACATAACCCTTTGTTTTTGAGTCATATTGTTCAGTTCATGTTTTATCAGGTGGAGCTTATGTTGATGTGTTAAGAGTTTTGTCGTTTCATTTGTGTTGTTAAGACATTGGTTTGAGTTTATTAGTGACTTAAAAAAACACTTGTGATGACCTTTTTTGAATTTTTATGTGTAGGGTGTGGTTGCTCGTGGATTCAGGACAACTCAATGGTTAATCATTCGGCTACAAGTTATGGACCATCGAAGAGATGCTCAGCGTTACCAACTAAAAAAACAGTGGATGTCTCTTCAGTGTCAGACCTTTTTGAATTCATATGCTCGGGTCCACTCGTAGACAAGATCGGTATAACTCCTGAAAAAGTTGGACAGTCCATTGACAAATGGTTACTCTATGGCTCACAGCTCTGCAGACTCTTTCAACTTAATGAACTTAAGCTCACCATTCCTCAGAAAGCTAGGCTATACCATTACTATATACCTGTCTTTGTTTGGTGTGAAGATCAGATTGCTTTCCATAACTCCAAGTTTAAACATGGAGATGATGTGCCTCCATTAGTGGTACTAATTGTTCTTTTTGGTTATTGTCTTGAATTAATGATGGGTGGATTAAGAGATTTGATTATATGCAGATTGGATTTAGTGCTCCTCAAGGATGTGGCAAGACTACACTTGTGTTTGCACTTGATTATCTTTTCAAAACTACTAAAAGGTTCATTGGTACACTGTAGTTTACTTCATTGAAGTCTAGTGATTCTTAATACTAATAAAGCTTTATCTCAGGAAATCGGCGACAATATCCATAGACGATTTTTACTTGACTGCAGAAGGTCAGGCTAAGTTGAGGGATGATAATCCAGGAAATGCACTCCTAGAGGTACACTAATCTTCATATTCTTTTGTTCGTAGGCCGGTCCTGAGCAAAGCTGGATGAAACATTGGTTTTGGTCCCCAAATTATAAAAAATAATTGTATTAAGATTTATACTAAAATGTTTATGGCCCCCCAGAATCTCAGAGCCGGCCTGCGTCTGGTCTTTAATTTGAAAATATCGTCATTGTTTCATATATGTTTTCAGTATCGTGGAAATGCAGGAAGCCATGATCTTCCATTCTCTGTTGAAACAATAGAAGCTCTGAGTAAACTGACCAAGGAAGGTCAGTTTTCATCAATAAAAGTTTGATTCTTGGCTGTTATTTTCTTATTTAACCTTGTGACGTTTCTTGGTCATTGTCAGGAATGAAGATGAAAGTTCCTCGGTATGATAAGGTGAGTTACAGCTTGGTTTTCTTCTCTGCTTTGTCATTTTGTATCATGAAAACAGAGGAACCAGGTCTTAACTTGTTGAGATATTTTCTATTTGGTTGCAGTCTGCTTATAGCGGCAGGGGTGACAGAGCTGATGCAGCAACATGGCCTGAAGTTGAAGGACCTCTAAAGGTATTTCTATCTCAAAGTTAAAATGAAACAAGACCAACATTAACTACGTTTGGTTGATTTGTCTAGGTTATTCTCTTTGAGGGATGGATGCTTGGTTTTAAGCCTCTTCCTGCTGAAGTTGTTAAAGCAGTGGATCCTCAGGTTATTTCAACTCCCTTAAAACCATTGAGTAGTAATGATATTACATGTTATAATGAAAAACTCTGTTCTGTTTCTATAGCTGGAGATAGTGAATAAGAACCTTGAAGCGTATTACAACGCATGGGACAAGTACATCAATGCTTGGGTTGTTATCAAAATCAAGGACCCAAGTTATGTATACCGGTGGCGGCTTCAGGCTGAAATAGCCATGAGGCAGGCTGGCAAACCTGGGATGTCAGATGATGAGGTACTGATACGTTTTGAATGTGTTAGACAGTTACTAATCTGTTGATGATGAATGTTGAAATATATGTGTAGGTGAATGACTTTGTGTCACGGTATTTGCCGGCATATAAGGCCTATCTTCCGACCCTTTACAAGGAAGGACCAAGTGGGTCGGACCCTGACCGTGTTCTTGCCATAGATATTGATGAAGAAAGGAACCCAATACTCGCAAACTAATGACATGTTTTCCTCTTAATCGTTCTTCTCTTTGTATGTAAAGGAGACTTCCATTACATCACACTCTGTTCTTCCTTGTATCTTTTGACATTCTATTTTGTTACGATGCTACGGCACATATGTTTTCCTCGAAACCAATAATTTATACTTTATAAAAACAAAACTTGAGATCGGTTGTATTTGTGTGATCATGATCTTGTATGTAGACTTCAGACGATCCGATGCGTTTAGGTTCTTGCAGAAAAGTATATATCTTAATGGACTGTGAAATAAAACGAAGTGGTTGAAGAAGAAAGACGAAGACATTAAATCTTGTCCGACATGTTCTCGGTCGTATGTGTGAGATTTAATGAAGCAGGCAGGAATATGTTGTCCGTCTTGTCGATGTCATCGTGTTCCAGTCGTGGTTGTCGAAACTGATTTTAAAATAGTGATTGTGTTTATTAAACTTCTTTTCATCTTTTTGTATATATTGATTTTTCAATAAAACTTTAAAGCTATCTATTTTATTTTTAGCTATCAAAAATAATCATGGAACAATACATTTCTATATATCTTTGACAATAGTTTGTTTGTGATCATAATCTTATAGGCTTGAGAAGATCCGATGCGTTTACGTTCTTGAACGTATAAACATAGCCCACTTGATCACCTTGGAAGTACTACACCAACAACAAAACTAAGAGCATGTACAACCAAGTTCCGGGTGCGGTTTCTTAGGCAAAAATATATTAAAAAAATGTGGGTCCCACGTGGGTCCCACCAAATAGTTAAGAATCCGAACTCTAAAAATCCTTAGCTAAGGATCGGTTCTAGCACTGTTCATGTCACGTGTCATGATTCTATTCGTTCCTTTTTTTTTTTTTTACTTTCCAAAAAAAAAAAAAATTAAATAATAATAAAATTTTTTTTTAAGAACCCCCTTGGGGTTTAAGGTTGTACATGCTCTAATGATGTTATTAAATGTTGTTTACATTATAAAACTAGTTTATTATATAAACACGTGACAAGAGAGTTAATTACCTAACCCCATAGCATCATCGGTTTTCATCAACCGCATACGTTTGCACGACTCCACAAACATCCTATATATCCATTTATAAATTAGTCGCTCTCATAAACCATGAATGTATTAATTTGTTTAGGGTTTGATTAAAACGGGAAGGGTAATTCCGGGAACTCACATCCACGGGACATCTCCGACTAACATCCAGTCACCGTCCTTATCCTCGTAAGTCGCCATAAACTCACCGTTCCTCTCCGACTGCGTCGTCACCTTGCCTATATATAACCACCGTCAAATAATAACACTCCACTTAGTCAGTCCATCAAAAACATAATAAGCTCTTCTTTTTTTTTCACTTACATATTGTTACTACCCCTTGAAACATGTTTTCTAGAGCGTTGAAAAGTTGTCCGTAGCAATTGTACATCTTAAGATCGACTTTTCTGAGATAGGCAGCACCATCCACCGCCACTTTCACGTACTTCCTCTCCCTCAACGTCCTCACCGGCGGCCACCCCACCAAGCGGTCGCTAAAACCAGAACAAAGACGCATGCGATCAGTGAAACATGCATATATAAATAGATAGATATGTTTGTTGCATGAGATGTAATTGTTCACGTGTACCTTTCCCCGAGTTTTAAATCAACTGTCTCGATGAATCTGCGCTTGTTTATGGAAGTTCCCGGTAGAGCAAGGGTCAGCTCAGTTCCTCGAAGATCGCCGGACTCCCTGACGTATTCCTCCGGTGACATTTTCTCGTTGCCGTAATCTATTATTTTATATGTAAGTTAACAATAAAATTGCGGAAAGTGATGAAACAAAATTGGCACTAACTTTTGGCTTGACTGTGTTAAGTGTTTCGAGCTTTGTATTTATACGGGTAACCTAGAAACCTAGTGAACCCTACCTATAATGATAACTGGCGGTTTTGATATCTCCACGAAAGCAAGTGAATAGTTGGTGCTTAGCCTCTGCTTCTTGTGCGACGTGGGCACTGCATTTACCAGTTTTCTAAAACCCTAGGTTCTTTAGGTTATTGTACTTGAACCCAAAAAGACAAAAAGTCCTTTACGTTATATGCACTTCGTTAGCACCTAAAGTGTACTTTGAACCGAAAAACAGAAAGTATTTAAAATTATTAGTAAGTTGAAAATTATCTTCATTAAGTGATAAATGATATTACAAGAATGTTTATATACAAGTATTGGTCAATGCTATTGTTAGTAGTCAACTAGCTAACTATGTACACTATTAAAAATGTCTTTGAAAGTGTCATTAGTGGATTTGCATGTGTGGGGATATCTTCTAAGTTTTTATTATATACCGATAATAGACAGCAAATTACTAACCTGATCGATCTTTAAACTCATTTAGTTCAGAGCTCCACTCATGTAGTGTTCCATTTGTTTAGGCTTTCTTGTCAGTTTACTTCTTTGAATATTTTCCAATTAAATGTATTGAAAAAATGTTCCACCAATATATTATATATATAAGGCCAATAGTATATATGGTTAAGCTTTATGTATTTGCAATTTAAAACCAATTGATGATAAGTGGATTAACTCATATGTCTTATATATTATTTATGATCCATTTTAATTATCGGTATGAGACATTATGTCCTAATACGCTCCTCTAAGATAATGATTATATGACTATTAATGTCGGAATGTTTGGACTTGGATTGACCACACTATTATGGATTTGGATTGTCGATGATTGAACTAATTTTAGGTCGGATCGAGTTTGACTGTATAGATTAAGTTCTAATAGCATGGCAAATTCTATAGACTTATAACCTAGGTTAGAAACCCATAAAAAATTAACATATATATACACATTTAACTTAGCATGCTACTTCCCAAATCAACAAAAGATAAAACTCTCAAAAGAAGGTAGTATAATATTAGCTGCTTGAAATATTACCTATGTATGAGATCACTCAGTTTTCACCAGTTCAAGTATGCTTTCTTCTAACTATGTACTAATAATAGTAACCCTAATTAACAGGAATCATATTGAAAGGAAAACAAAACGTTTCAGACAAAAAGAAAGGGCGAAAACATTTACTCCGTTGCAGTAGGGTCACGGATCAGTCACGTGATTTTGTTTCTTCGATGGGAAACATTATTGATTCGCGATGCTTCATGTCACTATTCTTAGACCAAGACTTTTAAGACACACCCAAATACTGTAGTGGACTATTGAGTAAACACGTGAAGAACTTACCGGTTTCGATCACCGGCAATTCCGGTCAGCCGTTCTTTTACAAATTTGTTTTATTAATCGTTTTAAAGCACATGGAATTCAGTGTAAAATAACGCATATAGAACAAACCGGTCTAGCATGATCACAAGATCTTTTTTTCATGAATTTTTTTGTTTAAACAGTGACATTTTTGTTTGTTGTTATCATTGAGAACAAAAACTTGTGGTCACTTTTCACGGACGAGTTGTTATCACTTTCGTAATAACGATGCAGCCCCGTATAAAAATATCTTTAATTAGATTCGTATAAAATGAACAAGTAGAATTGCGAAACCATTTTAGAACTCTTTGACTCTTAAGTTTGTTTTCCTGCAATGGGCTCATGTAACATAATATGGGCTACTACGTACATGGACTAGAACCGTTGCCTTACATGTTACGTTAAAAGAAAAATCAACTTTTTGGCTCATATAAAGAACAAATTTTTTAATATTATGCCAATTAGGTAAATGAACTCTATAACAATTGTCTTAGAATGTTAATCTATTTTCTCATTACTCAAAACTGTAATATGTTACAAGCTTATCTACATTATAAGATCAGCTAACATTAAGACACATTGTTGGATATGAGTTTAGTACCCATTTAAAACCCATTGGAAATCTTGCTAATCAACCACATCCATTTCAGTCCAAGAATATAAGTTTCCTAAGAAGTCAATGGCCCAAAAGAAACATCATTCCTCATTTTGCAACACATTGTAACCTGCGGGAGTGCCTAGCTACTTTTATAAAGTTTCGACCTTTCGACCTCAAGCAATATTTAGGAAGCACGTCCTTTGACGGACCCCTACGAAAACTCGGTAATTTTGTAAATATTTAGTTTGATCTCCTATACTCAATTATAAAAATATCTAACTACATCCTAACTCTATATTAATGTTATGTAAAATAGTTTTGATGTTCATAATGCATATTTCTTAGTTTTTAACAAGTAATTTAACAAATATTTAGATACTCCCTAAATCGGTTGTTTGGTTCTAATGACACCTTCATTTTTTGAATAACTAAGGACAATTAGGGACCGAAACCTCTTTCATCAAGTTTCTATATCTATAATGGATACTACTATGCATTAAAACAAGTAGTGAAAATTTTCAAAAATTATCTCATAATCAGTGGACTTACCCCCACGGAAACTCGGTAAATTTTGTAAATATTTAGTTTGATCTCCTATACTCCATTATAAAAATATCTAACTACATCCTAACTCTATATTAATGTTATGTAAAATAGTTTTGATGTTCATAATGCATATTTCTTATTTTTCAACAAGTAATTTAACAAATACTTAGATACTCCCTAAATCGGTTGTTTGGTTCTAATGACACCTTCATTTTTTGAATAACTAAGGACAATTAGGGGCCGAAACCTCTTTCATCAAGTTTTTATATCTATAATAGATACTACTATGCATTAAAACAAGTATGTAAAAATTTTCAAAATTATCATGTAATCAGTGGACTAACCCCTATGAAAACTCGGTAAAATTAGTAAATATTTTGTTTGATTTCCTACACTCCATTATAAAAATACCTAACTACATTCTAACTTTTATTAATGTTATTTAAAATAGTTTTTATGTTTATAATGCATATTTTTTTAGTTTTTAACAAGTAATTTAACAAATATTTAGATACTCCCTAAATCGGTTTTATGGCTCTAATGACACCTTCATTTTTTGGATAACTGGGGACAATTAGAAGTCGAAACCTCTTTCATCAAGTTTATATATCTATAATGGATACTACTATGCATTAAAACAAGTAGTGAAAATTTTCAAAAATTATCTCATAATCAGTGGACTTACCCCTACGGAAACTCGGTAAATTTTGTAAATATTTAGTTTGATCTCCTATGCTCCATTAAAAAAATACCTAACTACATCCTAACTCTATATTAATGTTATGTAATATAGTTTTGATGTTCATAATGCATATTTCTTAGTTTTTAACAAGTAATTTAACAAATATTTAGATACTCCCTAAATCGGTTGTTTGGTTCTAATGACACCTTCATTTTTTGAATAACTAAGGACAATTAGGGACCGAAACCTCTTTCATCAAGTTTCTATATCTATAATGGATACTACTATGCATTAAAACAAGTAGTGAAAATTTTCAAAAAATTATCTCATAATCAGTGGACTTTACCCCTACGGAAACTCAGTAAATTTTGTAAATATTTAGTTTGATCTCCTATACTCCATTATAAAAATATCTAACTACATCCTAGCTCTATATTAATGTTATGTAAAATAGTTTTGATGTTCATAATGCATATTTCTTATTTTTCAACAAGTAATTTAACAAATATTTAGATATTCCCTAAATCGGTTGTTTGGTTCTAATGACACCTTCATTTTTTTGAATAACTAAGGACAATTAGGGACCGAAACCTCTTTCATCAAGTTTCTATATCTATAATGGATACTACTATGCATTAAAACAAGTAGTGAAAATTTTCAAAAAATCATCTCATAATCAGTGGACTTACCTCTACGGAAACTCGGTAAATTTTGTAAATATTTAGTTTGATCTCATATACTCCATTATAAAAATATCTAACTACATCCTAACTCTATATTAATGTTATGTAACATAGTTTTGATGTTCATAATGCATATTTCTTAGTTTTTAACAAGTAATTTAACAAATATTTAGATACCCCTAAATCGGTTGTATGGTTCTAATGACACCTTCATTTTTTTGGATAATTGAGGACAATTAGAACTCGAAACCTCTTTTATCAAGTTTCAATATCTATATTGGATACTACTATGCATTAAAACAAGTACGTGAAAATTTTCAAAAATTATCTCATAATCAGTGGACTTACGAAAACTCGGCAAATTTTGTAAATATTTAGTTTGATCTCCTATACTCCATTATAAAAATATTTAACTACATCCTAACTCTATATTAATGTTATGTAAAATAGTTTTGATGTTCATAATGCATATTTCTTAGTTTTTAACAAGTAATTTAACAAATATTTAGATACTCCCTAAATCGGTTGTTTGGTTCTAATGACACCTTCATTTTTTGAATAACTAAGGACAATTAGGGGCCGAAACCTCTTTCATCAAGTTTTTATATCTATAATAGATACTACTATGCATTAAAACAAGTACGTGAAAATTTTCAAAATTATCCTGTAATCAGTGGACTAACCCCTATGAAAACTCGGTAAAATTAGTAAATATTTTGTTTGATTTCCTATACTCTATTATAAAAATACCTAACTACATTCTAACTTTTATTAATGTTATTTAAAATTGTTTTGATGTTTATAATGCATATTTTTTTAGTTTTTAACAAGTAATTTAACAAATATTTAGATACTCCCTAAATCGGTTTTATGGCTCTAATGACACCTTCATTTTTTGGATAACTGGGGACAATTAGAAGTCGAAACCTCTTTCATAAAGTTTATATATCTATAATGGATACTACTATGCATTAAAACAAGTAGTGAAAATTTTCAAAAATTATCTCATAATCAGTGGACTTACCCCTACGAAAACTCGGTAAATTTTGTAAATATTTAGTTTGATCTCCTATACTCCATTATAAAAATATCTAACTACATCCTAACTCTATATTAATGTTATGTAAAATAGTTTTGATGTTCATAATGCATATTTCTTATTTTTCAACAAGTAATTTAACAAATACTTAGATATTCCCTAAATCGGTTGTTTGGTTCTAATGACACCTTCATTTTTTGAATAACTAAGGACAATTAGAGGCCGAAACCTCATCCATCAAGTTTCTATATCTATAATGGATACTACTATGCATTAAAACAAGTAGTGAAAATTTTCAAAAATTATCTCATAATCAGTGGACTTACCCTACGAAAACTCGGTAAATTTTGTAAATATTTAGTTTGATCTCCTATACTCCATTATAAAAATATCTAACTACATCCTAACTCTATAGTAATGTTATGTAAAATAGTTTTGATGTTCATAATGCATATTTCTTAGTTTTTAACAAGTAATTTAACAAATATTTAGATACCCCTAAATCCTTTGTATGGTTTCAATGACACCTTCATTTTTTGGATAATTGAGGACAATTAGAACTCGAAACCTCTTTCATCAAGTTTCTATATCTATATTGGATACTACTATGCATTAAAACAAGTACGTGAAAATTTTCAAAAATTATCTCATAATCAGTGGACTTACCCCTACGAAAACTCGGTAAATTTTGTAAATATTTAGTTTGATCTCCTATACTCCATTATAAAAATATCTAACTACATTCTAGCTCTATATTAATGTTATGTAAAATATTTTTGATGTTCATAATGCATATTTCTTAGTTTTTAACAAGTAATTTAACAAATATTTAGATACTCCCTAAATCGGTTGTTTGGTTCTAATGACACCTTCATTTTTTGAATAACTAAGGACAATTAGGGGCCGAAACCTCTTTCATCAAGTTTTTATATCTATAATAGATACTACTATGCATTAAAACAAGTACGTGAAAATTTTCAAAATTATCCTGTAATCAGTGGACTAACCCCTATGAAAACTCGGTAAAATTAATAAATATTTTGTTTGATTTCCTATACTCCATTATAAAAATACCTAACTACATTCTAACTTTTATTAATTTTATTTAAAATAGTTTTGATGTTTATAATGCATATTTTTTTAATTTAACAAATATTTAGATACTCCCTAAATCGGTTTTATGGTTCTAATGACACCTTCATTTTTTGGATAATTGGGGACAATTAGAAGTCGAAACCTCTTTTATCAAGTTTATATATATATAGTGAATACGACTATGCATTAAAATAAGAATGTGAAAATTTTCAAAATTATCCTATAATCATCCCTATGAAAACTCGGTAAAATTTGTAAATATTTAGTTTGATCTCCTATGCTCCATTAAAAAATACCTAACTACATCCTAACTCTATATTAATGTTATGTAATATAGTTTTGATGTTCATAATGCATATTTTTTAGTTTTTAACAAATAATTTAACAAATATTTAGATACTCCCTAAATCGGTTGTTTGGTTCTAATGACACCTTCATTTTTTGAATAACTAAGGACAATTAGGGACCGAATCCTCTTTCATCAAGTTTCTATATCTATAATGGATACTACTATGCATTAAAACAAGTAGTGAAAATTTTCAAAAATTATCTCATAATCAGTGGACTTACCCCTACGGAAACTCGGTAAATTTTGTAAATATTTAGTTTGATCTCCTATACTCCATTATAAAAATATCTAACTACATCCTAACTCTATATTAATGTTATGTAAAATAGTTTTGATGTTCATAATGCATATTTCTTAGTTTTTAACAAGTAATTTAACAAATATTTAGATACCCCTAAATCGGTTGTATGGTTCTAACGACACCTTCATTTTTTTGGATAATTGAGGACAATTAGAACTCGAAACCTCTTTCATCAAGTTTCAATATCTATATTGGATACTACTATGCATTAAAACAAGTACGTGAAATTTTTTAAAAATTATCTCATAATCAGTGGACTTACCCCTACGAAAACTCGGTAAATTTTGTAAATATTTAGTTTGATCTCCTATACTCCATTATAAAAATATCTAACTACATCCTAGCTCTATATTAATGTTATGTAAAATATTTTTGATGTTCATAATGCATATTTCTTAGTTTTTAACAAGTAATTTAACAAATATTTAGATACTCCCTAAATCGGTTGTTTGGTTCTAATGACACCTTCATTTTTTGAATAACTAAGGACAATTAGGGGCCGAAACCTCTTTCATCAAGTTTTTATATCTATAATAGATACTACTATGCATTAAAACAAGTACGTGAAAATTTTCAAAATTATCCTGTAATCAGTGGACTAACCCCTATGAAAACTCGGTAAATTTATAAATATTTTGTTTGATTTCCTATACTCCATTATAAAAATACCTAACTACATTCTAACTTTTATTAATTTTATTTAAAATAGTTTTGATGTTTATAATGCATATTTTTTTAGTTTTTAACAAGTAAATTAACAAATATTTAGATACTCCCTAAATCGGTTTTATGGTTCTAATGACACCTTCATTTTTTGGATAACTAAAGACAATTAGAAGTCGAAACCTCTTTTATCAAGTTTA
Organism: Orychophragmus violaceus; assembly: GCA_030180135.1. Taxonomy (NCBI): domain Eukaryota; kingdom Viridiplantae; phylum Streptophyta; class Magnoliopsida; order Brassicales; family Brassicaceae; genus Orychophragmus; species Orychophragmus violaceus. Next base: position 256,605 of record CM058231.1, on the reverse strand, counting down.
TATATATAGTGGATACGACTATGCATTAAAATAAGAACGTGAAAATTTTCAAAATTATCCTATAATCAGTGGACTAACCCCTATGAAAACTCGGTAAAATTTGTAAATATTTAGTTTGATCTCCTATGCTCCATTAAAAAAATACCTAACTACATCCTAACTCTATATTAATGTTCAGTAAAATAGTTTTGATGTTCATAATGCATATTTCTTAGTTTTTAACAAGTAATTTAACAAATATTTAGATACTCCTTAAATCGGTTGTTTGGTTCTAATGACACCTTCATTTTTTGAATAACTAAGGACAATTAGGGACCGAAACCTCTTTCATCAAGTTTCTATATCTATAATGGATACTACTATGCATTAAAACAAGTAGTGAAAATTTTCAAAAAATCATCTCATAATCAGTGGACTTACTAGCCCTGGGACTTTTAACCGAACCGAAATTATCGAACCGAAACCGAACCGAAGTTTTATTAAACCGAACCGAATTGATTTAGAAAAAAAAACCGAACGGCAGATTTTGAAAAATAATTCGGTTTGCGGTTCGGTTCGGTTCGGTTTAACATAACCGAATAAACCGAAACCAAAGATATTATTATTTTTTTCCTCCTTATCCCTTAAGTTCTTCTGTGACTATGAGTCTCTGTCGAGTAACCCTACCCTGTCCCGCCGTTATCCTTCTCATCTCTCCCAAGCCGATCTTGGTTTAATCTAAACAGAAATCAAATCCCAGGTTAGTCTCATCTCTCCAATCATCTTCTATTTGTGTAATTTTATGATTTTTTACTGTCTTGAAACTTACTCTGTCGTGAACCATGGACCAGGTTTGATTGTTCTTGAATATTTTTTTTATTTCTTTTGGTTTATACTGAAGAAAGGAGAGTGATTAGAGTAAAGTATATGGATTCGTTGGTCTTTGCAATTTCAGTGGTGGAAGACTGAAAGTAATAGTTATTTATGTGTTTGTGTGTTTGACTTTGATATATAAACGTGTGGTCTTTGCAATTTCAGGATTAGAATTTCTTATAAATCAACTTTTAATGTTAATGATTTGTGTCTGATTTTGTTTGGTGAGATGTAGTCAACGTGGAAAGGGAGAGGTTGATGAAGTAGTTGACATCGAAGTGGATATAGTGACACTGTCAAAAAAAATGTGACATTGGTTTCATTTGAGCTGTTGGTAACTTGGAATTAATTAGTACTTGTGAGAGTTGTTTTGTGATTTGATTTACACAAACGATTGAGGGTTATTATTATTAATGTGTATGGTCTGATGTTGCAGTGATAACAAGGTTTAGACTTAAATAAATGGTTTCACTTTGTATAGAAACAAACTTGATTATGTAATGGGAATTACGTCTCATTTTCTTGCTTTCACCCTAATGGTTATATGTTTTAACTTTTGGCAGATGTCTCCGGTTTCTACAGAAGACAAGAACGATGAAGGAATGAATGATGAAGAGATCAATACAGAAGGCGCTGAACAACCTGAAGGCGCTGAACAGCCTTCTGTTGGAATGAAACGGACTCAAAGTCAGAGATCAAGTGTTCCGCCGCCTAAAGAGAGTAAAAAGAGGAAACAGATGCCAAAAAGGGCAGCTGTGTGGACTCATTTCACTACGAATGAGTCTGCTCCGTCGAAGGCAGTATGCAATTATTGTGGGGCAGAGATTGGCTGTGACTCAAAATCTAATGGGACAAGCGCGATGATTGCTCACAATGGCAGATGTTCGATGTTCCATGCGTTTACACATGCTGCTACTCAACAGGTGATGACTACTGATGCTAAAGGAGGTGTAGTTATGAACTTGAGGTATGACAAGGACTTGTTTCGAAGGTCGGTCAATGAGATGATTGTGATTAACGAGCTACCTTTTTCATTTGTGGAATCAATGGGATTTAGGCGATTCTGTGATAATGTCATCCCCATGTACACCGTTCACTGCAGGAAGACAGCCACTAAGGATATCCACGGAATGTTTATGCAAGAGAAACTTCTGTTGAAGAATTTGTTTGGTCATGAAAAGAAGAGAGTGTCACTCACCACAGACTTATGGGTAGCTCCAACGACATCGTTGAGCTACATGGTTGTAACAGCGCATTGGATTAATGCTAATTGGGAGTTGCAGAAAAGGATAATATTCTTCAAACCAGTCACTGATCACAAAGGCAAAACCATTGCAGCTCACTTACTTAGTTGTCTACAAGAATGGGGAATAGAGAAAGTCTTCACAGTGACTTGTGATAATGCCAAGGCTAATGACAAGGGTCTACGGTTATTCACACATGCTTTGAGGTTGAAGGGAGCTAATGCTTTGGTTAGAAACGGTTCATTGCTACATATGCGTTGTTGTGCACATATTCTTAACTTGATAGTAAAGGAAGGCTTGGAGCATGTGAATGACAGTGTTATGGGTATAAGGAATGCAGTTAAGTACGTGCGATCATCCTTTGATAGACTAAAATATTTTGCAATGCGTACAGAGACAGGAAAGGTTAGCAGAGGAAGTTTGCCAATGGATTGCAAGACTCGTTGGAACTCTACCTATCTCATGCTAACGTCTGCTATGAAGTTAAGAGGAACATTTCAGAAGATGTTAAAGGAAGACAATCTTTATCTTAAATTCTTTCTTCAAAAAGAAGAGAATGGAGAGAAACGGGTAGGACCGCCTGTTGATTCTGATTGGGATGAAGTTTCAAGGTTAGCAAAGTTTCTGAAACTATTCTTCAATTGCACATTAGCGTTTTCAGCTTCTCAAAAGGTTACTTCATCGTTGTGTTACCATGAGATAGTGATAATCGAAAAGAGACTCATAACACTAAGTCTCAATGACGATGAAAAACTACAGAAAGAAGCAATGAGCATGAGAGACAAGTTTGAGAAATATTGGGATGGACTCCTAAATATGAATCCGCTAGTGATCATAGCTAGTATGTTTGATCCAAGAAACAAATTTGAGTTTGCTACGGTGTGTTTCGAGAAGTTGTATGGTAAAGGTAGTTTGGAGTGTGATGAGCTAAAGAAGGGAGTTCTGAAAGTATTGCGAGAGATATATGATGAGTACGTGTCGGTGTTGAAGCCATCTAATTCTCACTGCGATAGCTCTGGAAGTAGAAGTCCGGTATTATCTAGAGAAGAGATGTTTGACTTATCTGATGAAGAAATGGATGAAAGGATGGATATATACTCTGAGATGGATGACAATGGAACTGAAAATGAGATTGGTACTGAGCTGGATATGTATTTGTTAGAGCCTCGTGCTTCACGAGAAAAAAACAGTTTAGGACTAGAGTATGATGTCTTGGGATGGTGGAGACGCAATAGTGTTAGGTATCCTATCTTATCGGAGGTTGCTAAAGATGTGCTTGCGGTTCAAGTGAGTTCTGTTGCTTCGGAATCTGCGTTTAGCACCAGTGGTCGAGTCTTAGATCCCTATCGAAGCTGTCTCGCACCTTCTATGGTTGAGGCTCTCATTTGCCATCAACAGTGGCTGCGACAGTCGATCAAAGCGGAACCAAAGCTGCTGAACATAGAACAAATGATTGAAGAAAACAAATTCCAAGACTCATTTGGTATGTCTCTGTGTCTTTGTCTTTGTTTTCATAATGGCTGTGGTTTCTCAAGTTTTGAAATAGTTTGATTACTGCTCTTGATTATATGATATGCCCTGTTTATAAAAATGAGGTATGGCTCTTAAATAGTATTAGCATAATACGCTTGTATGACTTATAAATTGTTTCATGCCATGTTCCCATTGTCTCTCGTTACGTAAATAGACTTGTACGTTTGTTTCCATTGTCTCTCGTTACGTAAGTAGTACTAGCATAATGCGATTGTTGCATTGTCTACTTTGTTTCGATTGTTGCATTTTGTTACTTTGTTGTGCTAATACAATTTTTTTGTAGAGCCTTGGAGTCAAGTTGAAGGAGATGGTTGAGTCCAAAACAAAAAGACAAGAGAAGTCATTATTTTTTTGTTGTGTTATATGGCTTAGAAGTTGGGAGTATGATTATCTTGTTGTTGATGTTTGAAAACTCTAAAACAGAGAATTATTCTCTTTTTGGTCTCTGTTTTATAACTTTGATGCATTCAACAAACAGTTTTTGTGTGTTTTTGTAATGAAAGATATTCAATGTCTTTATCAGTTTTTTAGTTTAATTTCTTCTCTTAGTAAATACCTCTATCATTAATCGTATAAAACACAAAAATGCATTACACAATAACACAAGTACAAAATAATTGACATTACATTATTTTAGCGAATAACCAAACTAACCGAACTTAACCGAACTAACCGAACAACCCAAAATTACACAATTGTAAACCGAATAAACCGAAAAACCGTTCACCGAACCGAACCGCTTCCAATTTCGGTTTAAATCGGCAGCCAAAAAAACAAACCGAATTAACCGTTAACCGAACCGAACCGTTTGAAATTTCGGTTAAATTCGGCAGATTTTCTAAAAACCGAAAAAACCGAAAAACCGAAAAACCGAACCGTAACCGAACCGAAGAACCGAAGTCCCAGGGCTAATATACTCCATTATAAAAATATCTAACTACATCCTAGCTCTATATTAATGTTATGTAAAATAGTTTTGATGTTCATAATGCATATTTCTTATTTTTCAACAAGTAATTTAACAAATATTTAGATATTCCCTAAATCGGTTGTTTGGTTCTAATAACACCTTCATTTTTTGAATAACTAAGGACAATTAGAGGCCGAAACATCTTTCATCAAGTTTCTATATCTATAATGGATACTATTATGCATTAAAACAAGTATGTGAAAATTTTCAAAAGTTATCTCATAATCAGTGGACTAACCCCTACGAAAACTCGGTAAATTTTGTAAATATTTAGTTTGATCTCCTATACTCCATTATAAAAATACCTAACTACATCCTAACTCTATATTAATGTTAAGTAAAATAGTTTTGATGTTTATAATGCATATTTTTAGTTTTTAACAAGTAATTTAACAAATATTTAGATACCCCTAAATCGGTTGTATGGTTTTAATGACACCTTCATTTTTTGGATAATTGAGGACAATTAGAACTCGAAACCTCTTTCATCAAGTTTCTATATCTATATTGGATACTACTATGCATTAAAACAAGTAGTGAAAATTTTCAAAAATTATCTCATAATCAGTGGATATTGCCCCTACGGAAACTCGGTAAATTTTGTAAATATTTAGTTTGATCTCCTATACTCCATTATAAAAATATCTAACTTCATCCTAACTCTATATTAATGTTATGTAAAATAGTTTTGATGTTCATAATGCATATTTCTTATTTTTCAACAAGTAATTTAACAAATACTTAGATATTCCCTAAATCGGTTGTTTGGTTCTAATGACACCTTCATTTTTTGAATAACTAAGGACAATTAGGGACCGAAACCTCTTTCATAAAGTTTATATATCTATAATGGATACTACTATGCATTAAAACAAGTAGTGAAAATTTTCAAAAATTATCTCATAATCAGTGGACTTACCCCTACGGAAACTCGGTAAATTTTGTAATAATTAGTTTGATCTCCTATACTCCATTATAAAAATATCTAACTACATCCTAACTCTATATTAATGTTATGTAAAATAGTTTTGATGTTCATAATGCATATTTCTTATTTTTCAACAAGTAATTTAACAAATACTTAGATATTCCCTAAATCGGTTGTTTGGTTCTAATGACACCTTCATTTTTTGAATAACTAAGGACAATAAGGGACCGAAACCTCTTTCATCAAGTTTCTATATCTATAATGGATACTACTATGCATTAAAACAAGTAGTGAAAATTTTCAAAAATTATCTCATAATCAGTGGACTTACCCCTACAGAAACTCGGTAAATTTTGTAAATATTTAGTTTGATCTCCTATACTCCATTATAAAAATATCTAACTACATCCTAACTCTATATTAATGTTATGTAAAATAGTTTTGATGTTCATAATGCATATTTCTTATTTTTCAACAAGTAATTTAACAAATACTTAGATATTCCCTAAATCGGTTGTTTGGTTCTAATGACACCTTCATTTTTTGAATAACTAAGGACAATTAGAGGCCGAAACCTCATCCATCAAGTTTCTATATCTATAGTGGATACTATTATGCATTAAAACAAGTACGTGAAAATTTTCAAAATTATCCTGTAATCAGTGGACTAACCCCTATGAAAACTCGGTAAAATTAGTAAATATTTTGTTTGATTTCCTATACTCCATTATAAAAATACCTAACTACATTCTAACTTTTATTAATGTTATTTAAAATAGTTTTGATGTTTATAATGCATATTTTTTTAATTTAACAAATATTTAGATACTCCCTAAATCGGTTTTATGGTTCTAATGACACCTTCATTTTTTGGATAACTGGGGACAATTAGAAGTCGAAACCTCTTTTATCAAGTTTATATATATATATAGTGAATACGACTATGCATTAAAATAAGAACGTGAAAATTTTCAAAATTATCCTATAATCATCCCTATGAAAACTCGGTAAAATTTGTAAATATTTAGTTTGATCTCCTATGCTCCATTAAAAAAAATACCTAACTACATCCTAACTCTATATTAATGTTATGTAAAATAGTTTTGATGTTCATAATACATATTTCTTATTTTTCAACAAGTAATTTAACAAATATTTAGATATTTCCTAAATCGGTTGTTTGGTTCTAATGACACCTTCATTTTTTGAATAACTAAAAACAATTAGAGGCCGAAACCTCTTTCATCAAGTTTCTATATCTATAATGGATACTATTATGCATTAAAACAAGTATGTGAAAATTTTCAAAAATTATCTCATAATCAGTGGACTAACACCCCTATGAAAACTCGGTAAATTTTGTAAATATTTTGTTTGATATCCTATACTCCATTAGAAATATACCTAGCTACATCCTAACTCTATATTAATGTTATGTAAAATAGTTTTGATGTTCATAATGCATATTTCTTAGTTTTTAACAAGTAATTTAATAAATATTTAGATACTCCCTAAATCGGTTGTTTGGTTCTAATGACACCTTCATTTTTTGAATAACTAAGGACAATTAGGGACCGAAACCTATTTCATCAAGTTTCTATATCTATAATGGATACTACTATGCATTAAACGAAGTAGTGAAAATTTTCAAAAATTATCTCATAATCAGTGGACTTACCCTACGGAAACTCGGTAAATTTTGTAAATATTTAGTTTGATCTCCTATACTACATTATAAAAATATCTAACTACATCATAACTCTATATTAATGTTATGTAAAATAGTTTTGATGTTCATAATGCATATTTCTTATTTTTCATCAAGTAATTTAACCAATACTTAGATATTCCCTAAATCGGTTGTTTGGTTCTAATGACACCTTCATTTTTTAAATAACTAAGGACAATTAGGGGCCGAAACCTCTTTCATCAAGTTTTTATATCTATAATAGATACTATTATGCATTAAAACAAGTACGTGAAAATTTTCAAAATTATCCTGTAATCAGTGGACTAACCCCTATGAAAACTCGGTAAAATTAGTAAATATTTTGTTTGATTTCCTATACTCCATTATAAAATACCTAACTATATTCTAACTTTTATTAATGTTATTTAAAATTGTTTTGATGTTTATAATGCATATTTTTTTAGTTTTTAACAAGTAATTTAACAAATATTTAGATACTCCCTAAATCGGTTTTATGGCTCTAATGACACCTTCATTTTTTGGATAACTGGGGACAATTAGAAGTCGAAACCTCTTTTATCAAGTTTATATATATAGTGGATACGACTATGCATTAAAATAAGAACGTGAAAATTTTCAAAATTATCCTATAATCAGTGGACTAACCCCTATGAAAACTCGGTAAAATTTGTAAATATTTAGTTTGATCTCCTATGCTCCATTAAAAAATACCTAACTACATCCTAACTCTATATTAATGTTATGTAATATAGTTTTGATGTTCATAATGCATATTTCTTAGTTTTTAACAAGTAATTTAACAAATATTTAGATACTCCCTAAATCGGTTGTTTGGTTCTAATGACACCTTCATTTTTTGAATAACTAAGGACAATTAGGGACCGAAACCTCTTTCATCAAGTTTCTATATCTATAATGGATACTACTATGCATTAAAACAAGTAGTGAAAATTTTCAAAAATTATCTCATAATCAGTGGACTTACCCCTACGGAAACTCGGTAAATTTTGTAAATATTTAGTTTGATCTCCTATACTCCATTATAAAAATATCTAACTACATCCTAACTCTATATTAATGTTATGTAAAATAGTTTTGATGTTCATAATGCATATTTCTTAGTTTTTAACAAGTAATTTAACAAATATTTAGATACTCCCTAAATCGGTTGTTTGGTTCTAATGACAACTTCGTTTTTTGAATAACTAAAGACAATTAGGGGCCAAAACCACTTTCATCAAGTTTTTATATCTATAATAGATACTACTATGCATTAAAACAAGTACGTGAAAATTTTCAAAATTATCTTGTAATCAGTGGACTAACCCCTATGAAAACTCGGTAAAATTAGTAAATATTTTGTTTGATTTCCTATACTCTATTAGAAAAATACCTAACTACATTCTAACTTTTATTAATGTTATTTAAAATAGTTTTGATGTTTATAATGCATATTTTTTTAATTTAACAAATATTTAGATACTCCCTAAATCGGTTTTATGGTTCTAATGACACCTTCATTTTTTGGATAACTGGGGACAATTAGAAGTCGAAACCTCTTTTATCAAGTTTATATATATATAGTGAATACGACTATGCATTAAAATAAGAACGTGAAAATTTTCAAAATTATCCTATAATCATCCCTATGAAAACTCGGTAAAATTTGTAAATATTTAGTTTGATCTCCTATGCTCCATTACAAAAATACCTAACTACATCCTAACTCTATATTAATGTTATGTAATATAGTTTTGATGTTCATAATGCATATTTCTTAGTTTTTAACAAATAATTTAACAAATATTTAGATACTCCCTAAATCGGTTGTTTGGTTCTAATGACACCTTCATTTTTTGAATAACTAAGGACAATTAGGGACCGAAACCTCTTTCATCAAGTTTCTATATCTATAATGGATACTACTATGCATTAGAACAAGTACATGAAAATTTTCAAAAATTATCTCATAATCAGTGGACTTACCCCTACGGAAACTCGGTAAATTTTGTAAATATTTAGTTTGATCTCATATACTCCATTATAAAAATATCTAACTACATCCTAGCTCTATATTAATGTTATGTAAAATAGTTTTGATGTTCATAATGCATATTTCTTATTTTTCAACAAGTAATTTAATAAATATTTAGATATTCCCTAAATCGGTTGTTTGGTTCTAATGACACCTTCATTTTTTGAATAACTAAGGACAATTAGAGGCCGAAACCTCTTTCATCAAGTTTCTATATCTATAATGGATACTATTATGCATTAAAACAAGTATGTGAAAATTTTCAAAATTATCTCATAATCAGTGGACTAACCCCTACGAAAACTCGGTAAATTTTGTAAATATTTAATTTGATCTCCTATACTCCATTAGAAAAATACCTAGCTACATCCTAACTCTATATTAATGTTCAGTAAAATAGTTTTGATGTTCATAATGCATATTTCTTAGTTTTTAACAAGTAATTTAACAAATATTTAGATACTCCCTAAATCGTTTGTTTGGTTCTAATGACACCTTCATTTTTTGAATAACTAAGGACAATTAGGGACTGAAACCTCTTTCATCAAGTTTCTATATCTATAATGGATACTACTATGCATTAGAACAAGTACATGAAAATTTTCAAAAATTATCTCATAATCAGTGGACTTACCCCTACGGAAACTCGGTAAATTTTGTAAATATTTAGTTTGATCTCATATACTCCATTATAAAAATATCTAACTACATCCTAGCTCTATATTAATGTTATGTAAAATAGTTTTGATGTTCATAATGCATATTTCTTATTTTTCAACAAGTAATTTAACAAATATTTAGATATTCCCTAAATCGGTTGTTTGGTTCTAATGACACCTTCATTTTTTGAATAACTAAGGACAATTAGAGGCCGAAACCTCTTTCATCAAGTTTCTATATCTATAATGGATACTATTATGCATTAAAACAAGTATGTGAAAATTTTCAAAAATTATCTCATAATCAGTGGACTAACCCCTACGAAAACTCGGTAAATTTTGTAAATATTTAGTTTGATCTCCTATACTCTATTATAAAAATACCTAACTACATTCTAACTTTTTATTAATGTTATTTAAAATAGTTTTGATGTTTATAATGCATATTTTTAGTTTTTAACAAGTAATTTAACAAATATTTAGATTCCCCTAAATCGGTTGTATGGTTTTAATGACACCTTCATTTTTTGGATAATTGAGGACAATTAGAACTCGAAACCTCTTTCATCAAGTTTCTATATCTATATTGGATACTACTATGCATTAAAACAAGTACGTGGAAATTTTCAAAAATTATCTCATAATCAGTGGACTAACTCTCATCTTATATCATCATGTTCATAGTTCGACTTCAGCCTTAAAATCAATAAAGAACAGTTTCGAACTCATTTAAAATTTATCTCTCACCTTGTAGTTCGGACAATTCAGATTGTAGCTCGGCTTTTTTTGGTAGATCGAATTTTCGTAACAACACATGTACTAGCTATATACATTATGATAGTCCCTTTCAAGATAGAATGAAGATAGATGAAACTCTCATCTTGCCTTAGAGTGCTTTTTATGGAATACATCAGTTTAGAAGAGTTTTGATAATGTGGAACCCTCGGAAATAAAATGTATTGAGCTAGCTTCTGAACTGTGAACCTAACTCTATATCATATTAAAATTCTATTAATCTGTTTTTCATTAACCAAAACTGTAATCTGTTACAAGTTTATATACGTTTTGAGATTAGCTAAGCTTAAGACACTGTGTACTAGCTAGTAGCTATATGCATTCTAATAACATGTTCTACAGATCGAAAAGCCACAAGTAAGGAGTGGAAAAGATGACCGCCCGATCAGATATTACTTAAAACCCTCGAGATCCAACGGTTAATATGTCAGTCATAACGAAATCACTAATCACTTTCAGTGTGAAACTAATCACTCGAATTACTGCGAAAGCAAAAGACCAAAGCTTTTTTTTCTCGCAAGAATGAGAGAAAAGAAGAAGACAAGAACAGCTTACTCGTGATCGTCTGCCAAGCTTTTTCGATTCTGGTAAATGGCTTCCTTCTTTTTTTTTTTCTTTTTTGAAAAATATTAAAATAATTCAAAAAAGAAATCGTTTTTACATCACTCAAAAGTAGATTGTTTAGCAAAAGCAGAAGATTGAAAAGAAACTTTGTAGATTATCTAGTTGCTAACCAAACTCTCATAGCCTTCTCGTATTTTACTATCCCCATGGCAGCAATTGAGGAGATCCTGTTTCGGACTAACCTGTCCAGATTGCGAGCGAGTGTCCCAACTGGTATGTGTTGTTCTCCATGTTTTCTTCCGTTTCGTTCACGCCATATCAAATATGCAGTTGCTTGGAAGACGTATCTGCGAAGAAAAAGTTGTATCTTGTTCTGATCATTACGCTGCAGTATTACAACGATTTGAGACCAGTGATTTGTGTAGTCTCCATCAAACAAATTATGAGCTACGTCTCTCCAGATTTGGTCCGAATAGTGGCATTGAAAGAACATATGATCTCTGGTTTCGTTGTTTGAGTTGCAGAAGATGCAGGACGGATCAGACTGGGGGTTCCATCTCCAAATTCTATCCCCTGTCTGTAGTCTGTTTTGCACAGCAAGCCAAGCAAAAACACTGAATTTAGGTGTTGCAAAGGCGAACCAAATTCCTCTATACCAGGGAACCGATAGCTGAGGACCCCGAATCAGTTTTAGGGTCGCCTTCGTACTGAAGCTGTCCCTGAATGTGTCCGCTCTGTGTTTCCAAAGCCTTATATCCCTTGCATTTGATAGACCCTTTTCTCGCAGTCTCTGCATCTCATTTTCAATGTTATTTTAACTCCTCTACTCTGTGACGTCTCCTTCTTCTCCGCATGCTCATGACTGTTTCGATTGTTAAGTCTGCAATCACAAAAACTTTCGCCACCTTAAAGTCAACACATTGTGCTGTCTCAGGATGCAACCTGTCCGGAACCCCCACTGGACTTGAGCTGAAACTCAGGCCTTTCCAAGAGAACATGTTCATAGGCACATTTCGAAGATGAACCCACAGCGGAATGGATATCCTCCTCGAAAGGCGACCATTTTGCCATTACCACCGGCACACCAGCTAAGTTCCACATCCCTCTCCTAAGAACTCGGTTTCTTATTGCAGGATCTGAGATCCTGAACTTCATGGTTGTGGCGTTAACCACAAAAACATCAATCTGCTTATTCTTGTCACCAAGTGTCCAAATCTTGTTGATTATAGCATGTATTTTAGCAATATGTGCTAAAAACTTACCAATGAGATAATCCTCCCACAGAGGAGGAGAATATCATCCGGTACTGTAACAGATCCAACCCCATCCTTCATTACTATGTCGACATCATATTTATGCAGAACCTTTTTCTTTTGTAGAGCGTTAGCGTATGAGACAACTTGAGAACGAGGTGTTGTTTGCTTTCCCATCTCCTCAGAAGCTTCAAGACCTTTAGATCGTGTTAAAAGATTTTGGTTTATGGGTGGTTGTTTGTTTGTTGAAAGAATGGGGTTGGTCGGAGTAATTTCCGGTGACGGATGCTCTGTTTCCATGGCCAAAAAGGTGGAACAGTATGAATCGCACTCTTGAAACTCTGCGTCTACTTTGAATCCCTAAATGAAATTGTCAGAAGTGGGAAAGAGGCACGCTCTGCTAAAAGCTCTGGGTTTTTCATCAAGATCGGATTTTGATGGATTTGAAATAGTCAAATTTGTATATTTTTTTGTGGGTCTTACTTGAAGTGGGATTCTTTTTGAGTTAGAATTTCTCCATATTTGGTTCCAATCCTAAAGCTTTTTGCTTTGCTCATGGTTCTGTTGTATAACAGGTGACTGTTTAGCTTTTGATCAAGACATTGTGTTAGTCAGTCTATTACGAGTTGAACTGAGACCTTAATCATGGGAACAGTAAGTCGAGTTTTTTTTTTTTTTTTGATCAAACTTACTTTCTCATTCAAATCAAACTAGAGTTGTTACATTGGCTTGGATTTCGGATTGCTTTAGAGTAGTTTTGGCTAACTCATCAGCTTTCCTATTCTCAAGCCTTGGTACATACAAAAAGATGCATTTAGTGAATAATTTAGACATGTTACAAATGTCGCTTACAATGCCAAAGCATTCCGGTGTGGGATTGAGTGAGTTGATTGCTGAGATTATTGAAACCGAGTCTGAAGCAATCCTTATTTTTGAGAAGTGTTTCCTCCTTGCATCCACCAATGCCTCTCTGATTCCATATGCTTCAGCCATCAGAGGGGATGCTATGAACTCTCTACTTGCAGTGCCTTGATCAAAATCAGGTTGGTCTAGTCGTGAGAACACCCATCCAACCCCTACAGTCATTGTATCTAGTCGCCATGCTGCGTCTGTCTTGCACAGTATCTCGTCCAGTTCCATTGTCTCATGTTCTACCAATGTTCGTGTTGTTTTGCTTAAGCCTCCTTTCTCTTCCATTTGTGATGTTGTCCATTCTCGGGCTGTTTTCAAGATTCCTGCTATTGTTTCTTGAGGTGTTACAACTCTGTTTTCAAACAGTTTTTTGTTTCTGGCCTCCCATATTCCCCAACAAATCCAAGAGAACAAGTTGTCAGTCGGACATCCACTTGGAGGCAGGGCTAAGAGGTTCTTTGAATTTTGCATAATCTTCTTGAAATCATCATCTGCCTCCTGTCTCAGCCGAGTGTGAGTCGGAAACTGGTCCCAAACTTCCTTAGCGTAGATGCAGTTAAATAAAGCATGCTCTGTACTCTCCATCTCATTACATCTATTGCAGGTTCCTTCTTCCACTATGTGTCTTCTTAGGAGGTTTGCACCAACTGGTAGGATTCCTCTTGTAGCTCTCCAAAGGAACATCTGGATTTTTGGTGCTGTCTTTAGGTTCCAGATTTCCTGTATCCAGTTGAAATCATTCAAGTTGTTACTCATTTGTTGCTCCTTTACTTCTCTTGCTGAGTGGTATCCTGATTTTGTGCTATACCTTCCATCTTTTGTCCCCAACTAGATAATCTCATCTTCGGTGCCTGATTTGCTTGGTACAATGCACATAATTCTTTCCCATAAATCAGGGAAGACTTCTTTGACCCTTTCTTTGTTCCACTCTGTAGTTCCTTGGATCATTAGGTCCGCCACTGTCCAGTCTTTAGTGGTGAGGGTCGCCGGTCCTATATTCAGACAGTGTTTTCCTTCAAGTACCCATTGGTCCCTCCAGATACTTGTGCTTCTACCATTACCTATGGCTTTTCCCATCTTCATGCTTAAGAGACCTCTTCCGGTTAAGACCCCTTTCCATCCATGTGACGCATTTTTTGGTTCTGATGCGTTCATAAACGTTGTGTTATGGTAGTATTTGCCTTTCAATAACTTTGCCATCAGACTGTGAGGGTTCTTCAATATCCTCCAACTTGTTTTGGCCAACAATGCTTCATTGAAACTCTGCACTTCTCTTACGCCTAAGCCTCCTTTAGATTTTGGCTTTGCCATCTCATGCCAAGCTATCCAGCAAGTACTTTTCTTCTCAGGGTTTGAGTCCCACCAGAAGCGTGTCAAGGCAGATTGAATACTCTTGCAAAGTCCCACCGGTAGTATGAAGTTTGACATAGTGTAAGACGGTATTTCCGCCATAATTGATTTAAGCATAATGAGTTTCCCTGCTCTTGAGAGCTTTGAAGTGGACCAGCTCGCAGCCTTTAGCTTTATACGTTCCACAATTGAGGCGAAAAGGTCCTTTTTCTTTCTCCCAAACATCTCAGGGAGGCCTAGATATTTACCTCTGCCACCTTCTTTGTTGATCCCCATTTGTTCCTTTACTCTTCCTCTGGTTTCTTGGCTTGTTTTTGAAGAGAATGTGATCGCAGATTTGTCCTTATTGATCCGTTGGCCTGAAGCTTTCCCATACTCATTTAAGATGCTTAGAAGGTTCTCACAGCTTCTTAGATCCTGAACTTCATGGTTGTGGCGTTAACCACAAAAACATCAATCTGCTTATTCTTATCACCAAGTGTCCAATTCTTGTTGATTATAGCATGTATTTTAGCAATATGTGGAGCATTTGCTAAAAACTTACCAATGAGATAATCCTCCCACAGAGGAGGAGAATCCTGGAGAATATCATCCGGTACTGTAACAGATCCAACCCCAACCTTTTTCTTTTGTAGAGCGTTAGCGTATGAGACAACTTGAGAACGAGGTGTTGTTTGCTTTCCCATCTCCTCAGAAGCTTCAAGACCTTTAGATCGTGTTAAAAGATTTTGGTTTATGGGTGGTTGTTTGTTTGTTGAAAGAATGGGGTTGGTCGGAGTAATTTCCGGTGACGGATGCTCTGTTTCCATGGCCAAAATGGCCGTGAAAAGCTACCGACAGAGGCTGAAAGGTGGAACAGTATGAATCGCACTCTTGAAACTCTGCGTCTACTTTGAATCCCTAAATGAAATTGTCAGAAGTGGGAAAGAGGCACGCTCTGCTAAAAGCTCTGGGTTTTTCATCAAGATCGGATTTTGATGGATTTGAAATAGTCAAATTTGTATATTTTTTTGTGGGAGTGGGATTCTTTTTGAGTTAGAATTTCTCCATATTTGGTTCCAATCCTAAAGCTTTTTGCTTTGCTCATGGTTCTGTATAACAGGTGACTGTTTAGCTTTTGATCAAGACATTGTGTTAGTCTATTACGAGTTGAACTGGAATGTCATCGCTTTGGTGAACATGTTGCTGCGAATTGGGAACCTCTAGTACTTGCTGACTTGTGCTTTTAGATGGATGTTTCTTCGGTTGGACGAAACACAACCCAAACTGATCAAGATCATTTGTTAATGGAGCACAATAATCACGAGCACATTCTTGACATCACAAGCAATGACGACGACTCTTCATCAACATCTTCACATCAAGATGAAGAGAGAATATCATCAAACGGTACACAGCAAAGAGCAACTTCTTCTAGAAGAGTAGATGAGGGCAATGGTCCCCCTAGTAGCAGTAGTAGGAGGAGTCCACTGAATTCTGGCATTTGGATTTCAGTTGAGTTAGTTGACACTATGGCTCAGATTGTTGCAGCTATAATAGTTATGGTTCTGGCTAAAGATGAACATCCTGAAGCTCCATTATTTACATGGGTTGTTGGATATACCTCAGCCACTCTCCCTATTCTCTATTGGCGTTTTCGCACGTATAACAGAGGTACAGGGCAAGACTCTTCACAGCGTGGTACTTCTACTCAAGGCAATAATAAAACCCTTCAGAGTCCGTCTCAGTGGCTCAAGTGCCAACACAGACATGACAGCAGTACCTAGGAACAATCAAGTTGGGGATAGCTTAAGAACAAGGTACAAGTAATTGTTTTTTCTTCTGACCACCTTAGTTAGTTAAACGGATAATTGTTTATGTCTATGACAGATTGAATGGACTGGTGGACCATTTCAAGATGGCGATTGACTGTTTCTTTGCGGTGTGGTTTGTTGTGGGGAATGTATGGATATTTGGAGGCCACTCATCTCCTTCTGATTCTCCTAAACTGTACAGGTCTGCCCCCTCAGCTTCATCCACTCTTTATGTCCCAATGGAGAACTAAGCCTCGAACACTCATGTTATGTATAGCGTTCCTTACTTTCAGTTGCATTGGATACGCAATGCCATTCATACTATGTGCAACCATCTGTTGTTGTTTGCCTTGCTTAATCTCTGTTCTTGGATTTCGAGAAAACTTCTCACAAACTAGAGGAGCCACTGCTGAGGCCATCAACGCACTGCCTGTCTGACTTAACATTCAAGGTAGTAGATTAATATGATTTTGTTTGTGAGTACAATGTGCCTAACTATTGTGTGCATTGCTCGGATGTTATTGGTTTTTGCAGAGCTGTTGCATCTGCTTGGCTAGATATGGAGACGACCAAGAAGTTAGAGAGCTGCCATGCTTACATGTTTTTCATGTAGACAAATGGCTTAAAATCAATGCAACTTGCCCTCTCTGTAAAAATGAGGTCGGAGAAAACAGCACCTCTTCATCATAGTCCAAAGCTGAGACCTTTTTCTAGTCCCACATATAGGAAAACCAGCCAGACCCTTATATAGGAAAACAATTATACACATTTGGCATTGTTACAACTCCAAACCCACACCTATGCCAATGAATCTCCAGTTTGATCCAAGGCTGCAACAACGGATCGTCGGTCTTTTGTAAAATTATCTCCTGGGTAGATATTGCCTCTTATTGATAATAAAAGAAAGAGCATCATCAGGTTGAGACCGAGAGGCTCTTGAAAGCTTCGACCTGTCCATCGATCAGTTCAGTCTGACCCATTGGATGGTTTGGTGTGTTGCCATTCTCATTGCTCTTGCGAGACGAGTTGTACACTGAATCAGGCATCACAGAGCTATGCTTGCCTTCAAAGTGTGTAGAACAGGGAAAATACTCGGCGCAGCGTGATTTCCATCCTGTCATTGTACCCAAAACCCAGCTTAATACTTCTAAACCCCAAGGACCTTAATATCATGGAAGTGTGTTTGGTTCATAAGACCAACCAAACGCAATAAATCAAAATGCAGCCGCAGACAGTGAAGATATTTAATGCTTACTGGAGGCAGCTTCTGAGTCAAGGAGAACTGTCTCTAGAAGCCTATGAACTGCTATACAGTCTTTGAGTTTCCACTCTGTTGATCGTCCTAGAGCTCCATTTCTGCACATGGACAACGATATTATACATACGAACAAAACAGATGACAGAGAGGAAAGGAACCATAATGTAATATGTTTAAAGGAGCATTACGTTTGAACCACTTTATTGGTTGAGTCTTCAATTATTTTGATAGCCTCGGTTTTCTTGCTTGGATCTAAAAGGTACAGCATTTCTGCGTATGCAGCTCTGTGCACCAAAGAATCTGCGGAACAGAAATGCAGACGTTTCATTTTTTTTATCAGACACTGGCATATAGACGTGTACCATGTAATCAATTTGATACCGCACCTTCGTGTCTACCAAGAAACTCTTTGTTAGCCTCCACTAATGATTTATTCTGCAATTGACTACAACGCAACGAATGGAACATTTATCTCACAACTGTTATGCATGATCACAGTAAGAATGGATAATAGTTTAAGTAGTCACCTGATTGATGGGCGCTCAGCCTCTAGGACACTCCAACGAAGTTTTTCCGCTTCAGTCGTTGGAGCACTTGTCGATCCTGTCTTGAGAAAGAATTTAACCTGCCATCCAAGTTCAAAAGCATAAACCAAAATGAAACATTATTGTCCTTCTCTCCTTTGAATGGTTAAGCCTTCTTTAGAACACACGAGTAGCATAGATTTCATACCAGGGAACGATGAGAATCAGGGTTCTCCGCGTCCAATTTAAGCAATTGCTTAACAGCCTGACAAATGAAAAATGAGACGGCAAAGCCCTTAGATTACTTGAACCAAGGATATCATAGAAACATGAGCTTGAATATGACCACCAGACGAGAAATTAGTTACCTGGAATGCAAGCAGAAACTTTTGTTTTCTCATATTAACCTCAAAAGAAAGTAGATGAGTGTCCAAAGAATTAGGTGAATGCTTCTGGAGAAGTCTCAAGTACTTTGAAGCCTCTGCCATTGGCTCTTCCACCTGGACAGATTTAGTTTTTCACCTCTGATAAAGTTAATACTCATAATACAGAAATAAGGCGAAGGCCACAATACATCTTACGAATGAAGCAAACAACAACCTGAATCAACTTTTGCCCATGAGGATCTGGATCTACAGGTTTCACATTTCGTTTGCCAGACTTAGAGACACCACTGGCAGTTGTTTCTTCACTCTTGCCCTCAGCTTCCTGAAACGAAGAAGACCACTCTTAAGTCACCTAAGTGTCAATTCACTCGACAAATCACAGAATATACTTACTTTCTTCGCTCGAGCTTCTGCCTTTTTCTGCTTCTTGATTTTCTTCTTCTGAGCAGGAGCCAACTTGGACATTTCATCTTCTTCAGCAGTTGATTTGGGAGAATCATGCAATTTCAGGTAGCACCTGAATATCGAGCCCAGAGGCAAATGTGACTACAGTTTGCAAATAGGCGAATGAAAGAATGGCAGATTTAATAGAATCTATCATGCTTCCATACAGTAGATACTGTAGTATTACATTTGTGCAACCAAGATTTACCTGATCGCTCTGATTGCCGCTTTGTGGAAATATGGGAATGAATGCAATCGGTCTTGGAACTTAAGCATGTCAACATATGAACGCAAAGTCATCTTTCTTAAGCAGTAGGAGTGGAAATCAAATTGATCTTCAGAAATGTCAGAATAGTGCTTCTCCACAGCCAAAAACCTCTTAAGGGCACGTCCAAGATCACCCTGACGGAAGTAGCTATCTCCAGATGCAAGATCATACCTTTTAAGAAATGAAGACAGTCATTAGAAAGACATCTGAAATGTCAATTTTACATCAGCAAATCTGCTCAGTCTTCTACAGAGCCGTACCACATGCACTGCATGTCATGCAGATTGTTGAGCTGGTCCCCCTCTTTTGTAAATAAAACAGCAGTTTTCTCAGCCAAGGTTACCTTCACAAGAAAAATTCAAACTAGTGTTGAGGACTAACCTCTAGGACATCGACCAAAGCAATATATTATGAACCAAACCGAGATGTAAACCTGATCTGCTTGCAGCATACGCTTAACGCATTCACTGTTTATATAGCGATCTGCTAAGTCCATGCATCTAGCTTCATCGGCAAGTGCGGCAGCAGCAGTCAAGTCTCCTGCATGCTTCATTATTCGGCTCTGTTGATAGAAACCAGTACAATGGTTAAGAAGAAACAAAGGTCCTCAAACAAAAAGATAACCTGATAAACGGTGTGCACAATTCAAACAAACACAATCGCTATAACTAGATAAGTTCAAACACAATCGCTATAACTATATAAGTTCAAACCCAGCAATCATGTCAATAAAGTTTTTCAAAATCTGTCTTCATACATAGAGCAAGTAGCAACAGTGGCAGTTATCCAAATCTTATAATTTTTGCCAACAAATGTACCTTTACGGAGTACAGATCAATCACTGTCGGTGTATGAGCAATGGCCTCATCAATTTTACCAAGGGCAACATTATATTGACCACGCTTGTCATAATGCTGCATTATGAAATGTGAGTATCATGATGGATACACAAAAATTCAAACGAAAGGCTAATAACTAGAGAGAAAATTAAGACATAGCAAAAGTGAACCTGAGCCAAGAAAAACAATGTCCACAATAGAGTTGATGGGGGCTCTTTCACATCACTGCAACAATTAAGAATTATATCACACCAAATTTGATAACATTTCAGTGTTAATTTAGTATAAAATAAGACCATATATCATTGACGACGTTAATCCAGTAAAAAATCAATTATATACCTTCCTGGGTAACTTCCAGTAGTCCTAATCGAATGTTCCATCTCAACAACTAGTTGCTCCAATATATCAGGCTGGATAACAAAATACAGATGAAAACAGCAAAATAGTGACGCCAGAATCCAGATAAAATAAAATTTGCGACAGCATGCTCAAGGACAAAGCAGGGAAACTAACCTTGCGAGGGTGGTCATATAGAGAAGAGAGATCAGAAAATAATGAAGGAACACCCTGAGCCAACCATCAAGATGTATAAGAAACATATCTATTAATGCATTGTGTAAAGTGTAAACAAAGAGACTCAAGGGCAAGAAAATATACCTTTGTCAACAGAGGTTTAATGTACTTTGCTACAGCCTCCTTAAAACTTTCATCTTGAAGAAAATCCAACGGTATCCTCTGCAAATGGGGAAATAGAAAAACTTAATACCAGTCTGTCAAATTTCATTTATCAGCACTAGACAATATCAGAAAACAAAACGGGTAACCTGTAAAGGATATTGAAAAAAATGTATTACACTACAGGCACTGGCCCGACTTGTCTCACCTTAACAGCGGATGACCGAGTGTACTGCTCACTTAGAGACTGGTACAAGGCATTTAACTTCTCAATCTGGTCAGCCGAATATTGACCACTCTCTGAATACAGTTCAAGACATTTTTGCAGGCCTTCATAGTATCTGAAAACGTACAAGAATGTACTATTTATTTTTTACAAGAATTCACAGTACCCAGAAATATTTAGAAGCCTTTGAAAGTGTAAAAGGAAAATATCGTCAACTTTTAAGCAAAAAAAAAATAATGATGCGAAGCAAACAGACGTGAAAATAGAGAAACAATGAAAAATTCACAACTAAGAGCTCTGGAATAACTTTGAAGTGCAAAGGAAAAAAACCTATAATTGTCGGGGTTCATGGAAAGCAACACCCTGTAGAGTTTGTTGGCTTCTTCAAGACGACCAAGCTTTGACAAAAGAGATACCTCTTGTTCTTTGTAAGACAACTTATCAACCTACAAACAACCACACGGGGAATGTTAAATCTACTATATGCGTGTATCCCCTGATTCAAATATATTCAACAATCAGCTTCAAGAACTTACTATTTTCGGCTCTTTTTTGTGCAACTCCTCAAGAGCTTTGTCAAAAGCACCGCTCTCCTCAAGCAAAGAAACCTGGAAGAAAAAGATCAAGTTGAGATTTCCTGCAAGTACAGATATCAAAACTGTGCTAATGCTAAATAAATAACAGAAGCTACATGGATCCGTTAATGGCAAGCATGGTTTTCAAGGGAAAAAAAGTCTAGAGAGATGAGAGTCAAAGACATATGAGACTTGTATGACTTTTGCTTGATACCTTGTATAGAATCATTTCAGTGTGCTCACATAGCTCGTTCTCAGGAGGATAATCATCCTCTAGGGTGCCTTCAAACGCTTCCAAAATTTCAACAGCTTTAGAAGCACTAGTGTCAAAAGGAAAAAAACATGTTTAGAGGTCAAGAAGAGCTCATGTTAAAACAAAACAAAAAAAAAACAAAAAAAAAAATCATTTAGCTGACTGGAAAGGCACAGAATTCTACTGAATGCTGTTCTTTGGTATATTATTTCCTAAAATTCTGATGTAAGATGCATTTTAACAAAGGCGTACACTATTTACTACAATTGCAAATCATATAAATACACCAGCGCATTAACCAGCTAACGAATAGTCTAAAAACGAAAAACTAGCATTCCATTCATATGTGTAAAGTAACAAGGCTTCAAGGACCATAACATACTTTGAGTTTAAATGCTGGGAGACTGCAAAGCCAATCCAGTTCATTCGATGATTAGGCTTTAAAGTCAAAAGCTGCTGCCTGGTCTCAACAAAACCAGATAAGTCCCGCATTTGTGCCTAAGAATAAGAAAGTATACAATAAGATAGATTAACACTGGAACAAGATTACACAAAACAATACTGATAAAACTATGAATTGTCATCTAATAAATTCTCCGTGATCCATTTTTCCCACAATTACCTGCAACAGTGAGAGGTCTCTTAGTATTTCAAGGTTATCAGGATCTATTCTAAGAGCGTTTCGGTAACATTTGATGGCCTCTCTATACTCTCTGTCTGAACGGTACAGGAGACCATACACATGCCAGCAAACATGGCTTTTGATGTCATTCTGCATGGAGAAGTAAGAGTATAAATCCTATATTACCCTGAAAAATCAAACCATGTCTGGAAACTAAGGATTTATGTTATGATTATCGAAGAGCATAATCGAACCTTCACTCCAAGCCGAACAAGCTCGTATGCTTCAGTTTTGCGGTCCATACAGTTTAGAGTCAATCCTTTCATCGATAAAGTCTCTGAAAATCACAATGGAAAAAAAGAAACAAGTCTAAAAAGAAGGAAAAGCACAGAATCACATGACAAAGAATGAAGACAAGAAAGAACCATTCCGCAGAAGCAAGAACTGCTTTTAAAGCAAAACAGAACAAAACTCAGCTAACAAAATAAACAATATCTAGCATCTCCTTAGCTTCAGTACATGATCATACACTACAGCCTTATACTAAGAAATTAGTTTCCTTGCTTTTTTCTTCATTAGGAACAAATAAAATTACGTAAATGTGGTTGATTCTAAAACTACGGACAAGACACTCAAGCGCCTAGTAGACCTGACACAAGTTTTTTATCTCAGTTGATGTAATAAACTCCATAGAGTTGTGAAGTGAGACGGCAATGAGATATTAACATAAAAAAATAGGAGGGTTTTGGAGTTATAATAAAAGAAAACTCACCCCCATGAGAAGGAAACTTTTTTAATATGGCATCAGCTGCCTTGAGTCCTTTCTTGTACTGTTTAGTCTCATAAGATTTCTGCATTATAAGATCACCCAGAATAAGTTTACTAAACACTTGAGAAAAGTACATTAACAAAAATACCCAACTGTCCTAAGCTAAAATAGACTTTAGTAAGATAATAACACTTAAGAGTTATATTATTAACTAGTTCGTCGAGCAACTGTGAGACGAATAGGGCATAATCATATCAACACTAATGATGCATATATATCCTTAAGCTTAAAAATCTACCATCTCAGCCTGTCTCAACGTAATTGAAACCATTAACTTGATACATTAAATTTACATATTAAGCACCAAAACTCCACACCCAACACATTGACGGTTAACTTAATTTAGGGTTTAACAAAAACAGGGGAAAATAAACTCGTCTGTATTCCAATTTTTGCCTGCTAGAAACATCACATCCCATAGAGAGAAGATAAACAGAGAGAATCAGAACATACGACGATAAGCTTGAAGAGGTTGGCCTCTTTAGGTGGAAGCGAAGCCCCCATTTTCCTGCGCTACTGAGAGAGCTCGCGAAGAAGATGAAGAAGGAAGCAGAGGAGAGATTTTCTTCGATGGAGAGAGCGGTGGCGCACTATCCGCTTCAACCCTACTGCGGAACAAACACGACACAACTGAGAAGGAGAAGACAAGAGAACCAAAAAGGGTATAAATTAGGGTCTGTCTTCTTCAATCTTCGTTTATCCTCTTAACCAAATCGGTACGTGTTTCCGGTTTAGATACGTCTCGTCCGGTTGGCATAAATTAAGCCGTATTAGATCGGTTGATATATTAGAGACAGTCAATCAAACCGGTTTTCTATTCTTCTGCTCTTTACTTGGGTTTATCAGCTTATCATCTTCATCCTTGGGTTAACATCCTTGGAAGGAGACTCGTACTTTCAACAGAAGTGGACGTGCCGGAGTGGTTATCGGGCATGACTAGAAATCATGTGGGCTCTGCCCGCGCAGGTTCGAATCCTGCCGTTCACGTTTTTTTGTTACAACTAGTATGCAAATATTAATGAAGCAGATTCAACTAATTGCTCTGGAATGACTGGAACACAAAATAGATAGATAACAGTCAAGGACCTCATGGTATGATTCATTGATAGTTGTACACTTTTTTTTCTTGATACCTTGAATGGAATCATTCAGTGTGTTCACACAACTCGTTCTTAAGAGGATAATCACACATCCGATAAGAAGACCAAGAGACATAACCAAGAGCGGTATTGATAGAACCAGAAAACGAGCAGGACAACAGAAGCTCTGGCAGACAAGAGGAGACATTTTGAACTAGATGATTATCCTCTTGAGAACATAAATTTTATCTATCTTGACTATTAACTTAAGCAGAAAGCGATGAACCATAGGCATTGTACGTTCTTGTTATTCTCTCTTCTTCTTGATTGAATAGTTGTCTACTTAATGTAACAAGTTAGGTACATTAACAAAGTGGACGTGCCGGAGTGGTTATCGGGCATGACTAGAAATCATGTGGGCTTTGCCCGCGCAGGTTCGAATCCTGCCGTTCACGCTCTTTTTAACTCTGCTGTTCATGTTTTTTACTGCTTTGCCCTTTTAGTCTTCGTTTGCTTTGCAAAAACCAGAACAATGGAACTCATATTCTTTCTGCCGTTGTTGGATCTCACTAAAATTGAGATGGGAATGTAGATGATGTTTACAAAGTATATACTCAACCAAATTTTAAGTGAATGTAGACATGCAATAGAAAAAGAAATGGAGTGATCTAGAACACAATTTTAGGACCAAGAATACCACTGAGTCAAAACATGTCAATATCTAATACATGCTTTAACGTTCCCGTCTTAAGCCGCAAACTGTTTTTAGACTTTTGAAAATCTATCCCGAAATTTCAGGGTAAAGTTACGTACTGTTAATAGTAAACCATAGTCAGTCGTCACGAGTCTTGAGGCATGCACGTGGAATAGTGAGCAAAAAACGATGGCTTTGGAACGTTCTGTGTCCGGTTTTCTCGCTTGACTTTGGACACGTTCGGTTGGCCGTCGTGTTGTCGTTTGTCCCACGCTAATAATCTACAAACGAAGTATATTTTTCGTATTTGTCAAACTTTTCCACCCGAAAGTGACATAAAAACTATTATATATGGCGTTAATTAGCATATGTTAACAAGCAAATGATATCAATATATATACGAAAGTCAGCTGGACTTGGCCTGCTCTCTTTCACCCTCGAGGAAACTGACTTTTATAAATAAATAGGTTTATGCATGCTGATGAGGATGAAAATAAATAATTGTTCCCCGCACTTTAAAAAAAGATATACAATTACCGGCAGTAGAAGATATAAAATCCACGTCAGCTACTACTGGATAACTATTACAGTTCTTCATAATGGATAAAAAAAAGGACATGAAATACATAGGGAAATTAATGAGAGTTTATCCTCTACGAGCTTTTTATTTGATGTCGACAGCATAAATATCCTGTTCTATAACCATATCATGTCTTCATACTATGTTGTATACAATGATACACTTGCATGTTGTGTAATGCGTATAATCTAAAGTCATCCCATATCGTTTTCATTAATATATACAAATCCAAACGATTTAGAAAATTATTTCATGTTTTTTGGGGTCTTTTTATCAACGGCTTGGCGAATTTTCTTGCGACGACAATGCCTTTTAGAAAAAAAATACTATTGAATTATTGAATGGGACCAGAGAAAAAGTAAGAGCTTTGAAATTTCGACAAGAACATTCATTATAATTTAGTGGGTCAGCAGTGCAGTAGTACTAGTCTATTCCCGTCGTTTTATTGTTTTGATTTATCAAAGAGCCACCCGACGAATCACGGCTCTTCTCTTTGAGAATGTCGACGCCGTGTCGTTTGTTTTGCTTCGTGGTATGTTTCATCGACATAAATTGTATTTGGGAAAATAAACTATACGAAATATATAGATCAACAATGAACACACACTTTCAATTTAAAACGGTGTGTTGTATCTACGTTCACTAAACACTATAATATAATATAATATATGCCTTCAATCTGTTAAATAAACCCCCAACTCATGTTCAATCATGTATTTGCAAATACATAGTTGGGTCATGAGTGCATAGTCATCAGATTATTGAAAAATTAACCAAATTTATACGTTAAATATGTGTATATGTTTATACATGTGGTGGACACTAGAATGAGTCCAAGCTGCATGGAGCATGCTGCTACCCAAATATTGTATTCAATTACAGACAGCTAAATCGATTGTGTATGTATGAATGTCGACACGTTATAGATTAAACTAATTACATATTAAGCATAATGATTTGGTAAAACAATGGTACTAATTTCGTTTAATACTCAAACCTTTTTTTTAAAAATATATCCAAAACTTAAAACAACGTTGTTGTTTCATTTAATTTATATGTCATACTTCATAACGGCTATATTATCATTTTAAACGTTTGACTAACGGACATACAAATAATAAAAACTGACATATAATACATATACCAAATTTGAACTAAATTTAAATCTATGTATGATTTTGCACTAGTCGAAAATTTAGGAGGAAAGACCAAAACATTGTTTTGAGCTGGATTTGTAAACATAATGTTAATTTTATATCTTCTATAAATATTATATAATTTTTAAAAATTATTATATATGTGCTTGGATCATACTCCACATGTATAATAAACATTTTTGGTTGTATCCGGTTAATATTTTAATATTCTTACAAAGCAAAAGGGTGTGATCCGATTAATATTTTAATATGAGACAAAAGGGTGTGATCTAAACTCTAGATTCACAAGGTACATACATAAAGTACAGTCGTTAATGTGTAAGTTTTAAGTTTTAGTTTCCCCCGGGATAGATTTATATACTCTTGTTTGTTAAATACACTATGATATGTATACCTACAGTAGATCGTTAGATTTGACAGATAACACTTGTTAAAAACATTACTAGTGTGGTTTGATGTAGTGGTAAAAAGACGGAATTTAGATGCACTACATTCGATCCATATGTTCTACATTATTCAGTTGATCATCCTAAAGATTTGCAGATGAGATGGAGCACATACGTAAATTATAATCTTAAGAAAGCCAATGGGATACCATAGGTTTAAAAGAAAAACATTACTAGTCTAAAGGCTTCATTTCAATACATTGTTTAACCCATCCATGATCCATGTATCCATCTTGTTTTTATATTGGAGTTTTAACACTGGCTGGATTACTAAGGCTAAGACTGCAACTGGATTACCATTTTTTGGAATGGAATGATGAGGAATGACTAATTCCATAAAAAAATTACCATTTGCTTGGAATTCTAATTTTTGGAATGGAATGGAATGGGGAATGAATGGAATAAATTTATCCCATTTTTTTCTAGATTCCATTCATCTTATCCCATTCCATATTATTCCAATAATTTCATTATATGTAATCCATTTACACCCTAACTTTGTTAATTAGAATACCACCGAAACACAAAAATAGTATTAAAATAAATTTGAAATATCACATTCTTCAACTTGTCCCAATTTTGATTCACAGTCTCCACCTTTACGCTCACTGGTGAGCCATTTTAACCGTACCCCATATGCCGTTATCTTCGTTTCATTCAATAATAAACATATAAAATAAGATCACAAATAAATTATTCTATTCTGATAAACAAAAAATAAAATCCCGAAAGAAAAACTTAATAGATATTTGATGATGGTAAATGTTTCTAGAAACTCAACTTGTTGATTCATTCGCATCCCTCTGACTGATGTTTCTAGAAACACTTAATCATCAAATATCTATAAAGCAACACACTCTCATCTTCATCATCATCATCTTCTCAACCTTCTCTCTATCCACTTCCCTTTTCTTCTCACTGTAACTGTTACATCTCTCTCACTCTTTTAAAGCTTCTATCTTTAAAACTAAAGATTCAAACTTCGATACTTTCGCGATGGAACTCATCCCTAATATTCCCCACGACGTTGCTCGTGAGTGTCTCCTACGCGCCTCATACAAACAATTCCCTGTTATCTCCTCCGTTTGCAGAGGCTGGAACCGTGAAGTCTCTGTCTCCGAGTTTTTCCAGCAACGAAAAGCTTCAGGACATAGCCAAGAGCTTCTTATCTTGTCCCAGGCTCGTGACAGAGAACCCGGATCCGGAAAGAATTTCGCAACGCCGGAATACCGGGTCATCGTTCTCGAACTCGGGTCGGGTCTCTTGACAGAGCTTCCTCCGTTCCCGGGTCAATCCAACGGACTGCCTCTGTTTTCTAGACTGGTTTCTATCGGGTCGGATCTTATTGTCTTGGGTGGACTTGACCCGGTTACATGGCAGGCCTCTGACTCAGTCTTCGTCTTCAGTTTTCTCAACTCCAAATGGCGTACGGCGGCAACCATGCCAGGTGTCCGGAGATCATTCTTCGGATGCGCTTTTGATTCAGATCGGACGGTGTTGGTTGCTGGCGGACACGACGAAGAGAAGCAAGCGCTGACGTCAGCGATGGTGTATGATTTGGCGGAAGACAAGTGGACGTTTTTGCCGGATATGTCGCGAGAACGAGACGAGTGCAAGGCGATATTCCACGCTGGCAAATTCCACGTCATCGGTGGGTACGCCACGGAGGAACAAGGACAGTTTAGTAAATCCGCTGAATCTTTTGATGTGTCCACGTGGCTATGGGGTCCAGTGAAAGAGGAGTTTCTCGACGGCGGGGAAACCGTTAGTCCTCCGGTATGCGCCGTTGGGGAGAACGGAGATATGTTCGCGTGCTTGCGTGGAGATGTGATGGTGCTGAGAGATGACACCTGGCAGAAAGTAGGCCAGATACCTGCTGATTGTTACAATGTGGCGTACGTCGCAGTGAGGCCGGGAAAGCTGATTGTGATCGGCAACGGTAAGGCTTTGGCTGGTTACGGTGAAGCCACCGTAGGGTATATCTATGATATAAGTAGCTTTCGATGGGTAAGATTGGAAACACATGTTGGTCACGTGCAAGGTGGTTGCTTCTTGGAGGTCTGATATGAAAAGCTCCAAGGATCAGTCCGTTTGTTCTTCTCTGCTTGTGTGAATGTAAATAAATATTATATGGTATGGTATTTTATCCATTTATATAGTATGATGTCCACTAAATATTTATGCTTTTTAAGGGAGATTCGTTTTAAGTTTTGATGTTATTACCTATTATGGAAGTACCTATAGACAAGTATGTAGTTATGTACCAACTAAGAGTTGGACAAGTGATCATGTGTAGGTCTGGGCAAAAAATCCAAAACCGAACACGAACCGAAAAAGTGGAATTAAATCCGAACTCAAACCGATAAAATGCTTGAATGGATTCTAAATCTCTATATATAAAAAATCGGAATCGAACTCGAACCGAAAAAGTGAAATTGAATCCGAACTCAAACCGACAAAATACTTAAATAGATTTTGAACTTCTATATTTGAAAGATCGGAATCGAACCCGACACGAA
Organism: Orychophragmus violaceus; assembly: GCA_030180135.1. Classification (NCBI taxonomy): domain Eukaryota; kingdom Viridiplantae; phylum Streptophyta; class Magnoliopsida; order Brassicales; family Brassicaceae; genus Orychophragmus; species Orychophragmus violaceus. The sequence continues at coordinate 226,629 of CM058231.1, read as the reverse complement.
CCGGAAACCGAAAACTACAAAAGAGAGAAGTTTGGTCTCGTTGAGTTCCGAGGGGGGAAGACTCTGCCGGAAGGATCCTAAGTAACGTTTTGGGCTGAGGTAGACTAAGCCCGTTAATTTTTATTATAGGTCCAATAAACTACTCTTGAACTCAAAATGGGTTTGTGAGGGCACTTGATTTAAACTACTTAGGTTAGACAAATGGGTGGCTAGGATTTGAGGGAAGGTTTGAAAAAGTTGGATTACACCACCTGAGGGGCAGAGTTCGAAGATAGACTGACAACAGACTTTAAAGAGAGATGGCAGAGACACCCTCTGTTACAAGTAACATCTATTTAATACGTACTTCTTTTTCATATCTACAAAATAAATAAAAGAGTGCAATTTATTATTTAGCAGGAGAATTTACAATCTTCGCCGTTGGATTTGCAGAGGAAATAGACGCCGCATCATTCTGCGTCACAGCTTTGTCATTAAATCCAACGGCTGGCAGCTTTATGACACACAAAAATAAATAAATAAAATTGAATGGAGCACTGTTACACACTGTACATTTATCGACAAGCTTATTTACTTTCTTCCTTAACCAAAAAAGTCAACACAGTTTTGTATCTATGTAGGCTATTTTTCTTTCCCCCTCGACAAGTAGGTTATCTATTCATTCACCATCAGTCCTCATACATCATACCTCAAGCTTGTTTTTAAGTAAAATAAATTATTTGATAATATATGCCAGTAAGTTTAGTTTTAGTAAATTTAGTTTTACAAAATACACCGATGTGTTGATTGGATAGGTATCTTGTGTTAATTATGGGTTTTATTGTATTTTCCATTGTTTTGTTTGTAATTAATTATTATTTTCGCAGGTTTTTGGGTTTTTCAGTCATTTTTTTTGTTATCAGCTGGATTTGTTACCGGGAAAACTTTATGTTTTGTTGGTTTTGTATTCTAAAGTGATTAATGAAATATTATGATGACAAAAATGCTGGTAAATATTGTAAGAGTAAAAGAAAAAAAGAGATGTAAATAATATATTTTTTTACTTAATTTTTCAAACTACACAGCTTGTGCTTTTGGATCCCACGTCTTCAATAAATTAGGTTAAACATCTACTACTTGTGAAACGATAATTCATGTCTTCCTTGACTTAATGCAAACTAGTTGTCGAGTATGAAAACTTATAGAATAAGAGTATATATTCTCATGATAATGGACAACACGCGCAGGAATAGTTGACCCTTCAAAAAGGTTAATAATTAAGATGATGATGCTAAGAAAAAATATTAGCCCTAACAAAAATAGTAAAAAGCAACAGCGATATCACGTGTCTTCAACTTAAGATTTTTAATAGCCTAATACTGTGATTATCATTACAAACTCTGATTAGCAGTCACGATAATCATCTTCACTCGGGTGATTAGTGCCGTTAGGAGAACGAAGAGGAAACAAAGGCAGAAGCTCCGGTGCTGGTTCGCCGCCGCTTCTCGGACTCGGAAGGAAGTAAAACCCTTTTTCAGCGATGGCTTTTTGCTCTTCATTGTCCGACTGCGCGTGCGTTGAATGTGGACTCACGCGTGCCCAGAATGGGTCGAGGTGAGAGACTGGAGAGACGAGGAATCCTCTGTGGAAATGGCTGAAAGAGTCGTTGTTGTTGATCTTGAGCTCCATTTTCTTGGATGACTGACGACGTTCGTGGAGCTTGAAGGCTGGTTTCTTTGGAGTTAAAGGAAGCTTCTGTTGTGCGGCGGAGACGGTGGAAGTGGGGAGGTCTTGTGGTGCTCCGGTGAGTTTTTGTACGATGTTGCGGAAACTGGAGGGATCTGCTTGAACAAACATGGTATTTGGGTCGGTGGCATAGCTCGGCGGCTGGTGGTGGTTCTGGTGGCTCATGGCGGTGGAGATGATGTATGAAGTTGAAACTTTTGGAATAAGAGAAGAAGAGAAGCTTGTTTTGGTTTTGTCCAAGCCTACTACCCAATTATTTAAAGAAGACCGTCTTCATGTGTGTGTGGTTTTTTAATACATTTTTTGCAAACATATTAAATTTAGTAATAATAAAAGTTGCTAAAATATGTTTGACTTTGGCACTTTGCACGTCTTAGAACTTTTAGTTGATAAGTTGACTAGAAGTAAATAATCTTTTAGTTGCTAATAATTCATTAGTACCTGTTTTTAAATATAAGTAATTTTGCCTAAAAATTCAAAAATTAAAAAATGGATTTTTTTTTTTAAAAAAAGCATCACTTTAATTATTAAAAAATATCATTGGTCACACAATTTTTAATAAACTCAAATTTATTTTGTGATATAAAAATAATTTATAATATGAAACAAAATAAAAATACTAAAACTACTTATATATTAACAAAGAGAGTAATATTTTATGTTTGGAACATGCATTTTCTAGATGGTTAATGCTACAGATACGAAAAAAAAAAAGTGACGAATTAACAGTCGACACGTGTCAAAATAGGTTAAGGGACGTCTCTTAACTAAGCGATTTGGCATACGGTTTCTTAAAAAAATATGAACCCCACGTGGACCCCACGTGGAACCCACATTATTTTAACATTATTTTTTAAGAGACCCACGGCTAAGGGACGCCGATGGACTTGCTCTAACCATACATTAATAGATTTGTTGCCAAGCCTGCGAATACAGGTTAATATGTGATAATGAAAAGTAGCCGACCCATTGTTGACTCAGTAAGGTCAAATTAGATGTAAGCCCGTTTCCTCTACGGGTCCTTCTAGTCTTACTCACGGTTACTAAGGTTAGCATCCGAGTTGCAAATTATAGTCTATACGCAGACGTTGACACGAAATGCCTCGATGTAATAAAAAGGTGAAAAGCACATGGACATGGAATGCTTAATCGGTTATATTTTTCTAGTTGTGGGCTTTGGCCCATTTGTAATTTTAAACTCTAGCCCATGAATGAATCTCTTGTTGACAAAAAAAAAAAAATTGATAAGTTGACTAGAAATAAATAATGGTTTTCAATAGTAACATTTAACCGTTGCGGTTAAAAATATATCGTTTTAATTATTATCCATCACAAAACCGATATAAAACTATAGTAAAAATTATTATTCTTAATTTTTTTATTATCGTTTTTACTAACAACTTTTGTTTACAGTTTTGCACACGGATTTTCTAGATGGTTAATGTTAAAGTCAACCCCCAAAGCTAACTAACCATACATTATTAGATTTGTTGCCGATTCAGTGCCTGAGAATGCAGGTTAATATGTGATAATGAAAAGTAGCCGACCCATTGTTGACTCGGTAAGCAATTTAATTAATGTTTCCACACCATCCCACTAGTATCAATACTCACAACACTACTATATGTAATAGTTTATACGTGGTTAACGAAATTATATGTAATAAAAAGGTGAAAAGCACAAGGACATGAAATGTTAATGTTATAATTTTTCTAGGTAACTTGGTAATAAAGGAATTAACAAGACCGTATGTACTAACTAATGAGTAGTATAAATTATGTAATAACTAATGAGTAGTATAAAACTATAAATTATCACATCCATACTTTATGATTTTCGAATTTGAATCCCCAAAAGAAATAAATGCAGTGACTAGGAGTGCATCAGAACTTTCCTACAAAATTTATGGGGGATTCAAATTTTGAAAAAGTATTAGATTAAATAGATTTAGACGATAGCTATAAAACTCGTACAAGCGTTATATGGTTTTTTAATGTGTTAAAGATTGTGATTAAGCTCAGAGCACCTCCAACGGCGTTCTCGACATAGTTTCTAAAAAAGATTGTTTAATAATTTTTTTTTAACAGGCGAAAAAAAAGAACCAATCATGTAGCGCCACGTCAGCGCTACAGGATAGATACAGTTTTTATTTAAATATTACGGATTTATGTTAGCTGTAGATGGAGAACATCATATCCATTATTTTTTGTTTAAGAAATCGTGCTAAGATACTCCATTATATCTGCTCTTACTTCTTCTTACCTCACATTTTTATATTGATATTAAAACGTGAAAGATAAGATTTCTTACCTCACATTTTTATATTGATATTAAAACGTGAAAGATAAGATGCACTCTATAACTTAATGGAGGACAAAGAAATAGCAATGAGTCAAATAATAAAAGACTTGACAAATAATTTTAAAGAAGAAGAAAAAATAATGGACGCTAGGTTGCGTGAAGGAAGTAGGCAAAAAGCCAAGATGTTTTTCTTCGTTCTTTCATCTTTTTGGTAAGATCCTTTTAAAAGATTAGTCGGTTTAATCAATTAACTTTCTGACCGGTTACATCGAATCGAGATAGGTGGAAGTCTACTAAACATTTTTTTTTGGTCTAAATTTTTATATGAAAGCGTAGAGAAGAAGACGACTTTACCACTTACCATGTATTTTTCATGATAAGGTTGATAGTTTCAAAATTAAGTCAAAATGATTCATGTTCGTTTGTATTTATATATTTTTTTCAACCAAATTCTTTTTTTTTTAAATATGGTTTTGTTGTTTCAAATATTATGTTAGATTTTTTTTAGTGGTTGGTGTTCATTATATTCTTATCATTCTTATAAATAATGTACAAACGTTTTCATAGTGTTTCGCTTCCTACTTAAAAAAAAAAAAACCGTTTCTGCGTTTTCAAATGTTTCGTTTCCGCATACCCGTTTTCGTTTAGTTGTTACAAAGTCAAACTCGTGTTAATAGAAACAAGTTGAACCCATTTAAAGGCTCATCGAATCCAACTGCTACCTGTAAGAAGGCCGCGTTTAAGGTGGAACAAGAATTTTTATTTGAACTTAATAGATGAAGACAAGCTTAGTCTCAATGTAAGACTTAGTATGCCCTTCTCCTAGTCTGTCCGTCAAAAGTCTATCTGAAAATTTTAAATCTAAAATTCAAGATTCTAAAGAAACTGTTGAACAGTATTTACTACTTTTTATATCCAGCTAGTCAATGAAGGAAAAACTATGGTATACAAGCAACATATGAGCTATTAACAATATTTGACTATGCTCTTATAATAATCATATGAATGGTAAGCAAATAAATCTTTGGACACTAACAAAGCATTAAATTCTTTCTTTCTATGGCGTCTGCTTTGGGGTATGTCTCCTTTTTTGTGTGGGTGATAGTAAATTTGGTGTTGTTGAAGATTAAGGGACACACATGAGGCAAGGAGAATGATAGGAAAGCTTTGTTGGAGCTGAAGGCCTATGTGAACTCAGTTGGAGCCTTGATCTTTCTTACAGCAGGCTGTCTGGGACAATTCCTCATGACTTTGCTATGCTTCATTCTCTAGCTGTGTTTAATGTTTGTGTCTGGCGACTAAGGCCTTGACCTTGTCCTAAAGAGCCTCAAAGCATCACAGTTCCACTTCCACCGGACAAGACATGTTTCTGGTTATAATTTTCAATTGTTTGCACCACCCTAGTTTTGGTTACATTACTTGTATGTATTTGTATGAAAAGGCTTAAAAAAATTTAAAGAAAAGAAAAGGGCCCAACCGGGTTCGAACCGGTGACCTATTGATCTGCAGTCAATTGCTCTACCACTGAGCTATGGACCCAATGTGATAATACTCCAACTGTTAAATATAGATTGACATATACTTTCATAAGTAATTTGTTAACACTTTCTACCTTATTCCACAGCCCAAGCCTGAATCATGTGGACCGGACCTCTCCAGAAAACATACCTTGACATGATACAGTCTTACTTCCAACAGAATCAAGCATATTTATTAATCAATCATTCAAAGAATTTTGATATTTTTGCTAAACAAAGACTTTTGATCAACGAACATATGTATTAGAAATGACATAATGTGGCATAACGACAGAGCCCCACTGTGGTTAATAAGAAATAATCTATAAGAAATGACAGTGTGGAATCAAGGAAATAGTTCAAGTTTAAATAGCTAAATCAGCAAGATCGAATGTTCTCTCGACCGCTTTGCACCATGACTCCACTTTCTTCTTCCTGGTTTCTTCTTCCATAGCCGGTCTGAAAACTTTTGAGTTCTTTGACTTCTCTCCAGACTCAAATATGTCTTCTTCTTTCCAGAATCCAACAGCCAGTCCAGCTGCATAGGCTGCTCCTAGTGCTGTTGTCTCTATGTCCACAGGCCTCACCACTGGAGTTCCCATCAAATCAGCCTGCCATGTTTTTGAGGGACAAGAAGATTAATGTTCGAATCATTAAGATTCATACGAGAAAACAGGAGAGATCATTACCTGAATCTGCATAAGAAGGTTGTTGGCAGTGGCTCCACCATCAACTCTAAGCAAGAACTCCCCTTCCTTGTTGTCTAAGGAACCCTTTTCACCAGCATCTTTGTTCATGGAGTCAAGAACATCTTTCACTTGGAAACACATGCTCTCAAGAACAGCCCTTGCTATGTGAGACTTGTTTGTGAACCTTGTGATTCCAATACAGACACCACGAGCGTCTTCTCTCCACCAAGGCGCAAACAAACCGTTAAATGCAGGCACAAAGTAAACTCCTCCGGTTGATTCTACCATTGCAGCCAAGTCTTCAATTTCACTAGCACTCTTAATTATCCCTAGGCTATCTCTTAGCCACTGAACAGCAGCTCCAGCTATAGCAATGGAACCCTCAAGAGCATAGTTTGTCTGTGCTTGAGGTCCGAGCTTGTAGGACAACGTGGTCAGAAGCCCATGTCCGGACTTGATGGGAACTTCTCCTGTGTTGAGAAGAATGAAAGCACCTGTACCGTAAGTACTCTTAGCCTCACCTTTTTTGCAAGCTTGTCCCAACATTGCAGCGTGTTGGTCGCCAAGACATCCAGCTATCTTGATACCAGGAATAGGCCAGCCTTTGCAGATTTCTCCAATGACCTCGGAGTTGCTTACAATCTTAGGCAAGATTTCAGACGGAATGCCAAGAGTCTTGATAGTGTCCTCGTCCCAGTTCAAGGTTTTGAGGTTCATGAGCATGGTGCGAGAAGCATTGGTGACATCAGTGACATGAAGACCACCATTGGCACCGCCAGTCATGTTCCAGATCAGCCAAGTGTCGATTGTGCCAAAGATGGCATCTCCTGTCTTGATAGCTTCTTTAACAGCATCTACATTCTCCATGAGCCAGAGTAGCTTCATAGCAGAGAAGTATGTGCTTATGGGCAAGCCACAAGACTCCACAAAATGGGATCTTCCCCCTGATAGTTCCTTCTCTAGTCTCCTGTGAACAAAAAAAAAAAAGTTGTCATCAGAAACCAAATCACACGCCATCAGCAATCATGAATATAAGCATTCAACAAAACAGAGCAGAGAAACCAAAAGAGACCAATGATTTGATTACCTGCAGATGGAACTGGTACGAGCATCCATCCAAACAATTGCTTTATGGAGAGGAAGACCAGTGGATTTGCTCCAGACAATGGTGGTCTCTCTTTGATCCGTCAGTCCAATAGCCTTCAAACCACCGTCGACGTTGTGTCCATCCGCTGTGGCTTTATCAATAGCCTTGGCAATGCAAACTTTGACACTCTCCAGTATCTCCATTGGATCGTGTTCCACCCATCTTCATTTCGAAAATTATTTTCAGTGTCAATGAATGTTATACTTATGTATGCATCAAACCCGCTAAACAAACAGAATTTTCCAAGAATTTTGGAGTTGAGGAAAAGGAACAAACAAATAATATTACAGATCGTTAAAGAGATACTAGAAAAAAATGTAATTATGAAACAGCAACACTTTTGGTCGGATCGAGCATCAAAGATAACGAAATAGTATCCAATCAAACAAGATCGGGATCATCGACCATAAAAAGGTCTCAACGACATCTCAGAGTAGCCACATAACCAATAAATAAAGACATAAATAACAAAAAAAAAGTCAACAAGTAGGTGATACAGAGATCTAGAGAGAGAGAGATTACCCAGCTTCGGGATAGAACTGAGTGAACTCGACTTGATGAGATGCAACGGCACGAGCATCGTGATCATAAATGATGAATCTGGTGCTGGTCGTTCCTTGATCGATTGATCCAATGAATCCATTTTCTCCGGCCATTTTTGTGATTTTTTGGTTTCACGTTCTCTTGAGGAAGAAGAAGATTGAATAATAAGAAAGATGATTTGAGGATAGAATTTAAAGAGAGAATTATGGAAAGCTGGATCGGAGTCAGAGATATTGTTGGATAGTTCACCGTTTTTATTTATCCATTTACTCCAGCGGATGGATGATGTATTAATTATCGTTTCTATTGGTGGAAAGTCAAGATTATGATATCACTCTACCTAAAATTCTGCTCTATCTGCCACGTGTTCTTCTACTATTGGATGATTTTTTAACCGTCTCTATCGTTGACTTTGACAAACTATGTTCACAAATCTGGTTAGAGGTCAAGGAAACTGATTCAAAATTAGTACTACTTTTATTTACCAATAACTATATGCTATTTATAAACACTTAAGTAAATATAAAAAATTCAGATTTTCACACAATTTCACAGCTAGTCTTGGTAATTTGTATGGAATAATACTAGCTAAAGTTTTCTCAATTAAAAGATTAAGGATAAATTAGAGTTTATCTACTAATTAATAATTAATTACTGCTGGTAAAGTATACAATATACCAAAAATTGGTGAGCTGGTTTACCAATAATGTATTGTCAATTGTAAACTGTAATAGCAAGGTTGGTATGATTATCGAAATCTCATTAAAGAAAATGTTATACTAACATTTTAGGGATTCTTGAAACAAGATTACACACCTCAGAAACAAGATTAGATCTCTCCTCTGTATCCACCAGAGCCAAAATAGTCTTTTCTAGAATTAGATATTGCCACACTCTTCTGGTGCTCCAGTTTTGGACAGTCTCGAATACGATGTCCTAGACCACCACAATAAGCACAACCCTTGACACCACTTGCATTAGCAATGTTCTCTGCTTCCTCCATTGGATCATTCAGCTCAGCAAGGACTGGTGGAATCCTCTGTTTAGCTTCTTGCAACAAATGTTTCAGATCAAGCAGCGTGGTTTCACTTTGGTTCTTGTTTATAAACGTGGTGGCTATCCCAGTTTTCCCACACCGACCTGTTCGTCCTATCCTATGCACATAGTTCTCAATCTCCGCAGGCATGTCGTAGTTGATTACGTGTTGTATATCAGGGAAATCTAACCCCTTTGAAGCTACATCGGTAGCGACCAAGACGTCTTTTTTCCCAGCTTTGAATGAAGAGATTGCGTACTCTCTGTCTTCTTGATCTTTACCTCCATGGATGGCTACTGCTTCCACTCCTTTCAGTAACAAGTACTCGTGTATATCATCAACATCAGCTTTGTTCTCACAGAATATTAGAACCGGTGGAGAGGTTTTCTGCAGGCACTCGAGGAGGTAAACAATCTTTGCTTCTTGTTTCACGTATTCAACCTCTTGGATGACATCCAGATTCGCAGCTCCTGCTCTTCCTACGTTGACTGTCACCGGTTTCACCAGAGCACTTCTGGCGAAGATTTGAATTTTGGTGGGCATTGTGGCGGAAAACAGAAGTGTTTGACGCTGAGACTTGAAATGGTCAAAGACTTCCCTAATGTCATCTTCGAAACCTAAATCAACCAACCTATCTGCCTCATCCAGCGTGAGGTACCTATATCAAGAAGAATAAAATAGAAAGGTAAACACCATTGTCAACATGTTCAAGTAACATTACCTTGAGATCCCATTTGAAAATATACATGGCACAGCCTTAAGACTCCAAAAGAGAAGAAAGATGCATTCAGAAAGAAACATGACCGCTGAAAACAAGTTTGTTCAGAGAAAAGAAACCATATCGAATCACACAATGAAGTGCTAACAGAACCTAGACAATCATATTGATCTCTGGCCTTTACCATGAACGACAAAACTGGATAGTAAACCACAATTAAACAGATACTCCAAAGAATCTAGCCAAATGCATAGCTCAGAACTGAGAAAACAAGATGAGATAACACAGTCCAGGCAGAAGTGGCAAACATATTTCCAATCAGACTGATCAATATAATATTCAGAAGAGCTAAAAAAGTGGAACTACAGTCTTTACCTGCAGGCATCTAAGCTCATCTTTTTCTTGGCGAGCATATCCTTCAACCTCCCAGGGGTTGCAACAACGATGTGAACACCTCTCCTGACAACATCCAACTGGGATCTCATATCCACTCCTCCAATGCATAGCAAAGACCTCAACGGCGGGTATCCAGCCTCGACTAAAGGAGCCACAAACTGTTCAACCACTTCGTAAGTCTGCCTAGCAAGTTCTCTAGACGGGCAAACAATAAGCCCAATAGGACCTTCTCCAGCAGCAATAGGCATCATCATCTCCTCCTGCAGAGCTATCATAATCATGGGAAGCACGAAAACCAACGTCTTTCCCGAACCTGTGAACGCAATCCCAATCATATCTCTCCCTGACAAAATCACAGGAAGACCCTGAACTTGGATAGGAGTCGGCTGCACTATTCCTTTCTCCTTGAGCGTATCGAGAACAGCTCTCGGAAACTTCATATCCTTGAAATTCTTGATTGGAGGAGGAATATCTTCACCACTAACTATAATATGCCATTGTTTCCTAATCAAATCCATTTGTTTGCTCGACATTCTCCTAATATGTAAAGGAGGTTTCCAACCTGTTAACAAAGGCTCTGTATAAGTGATACCTTTGGCTAATTCACGAACAGACATAAGCGTCTTCTTGTCAGATAAATGCTCCATCATCTCCTTCTCTTGTAATATAATTTGCTCAGTAGCACTGACTTCAGGTACATCTCGTTTGAGCTGAGTTGCTTGAACGAGCAAGCTTGGTTTAGCTTCAGCGAGCTTCTCCTTCTCAGCTTCTTCCTCCAATTCCAACACCTTTCCCTTCCGTTGAAGTATCTTCTGCTCTTCCATCGCTCTACGCTTCGCCACTGGAATATACTCCACGTAATCATCATCTTCTTCCATGATTCGAAATCCACTCAGAAACAACTTCCTCCGAATTCAGATCGAGATTAGAACCCTAGCGAATCGCAACCCAATTTCTAGGTTTTTCTTAAAATGAAGGAAGAAGACGCAGGTAGATAGTCGGGTATTTGACTGACCCGGACTCTTAGACGGACGGCGTCGATACAAGTTGATGGGTCTTTTATTAGGCTTTCAGTGTGTATATTGGACCATTAATGGGCCTATGGGCCCGTTTATTTTTTTCTTTCAGTTTTTTATTCGATTGTCGGATTTGTCAACACCAACAAACAAAATTTTGTACTAGTAGAACAATAGGACAACATCATCTGCCCGAAATCGGATGGTTTAACATATAATGATTCAAGGAATCAAATCAAGCAAGCTTTAAAACCCTTCTCTAACTCCTCCCGGTTCAAATTCTTGCCAATGAAGATGATCTTGTTAACTCTTGCCTCGTCTTTACCCCATAACCGGTCTGGTGATCCTTGAAATATGTCATGGACTCCTTGAAACACGAACCTCTCGTCCATGGTGTGGACCGAGAGTAGACCTTTCATTCTGTAGATATCCTCACTGCGCTCCATCAGTAATGTCCCGAGCCACATGTTTGCCTGATGGATTGTGAAACAAATCCAAGGTTAATGTATGGTTTCAATATATCAGTTGTTTAAATGGGACTTTTGTTTGCATCTTTTTTTGGTTACCTTCTCAAGGTCTAAGCTCCCTTCGCAAACTATACTGACTGAAGAAACACCGGGATCATGGGTGTGATCATGCGAATGATGATGCTCTGCGGTTTCAGAATTAGAGACTGATTGATTAGGTTGTGATGCAAGAGATCAGAACCAAAAGCTCATGTTTATAAAGCTGAAGCATATACATCAATATAACTAATAAAGGCATGACAACCATTGATAAACTTACCATGCTCATGGTGGTGATGGTGGTCATGATCATGGTGATGATCGTCGTGACACTCATCATGATCTTCCTTGTCATCTTCATTCACAGAGCTTTCGATTCTGGTAAAGCAGGTTTTACGTAACAAACAAACAAAAAACGTAAATAAATGCATAAAGCTACGAGACATCAGATGAAATACTACCATAAACAGAACAAGAACCATACCTCTCTAGATCAAAACCTCCAATTCCAAGAACATAATCCAAGTCAACGTTTCCGTAATTTGTCCGCGTCATCTGAGCCATACTGTTTATTGTCTGCAGATAACCACAGAAAATACATTAGCATGAAAGAAAACTGAAACAAGCGACGTAGAATCATCTAATGAGGAACATGAAGAATAAGAAAGAAGCAGGATTGACCTTTATGCGTTGCACCACCGAACTTAATTCTGACTCACCAACAAGATCAGTCTGCAACAAAGTACAATCACTTTTCAGAACAAGAGCGGATACTCCAAGGAAGAAGAACAATGCATTATGATCAATCAATAACTTCCCCATACGTTAGAGTAAAGACAGATTCAACCTCTCAAGATCACTAATACTATCACATTCTCTTGGAAATAGTTAAACTTTGGTTACCTTATTAACTATGATACGATCTGCATAAGCTATTTGTTCAACAGCCTCATTGACAACACCTTTGGGTTTGACCTCATCCAGATGCAAACGGGCATGCTTAGCATCAACTAGAGTAACAACACCGTCCAATTTAACATCATTGAAAATTTCATCCTCCGCATAAAAGGTTTGGATAATCGGAGCCGGATTTGCCAGCCCTGGAAAAGGAATTGTACACAACATAATTCATTACTCACTCCCCAGATTCTTTAAGAGCATAATAACTTGTAGCTCTACAGATTAGTGCTACAAAATGTTCCCTACCTGTTGTCTCTATCACTATATGATCGAACTTTCCTTTCTTCTTGTTGACTAACTCTGAAATCATCCTCACAAGATCACCCCTAACAGTGCAACACAGGCAGCCATTGTTGAGCATCACTATATCCTCTGCTCCCACAGATTTAGAAGCAACAAGTGACCCATCAATGTCAACTTCACCAAACTGAGAAATTCACATGAATTAGAAACCATAGCTTAAAATCAGCCACATTCAACTAATTAGAGGATCAACATACCTCATTCTCGATCACTGCTATGCGCTTTCCATGATCTCTGGTCAGTATATGGTTCAGCAATGTCGTCTGTTCATCAGTTAAAACGTTAATTAACAAAACCAAAACTAGAATCTGAATTTATAAGTATACTTGGCAGGAATTTATGGTATCATTAAAATACAGAAGAGAATGGCAACAGTCACCTTGCCAGAGCCCAGAAACCCAGTGATTATAGTAGCTGGAATACGGTTATCTGGCGGAATCTTAGTGGTAACATCGGAATATTCGGTTTGCGGTGGCGCCGGCGCGGAAGCTGAGGCTGAAACAGATGAGAATCTTCGAATTCGATTGGAATTTACAACTGGGGAATAGAATAACGACGGCTTCGCCCTGACGGAAACGGTCGTAGCTACGCGCCTAGAGAAAAGCGGGACGGCGGCAGAAGAGAAGCGATAGTTCAGGACGGTGGCGGAGCGAGAAGCAGTGAAAGCGAGGAAGGTCGTGGCTATCTCTAGCGTCGCCATTTTCGCTGTGTAGACGTCAATGGCAGTGACTTCTCCGACGGTCAGTTATCACAGACTCAGTCACTGATAGTGGGCTATAAAGCCCGATAAGGAGCTGAGATGAGGCCCAATATACAGCTTTGTAGGCTTCATAACCGATATTCCTCTCTTAACAGACTTTGGATTGAATATCAACTATTCATCTTCTTCACTCGGAGATCTTCTGAAGAATTGGTGAGTGCGTTTGATCTCCATTTCTGGAAATTTCTTCTTCTTCTTGTGCGATCCTGTTAGGATTGTCTTTCCTGAAGCTTTTCGTATCGCTCATGTGCCTTCGTTTCATTCCTTTTTAAAAGCTTTTTTGTGTTGATTGAGAAACCTAATTGTTGATCTCTGCTCTAATAGAAACTTACCCTGGACCAAATCGTGGTCTGATTGTGTATAGTTCTACCTGTTTGAAGATCTAATTTACACTTTTCTGAAACGAGAGTTGTAGGATTTCATATCTGAATCCCAGTAGACCTTACAGTCCAAATTTCTATTGCTGAGCTTAGTTTCTGGATCAAAAGTGTTGATGTATTAAGAAAGGAAACGTGGGTTGTCATTAATTTTCTAGCTTACGATTTGGGTACTGCTCTTTGTATCCCCATGAGTACTCAACTTCATATATGTATTTGATTTTTTAGCTTCAGGAGACACAAGATCTTCTTCCTTCCATCTGGAGACGGCGAGGGATTGAATGGCTAACACTGCATGCTTTATAATTGTGGCTCAGAATGATATTCCTATCTATGAAGCTGAAGTTGGATCTGCTGCCAAAGTACATTTCTTACTCCATTTCACTTTTTGTTTCTGAGCCTTAATCAGATTCAGGGCAAATGGATCTAAATTATTAAGCTTGTAGTGCATCCATGTTCTTTTGGATTCATCATAGTCATAGGTACTTTAACATGATATAATGTATTCACAACCTACTCCCAAGCTCCTTCTTTTGACTTTGGTCTCCTTGTTACAGCTTAACAAGTGGACCAACGTCAAAAAGAAGCTGTCACAGAAGAGGTTAGGCCTGGGATATTGGGTATTCGGTTCGGTTCCGGGTAGGAACCGATCGGTTCCGGGTATTTCGGGTACAGAGGTTTAGGATCCAATGGGTATTTATTTATTTTCGGTTCGGTTCTCATCGGTTCCGGGTCGGTTCGGGTACATAGGTTGAAGAACCGGAAAATACCCGAAAAAATTCGGTTCTTATCGGTTCCGGGTATTTTATACCCGATATATCAAAAAATACCCGATATGTCAGAAAAATTACCCGATATGTCAGAAAAATACCCGAAATCTAAAAAAAAAATACCCGATATGTCATAAAAATACCCGAAATATATAACATTTACCCGATATGACAAAAAATACCTGAAATGTAAAAAACAATTTTACCCAATAAAATAAAAATATACCCGAAAACTAAGAAAATACATGATATGCTAAAAAATCATATACTATGTATATGTATATTCGGGTAATCGGTTCCTCTTATCGGTTCTCGGGTAATACCCGGAACCGAACCGGTACCCGCGGTTCCACAATTTCAATACCCAATGGGTATTTTGGCCGGAACCGGAACCGGAACCGAACCGATATTTTTGATCGGTTCCGGTTCGGTTTTTCGGTTCCGGTTTTTATGCCCAGGCCTAGAAGAGGTGCATAGATCATTTAGCTTATCTTGAATGGAAATATCCAGGAGAATGATGTTGATTAATTACCGTTTAGTTGTGTTCATTTAGCTGGTGATATGAAAATATCCAGGAGAATGGTTTTGATTACAGTTTAGTTGTGTTCATTTAGCTGGTGATATGAAAAGTATTGCTTGTTTGACACTGGTATTATATATACATAACCAAGCAAGCATGGCTTGTTCTAACTACAGGATTAAAAGGAATGTAGTTCTCTAATATAAGCTTGCTGAACAGAGAATGCATGACTGATCAGTTTCAAATCTATCGTATGTCTGATTATCCTTTCTTAGCGATAGAACATATCTTCGTTTTAAGTGTTTATCTTTTAATGTACGTGGTGGATATATGTTACAATCATGATAGCGTTTGCTTCTGTGGTTTAATTTGTAAGTTGTACACTCAGTCGACAGTCTCTCACACTATTCTTTGTGTTTGGCAGAGAGAAGATGCTGCTCAGTTGCACCAGTTTATATTACATGCAGCGTTAGATGTCGTCCAAGACCTAGCATGGACTACAAGTGCCATGTAAGTAAAGTCCTTTGTGAAAATATTTGGATATGTTTACGAAATAATTCATCTCATTATCATATAACCCTTCAGGTTCTTGAAGTCAGTTGACAGGTTTAATGACCTGGTTGTGTCAGTGTATGTTACCGCAGGCCATATCCTTTTTTCAGATCATTTTCATTTAACTAAGTACATTTTCAGATTTTGTGTGTTAAGATATTCATCTCCAAATATTAAAAGTTTGTGTCTTCCTTGATATATCGTACATATTCGACTCATGCTCCTTCATGATTCACGCAATGAAGACGGCATTAAGAGCTTCTTCCAGGAGGTGCATGAGCTTTATATAAAGGTATATGTTCATCTCATCTGATTCGGTTGCACCGTAGTAACTAGTAACATCATGGAAATCGTTTGTTTGTTGATGCAGATTCTTCTGAATCCCTTGTATCTGCCCGGTTCTCGTATTACATCCTCACATTTTGACACCAAGGTACGTGCACTTGCAAGAAAGTATCTTTAGAGAAGACTGAGATCCGGTCGGTGTTTGGTGGAGGTCCAAAAACCCACCCAAGTTTCTTAAATTCATATCTCATAGTTCGAGTCATTTGTTCTTTTTTTAATGTTTCATGTTGAATTCCTCTTTATAACTTTCAAGCAAATTTAAATGTTGTGATTACTTGTTTACTAGATGATCCATTCAATTTAAACCATACTTTCATTCTTTATAAAGATCAGCACCTAACTAGTTATCAAGGCTCTTTCTGTAGTAAACACATCAAGGAAGACTTTACTTTAAAATGAATTTATTGGATAAAACACAAAGGGTTTGATTGGTGTAAAACACAAAGGGTTTGATTGGTGTAGCAATAGTAAAAACGTTAGAGTCTTGTTTGTTACCAATTATAAAAAAATTATTAAAAGCTCCTCTAAAATCGGTTATCCTAAGTTTTTTTTGTCACCGCTTTTGCTAGCAGTTTTCACTCATAGTTTCACATTATTCCGACCCAAAATATTAAATGTATGTTGTTTTCAGATCCTTAATTAAGCGATATAAATGCCTAATGTTCAATTGCTAATCACCAATTAATAAGATGCTTACATAATTAATCCTGCATTTGTTTAATAATGGTGGCCACGTGTGAAGTTACCTCTCTCCTTCAAAAACTCTCTCTCCTTCTCCCTCTCTCGCCGACGAGGCAGGAAGAACGACCAATCGAGACGTTGTTGTTGACCCTTCACCCGATATTCAGCAGATTTGATTTTTCTTTCTGTTTGAACAAAAAGAAGGTCTCCTCTTTCTTCTTCTTCGATCTCGGATTATCTACAAGTTTATCTCTTTTTGTTCGATCGCGAATTCAGAGGGAGTTTATATCAGATCTAGCGAATGGATAGCAGTTACTCTGTCATTTCCAAAAATTCCTACGTCGAGTTACAGAAACAGACGGAAAATGGAAAACCCAGAACCAAATTACTTCCTTCTGATGAAGAAAGCTTCGTCAATGATGTTGACGATACCCGTCGTAATGGTGTCGCCGATGAAGAAGAGGATGATCTTGATTTCGATGTTGCTAATTATGGGAAATCGAATCAAGGATCTGGGATCTACGGTGCGGTTTTTAACCTCACCACATCCATCATCGGTGCTGGGATCATGGCATTGCCAGCAACCATGAAAGTTCTCGGCTTGGTTCTAGGGTTTGTTTTGATTATCCTTATGGCGATTTTGTCTGAGATTAGTGTTGAGCTTTTGATTAGATTTTCAGTTCTTTACAAGTCTAGATCTTACGGCGAGGTGGTTCAATTCGCATTGGGGAAAACCGCTAGGGTTTTATCTGAGATTTGTATCATTGTTAACAACGGTGGCGTTCTCGTTGTTTATCTTATCATAATGGGTGATGTTATGTCTGGTTCTCTTCATCACATTGGGGTTTTGGATCAATGGTTAGGGAATGGGTTCTGGGATCACCGGAAAGTTTTGATTTTGATTGTTATGGTTGTCTTCTTAGCTCCTCTCTGTGCTTTGAACAAGATTGATTCATTGAGTGTAACATCAGCTGCTTCAGTTGCTCTTGCAGTTGTGTTTGTTGTTGTTTGTTTTGCTGTCGCGGCCATTAAGCTCATCGAAGGAACTATTGATACTCCAAGGATGACTCCTGATTTTGGTTCCACAAAAGCAATCTTGGATCTTCTTGTTGTCATTCCGATAATGTCAAACGCTTATGTTTGTCATTTCAATGTCCAACCGATCTATAACGAGCTTGAAGGTCGATCACCTCATAAGATGAACAGAGTTGGTAGAATCACAACAGCTATTTGTGTTGTTGTCTATGCTTCAACTGCTATATCTGGTTATCTTCTCTTCGGTAAGGACACAGAAGCAGATATCTTGACCAACTTTGATCAAGATCTCGGCATCCGGTTCAGCTCTGCGGTGAATTACATTGTCAGGATCGGATACATTCTTCATCTAGTACTCGTCTTCCCGGTGATCCATTTCTCCTTGAGAGAAACCGTCAACACCTTATTGTTTGAAAACTCGCCTCCTCTATCCGAAAGCAAGAAGAGATCTTTGGGGCTCACAGTTATCTTGCTGGCTCTTATCTACATAGGCTCAACGATGATCCCAAATATATGGACTGCTTTCAAATTCACAGGGGCAACATCAGCTGTTTCCCTTGGTTTTACATTCCCTGCTCTCATCGCACTACGGTTAGGAAAAGAGAGCAATTCATTAAGCTTTGTCGAGAGATCTGTGTCGTGGTTGATGCTGATCTTGGCTGTTGTGGTTAGCATTGTGGGAACCCTTGGAAACATTTACAGCATCAGAACCAAATCAGATTGATACTTATTAGCAGGATGTTGTAGATTTACATATACAAGTCAGAGATTCTCAGTCCAATACCGAACCGGAAGTCTTCAGTTTTGTGACTGATGCATGCACCTTTAGGATCTTGATTCAGGCTAAGTGGTCCAAAGATTGTGAATTGTTTCAGGTAACGAGGATTATCATCATACCCACGACTTATATGTATACAGACCAGATTCTTATTGATGTTTTTATATATACGCAATTTTGCTGCTTTTTGATAAATAAATCTCCTTTCAGTTTTTGCTGCTATTGAATGATTATTTTCTTTTATGTTACCTTTGATCGTTTGAGGATTGGGATTAGTTATGAATGTAGTTAAAAATCTAGATGTTTTACACTTAAACCCGGTTTTTAATATTTGATAGAACCGATGGTTCAAGCTTTGCATCTTGAGCCGATGGTTCAAGCTTTTGTGTTCATGTAAGCAGAATTTATCTACCTTAACAGCGTTTATACCGTTATAGTGGACTAGTTTAGGTTCAAATAGTAACAGCGGTTACACCGTTATAGTGGACTAGTTTAAATGTAGACCAAACCACTCTATTTTTGAATAGACTGAACTTCTTTTATTTTGTTTAGTCTGCATTGTTCTAGATCAAATATTACGGATAGTAAATAAATACAGTTTTGACCGCTCACGGACTAATCATAACCGCTACTACCATTCAAAGCTTTAGTATCCATATGTGACCTCATCAAGAAGCCGTTACAAAAGGTTCTTCCAAACAGGGTTTTGGCAGATCAACCATTACATTTGAATAACACAAAAGTTACAAATCTTAGAATACAACCCTCAAAAATATGCTGCAAGATACAATAAGAACCTAATACAATCGAAACATAGTTATAGCATATCTCTTTGTATTTTATATCATCTTTTCGTCTTAATAGTCTCTCTGGCCTTCCCTGTAAACATCAGTGACCAGCCGACTGTGGCTGCAGCCGGAAAGAGCCAGACGCATACAGAGCTTGATAGACCGGGCGAATTCTCACAGTCAAAATAACAGTCAGCAGAGTTCCAAGGCCACAAACACCTGCTAGAACCAAGAACGTTACCCGGAAGCAATCTGGACCAATGCAGGTAGGATTCCCTTGCTTATCAGCTTCCTTGTCGTAGATGTATCCAGCAAGAAGTGCTGAGAAAATGGTGGCACCAATCGGGTTACCCAAGAGTATGAAGTTGAAGTTGATTCCAAAATGTCTAAGACCAAAAAGCTCGGAGATGGTGGCTATTGATAAGAACTGAAACCCCATGCCTACCCCTATAAGAGCAGTTGCTATGTAAATGGTGTGGTCGATGGCTGTGGCGAAGAGGAGGAATGTGAACACCATAACAAGCTGTGCAGCTCCCATCCATAGTGTTCTTGGAAGCGTTCTTGACCTGAGAGGCAAACAGGAGAATCGTATGACACGGTTCTTTCTGAAAAGATTGTTCTGAGTGATAGAGACAGATTCTTACCTTACAAAGTGCTCAGAAATGGCACCTGACAAGAGACGGCCTATGAAGTTGAAGAAGCTAAAGAGGCAGAGGAGTATTGTTGTGTCCTTAATACCAAAAGCAAATCCAATCTGTGCTAAGTTGTTTGAGACCGTAACGCCTGAACCCATGCCTAGGAAATAGGCAAACCAAAGGAGCCAGAAATCTGCCTTGACAAAGACTTGGCCAAACTTGAAATCCTCACCTCTCCTCGGCTTCCTCTTCTTCTTAACCGCACCTTCTCCTTCAGCAAGAAGTATTTCCATATCCGACACATCATCTCCTTCGAAGAGAGTCCCCAGGTTTGAAGCTGAGGTAGAAGGTGTCAGCAATGGTTCTTCCTGGGTTGACTCACCTTCCTCTTTAGCTAGATTGTCTGAAGAACCCGGAAGAGATCTCTTGGGATTCGAACGGAAAAGTGTCATCTTGATGGGGATAGCAAGAGGTGCACTTAAAAATAAAACCATGACAGCCACAAGAACATATCTAAGTACACTTGGCAGTGAATACACCTCACTAACTACAGTCGTCACAACAAGATATGCAGCAAGAAGTATACTCGAGGCAAGGAGAAAAGCGAAGTAAATGGGCTCAGAAGGGTCTTCACCGGTAGCCGGTATACAGGGGCGGATGAAATACATGACAGATAAGCATATAACCGGAATACCAACCGTAAGAAAGAGAAGTAGATTGGAAGCTGAATGGTGAAGCAACACACTGAACAAGACAGTAAATGCTGCACCACTGATCCCAATATAGCCTTTGATGAGTCCAGCCACAGGACCTCGGCTCATAGGAAAATTCCTCATGTTAGTGACCAGAGATGCTGTGCCGAACCATGAGCTACTATTGGTGGCGATAACCAGAGCTATGAATAGCTGTCAACAACATTATAAACCACAAATAACAAGTCTTAGATACCTCAAGATCTACACTTTAAGCGATAAGCATAGATTTTGACAAACTGGGTCGATTCAAATCAGAAATGAAAGATATGGGTTTAGTTCTTTACCAGCCAGAAGGGCAAGCCATGAACGATTTGACTGACGGAGAGCCAGAGAAGACCGTAACCAAGGAAACAAGAGGAAACTCCGAGGAAAAGCATCGCCCACGGAGGAAGCTTGTTACTAGCGTATCCTGGAAGTAGACCCATGTTTTCTCCCAAATCACAAGCGACGCCGAGGATCGAGATCTGTTGCTGGTTAAACCCCAGCACCGATTTGAGCGCGGCGGAGTAAAGTGGGAACGTCGAAGCGTTTCCCGCCGACATCTGAACCCATGCGGCGGCTGCTAATCCCACCCATGGTGGTCGACTTCCCGTCTTCTCCACTAGCTTCGGCATCTCCGATCGATCACTGATCTCTCTTCTTCTGGGGATTTGCAACTGTTTTTGCTTTACAGTAGAGAAGCTAATAGAAAATCAAAGGGTAACTCTTTAAATGTGTTTGGTGTATTTCTCTTTCTATGGCTTTATCTTTATATAAAGTTACATAATTCTCTATTCTTAGCCTTCATTAATGACTCTTATTATAAAAGTTAAACATATTTAATTGCTTATTACAGTACGTTTCATACAAATTTTTATTTTATTTTACAAAAGCGTGATTCTTGTCTCTTGAGAGGTTTTACGTTACTTTTGAAACTTACCTACTATTTTTGCTTTAAAAAATCAAAAACTAAAATCTTATAGTTGGAGCAAAAAAGTTAAACATTTGTTGATAAAAAAAGTTAAACATTTAGACATTTACATTGGTTTAAAATTTCTAATAAATTATAAATTAATAAAATAACAATATTTATAATATATTTGTATAATTTAACTAAAAGTTAATTAAACTAATAAATTATTGACATATGTATTTATGTATTGAAAGTTTCAACAAAAATTTCATTTCAGAACTTTTTTATTTATCTTTTTTACTTTTTCAAAAATTTATTATTACTTTAATATGAAAATTCATCAAAAATTTATCAAGGAAAATGCTCTTATTTATACGAATACATTCCAGAAAACATAGGATATTTTGTTTTTTTTCAGATTTTATTTTATTCTTACAAATTCATAAAGCAAAATAGAATAATTTGTTGTCATGCGAAGATTTTGTGCTCCAACACGTGAGGTCATTTGACTGTGATGCATTCGTCCGGCATGGAGGCATCATGAGGTTGGCTTTGTTCTTAACGATCGCATTTCTCAATTATTTAATAATCTACAACTACTATATTTTAATTTATAACGTAAATTTATATTACATACTCCTAGGATGAGGATTTAGACAGTTTTTATTTCTTTAATAAACAGAAATGAAGCAATGCATCGAGTCAAAAACAGACAAATAAAAACAGGATACGCAAAAATCTTACCTATTTTGATTACGACAATAAAATGAAAATACAAATGGCAGAAACACGTCAATTCTGCACCATCTCGAGGCATAAATAGAAACACAGAGACGTACTAACTTCACATTCGTCGTATAATATATGGTGTGACTTGTTACTAGTAGTTACCAATTGTTCAACTCTCAATTCATGGCCTGACGTCGACATTTCAGTCTTAAAAGTAATATTAAATGGCTTGCTTTATTCGAAACCTAACCCATCTCGACCATATAGAATGTTCAACGTCTGTTGTTCTTTATTACATGTCTTTCAAGATTAGGAAAGAGTTAATGTCTGCAAAAACTAAAACCTATTCATCTGGATAGACTTCTTCTTAGTATAAGATCGGTGACGTCTTTCTCTCACGAAAATCATCCAAAATATGAGTGAGAACATGACTGAACCAGAGAGTGACGCCAGGCCTGCGTAGATCCACTGGCTAGTGATGCTTAGTCCAGGGCAGTTCTTGGTAACTATGTCTCTGAATGTGTCTCGGACGAAGGAGCAATCAGCTATACTAGCCAAGAACGGACCATAATGGTCCAACGTGAACCCGACGTTTATTGCACCCATCATCTGGTCGTATGAAGCTGGGGTTAACCTACCCGGCGTTATGCAGATCCCTTCTGCGTTCACTTGGCACACAAATCCTTTGTAGATCTATTTACCAATAAAAAAACGTGTTAACATTATTTTAGTACATTTTATGTTCTTGTAATAAAATTATTTTACTCTTGCATATATTGCAATCATGTTACTCTTGTATTAATTCTACTGTTCATATGACATATAAAGCATCATGTATACCATTTATATTTCTGATAAACTGATGAGAATAAATCACACATCAAGATGTTAAAATGGCTAGTTAAATGGACTCCAACAGATGCTAAATTAAATGGTCTAAATGGACATGACTTAAACGGACCCGGACATAAACGGGCAGGGTCTAAACGGATCCGGACCGCCCATTTTAACATCACTAATCACACAATGTATTTAGAAAGAATATCATTACTCTCTTAATAATAAAGTACAATATATAGTGATAGAATTAACTTAATTTCTAAATTAATATAAACTATAATATATTAGAGAATTTCCTATTTTTGAATATTCTTCTCAATATTTTTAAAATTTTCTCTCCATCTTAGAGATTAATGAAGAATTTCCTATTTTGATAGGATCGATCTTATCTTGATCTCCCAATAGTTTCAAAACAAAAAGTTGGTTATATGTATGTGTACCTGAGAAGCATTAGCGAGGAGAATTTCGTCAGGAGCACAAGGACGTGGATTGTGATGTTGGTCGAGCGGGTTACAGAGCAGAGGAACGAGCGGACCAGACTGGTTATGATAGAAAGGGACATTAGGTGGGAACTCATGGTTACTGACATTAACAGTGTACGCATTGGTCATGTCAACGGCCGTAGAAGTCATTGTCTTGGTTATATCCAATGTATCTACAACGGTTTTAGCGTCTAAACATGGAAGAAGCTGGCTCAGTGCTGACTCTGCCGCTGGATCATGAACCCATTGGTCCATAGCCGTACATGTGTCCGCAACCACACTGTTTTAAGTAACATCATTAGTTTGATAAAATAAAATTAAAATCGATCAAGTGATGATGATCAATGTCATTACTTGTGGAAGACAAGGAAGACTGCACTCAGGAGGATCGTTGCTGTGACGAGAATCCAACCCAGGATTACTAAGCTGGAGATTAAACATTAATTAATTTGGATATGATATCATATCATATATCGACTGTTTAGAAGTCTATGACTTACAGGTAGACAAGAACTCGTAGTCCACAGAAAGAAAACACTGTTCAGAATCACAAACATGTTATAGAGACAGAACCATTGAAACAGATCGGAAAAACGATGTTATAATTTAGAACTTACAGAGTCCGAGGAATGCGACTGCGAGCATAACACCAGCAATCACATTTAACACTAATCTCCTGAAAAAACATCAAGAGTCCAATAATAAAACAGAGGGTTTATTTATAACTTGTGACGCAAGCCATCTATGTAGCTAATACTTACACGGGGTTTAGGGCTCCAGTGAGGTAACGGATTGTTTGAGTAGCGACACGGTCAGGGTAAGTGATGTTAGACATCTTGATCATGTTGTTGAAATGATCAATGTTACCTCTAAACTCAGGAGGAAACAAGTTATGTCCATCGAGTTGAATGTCTTTAGCAGATTGAATCGAGTCCCATAAGCTCGTTAGTTTAGTCAAAACACCAGTTGCTTGTTTCACAATGTACATAAACGTCTTCTCCACGCTACCGTAGAACTCTTTTTGCCCTGTGTACAACATCGTAGACCCAATCCTGAAGGCAAAAAAACATCGTTTTTAAATAAATAATTAGTGGGTTTGATATAGTTGTGGAGGAAGAGGAATGTTTACACGGCGGCGATGGTGAAGAGGAGGAGGAAGACGAGAGAGAGAGAGTAGCAGACGGGAGAGTAACCGTAGCTCCGCCGGCCGCAACCGCAGCAACAGCAACAGAGGCATGAGCAGAGGAGGAAGAGTCCGAGCAATACAAACCACACGATTGATATTACTATGAATGGAACAGCAGAAAATCCAACGGACTGAAAAAGAAAGAATATTAATCACAATAAATATATATATTTTTTTTTCTAAACGGAATTTAGGGAATGAATTAAAGGAGGACTTACGGCGATGTAATGAGCATTGGTAACGTTCCAACCATCGGTATAAATATTGAAATGATTGAGAGGGTCCGGCCGCCGTGTCCTCTCCGCCGCTAGCACCAATGTTCCATTTCCTCCTTCCAGAATTTGCCTCCTCAATCCTTTTCAAACATGAATAAATATATTTTGTTTTTCAGAGGGATTTTATCAGATTTTTTTTAAAAAGAAAATGGGATAAATAACAAAACTCTTTTATATAAAAGAAGAATAATAATGTGAAGAACCTTGAAATGAGGTTGAGGATGGATGATGATGACAAGAAGAGGAAGCTCCATGAGATAAAGAAACCAAACTTGACGTGACCAGAATCGCTACGCCGATAAGAAAGAGACGCCGGCGATCACGAAACGACGGCGTTGCGCTATAAAGCATTATCCTCTCTCTTTCAAAAATTGTTTTGGTTCCGTTTCAAAAATTCTGAAACTCTAAAAAAGGGTTTATTGCATTATTAGGAATCTTTTTATTTCTTCAGGAAATTGAGGAGAAAGAAGATCAAACGATAGCTTATTATATTTTGTTACCTTATTTAGTACTCCATCCTTTATTATTCTTTTTTTGTTTTAATCTCATTTTAGTTTTTTATTTGCTATATTAATTTTACCCTTTAAGCTCTCATTGGCTGTGATCTAAAATATTTATCTGTAAACAAAAAAATGAAAAATAATTCAGCTACTTGATAATAGTATTTTTGAAACGGAAAATTGCATTAAAGATCATCTGATACCAACTTTCCCTGTTTTCAGAAAGAGAATTAATGTTATTGAAAGAATTGATTTCATGATTTTATGTTTACATGAAGATAAAAATCATATATGTTTCCATATCCTAACCAAAAAAATCATCTTATTATTATTAGTTCAAAATGTCAAATAATAACAAAGGCAACTACTTTGCAAACGGGTTTAGAAATGGTTAATACATAATACAAAATCTCAAGCCTCATGCTCTCACAGTTTCTTCACTCACCGACTTGCTCAATGACTCGTACCCAACTTCCAAGGGAATCAATGATCAAGTTCAAACTAGATTCCGCTATGAACTTCATCAGTGTTTACTCCTCAGTTTTGAGTTGAAGCAAATAGATGCAAATGTATTCAAAGATGATACCTTTTGGCCGATGAACTTCAGTGTGTACTCCTCAGTTTTGAGTTGGAAACAAATAAATGCAAATGTGGTCAAAGAAGGCTTCTTGATATCAATCAAGACAGGACACAGAACAAGAAGCTACCTATATCGCTTCATTAACTTGTCTGTCCGTTTCGAACAGATAACCAAACAGTTTCTTCAACGGACTTTTCTATTACCTACAAACTAACGTTTCTTCTAGCGACGTTTCTACCAACTCAGGCCTTCTCCTTGGAGATAGCCCTCTTTCAACCATTTCAGATTCATATTCCCTCGCCATATCCAACATTCCTTTCTGAATCAAAGCATCAATCACAGCGTTATAAGCAGCTGAATCAGGAGTATCCCCAGACTCTCTCATCGTCTTCCACACATATAAAACCGGCTGAAGAAATCCCCATCTCTCAAACTTCCTCATAAGCATCACATAAGTATCCATTCTTGGCCTAACTCCACTCCTTATCATCCTACCAAACAAACTCAAAATCTCACTTGGTTTCTCCAGACGGGCAAATAAACACATATAAGTAATCGAATCTGGTTGACAACCTTTCTTAGGCATTTCACTAAGCATCACATACGCATCCTTCATCCTCCCTTCTTCACATAAAAGCTTAATGATTGTGTTATGAGTCGCAACGTCAGGTTCACAACCTCTTTCCTTCATCTCCTTAAACACCCTGATACCAAAGTCAACACCTTGAGATGCTCCAATGGCTCGAATGACAGTGTTATACGCAACAACATCGAGTTTTATCCTTTTACTCTTCATTTCCTTGTACAATTTCACAGCTTTCCATGGCTTACCGCTCTTGCACATTATATCCATGTAAATAGAATACGAAAACAAATCCTTAGCAACACCTTCATTATCCATCTTCTCCCAATACTCCTTGCATTTACCCCACCATCCTAACTTCGACCACCCACGAAGAATCAGATTATGAATCTTAGTATTACTCACACTAAAACCATTACCAATCACATTCTTACCAAAACAGAGCTCCTCTGCTTCAACCACATGCTTATGCTCGCAAAGCGCATCAACCAGATTACAAAATGATGTTTCATCTCTCAAATTGAAATCATCTAATCTATCGTAAGTATCAAGAGCCTCCTGAACAAGATGCGCCATAACATAACGCTTAAAGATTATACGAAACGTAACGTGATTCGGTACCGAATTCAAATCTTCCGTCATCCGTTTAACCAAAGCCCATGAAGTATCGAACTCGAAATACTTACCGAGAATATCGATCATCCGATTGAATGTCTCGGTGGTATGTTTGAATCCGGATTCCTTCTCGACCCAGTTGAAAAACTCCAAAGCCTTTTGCCAGTCGTTGCTGTAACATGTGATCGCTTCGCATACTGATTTCTGATCGTAACTGGATTGATCCACCTGACATTGAAGCTTCTCATCGGAAACGGGTTTTCCAGATAGAAGCCGAACGGAGGGTGGAAAAACAATCCGAAGTCGATTGAATCGCCGCAAATATATCGTCGAGAGCATTCTCTCTTCTTTGTTTCCCCTCTCCGCCGTCCGAAATTAGGTTTCGCCGATTAACAAATCAACGGAGATCTTTTTACCAGTTACCCGTATTTGACCCGGTTACCCATTGGACTTTTATTGATTGGGCTGTTATATAGGCCCATATTAACTTTATACTTAGCTGCAATGCTTTTCAGATACGTAAACAAGACGCAATCCCTGAAATGGCGACGGCGACGAATATCCGGCCGGTAAAGTTTCCGGCTACATTCAGAGCTCTCACTAAACAATCTCCGGCACCCTTTAGAGTGAGATGCGCTGTTGCTTCCACCAGGAAAAGACGATACAACATCACTCTCCTTCCCGGCGACGGCATTGGTCCGGAGGTCGTCTCTATCGCAAAAAATGTGCTTCAGCAAGCTGGATCGTTGGAAAGGTTTCTCTCTTTCGTTCCCATTCTTCTAATATCATAATTACTGAGTTCACTGTTTTCTGCTTGGAAATGGAATTGGAGAGATTAATTTCGGGATTAGATATAGAATCGTGGGTGGAGTTTATTTTTTACTGGTCACGAGATGCTTAGATGATTGCGTCTGTGGTGTTTATCAGGAGTGGAATTTATCTTCCGGGAGATGCCCATAGGAGGAGCTGCTTTGGATTTGGTCGGAGTGCCTTTGCCTGATGAGACCATCTCGGCTGCTAAAGAATCACATGCAGTGCTTCTTGGAGCCATTGGAGGGTTGGTTACTTCTCTCTTGTTCCACAAATTCTTTCTTTGTTTGTTTGTTTCTGTACTGATTTTTCTTTTGATTATGATTTCAGGTACAAATGGGATAACAATGAAAAACATCTGAGGCCTGAGAAGGGGTTACTTCAACTCCGGGCCGGTCTCAAAGTCTTTGCAAATCTGAGACCTGCTACAGTTCTGCCACAGGTGACATTCTCAGGAAATCTGATAGGATCAAAGACTTTAACACACAAGTTTCTCAATATTCTTTTTCATATTCCTCTTCTCAATCGATGATTGTGTTTATATACACAATAGAAGAGTAAATAAACTAACGACTAAGTACTAACCTACAACTAAGAACGTAAAAAGGTAGTGGGGATACAATCCATCAATCTAGGAGCCATCTCTTATCCAACCGTGAGTCGGTTTACTCCGGTTATGACATTGTATCTCATCAATACTTCACCCTCCAAAGAACCTTGTCCTCAAGGTTCTTGAACAAGCTCGTCCACGATCAAACGGTCGCTTTTGGTTTGGTCCAATTCCCGCTAGCGATACAACGTCTTCGATCACACTTAGTAGCACATGCAATGAAATTGTCAAGGTCCATGATGGGGTTGATGATCGAGGTAACTTATCATGTTGTTGGGGCTTAGTCGGAACGGTTTGATTTCGTCGATGTTTCGTTGGTGAAGTTTGAACCGTTCGAGCTTCTCGGCGTTTCCGTGATGAAGTTACCGATCGTTTGCGTAATGAAGTCTCCCATTGCTGAGATTCCTCCGGCACCTGCAAATCAGTTGCAAACTCCACGATCTCTTTCACCTGCTGGGTTGGTTTCTTCACCGTCTTACTCCAAGCTGCTCTGCAATCTTCAAAAGCTTGCCTCATCTCAATAAACCTTTCACGTAGCTCATAAAGAAGAGCAATGCACTCCTCATTCATGGTTTGTGAAATACGGTTTTGATACCACAAGTGTGGTCCAAATCAAAACCCAAAACAATGGAACGAAGGTTGCTTTTGATACCACGAAGTGGTCCGAATCAAAAGCGAAAGGGATGCTCTGATGGATATGAAAGTGGTGGTGGAATGAAAATGACAAGATAATTGCTTTGATACCAAATGATAGCACTAATGCTAATTTGGTCCCTCTTCAAAGCCAAGAGAATTGCTCTGATACCAATTGATAGGATCAAAGACTTTAACACACAAGTTTCTCAATATTCTTTTTCATATTCCTCTTCTCAATCGATGATTGTGTTTATATACACAATAGAAGAGTAAATAAACTAACGACTAAGTACTAACCTACAACTAAGAACGTAAAAAGGTAGTGGGGATACAATCCATCAATCTAGGAGCCATCTCTTATCCAACCGTGAGTCGGTTTACTCCGGTTATGACATTGTATCTCATCAAAATCTTTGTAGCCTCTAGTTTTGTTTCCTGACAGTATCAGCTTCTTTCAGTTGGTGGATGCTTCCACTCTTAAGAGAGAGGTAGCAGAAGGTGTTGATTTATTGGTTGTAAGGGAGCTTACAGGAGGTCTGTTTAGTTTAACTTGACTAAGACTGATCTTACATTCATGTATTTGTCGTTCCCTAGTTAGTATCTTTACAAAGTTATGTCTTGTGGAAACAGGTATTTACTTTGGGGAGCCAAGAGGCATAAAGACCAATGAAAATGGCGAGGAAGTTGGGTTTAACACTGAGGTTTATGCTGCTCACGAGGTACTCTATTGAAAACCTTGATGCAGGTTTTCATGGACTGATTTACCATGAAAAGCCTCCTTCTCTCTGTCTTTGTTAACTGCTGACAGGCAGGTGTAACAAAGACTTTCTTATGTTCCTCAGATTGATAGAATTGCTCGGGTTGCCTTCGAGACTGCTCGGAAACGACATGGCAAGTTGTGTTCTGTCGACAAAGCTAATGTCTTGGATGTATGGTTGATAATTACTTTTTCTCTTGAATTCCTCTCTCCTATTTCTTACACAATTTAATGCAATTTTCTCATATGCAGGCCTCAATTTTATGGAGGAAACGAGTAACAGCATTAGCTGCTGAATATCCGGATGTTGAACTGTCACATATGTATGTTGACAATGCTGCGATGCAGCTTGTTCGTGACCCGAAACAGGTACTTTTACTTGCTTAACTAGTCAGCGCATTGATGTTGGAACTTTGTTAATCCTTACAATGGTTTGATCGTTTCTGAAATGCAGTTTGACACCATTGTCACAAACAACATTTTTGGTGATATATTATCAGATGAAGCTTCAATGATCACAGGAAGCATCGGCATGCTTCCGTCTGCTAGTCTCAGTGATTCGGTATAATATGAAATCATCTCATCATTAAGCCTGCAGTAATCTGATCATGTCTGAACATAAAAACCTGTGCTGTTTATTACAGGGACCTGGACTCTTTGAACCTATACATGGATCTGCACCTGATATTGCTGGACAGGTTCAAACAAATAAAGCTATTCTTCCCCAATATCAAAACTACTTGTTTGCCAAAAATGAGGAGCAAAACTTTTCTTTGCGAATTTTCAGGATAAAGCAAACCCGTTGGCAACCATTCTCAGCGCTGCAATGCTTCTGAAATACGGACTGGGAGAAGAAAAGGCAGCTAAGAGAATTGAAGACGCGGTGTTGGTTGCTCTGAACAAAGGATTCAGAACAGGAGATATCTATTCCACGGGAACTGTATGTTTCTTTAACCATTAATGCTTCCTTACAAGCAGGCAACAAGAACCAATACTTAAGTTGTTTATCTTTTTGAATGGTGTGTGAGTCAGAAACTCGTGGGCTGCAAGGAGATGGGAGAGGAGGTTCTGAAGTCAGTGGACTCCCAAGTTCACTCTTCTGTTTAATCATCTGACTTTGAAGAGATTTTCTATTTTCCAACAATAAGTGTGTTTGTGCACGAAGAGTCTCATCAGCGACGGTTTCTGTGATGTTATGTTATTAGCTGGACGTAATTGATCACATAGAAACTTTTGGCTTTCTCTGTAAAATAAATATCCTGGTGGAGCTCAGATGAGAAAATAAATATATCTTAGTGGAGTTAACGACGTGTCAGAGTCTGAGTGGATATTAAGCGTGTGTGACATCTCCGTTTCGACGCCGTAGTTAACTAACGAAATTCTTTGGCGGTAAGTGTAGTAGTCATGATGATGCCCTCAACTTCAAGCACAATCGCCGGAGAAGAATTGGTCGTTCCGCCGGTGGCAAGTGTATCAGGTGAATCGTCTCTCTCCGATATGACACAGAGAGTTCATTTTTCCTCTGGAAATCCTAGAATCGGAGAGACTCGCGGCGTCATACACCTATTTTCCGACGATGCTGTTTCTTCGTCGTCTTCCTCGACGAATCTCCCTGTAATATTTCTTCCTTTTTATCATTCAAACCCGTCTCGGATTTCTTCATTAATTCGTTTGACTGCATCAATTTACCTCCGGAATCGTATTTTTTGAATCTGGAATAATATTTTTTGACCATTAGATTGGGAGGAACCCTCTTGTTTGCGTTCTTGAGGTGCCGAACCATATGACATACGCAGATTTTTGCCAGTTTTGCGGCTCCTTCATCCAGCATATACTGGAAATGCGAACTGTGAGGTAAGAAAATCAAAATCAAAATCAAAAGGGAATATAAAGTTAGTTTACTTATTTGCTTTTCATCTTTACAGGAATGATGGGATTGAAAATAGATATAGCATTTTGATAAGGTTTGATAGCCAAGAATCTACCGATGCATTCTACCAGCATTTTAGAGGGAAACAATTCAATTCTCTAGAGGTATGAGACACCCTATCTTCAGATGTATATTTACATTTACCTTTGTGATTGATTAGCTGTTGCGAATTGTGTGCAGGAAGATGTATGTCGCCTGCTTTTTACTCTAGATGTTCAGTTTACCGGTTATAGTGGATCTATTGATCACACACAGCCTTCTGCTGCTGGCCCAATAGAGCAACCTACTTGCCCAGTTTGTCTTGGTAAGGTCTTAAACTCAATTGTTAAAATTTGATATGGCTTAGTCTAGCTCTAGGAAGTGAAAACTTAGGTGATGGTATTGAGATTGACAGTGTCATCAGTGTCTTATGTTGACTACGTATGGTTTTGTTATATTCTAAACCTTGTTTGATATATGTTCATGTTTCAGAGAGATTGGACCAAGACACAGGTGGTATTCTCACAACTATGTGCAATCATTCCTTCCATTGTTCATGTATTTCTAATTGGCCAGATTCTTCTTGCCCAGTACGGTTCTTGTTTCATTTCCATGCTAATTTTTAATCCTGTTTCAATTTTCTTCATGTATCCTTATGTGTTGTTGTTTTTTTGTTTACAGGTTTGTCGATATTGCCAGCAGCAGCCTGAAAATTCAATATGTTGTGTTTGCCAAACAACGGAGAATCTGTGGATGTGTGTTATCTGTGGGGTTGTTGGCTGTGGAAGGTATGGATTGCATGTGTGTTATGTTATTGTTTCCTTCTCGTCCGTCCAAGGTTAACCATTTCTCGTTGTTAATTACTTATTGTAGGTACAAGGGAGGACATGCCAGAAGGCACTGGGAGGAGACTGAGCATTGCTATTCACTTGAGCTTGAAACACAGCGTGTTTGGGATTATGCTGGTGACAATTATGTTCACCGGCTTATTCAATCCAAAACTGATGGCAAGCTAGTGGAGTTGAATTCTCACGGTAGTCTGAGCAAGAATGGTTGTGGAAGCTGTGAATATTCTGACAATGGAATGACTGATGCTCTCTTGAACAGCAAAGTGGACTTGGTAGTGCTTTTTTTTCATGTTTTCATAATCCTCGTGTTCAATTTTGGAACTTTTAAGTTAATTTATTACTGACTCGTTTTTTTTCTTCAATTTCAAACCCCAGATCATCAGCGAGTACAACGAACTCCTCCAGGCACAACTTGAGAACCAAAAACAAGTAAGCACTTATACCATTTACCTTTATTGTCTCCATTACTACTAGTCTCTTGGAAATTTTCCATTGTCTGATGTATAATTTGAAGTGTTTAATCTGTCTAGCAAAGAGTTTACAATTTTTTTTTTCCTTTTGTTTTTAACTGGTTCCGCTCCTGTTAGTATTTTGAGAAGTTGCTACAAAATGTTAAAGAGGAAACAGAACAGAAAGTCTCAGAAGCTGGGAGCAAGGCAATAAGCCAGAGACTGCAGAAGCTGCAAACCAGGCTTGACAGATGTATCAAAGAGAAGCAATTTCTTGAAGATGTGAGTATTATATATATGTGTGTGTAAAAAAATTAAATTCTTGATGACATACTTGCATATTGGTTGGTTCCAACAACGTTTGATGGGTTTCGGTAGAGGACTGACATGTTGTTCTCTCTCGTATGTAGTTGAACGAAAATCTTATGAAAAATAAGGACCTATGGAGCACCAAGATTACAGAAATGGAAGAAAGGTATGTTTCATGTGGGTGTGCATTAGGAACTAAAGATCGAATGCTTATTCCTCATTGATGAAACTGAGCTTGGACTGTTAGGGAGAAGAAGGCGGTTCAGGTAAAAGATGAAAAGATTCAGCGCTTGGAGGAAGAGGTAAAGAAACATTTATATACAATACAAACTGTGTCACTTGTTCTTATAATAGAGAGACATAATTACTAAATGTATTGATTGACAACACTTGGCAGCTTGGAAAACTAATGGCACAAATGGATGGTGAAGAGTGAATAAAAACAAGAGGAGTGACAGAAGAAAGGGTTAGTTAAATCAAGGAGACCAGTTTTTGGAACCAAATTCCTAAGCCAGTAGTATGTTCAAGTAATGTAACGGCCAATGAGAAACTGAAAGGAACGTTGGTGTTACCAGCCTCCTCATGGATCATGACAGTATATTATTCTTCACCCTCTGTTTGTAAATACAGTCGTTAATCATAATCAGATCTTACTCGAAAAATATATAGAAAAAAATCTAGAGAGTGGTAACTAGTAAGGTAGTCCTTATCCGACCGACTTAAGAGTGGTAATATAAAAGGATGGGTCGTAGGCGCGTGGCGGTTGGGTTAATCCGTCGATGGATAAATAAATAATAATAAATCATAAAGTATTAGTAAACCTTCCCTCTCAGCTTTCCTTTTCTTCTGTAAATTCTTCTGTTCAGGTTTGGCACCAAGCTTTTTCTTCAACGTTTCTGGTAAGATCTTTTCCTTTTGATTTTCTTTTTTCTATTTTGTGTATATAGAGTTTCTGATTGATGATTCGCGCCGTTCGGTTTAGAAAATTTCATCAGAATCTCTGCTTGCTTGTTGGAAATAAGAATTTTCGGTTTAGGATCTCTGGATTATTTGCTTGATGTGGATTATTTCTCTTTGAAAGAGGTCAACGCTTCATACAGTGCCGTCCCGTCCTTTACGGAGGCTTACAGTATTTGTAAAAAAATGTGGCCCAAAAGTGGCCTAAATCCTATGCTTCATGTGCCTTATGGGAGGGACGGCCCTAGCTTCATTCTTTGTTTCTTGGAACATTCATCTCTGTTATTAGATAGTAACTTTTGAGTTAATTCTTATTATATTGAAATGATAATGTTTGTGCAATATCTATCTATAATAAGACTAATTTTCTGGTGAAAAGGTTTCCCTTCACAGATAGGATAGCCCAATGGATGAATTGCCAGACCATTTAGTTTGGGACATTCTCAGCAAGCTCCACAGTACCAATGACAGAAACTCTGTTTCACTGTCTTGCAAACGTTTCTACACACTCGACAACCAGCAAAGATACTCTCTACGGATTGGCTGCGGTTTACTTCCTGCAACCGATGCTTTACACTCTCTCTGCAGGAGGTTTCCCAATCTATCCAAACTAGAGATCATATATTCCGGTTGGATGTCAAAACTCGGGAAACAACTTGACGATCAGGGTCTTCTTCTTCTCTCCACAAACTGCCATTCCCTCACTCATCTCACTCTTAGCTACTGCACTTTCATCACCGACGTTGGCATTCGTCATTTGTCTTCCTCTACAGAGCTTTCTTCGTTAACGTTGAACTTTGCTCCAAGAATCACCGGTTGTGGGGTATTGTCACTTGCTGTAGGGTGCAAGAAACTCAGGAGACTTCACCTCATTCGATGTCTAAACGTGACAAGCTTCGAGTGGTTGGAGTATTTCGGAAAGCTTGAGACTCTTGAAGAACTCTGCATCAAGAACTGCAGAGCGATTGGGGAAAGTGATTTAATCAAGCTTGGAAATAGCTGGAGGAAGCTTCGAAGCCTACAGTTCGAGGTAGACTCCAATTACAGGAACATGATGCTTTATGATCGGTTAGCTGTGGAACGATGGCGGAAACAGTTGGTTCCCTGTGACAATCTGGTGGAACTCAGCCTTGGAAACTGCATCGCAGCCCCCGGTAGAGGGCTCGCTTGTGTGCTGAGAAACTGCAAGAACCTGGAGAAGCTTCATCTAGACATGTGTATAGGTGTCAGCGACTCGGACATCATAGCATTGGTCCAGAAAGCTAAACACCTTAGAAGCATCTCGCTGTGTCTCTTAAACAATGTCACCCTAAGATTAACAGATGAAAGCCTCAGTGCCATAGCTCAACACTGCTCAAATCTCGAATCTTTCAAGATCTCGTTCTCAGACGGTGAATTCCCTTCCCTCTTCTCTTTCACCCTCCAGGGGATAACAACTCTGATTCAGAAATGCCCTATTCGCGAGCTTTCTCTTGATCGCATGTGTTCTTTCAACGACGTGGGAATGGCAGCTCTGTGTTCAGCTCAGAATCTTGAGATCTTGGAGCTTGTCCAATGTCAGGAAGTGAGCGACGAGGGGTTGATTCTGGTGAGCCAGTTTCCTGCTCTCACTGTGTTGAAACTATCAAAGTGTTTGGGAGTTACAGACGAGGGGTTGATACCACTTGGTAAGACTGGCAAGCTGGAGTTGCTTGTGGTTGAAGATTGTCCTCAGGTTTCAAGAAGAGGTGTTGATGGTGTTGCAACGTCTGTATCTTTTAGGCAAGACTTGTCATGGATGTATTGAAATAGTAATATTCGGTTCATATTATATGTACATATTACTATTGTCAAGTGTAAAATATTCGGCCTTGGTTATGAAATTTTGTTGACATCTACTAAATTCATGAACTAGTTACTCTGAAGATATATATATATATATATATATATTTAAAATTATATTTTCGCATTGTTATTACCACATCATGATGCACTTAACTGGTTTGATCAGTTAAAGATCCTTTGTTCAACTGGCCTGACTTCATCTGACTACTTAAAGATCTTGTCGGTAATAACATTCACCATCTCAATCTCAAACTGTTTAGTTCTTCCTGAAGATCCTCAAATCTAACTTAATTTATTTATACATCGTTTTACTTTTAATATTTTTTGGTAAACATCTCTATGATCTGTCTACTAAAAACACGATTTTGTTGTTGTTATGTGAAACCTGCATTGTAAAGCATATGATATTTCAAAGTGTACCAAGTGAAAAAAAATCTTTACATGATCCAAAA
Source organism: Orychophragmus violaceus (assembly GCA_030180135.1). Lineage (NCBI taxonomy): Eukaryota > Viridiplantae > Streptophyta > Magnoliopsida > Brassicales > Brassicaceae > Orychophragmus > Orychophragmus violaceus. The sequence continues at coordinate 189,533 of CM058231.1, read as the reverse complement.
ATATTGTTAATTAACTTAATTTTCAAAAAAGTAAGCTAAGTACTTGTTTGAAGTGATCGAGTTGCAATCAAACTATCGTGTCTGTTGACGCCAGCATGAGTGGTTAATAAAAGACCACGCGCCTTACGTAATCAAACGGATGTACCCAAGTCAAATCATTTGGATTTGCCGTTGGACAGTTTCTTTAAATTTATTGGCCTGTGTTTTTCACAAGGCTCAGTTTATCATTTAGTTGATTTTCTCTATTACAATTTGATGCAAATTATGAACGGTATTAATTTTCATTGTTGAAGTTGAAAAATTATGGTGACTAATTTACATTAAGACTAAAGCTATTTAATTAATTCCTTGCAGTTTCAAACCAGGCCACTTAGTTTATTACGAGTTTGATAGTATCAATTAGATGTCTGAAAAATATTTTAGAGAAACAAAATCCAGCTTAACTATTGGTTAATGTGAAAGATTTTACCATCAAATCAAAATTGACAGCAATATCTTTTAATTATCTCACTATGCAAGTATATTTTTACAATAATCTTTTATTACTTTCATCCCAACCATTGATTTCCAAACTATATATATTTAATATAAATGAGGAAAAAATGAAAATAAATTAGTAAAGTCCTTCTCCAGGAATTAGTTAAATCATATAGTAATTGTTTTTTTTTTTTTTTTTTTTTGGACAAAGCATATGGTAATTGTTTTATGCCTATAAAATGCTTCCAACCACGATTTGCATACAAAACTCAAATATATTTCCATTATATCTTCTACTTTCTATCAAAAATGGAAACCACCGTTGATAGTCATCGTCTCCAACTTTCCATTCCGTTAATCTCCGGCGTCGAAACGTATTGGTTATACAAAGAGACGCCGACAGTCTGCATGCCCTTATACGGAGCCAAAACTTCGTGTTCTAAACCAACGGTGACGGAACCCTTTAACAAACCTGAACCGTTCGATATCTCTTCTCTATTCTCTCCTAACCCAAAACCCGTACCCGCAAGTCCACGTCGGGTTATGGATGATTCCATCGCCGCCATAGTAGGGGAAAACGTATTGTTCGGTAATAACAACAACAAAGTCTCCACCGAAGACGGCGTGAAACGGTGGCGGAAGATGCCGCAAAAGAACGGAGGATACAGAGGAGTGAGGAAACGTCCATGGGGGAGATGGTCGGCTGAGATAAGAGACAGGATAGGGAGGTGCAGACACTGGTTAGGAACGTTCGACACGGCGGAAGAGGCTGCACGTGCGTATGACACTGCTGCTATGAGGCTAAGAGGAACGAAAGCCAAGACTAATTTCGTGGTTCATCCGTTCTTCCCGGAGGAGATAGCTCAGACTCAGTCGGAGGAAGATAGGGTGAGGAAGAAGAGAGTGAATGTGAAGAAGTGTGTTAAAGTCACATCGGTTGAACAGTTGTTTAGTGATACATTAACTTCTTCTAGTAACAATGGAAACGTGATTAGTCCTTGTAATCATCTTGAAAAGCTTGATTTGAAGTTAGGTTTAGGCTGTAGAGAGAAACTTCATTTGACATCCCTTGATCAAATTACAAAGTTGTAATAAAAAGTTCTGGAACGTGTTACATTGACAGAAAGGGAGATGTGATGTTGCAATACATGTTCACAAAAGATCAAAGAAATGACCAAATAGGTGAGGATATTTATAGGATTATCTATCTTAATTGTTCATATTCATATAGTTACAGTTAGAAAAAAAGAAGTCTGTGGAAGGAAAGAGGTATAGTTGTTTGGGTATGATGAGAAAACACAAAAGAATAATATGCTTATGGCTCGCTGTTTATCACACTACAAAGAGGTTTACGGCAAGGCGAATCTCTCTCGTCCATCCTTTTTGCACTGTGCATGGAAGGACTTTCACATCTTCTAATAGAGCGGAACAGATTGATGGGATATATTTTGGCGATCTTGGTCTTTCGGTTCATCATCTTTTATTCGCCGACTACAACCTTTTCATTTGCAAGGCAACTATTGGGCAAAGTATGTACCTTCACAACATTTTGAAAGTATATGGAGATTCAACGGGACAAACGATAAATCTTGAGAAGTCTGTTATAACTTTTGGGTCACAAATTGATTCGGAAACTCAACACTTTATACGAGTGATCATGGGCATTGAATCCGAAGGTGGTGTGGGTCAGGGGCGGACCCAAGAAAAAATTTAACTGGTGTCATTGAAGAATTTTTAACTCAGATTTGTGGGTTCATTGGTATAATTTACACCAAAAAACACCATAATCACTTAATAAACATGACTTAATCATTCAATTATAATATTTTATAGGTGTCAACTGACCCCACTACCTATCAAATAGGTCCGCCCCTGGTGTGGGTAAATACTTAGGTTTTCTTGAGTGCTTTAGTAGATCAAAGGTTGAGATGTTCAATTTTGTGAAGGAAAATGTTAAAGGCTCACTAGAAGGATGGTACATAAGGTTCATTTTTCAAGGAGGTAAAGAGGTTCTTTTGAAGTCGGTGACTTCCTTACTTCCGGTATTTGTCATGTCTTGCTTTAGGTTACCCAAAAATAGTGTGCAAGAATCTCACTAGCGGGATGGCTAATTATTGGTATGGCTAATTATTGGTGGAATGCTAATAGTTATCAAAAGAAGATTCATTCGGTGTCTTGGGAGAAGATGTGCATCCCAAAGAAGCTAGGAGGTCTGGGATTTATAAATGTAGAAGGCTTTAACCAAGCTCTACTAGCTAAACAGGCATAGAAGTTTGATCATGATCCGGATTGTTTGGTGGTCAGATTTAAAAAAAAGCAGATACTTCGAAGGAAGTAATTTCATGGATGATGGTTTGGGGGTTAGGCTTTCCTTCGCTTGACAAAGCATACTACATGGCCGAGATTTGTTGAAAGAAGGGTTGCATACTTTGTGTGGGGAACGGTGTCAATACTAAAGTCTGGATAGATAGATGGCTAGATGATGGCGAGATATTGAGAGCACCTTGGATTAAAAAAAAAAATACTCTTTGACGTAAATGTGATGGCATCTAGTTTAATTGATCTTGTGAATAAAAAATGGAATTGTACAGATTTGGACGAGATATTTGTTCCCATAGAAGTTCTGAACTTAATGAAGAATCAGCCCCTGCCTCACAAAGTTGATTATTGGTCTTGGAAGTTTAACAAGAGTGGTATTTTCTCGGTAAAATCTGCATATTGGCTTTACCTTCCCTATGTTAATGAGTTGAAGCAGAAAGTCTTGTATGTCGTCACGGAGCCGAAGATTAGAACTTTCATCTGGAAAGTACTATCTGAGGCTCTTCCAGTGGATAATTTGATCAATAGAAGAGGAATGCAAGTTGATGGTAGATGTCAAAGGTGTGGGCAGGATGGAGAGTCGATCAATCATTTACTATTTACTTGCCATGTTGCTAGACTGCTTTGGGTTGTTTCCAACATTTCATCTCCCAAGGAGGACTTCCATCGAACTTCGATTTTCGTCAACCTGCAATATATGTACCTTCTGAAGATTAATCCCCTGGAAAGTAGCGAGTCGATACGAGTGTGGCCGTGGGTGTTGTGGTTTCTATGGAAGAACCGTAACCTTCTGATTTTTGAAGGCGTGAACTTTGAAGCTGATGTTACCTTTCATAAGATCCAACATGAGGCTGAATGTGGTTTTTAGCTCAACAAGTAGATGGTGAACTTGAAAATTCATTGGAGAATAGGCTTCTCGTTTGTCAAGATAGCTGGATCAGACATCCTTCAAATTGGATCAAGTGTAACATTGGATATGATTGGAGAAAGAATAAAACTGCACAAGAGCATCTTGGGTAGTGAGGGATGAAGCCGATGTTGTTTTGTTACACAGTCAGAGAACATTTGTTGGTCTAGAAAATCGAAATGAAGCGAGGCTCATTGTTTTCCAATGAGAGGTTTCTAGCATGATAAGTCACAAATTGGGTATAGTGATTTTTTCAGGTGATATGGCGGGATTATCTACAAGCTGTCAACATGCCTAAAACTTCGACTTCTTTCCAAGTTCAAGTTGTTTCTCTTTTGGAGCTGTTAGATCAAGTAGGAGAATGGAGATGTGTGGTTGAAGGTGAAAATTTTAATAGAAGGGCTACTTTCATTGCTCAAAGTGTTAATTGGACGGAACTCACCCAATCTTATGTGGCTACGGGAGGTCCTCGATGGTTAAAGGCGGTGTTTGATAATGAAAGAATCTTGTCCTCTTTTTGACTGATATAATTGGTCTAGACTTTGATCTTTTGCGCAGGCTTTTAATGCTAGGTATGGCATCACATCTTATTGATGGTGATGCCCATTTTTTGGTCCAATTCATATATTTCAGTGAAGGGGTTTGGAGTACTAGTTTTAATTGACATGGTTGTTGTTGATTGGGAGTTGGCTCCCTCTGTTTTGAGCTGGTCCTTCCTTTTGGGACTTATTTTTTTTTTTTGGTCAACGGTTTTTTATATATAAAAGCTCAATCTCCAAAAACGGAGTAATTGTTTCCAAATAACATCGCCATCAAGGCATAAAACGAAAAACCTACAACAGAAGAAGCAGATAAACATAGAAGGATAATGGCCACATAGCACTTAAACAAATAAAAGTCTTCGAGAAGTCCTCGGATCTCTTCGACAATGGAGTTGTTAAGTAAGATGACGCCTTGGGTACTGGATCGAACACCCGAGATTGGAACAGCAACAAGTGCACAATTTCCTATCTCCAGAATGGCTACAGAGGCGTATAAACACCTATCAAATGAGCCTTTGATAACACCTCTTGTGACACAACCATTTAGAACAAATAGTGAGCACAAAAGAGTAACGAACTCCATAAAGGAGCAAAGATCCTCATAAAGAGGTAAGTCCTCATAAAGAGGTAATGTAACAGAATCCTCATAAAGAGGCAAGGTCACGAACTCCTCATAAAGAGGTAATGTGGAACAATCCTCATAAAGAGGTAAGTTGAACCGATCCTCATAAAGAGGTAAGATGAAACAATCCTCATAAAGAGGTAAGGAAAAACTATCCAAGCGCCAAGCATTCCAAATAACCAACAGGAGCGAACCTTGATTGGAAAGAGGAGTGGGGCCAGTAGGTGAACGAGCAGTCACAATAGACATGTCTCCTAGACTGGAGAGGGTCAAGACTGTAGAGCCAAAGATCCAGATAATAGACGGACAATGTGAAGATTTGATATAGTCTGGCGGGTCAGGGGGTTCTGGCGGCGTCGGAGAGCAAGCTACCAAAAAACACCACCAACTCTGGAAAGAGCAACGCACACTATCCATCTCAAGAAGCTCAAACCCATGCGATATCTTTTGTCCTCGAGAAGATACCAATGGTTTAATCGTGAGAGGAGATAGTGATGCTAACTTTCGAATAAGAGAGGATGCCGGCCAGATTGGTTGAGCTGTAGAGACGGAGGCTCCAACCACCTCAACAGGCAAGCTAAGTGAAACCGTGTTTAGTAGATAGCTTATGAGCTGCAAAAAGAGTATACTTCTGCATAGCGCAGTAACCAATCGCATACAAGCGGTAGAGTTGAAATCTGATGACACAATGATAATTTCAACGATTAAGTAGTTGGAAGTTGACAAGTCCTTTTGGGACTTATTAATGAAATATTCTTACACTGAAAAAAATATATGACATTAATGGCGGGTAAACGATCTATTTGATGGAATGTTCAGATGAATCCTGATTCAATTCTCTGATTCAGATTATCCTAAACATGCTGATCTAGGTTCTTCTCGAATAGAAACAATTGATGATCTCACCTTTTACCTGTTTGTTGCAGCGGAAGGAGATAGAACAGGTCAGAGATCAGAGAAACACCGAGAGATGAATCCTCCAAAGGCTCACACACGCGATCACAGAAAACGGCTGCTAGACCACAAGGAACTCGGCGCAGAGGGAGAGAGAGTTTTCGGCTAAGGGACTAGGTTAATTGTTCTGAACTCGAGTTTTATCTCATAAAACTTGTCCGGTTCCGTTTGGGCCATTTGGCCCAAACACCAATTAACTCGACGGCATTCGCGCACTGTGTCGATCGACACACCTTGTGTATCGATCGACACACAGTAGCTAAACCGTTTTATTCTCTCTAAGTACAGTAAATGCCTAGCACTTTTACCGTACTTCTGCTAAACCGTTCCCACACATTTTCCTGTTAGCTTAGGCGTGTGACCCATATGGGATCATATAATAAAGGCAATAAGTCCAAGACTTATAGATCATGAGCGGACTCTAGCAAGCCATCATGACCCCCAGTATTATATGACTTATGTCTGATCATTGACATACTCTTACTTTCTAGAGACAGTACCGAGATTACTGGACACAATTCCAACAATCTCCCACTTGTACTGGAATCTCTGTATTCATAATCCTTTTGTCACAATATCTCGATTAGTCATAAGGCAAGATTGGTGTCATCCTTATAAAGCCTAATCTTGTTCATCGGACTCTGATTTGATACTGACAATCCAAACGACTCGGGACAGTCCGTTTGAGCATGGCCATGCATTTTCCAGTATTCAAATCTCCGATTGGCCTAGAGATATTCACTCCATTTATATTGGAGGGACAAATTCCGTCTTGTTCCATCACTGTAAACTACTCATTTCATAATGTACCCAAACAAGGTCCTTATAACTATCGCAGAACGATAGCGTTAGACAATGATCAAAGTGCATCAGTCCATGTGCAGTCACATGCATGCGAACTCAGGTCTAAGGACTATACTCTATAGTCGTAGTAAGAATCTTTTATGACACAGATATAAATATCCTGAAGAGTTCTTATAAGCGGGTCTTGTCCGGTCGTATGTTCCCCAACATACACCTATGTACTGACTTTGATGCCGCGCATCTATGACACACTGAGACTTTGTCATAAGTCACGTACCAATCCAGTCTCACACGGTTGTTGGTGTTCCAATTTCAACAACCTTCGACTAGGGACATAATGATATAAGTCATTTATCAAATATAGGGTCTCATGATCAAGCTAAATGACTTTGATAACTCAAGATCAAGTCATTTACTTCGATGACCTATAAAATGGTTTATATCACTTTGGAACGATTATTTCATCACAGTTAAAATAATCTTGAAATAATAATTTCATTAAACATCTTAAATGTTATTTCAAGAACATATCCAATAACTAAATAAAGCCCTTTAATAACTCCCACTGAAATTAAGACTACATCTTAATTTCACTTATCCTACAGCAACAGTCCGCGACTCGTGCTTAGGCCTAAGGAGTGGCTTCGTTAATAGATTAGCAACGTTCTCATTCGTTGAAACTTGCTGATCTACTTAACATCTCTGTCATTTATCTCACGGAATAGGTTATACCTATCCTCAAGGTGTTTGGACCTCTGATGTGCAGCTAGTCTCATCTATGCTGGAAATCACATCAAGTTCAGTGACGAACTCTTCTTTCCAAACATCCTCTTTCGCCGCTTTCAAAGCTGCGAAATGTTCAGCTTAAGTCATGGAGTCAGCAACAGTGCCTTGCACCGCCAGATAGACACAAGATATAATCGGACTGTGATCGGAAATCATCTTTGTCTATTGGAAACTTGCCTTTCAGACTCTACCGACTCGTAGCACCTCACTTTCTCCGTAACTCAAGAATTTATCCTTAGTATTCCTCAAATACTTTAGGATATTCTTTACGGCAATCCAGTGATTTTTTTGCTGGATTTGACTGGTCTTTACTTGTCTTGCTTAACATTAAAGCAATATCAAAACAAGTACGTGTCATGGCATACATGATAGACCCAATTGCCGTCGCATATGGAATCCTATCCATGCTTTCAAGCTCAGCAGTTATCGTAGGACACTGCTTCTTGCTTGACGTATTGCCATGTGACATTGGCATAAAACCCTTCTTGGAATGCTGATTAGGTGCAGGACTTTGTCAGTTTAAGAATCTTGACTTTGTCCTACCAGCTCTTTTGGATCTCTATCTTTAGATCCAAAATCCAAGAACATACGTGGCTTTACTCATGTCAATCATTAGAACCAACTCCCAAGCCAGTCCTTTACTTACTGCAGCATTGGGACGTCATTTTCGAGAATCAGTATGTCATCGACATACAATATGAGAAATGCAATATCGCTCCCACTAATCTATTAGTAAACACACAGTTCCGCTTCGTTCCTGTTCAAGTCAAAACCTTGACTACTTCAACAGAACGAAGATTCCAACTCCGATATGTTTGCTTCCATCCATGAATGGATCAATGAAGCTAACTTACATAAAATGTAATCTTTCGGAGTCCGGGCTCACTTTCGCTTCTTTGAATTTCGCAGATTCGTCGCTTTCAATGATCATCAGATCATGCGAACTTTCAATGATTATCAGGTTCAACTAATGACGAGAAATCACTCTCGGGTTAGTAACTGATTCATTCATATCTGCGAACTTCAGGCTCCAGAGGTGCAGATTTCAATGATTATCAGGTTCAACTAATGACGAGAAATCACTCTCAGATTAGTAACTGATTCATTCATATCTGCGAACTTCAGGCTCCAGAGGTGCAGATTTCAATGATTATCAGGTTCAACTAATGACGAGAAATCACTCTCGGATTAGTAACTGATTCATTCATATCTGCGAACTCCATAATCCACAGGTGTAGATTCTACAGAAATCTGTAAATCCTTCCGCTGCTCTCCCTCAACAGGTTAAGCAGCCTCCTGTATTTCTCGAATTTCTTCGAGTTATACTTTTACTCCCACTGTTCTTCTTGGAAAATAACTTCCCTTCTTAGAAAACAGATTGGACGTAAAAGTAACAAGCCTTAGTTTCTCTAGGACAACCAGCGAAGTAGCACAACTACAAATACTCAGTAAAGATAAATTTGGATCGATTCCAATCCACATTAACGTGGTGTCTTTCAACTGATATTGGTGGAACTATTTTAGCGTAAACTTAGATATTTCTAGAGCGTTATTCTTAAAATATCATGGAAGATTCGTGTGATTCATCTTTAATCATTTCTAATAAGATCTGATTCTTTCTCACAGAAACACCTTCAGGTTTTCAGGAGAAATGAGCTGTGAAACGATTTCACACTCATTCTGATGATCACATAATCAATGACTTAAGTATTCTCACTCGTGATTTTAATCCAGAGTCTTAATACTTTTGTCATTTCAGATCCTATACTTCATTCTGGAACTCTTTCGACCATGTCAAAGAATTCCGACTTGTGTTTCATCAAATGAACACAGTCACACTCACTGAAGTAATCAGTAGAGACAATGAAGTACAGGAGTTTTTCTCTGGCATTACTGCTCATTGGGCCACATACATGAGTATGTTCCAGGCCCAATAAGCCTTTGGGCCTTTCTCTAGCTCGGCTAAGATAGGCCCTTTACTTTTTGGTCTAGTAAACAGAATTCAAGTCTCATAAGATATTTTATCAAATGAGCCCAACAGTCCATGACTATGGGATTTCTGAATCCGACTTACTCTATGTGACCAAGACTTTATGCCAAGAAAAATCAGGTTTAATTCATCAGATTTAAACCAATTCGGTATTTATGTTACATTTAGGCACTCTTTGGTTTAAGATATAAAACCCATTCCATGAATAGGGTGCTACAATTAATATTTCATTAAGAACAAAAGAACAAAACTTGTCTTTTATCAAAATGAAAAACATTCAAATTCTTACAAGAAAATGAAAGACAACTCTGCTTAAAGCAGGTACATTGTAGCAATTACTTAATACAAAACCAAGCCTCAAAGGGATCTATAAGTGAAAAACCCTACGGCTGAGGCAGCATCCCAAGCTCCTTCCAGACATGTAGTTTCACTTGCCCTTCCTTCAACGTTCTACTGTTGCCCAGGCTCTGCATATTATAACAAATATCAGTGCCACAACCAGTATCCAATACCTATAAGGTAGAACTTGAAGTAATAACATGAATACCTGAGGAAGTAGTCGCATACATCAACTTCAACTCCTCATCATCTTCCATGAATTTAATGCAATCTCTCTTCCAATGCCCTGTCTCCTTACAGTAGCAGCACTTACCAACGTAAGAGGTATCTGACTCGGGCTCAGAAGACACACGCTTGCCATGATTCAAAATCTGGACAACCTAGTAACCCATATGTTTTGGTTTACTGTTTACCAAACAATTATTAACCACCTAGATATAATACTAAACCGTATTGAACCAATTATAATAAAAACCATCCAAATTTTCCAAACCAAAATTTTCCAATTGATTATTTTTTCTTCTGCCCGCCTCTCTCTCTTTCTTCATCATCTTCTTCTTCTACATTTGACCCACAAATTATTGCACATCTCCTTTCACTCACTCTCTCTATTTATCGTGAACCTATAACAAAGGAGGATTGTTAACGAAGAAAAATCGATAAAACGATTAATTTACAGAATAAATAATGGAAGAATGTTAAACGAGAAATTACCTGTGATTTGGAGAAAAAGGTGACCATGACTGAGTAAAAACGGTATCACCTCTCTTTAACGGAGCTTACATCGCCGCCGTCATCTTCCCAAACTCTCCTCATCGCAATCTCCCATCGAAAAGCAACCTTCACATCAAAAACCTCCGCTGGAACTAAGGAAGACGAAACGCTGCATCCGATTTTGCCACCGACGATGTTCCTCTTCCCCACCACAATCTGTGGCGAGGGCCACACCTTCCTCTCATGTTTCTTGTCTCTGATGACCACAGCATCGATCCTCTGCCGCCACACGACAACACAAAACGAGAGGAGAAGGAAGAGAATCAGTGATTGTTGATGGTGATGAGGCGCTTGAGCTCTCGCATCGAGAAGATGTTAGAATCAAAGCTCTTGAAAACTGATCCCATTGACATTGTTTCCGGCCATTGATGATCTTGAAGTCGATGCGATTTGGGGAAGACGTAATCTAGTGTAGCGATTGAGTGGTTTAATTTAATTTTAGATTTTGAATGGTTTAATTTGATTTTAAGTTGGTTAACCTTGGTTTATATAATAAACCAATAAAATTAATATATATGTGTAATTAGATTTGGAAGATTTTATTCGGGGAGATATACGTTTCAAACTTTATTATTGGGGATATTTAGCACTAGGCTTTAGTTTGGGCTCTATCTGGTGCTATACGATACTTCTCGTGGGGAAATAGATCGTTTACCCCATTAATGGCAGATGTAATATTTTACCATGCAAGCTAATTTATATGTATGCGTATGCATATGATTTTGCTATTAGCTTTCCAATAATTTGGGCTAATTATAAGTGTGATGTTCCAATAATGTGTGTCATATTTACATAAAAGTAATTACCCAATTAGTATAATAATAATTATTAAATTCAAATTATAATAACCTCCATAACTCGGTTGACATTTTTGCATAGATAAGTACATATGTGAACAAACTCATTGGTCTAAAATTTCTTTTGATCTTCAAGATGTCATTGTTTAAAGAATGAAAAGAGTAATGATTAGCAAGAAAATTGAATATTCCGAATTTTATATTTTGATTAAAATATTCTTATCTTTTGTTCGAAGTAATGGTTTTACAGTTTATTGCAATATATACTTTCAAATATACAACACCATATATTAGATATTCAAATATTGACAATCATTGTTTTATATGGAATGATTTAAATAATTATCAATGATTATATTTTCAAATATAAGAATTAGATAAATCTTCAACATTTTTAGTAGCCTCGGGACAAAAAACCAAACCGAATATACCAAACCGAACTTAACCGATGTTTTAGTGGACCAAACCGAACTGATTTAGCATGCAAAAACCGAACAACATGTTTATAATTTAACTCTGGTATCGATTTGGTTCACCCAAACTGAATGGTTAACCGAGAAATATAAACCATCGTCTTCACTTCGAGCCGTCGTCGTTTACTACGCCATCTTCGCTTCCAGCCGCCGTCACATTCTCTCTTACCGCATCGCCAACAAGTATGCAAAATCGCAGTTGTTGTTTTCTCCATTTTTGCTTCTGCAATTCAGCGGCCGTTGTGTATTTTTCTTCTTCTGATTCTAGGGTAAATGAAGAAGAAGTATGAAAGTTTTGTTTCATGGCATGTATTAATGAATTGGGCTTGCTGTAGATTTTTGGGCTTGTTGTTATTTTTCTTGGGCTCGTTGTTATTTTTGGTTTATAAAAATTGATTTAGGCTTGTTTTTTTTAACCTACCTGAATTAACTCGAAATAACCGAAGAAAACGAAATTAATCAAAATTTTAGAAATTTAACTAAAATTTGGTTAATTTTAATAAAAGTAATAACCGAAGAAACAAAGAACCAAGCCGTGCCGAACAAAATTTCTGTTAGTTTTGGCAAAAAAAAAAAAAATCAAAAAACCAAAAAACCAAAATATTGAGAAACTAAACACCTATTTTAAGAATAAAAATAAATAAATTTAGTTTAAGAATATATTTGTGCAATAAAAAAACAATAAATTTTCTTTATTTAAACTTGTTATTTTACGGAATAAATCTGCTATCATGTATTAGTTTTTAAACATAAACCAAATTTATAACTTACATCAATTTTTAAATAATTTAAAATAGTCTAATGCATGGAGATCAATCACATTATTAAAGAAATAAACTGTCCAATTAACAATTACCAAGCGTATAATTAGAATTAGCAGTGTAGCTGGATAAAAGGGGAACAAACCATTTTCTCAGTCCCACTCGCATCATTGGCGCGTTGAGCGCGTGAGTACAGATTTCCCATGCTATAGTCCACTGATATCGACCTTTCTGACAAAAATCACAAACTTGATGAATAAGCAGCGCGTGGCTAAATTTGTTCACAAGTGTCATATACTATAACATTATATACTTATATATATAATGTATTTGGAGTTTATGATTCTTATGAATTTTTTCTTGTTTTAAATTAAAATTTTAATTTAAATCATGATATGAAAAATGATCAAAAATATACGTAAACTATAACAATATATTTATTACATATGAAATCTTATATATAATTAGTTATGTTTCTTTCCATCTAAGTTATATATATCAAAATATATATTTTAAGTGAACTAGATTAATCTATTTATCAGAGACTATATTAGCAATTATTCACTTCAATTTTAAGAAAATAAATTTTTATAATAAAAATTATATATTTAATTTTGAGAAATTAATCTATTAGATTCATTATAGCAAACAATATTATTATTTAAAATACATCAAAAATATATTTAGAATTGAAAAAAGAAAGTTAAAACTATAAATAAAATAATTATGTCAAACAGTGTCAACAAATGGCAATACAACAACATCTTAAAAACATATAGAAGTGGATATATGAAAATCAGAAAAGACACACATGTAAAAAAATGACGAAATTTGGATAGAGAACCAAGAAGAGAAACAATTTGAAAAAATTCACGTTAAAAATAAATAAATAATAATACTAGTTAAACCAAAATAATAATAATATAAAATCAATCCAAACAAAAATATTAAAAAAACAAATTCATGTAAAACAATACCTATATAATTTATATAAAAAGAATTGCAAGTACGGACATTAAAAAAACATAAATCATGTAATTCTTATCTAAAAATCAAAAACAAATATATAAATTAATTAAGAATCTCTTGATAAAAGGTTGAAAAAACAATATTATGTTAATAAGTAAAAATACACAAATAATATGAATTTAAAAATGAAACATTAGGAAACAAAATATAAAATTTATAAATCTAAAACAAAACCTTGCACATGTAGGGCATCCTGATTTATTAAAAATAATATTATATAATATGTGGCATCCACTTCAAAGAATTTGAATATACCATAAGTAATTTATCTGAAAATATATAACTTCATACAAAAACTCAAACAAAACGTATGATATTTGAATGTCAAATATTTTTTCATCGTGATAAATCTGATATATAAATTTATTCTTGGTTTGCTATAAATAGTTCTATTTAATATGTAACATTCACATTAACAAATTTATATATATTGTTAGTGATGTATCTGAAAATGCATAATTTCACCCAAAATATCAAACAAAAAGTATTATATTTGAATTTTTGAAAATGTAAAACTTTTCTCATTGTGATAAATTTTATGTATAATTATTGTTTAAGTATGTTTTAATATTTTCCCACAGCAATTAACATCATAAGTTCTCCAAAATCCTATTCGTATTCTTTTGTCTTCTACACATACACTTCAATTCCTATGAAAACAGGCAAAATTGAAAAGAATCACGTTTTGAGATGGTATTAAATGAAAAGAACCACACCAGATTATAGTCCGCTTCTCTCTCTACGCTTTCTCCAGTTTCCTATGAAAACTCTGTAAATTTGTAAATAATTAGTTTAATCTCTTATAGTCTTTAAAAAAATATTTAACTAAATCATAACTCTATATTAATGTTCTCCAAACTATTTTTGATGATCATAAGACATATTTTTAGTTTTTAACAAATAAATCAATAAATATTTAATTAGCTATAAATATGTGGCTTGGCCGCAATGAAACCTTTATTTTCTGGATAATCCGGGTCAATTAGGGACATAAACTTCTTTCATCAAGTTTCTATATCTATGGTGGATACGACTATGCATTAAAATAATGGCATGAAATTTTTCAAAATTATCCTATAATCCGTGGACTTAACTCCTACGAAAACTCAGTAAATTTTGTAAATAATTAGTTTAATCATCTATAGTCCATTATAAAAATCTTTAACTACATCCTAACTCTATATTAATGTTCTACAAACTAGTTTTGATGGTCATGAGGCATATTTCATAGTTTTTAACAAGTAAATTAACAAATGTCTAAATACGCCTTAAATTTATGGTTTGATCCCAATAAGACCTCCATTTTTTGGATATCCGGGGTCGACTAGGAGCTGAATTTTTTTTCCATAAAGTTTCTATATCCATGGTAGATACAAATATGCACTAAAACGGACGTGAAAATTCGCAGAATTATCCCATAATATGTGGGTCACTATGAAAACTCGTAAATTTTGTATATAATTAGTTTGATTTCCTATAATCCATTATAAAATACCTAACTACATCCCAACTCTATATTAATGTTCTCTAAACTAGATTTGATGGCCATAAAACATAGTATATTTATTAATATTTTAACAAGTAATTTAACAAATGTCTAATTAGCAATAAATCTGTGATATAACCCCTAATTAGCCATAATATGTGGTTGACCCCAATAAAATCTCCATTTTTAGGGGCTGAAACTTATTTCACCATATATCTATATCTATGCATTAAAAAACGACGTGAAATTTTGTAAAATTATCCTGTGAGAAAAACATAGAAAGAGAAAAAAAACTTGTGAGAAAATTTGTCAGTTGAAAGCTGAGTGGCTGAGCTCAATCTTTGTAAAGTTTTCCGGTTTGAAACACGCATAGCGCCAATGACATTCCATCTCTTTGTTGTGCACTACTCCTAAAACTAACCGACATAGAAGTAACAATCTTAGAGGTCATGAAGCTTCAACCAAAGAACCCAACAGAAACATTAAAAAAACACTAAACGTTACGAGGACAAATGAGATACTTGTAGCAAGCATGAAGAAGAAAGGTGTAAGAAAGAGTCTACTCAATCCAGAATATCAGAGATAGCTGTCTTCTTAAAAGGATCACCTTGAGCCAACTGTGCAGCCATTGATTTGTTTGGGAAAATATTATCAGCCTTCATTCTATCTCTCATTCCATATGCCGGGGCTTTGGCGTTTATATAAGCCTGCATGAGTGCTTGGAACTGCCTAAGCCTAGATGTATACCCAACTTCCCTCATCTTTTGGAATATCTTCTCTGTGTTATGAATATCTCCCCGTTTTGAGTACTCGTCCATGATGTACATGAATGAGTTCATCATCAGTTTTGTATGGCTCTGTTTTGATGCCTTGTTTAGCAAAGAGTCAGCCTTTTCAACTTCCCCAGCTTCCACGTAAAGCTTGATGAGTGCATCCCATGTCGATGCCTCGATCCTGCATCCGCTCTCTGCCATTCGTTTGACAAGATCCTTACCCTTTGAGAGCATCTTGTGATCTACATATACTCTCAGGAGAACAGAGTAAGTGTTAGAAGAAGCTCTTCTGTCCATCTTCACAATCTTCTCAAAGATCTCCTCTGCCTCTTTTACTTTATTGAGCTTTCCAAAAGCGTGGATTGCAGCAAGGGATTCCTCAAACCGGGGCTTTGATTCACAGATCTTCCATATTCTCCTCACTTCATCTTCTCTCCCAAGAGAGGCATAGATGGAGAGCAAATCTTTGAATGCTCGTCGGTTTGCCTCTAAGCTTTCACCTTCCATCTCTTTCAAGACTTTCTCGGCTTTCTCTTTAAGACCAGCTCCTGAATAATGTCTAGCAGTGAGAGCTTGTGTATGGAAGTCCAGTTCAACACCTTCCTCTTTCATTGTCTCCACAATTTGCTCCATCCCATTTATGTCATTTGATGACCCTTTGACGTCAATCAAGATCTTGTATGTGAGAAGACTCGGCTTGACATTTTCTTTCTCCATGAGTAAAAGCACATCAGCTATCTTCTTTCTGTCGACCCTCTTGTAGAGCAGAAGCATCTGATCACAAGTAAATCCAGACCGAGGGAATCCCAAGTCTTTCATTCTGTTGAACACGAGTTCAGATTTCTTCACATTGCAAGCAACCACACAATTGGCTAGGAGGGTACGGTAGATCACTTCCCCTTTGAAGGATTTTGGTACCTTGTCCATATAAGCTTCTCCTTTTTCCAAGCCACGCGTTTTAACTATCAAATCTAACCGAGAAGCATAATCTCTCTCATTCATTTCAATTTTCTTATTTGCTTCCAACCATTCTGACATCTATACAAACAGAAAATAAACAAAGGTAAGCAGTTGGAACAAGTCGATTGGCTATCTGATACAAGACACAACAAGTAAGCTTAATTACCTGTAAGGCTCTTCCATACATCCGACGTTTACGTAGCTGGAGCATAGCCTTAGCAACCTCAACTCGGTTGATTTCATTTCCTTGTTCCACCCATTTATCAAGTGCACTACCTACAGAAAGACCTGCTGCAGAAACAATGGTCTTAAATAGCTCGGATGGTTTCTTTTCCACGGTCTTTCTATTATCCTCGGTTTCAGTGAGGTCTAGTTCCAGCTCTTCTTCATCAGCGGAGAGCTTTCCCTCATCAACGTCACTATCATCACTGCTACTACTAGTGGACTTTGAACTTTCAAGTTCTGAGAAGCCGTCTTCGAGGTCATCTTCCTCCTGATCACTTTTAGTGCCAGCACTCGATGAAAGTAGACGTTTACTCATACAAGACATCTCATAACGTCTTGGAACAGCTTCACGTTTATGATATACAATGGAATGAGATTCGAAGCTTCTTGCTCCTGATTGTATCTCTTTTGGATAAACAGCAGTGCAAGCACCTCGTCGGAGTATCTGGGTTCTGAAAATTGTACAATTGTGCCAATACATAGAACAAACAAACAAAAAATGAACCATTTCTAGATTGAAAATCGAAGCCTAAATAAATTTCAATTTCTATCCAAGTCTATTTCCACAAATAGCGATATCTTGCAGAGATTCTAACCTCCGCAAAGCCTTGGAAAGAGCTAACATGCTTGGTCCGTCGACTGGAATTTACCTGTAAACACACACAAATCAGATTAACAAAAAGAGTTTTTGCTACTGGAAGCAATATAGATCAGATACCACAAAAAGCTGATCATATTGAATTTGACAAGGGAAGCTTGGGAGATTACAGTCGCGTAAATTGAGTGAGAGCAGATCCTAGTGTTGATGATGGGGTTTATGAAATGTTTAGGGTTTTAAGTTTTAACCTTCTTTTTTGGTTTGACCATTTTGTCCTCACCAGCTAAGTCTTTAGAAATAAGCTGAAACCTGCCCACTCTCACCCAAGGCGCGTAAGGCGCGTGAAGACAAAATCCGTGAGCTATAAGCCACCGATATGACCTTTCTGGCATAATTCTGAAAATAAATGAAACTAAGCGCGTCGTACTTGCACTGTGCTTTCTCATTAGAATATTTCTTTTTAGTTGTCTCATTTTTTTGATCAAATTTTTTTAAAATAAAATCTTTCATAAGGCATACAATATACTTCACTTGATGTTTACTTTAATATTTATTTATATTACACAAATACAGTGCAAGTACGACGCGCTTACACAAATAAAATTGAAACGATAAATTATATTATAAATGATAAATTCATAAAAATAATTATATTAAAATAAATTTAAAACTAAATAAATATATTAATTAATCCAGTTATAATTTATCAAATATTAATTTATAAAAATTTTACTCTAATCCACACCTAAAAACTTAATAAAATATAATTTATTTATTTAAAAGTTTATTTAAAGATTTTATCCTTACTTTTTTCTAACTCAAATTTATAGTTACTCAAATTTTTTATGAATAAAATTTATAAAAATAATTATAATAAAAATAAAAATTATTAAATTATTTTAAAAATAATATTATATCAGTCTCGTTGTAATTAAATATAAATATAAATATTATTATACTAATTATTTAATAAAACATTTTATTGTTTACTCTAAAATAAAATTAATAACAGGAAAATAAAATATATATATACATATATTTATATGTATTAACATCAATATATATATATATATATATTATAAAATATATGTTATCATTTATATATAAATTCAAATTTATATAAACAATATAAATTTAAAAAAAAATTTATTATTTATAATAATCATATTTATTAATATTAAAAATATTTTCATATTTATTATCTGAATTTTTATTTTTTTATCCAAGGTTATGTATATCTTATAATAAAATATAATTGATTTGTATAAATATTATAAATTTTTCTTAAAATATTTTATCGTTTATATTTATCTAAACTTAAAATTTATATACAAATTTTATATAAATTTTTATTATCCACAATAGTTATAATTATTAATATTAAAACTTATTATTCAAAAATATTATTTGTATTATCGTTTATTTTTATTTTTTAAATGATGTATTTCTATAAATAAAATAAAAATTAACGTCAAAAATAATATAATAAATAACAAAATTATATATATAAATTAAGGCTAATATTGTAAAAAAAACTAATTTCATTAGAGATAAATTAGTAATTAACCAATTTAGAAGTTAACATATAACCAAAAACATTTTTCAATTAATATAAATCTATCTGCAATTCTCTTAGATTTATATATTTTATTTATTACATAGAATATTTACTATTTTACTCAGGTTGTTGGTAATATAATTTTGTAAATGTTTGAATTCAATTTATTAAAATACTAGTATGATATAATTTTGTAAATGTTTGAACACAATTATTATTTAACATAAATTTTCTAAAATTTTTAAAATTGTCAAATCAATTCAACAACAATAATGATATTTTAAAAACCTATATAAAATTATTTATAATTAAACATTCATATATTATTATATTTAATAATATATTATATAATTTATTATAAATACATAAAAATCTTATTTCAGAATATTTTATTATTTATATATAAATTTAAATAATAATGTGAATATATATAAAACAATATTTATTAATATTTAATTTTTTATATTTATCATCTTATTTATTATTTTTATTAAATGTTATGTATATCACTAAAATAAAATTAAAAATCTTAATAAATATTTTTATATTTACCTTCTTATTTTTTTCAAAGTTATGTATATCTCAATATAAATTATGGTTAACATGGTAATTAACCTATTTTTATTAATAATAAATAGTAATTAACTATTTTAAGATTGAATATAAGGCCAAAAATACTTCTTAACTAATATAAAAGTTCTATAGCAAAAAGTTAATATGTGTTGTAAAAAATTGGTTCACAGTAAATATAATAAGTGATATATTAAAAATAGTAAATTTTGGTTTAAAATATAAAATAATAATAGATTTACAAAAAATCTTACCAAAAATGTATGAATAAGTAAAAAAAATATATTATATCTATCATTATATTTAAAAACGAAATTGTATTATTTCTTTAAGGTGTTAAAAGTTTTTTTGCCACAAGTTTTCTTTTTAAAGTCTATTTTTATTTATATAAATTCAAGATTACATAAAAATTACATACATAATATTAATACAACCAAACAAATAACTAAGAAATTCAAAGAACAATAAGACAAGGAATTTGTTTTTTTCAGCTGTTCGCATTTAACATGATGCGATTTTCATCTTCCGTTATCACCCATTCAAGCATGTGTTTCTTTAGAAATAAGCTGAAACCTGCTCTGTTACATAATATTTTTGAGTTTCACACATGACAAGTACATAAACATATACAAGCTGGAAATGTCTGGAGCTAATCACACATCTTACAATAATATATCTAATTAAAAACTGGAAAGCTTTGAAAGCTACTATGAAAGAGCTCAAGAAGTAAAGCCCGAGACTCCAACAACAATGGCTCGTGATTGTTTAGACGGTTCAAACATTTCCCCTGTCTCAGATTGGTTGATTCAGACATCAGATTTGGCAGTCCAGGTTCTGGAAGAGCTTGTCTCTGCTCCAGTAACAGTCATCAAGCTTCCAGTGTCAGACATGTAGTGATAATTGTAATTGATTCTCGTCACTAGATCAGCCAAATGAGGAAAGTGTCCCACATTCAGCTTCGAAGACAATACCTGCAAGTTCAATAACAACTAAGATTTCAAATTACCAAGTAACAAGTATACATAGTTAATAATAAAAAAAGATGGCCTTACTCTAAGGAGGAAAGCAATGCAGTCTTCAAATAGTTTCTCAATGCGGCCTATTTCCATTTCACATCTAGCCTTAATCGCTGAGACTGCTCCACCGCTGCTCAGTGTCTGTTGTATTGAGTAGAATTCTAGAGCTAATCCCAGAATCATGTTGATCCGACTTGCAATCATTGCCCACTATACAGATGCCCCCAAAACACTTGGTTACATGTAATTATGCAACTAAAGAGATCACGTAATGTTCCATTACCAGCTTTTCTTGGACCACAAAGCATTGCCTCTGAATCGATAACAAGTAGGTCTCATGTACATATATGACCTCGTCCAGAGACCCTGCTTTTACCATACCTTCGCACAGTTCACGCCATGCCGTGTGATATACCTGTTTACAAATGAAGCCGTAAGATAAACTTCCAATTTTGCATACTGTAATTATAACAAATCATACAATACCCTGTCCATTACGTATTGATGAAAAGCATCCACAAAATTGAGAAGCTTTTGTTCCAGTAACCAGTGGTGCTTGCGGATTTTTGTTGCACATCCTTTATCCTATAATACATAAACACCAAGTCACTAAGTTTATCAAACTAAACCATCATTACTCTTTATATTTATCTGTATTGATTAAAAGACTGATTAGACTCTTTGAAACGGGATTTGGATGTCACGTGAAACAGTCTAAAAAGAAAGAAATGAGTTCGAGAGATATCAAAGACCTTCCACATCCACCTTCGTGCTTTATCAAGTACATATTTTGCTCGCTTCACCTTCAACAAAAATCCCATCACCTGTTTTCATTTTACAATTAAAACATAGAAAAACAAACTGTTTCCCCAAAGAAAAAATAGCTGGAGGATGAAGGGTTACCTGGTTATACTTCTTAATGGCCTCACTATTGGCGATAAGCTCAAGCGGCCATGGAACCTTTAAAAAAAATAGTTCAGATCTTTAAAAACACATAGATGTAGCCATGTTTTATGCTAATACGCTGCACTTGGTTTTAAGAGTAAATGTCTTTCTCTAGACCTTGTATGTGAATTTGAGAGACTCGAGGCAGTCTATCCCAAAGTTGTTAACGCGGCTTTTACGAGATGAAGAAAGGGGTACTACGTTACCCTTGTCATCTTTGTCTTTGTCTAAGCAACCTTCTCTGGAAATAGACACCACCAATAAATCAGGACTGTTTAACAGCATGGCATCAGCTGAATTTCTAATTGATTCCTGTACATAACCATTACAATTTGGAATTAATTTTGTCTGTATGAACACGATATACGGTAATATAACAGGGATACATCAAGATGAGAGCAGTTTCTCAAGAAAGAAGTTCATCAAACCAGGTTACCTGAAGGATTATGTTCAACTCAAAATCATCATTCAATACCTCTCCCTTGCCCAGCCTGTTGAATATGACAGTCAGAAAATGCTGTAGAAGGTCCCCTGAAAATTTTAAGGATTTTATTAAGATTCCAGGTACGACCTTATAGCCAAAGATGTTGAAGCACATAAAACGTACCTGACCCTAACAAGTAAATGGCACGCAACACCGTAAGTTCGTGCATCACTTTCCAATCATTCATTAGTTTTGACAATATCACTTTCCCAATGTAGTCCACCTACAACACGTGCAACTTTCATAAGAAGTATGCATGCCATAGAAACAAAAGGCAATGCAAAGCTTACATCACCGTACCTGCCTCCGGATGTAGATTGTGATGCATTCTTGCATTATTACAACAGGAAGCGGGGCATCTTTTGGCTCTGCCTTTAACATCCAGCTGAGAACTCTTGAAAGAAGTGTACTATTCTTTTGGAAAGGTAGGAATTCTGACATATGTAGCTTCGGCTTTTTGTTGTTGTTGTTGTTGATAACAAAGATTTCAAGTTAGATATCAGAAACTATTGCACGTATGAGATAAGTGAAGGAATGGACATAGAATGATCATATCATCACAATCAAAGTACCTGGAATGACGGAAGCAAAGTGGGAAAGGGAAACAATGTTTTTAGAACTTCGGTGTCATCCTGAGAAGAAGGATATTCAGATCTACTAAATTGGAATCCAAATTTGTAGTTTGTTCCGCTCAATCCAGTATCTGCCAGGCCAGATCCGTCAAAGACAGCACTCAACAAACTCTCATCATTTAGAGAGGGTAGACAATAGTTGTGTGATAAGTTTAAGACATTCCAAGTATTCGTATTCCTCTCAAGATCGATTTTAGATACTGAAACAACAGGGTTTTCATGACAGAATAAACCCTGCGATGCCTTTTTGACAGTGAGACAGTTTTTTGTCGCCGTGAAGACCAGTAACATAACATGCACTGTGGTGTTCTGGTTTGGCCTCCACAGCTCTATTCTCTTGCACGGCACCGACCAACAACTTATACCACATTCGCTCAGAGCACGTGAGAACTGGAAGATCTTTATCAACTATGTCATTCTCCAACTCTCCACTTATATATGATGCTAAAGTTGGAGAAATCTCCCACTCATTCGCCTCATCTTTCCACAGATATCTAGAGACATGATCACCATGGCCTATAAGGCCAGAAAGTGTTAAACAAAAGATTTCAGACAAGGATAAGTCTGCAGTGCTCCTGAAGTTGTTATTTTTAGGCAGTAGGTATTGAATCTTTCCAGAAGTTTCTGAAGATGTGGAAGGAATATGCTGCAACAGCTGCAGCGACTTTCCAGCAGAAACAATCGATTTACAGATGTCTTTTATGAATAGTGGGCATAGCACCCGATTATTCTGCTCTTTATCTTTGTCCGAAACTGAACTGGAGTCATTTCCTCTCAGTCCTTTCTTTTCATTTAGAGAAGTTACACTTGACTTTGGGCCCGGTACCTTCATCAACATATAGCTTTTCTCCCAAAACTCTGCCTCGTTAACGGAGACCGATTGGTTGGCTGTAAAAAACAACTGCAAAGAACAAACGTGAATCTTCACCTCAACCAAATATTTATCATTATCAAACATTCAATTTGTTAGCCTTGTAAAGAAAATACTTGATGTTTGAAGCATAAACTGCTAGAACGAAATTTTTGAACAGTCATAGAACATAAATACAATTGCAAGAACACCTACCTCTCCAAAAGGAACATCAAGAGTTCCCTCAAACAACCATGAATCCAAACCCTCTATATATGGCAATAAAGTTCCAGCAAAGATTTGCAGCAGCATGTGAAATCCTTCCACCTGGTCCAGATATTATCAATATACCAATTAAGGAAGTGATCAATAACTAGGGAAAAAAACACACAGAATTCATGAAAAAGGCCACAACCTCACCACCTTGTACAAGGCATACTTCATCCAACTTCTTGTAAAGGTAATCAAGAACGTGGACAGCAACTTCAGCTGTCGAAATAGTTGAACTCTGCTCAAAATATGCATGAGGGATTGCACCTCGTACGACTTGTAAAAGGTATTCAGCACCTGAACACAGACTACCAAATGGAAAGAAAAAAGATTAAATATATAACGAGCACAGAGCATCCTCTATATAAAAACATAAAAGGTACACACCTAGATAAAGAATTTGTTAATCCTAAGAGGGTTGGAGTGACAATAACATTAGAATTGTTGATCTTCACTTCCTCGTTCAAAGAAATGTCTCTGAGTTTCTGTTCCAACGCCAATTGTATATCAGTCTCAGCAAAATAAATGTTCAAGAAGAGCTGTATAGTAAGTTGTGGATGCTTGCCTCAAGCCGAGCAGAGACAGAGTTAGGAAATGCCATTAAGGTAGGAGGAGAGCTCAGAGAGGTATTATTAATTCCAGCGACGATAGACTCCACAAGCTTCAAACAAGTTGCGGCATATAAAAAACCAGCGAGAAGGGTATGAAGGCTTGTGCGAGACAAATGAGAGACGCGAATCTCAGTTTTAGCTTGGAAAGTTTGTCCAACTTGGTCCCAGACAATGAAGGGACTAGACAGACCTTGCAAAGCTTGTAAGAGACCTCTCACCGATGAGAAACCCCAAGTATAGTGTTTGGTGAGCATTACCAGATCCAATTCACTCACGCTCACTGATGGAGGGGCCAGTTCTGAGTGTGTCCATACTCTGCGACTGCACATCGGCCATTACGATCAGCGCGAAGCAACGACTCCATCATTTTTGTTCCGCTCCGTGAATTTTGGGGAAAATTGTTCATACGAGGGGAATCGAATTAAGCTTGCGAGAGATGAAAGAATTTGATAGAATAAGCGAGAGATATCAGGCCCAATGTAAAGTAAGCCCATCGCAGTAGTTTTAGTTTTTACACTTTAAGGACTTATACTCGGTGCTAATCACGAGATGCCCCCAACTTTTCAAAGACTCCGATATATAACCATGAATCTAAGAAAGTGCACCTCTAAAACCATCATTGAATGCCAATGCGAGAGATGGGATGATGAAGAAAGTAGGAGACATGTCAGTTCTTAAACCAATCAACAAACAAAATCATGTCTTTATTTATGAGATATAAAAACTGCCCAAACACCACAAAGTATGTAGCTTTTTTTTCTTGTTTGTTCAAAGTAGCTATCTATGCTATATCAACTATTCAAGTTAAGCTCAAGGAATCCATGTCTCTGTAACATCAAGCACGATGACTCAGGAGTAGGGCCAATGCACCATGCTTCTGCTGATGAACATCCTGATATCTTCCTTTATGATGTTTCATTGTTAAAGAGTCAGCTCTAACGCCTCCTTCAAATACAAAAGGAATGCATAAAAAATTAAGCTTGGAAGAAGACACCTTAGGTAGATCCAATAAGTGATTAGAATATTCCCAAACCAACCTTTTCCGAGATTTCCTTTTTGAATTGATGGGTTTTTTCTTTTTCTTTTTCATGCTGCAGATTCCAGTCAGAATCTCCTCAACCTCTGTTGTATTATCGACATGAGTTTTCAACAAATTGCAATAATCCAAAGCTTGATTACCAACACTTGGGACAAGGGAAGTATCAACTTGAACTTTTTCTCTTACATACTCCATTAGCACAAGTCCTGCAATATGCCATACTTGTTTTTTTTTTCATACAGTAAACAATGGAAAGCTAAGTTTTTTGAAGGGATGAAACAATACCTAGAGCACGGAGCATCTTGAGATCAAAATGATCAGCTAGTTCGTATTGATCAGTTGTTTCAGCTCGTTGAATGACTAGCTTCTTTAAGCTGATGAGCAAATCCTGCAAACAAGTTTATAGGGTGATGAGAGTAATAACAGAAGGGCAATCTATGGCTTCCTCAGATAATTACCAGTTCATGTTCTGAAAGAGAGCAAAACCAAGTGATATCTTCCGTCCTATTGTTCTTCAATATTTCGCTAAGTTCCTCCATCTCAAACTACTGTTTCTAATGAATCCTGCTGCAATTATAAATAAATATTAAACCTTTAGCTAACAAATACATACTTGGATTATCTAAATTCGATTGGTTCACTCACCTCAGTCGAATTAAACAGGCTTCGACTCAGAAAGCAGCAGGCGATTTAGTGTTTGCCGTCACTGACGACGGTGCTGGGATAATGGTAAAGTGAATCAGAGAAGAAGAAGACTGTGATGGGAATTGTAAGTGGGGTTCGAGAGATCTGAGGGAAACAAAATTCAGCAACTGAGAATAGCCAAGGAGGAAGGAGGTGCAACACAATAAGCCCTAGTTCATCTCGTCGGAAAATTAAATTAAATGCGGTGCAGAAAACTAAATGTTGATTTGTTTCTTGGTTATATAAATCTAGCACAAAGGATCCGTGGCGCAATGGTAGCGCGTCTGACTCCAGATCAGAAGGTTGCGTGTTCGATTCACGTCGGGTTCAATCCTCCCGATTCTAGATCCTATATTTTTTTTTTATTTTTTACGACTTAAATATTTCTGAATTTACTTCCAGCTAGTTAGCTTTGCTAAAATTACGGTGAAGTCGGCAGTCGTACCTGCACCAGAAAACAACATATCCCTCTTCACGTGTTCATCCGAGTGTGATCATTATTTAACATTAATCATTGATTCATTTTGACTTCATCTATTACTAATATTTTTATCCCCATAAACAGCACATACATATTCCTGGCGATAACTAATGGTTGTTGCGTTATATGTATACATGCATAGGCTATAACTATTTTAGTATGCTAATGATCGTCGAGATACATTATTTCAATCATGTCATTATTATATAGTATAAAGCTGACATATAAAACAATGGGGTTTGTTTGAAACAGTCGAGATCTTAATAATAATATAATCTTTGTTAAAAGAAACGAAAAATGCATCGAAGAAACCGAAATCCTAATCATGAAGTCAATGTTTCCTGAGCTAGCTGTATGTGTCTACGACAAACATAAAACCAGGAGGATGCTTCCAATGGCATTCTCGTGGTTTACATCAAAACAAGTGTTTATCTTATAAACTCAAACCCATAAAACCGTCATTCTCCACTCTTACATATTCACCATTGATCTTCAACAATCTCACTCACACCATTGATCTAAGCCACAATGTACCAAGAAGCCGCACTTCTCTTAGCTCTACTATGCATCTCTTCCAACGTCGTCGTATCGGCCCCTATCCGTGATGGTATAGTAACTCTTAAGCTCATAATGTAACACAATATTCCTATTACATTCAAAAATCTCTGACTTGGTGGTTTCATCAGGTTTATTACCAAACGGTAACTTCGAGATGGGTCCTAAACCGTCCCAGTTAAAAGGATCAGTTGTTAAGGAACGAACCGCTGTACCTAACTGGGACATGACCGGTTTCGTTGAGTATATTAAAGCTGGTCAGAAACAAGACAACATGGTCCTGGTCGTACCGGAAGGATCATCCGCTGTCAGATTAGGCAATGAGGCCTCAATCTCCCAGAAAATATCCGTCCGGTCAGGCCGTCTATACTCGATTACGTTCAGCGCCGCTCGAACCTGCGCTCAGGACGAGCGGCTCAACATATCCGTCACGCATGAGTCTGGTGTCATCCCTATCCAGACCATGTACGGCAGTGATGGATGGGACTCCTACTCATGGGCCTTTAAAGCTGGTGGGCCCGAAATAGAGATAAGGATCCATAACCCGGGTCACGAGGAGCACCCGGCTTGTGGACCATTGATCGACGCCGTTGCTATCAAGGCTTTGTTCCCTCCCAGATTCTTCGGATGTAAGTAAACCAGAAACATATTATAACTTTTGAATAAAAACCGAAACCGGTAACCAGGAGCTCGTATCTTAGTGGTAAAGGATACTAGTACCTTCCTGTCACTCAGGTTCAAAACCCTGACCACCGGAGCTTTCACATGGATTTTCCGGTCCAAAGATTAGTTCGCTAAATCGACTAATCTTTTTTTTGTTAAAAACCGAAACCGGTTGGTTTATATATGTTGATATTTGTTTTTTCAGATAATCTCATAAAGAACGGGAACTTCGAAGAAGGACCTTACGTGTTTCCCAAGGCAAAATGGGGAGTATTGATACCACCGTTCATCGAGGATGACAACAGCCCGTTGCCTGGTTGGATGATCGAGTCTCTTAAGGCCGTTAAGTACGTTGATAAGGCACATTTCTTCGTCCCTGAGGGACACCGAGCCATAGAGCTTGTTGGAGGCAAAGAGAGTGCCGTTTCACAGATCGTGAGGACGTCACTCAACAAATTCTACGCCCTAACTTTCAACGTGGGAGATGCGAGAGACGGTTGCGAGGGACCGATGGCAGTGGAGGCGTTCGCTGGACGGAGCAAGATCCTGGTGGAGTACGCGTCTAAGGGTAAAGGTGGGTTTAAACGGGCAAGGCTTGTGTTCAAGGCCGTGTCGGCTAGGACTCGTGTCACATTCCTGAGCACGTTTTACCATATGAAGAATGATCACTCTGGCTCGCTATGCGGTCCGGTCATCGATGATGTTAAGCTACTGGCGGTTAAGGCATTACGAGGGTGATGAGACCGGAGTTTTCTTTGCTTTTGGTTTAAAGCTAGTCACATCCGTTGATAATATAGTACAATGGTTAATTAACTGTAATTTAATTATGTTTAAAGATCTCTACATAATAAATGACACTTTACGATCTAATCTATTTCTACATACAGTTCATGAACTAATTATCATTTGGATATGGAATGGAATATCAATATTTTATTCTGTTTATTCCAACTTTCTAAGAACATCTCTATCAGTTAAGAACCCATCATGGTCTTCTAAACAATATAAAACTAATATTTTTAATTTAGTTTTGTTATATAACTAAACTTAAATTTTGAGAAAATAATATAACCAATTATAAAAAAAACACAATTTTGGGTATCTTATTGAGATACTAAAATACTATGAATTCTCAAATGAGATACCATAGGTTTTTAATAAGAACTTAATGATATTGAAAATGGTATTGATGAAAGAAGAGAGCACGGCATAGCGGAAGAACATGATATGGATCTCTGGAAAGCTAAAGAAGGGAAGTTTAAGAAGGTTTTCTCATCCAAACATACTTGGGAGCTAATTTGGAAATCATACCCCCTTGTTCTTGGACAACAACGGTTTGATTTCAATTCAACATACTCCTTGATATGCTTTTATACTATGGACTGCTATGCACAATCGTCTAGCAACATGGGACAGGCTTCTGGCTTGGAATGCGAGGGCAGATGCAGACATCCTCTGCTCAGGACATCTCGAAACACGGCAGCATCTGTTTTTTCAGTGTTCTTACACTGCCTCAGTCTGGGCGCCTTTGCTTCAAGGACTTCTGGAGCAGTCTTATACCACTAGTTGGGACGAGATAGTATCTTTGGCATCATGTTCGAGTCTGCCATCTATGAAACAGTACCTTCTAAGGCACACATTCCAAGCTGTTGTTCACTCTTTGTGGAGAGAAAGGAATTCAAGAAGCCATGGTAATCCTCACCTCAATTAGCAAGCTCTAATAAGATTCATTGACAAAACAGTTCGAACCGTATATCTTCCATCCGTGAAGAGGGGGCGAGAATATACACTGATACTCTGGGAACATGGTTCACAACAAGGATTCAACAGTGACACAAACGATTGATTGATTCTTTGGTTTGATTTCATTTACAAACGAACAAACAAAATGATAGCACTCGATGTAAAATGTCTTTGATTGAATAAATTTTACATTCATTCAAAAAAAAAAAAGAACTTATTCTTTTCTCTTTCATAATTTTTGAATATTTTTCTTTATTTTAGTCTTAAGAATCCTTTTAAGATCCCCTCATTAAAAATGTTCTAAGAAGTCTAATTCAAATATCTTATATCCGTTAATTCGATACGAATAAATTGTTCTAGGCTGTAAATGGTAAACATAACATGGAATATACGTAATAATAATGAATGAAATATGATGGATGGGATATGAAGAAAAGTAGAATAAATTAATCCTGTCTATCTCTCATCAAAATTGAAGTTGGATAATTCTTTTGAAAATTGTTTCTTTTTGTGTGGATTTGATGGAATTTTCATTCCATTACAATCTAGGTAAATTTTCTTTGGATATATATGAATAGGTCATTTCACATGATTTTATCCCATAAAATGACAATCCAATTACGACCCTAGATTTTATTCTCAAATCTCTCTTCTTTTCCCTATTACGACATGAGAATAGTAATTGGTTGCCCTGAAGGTGAAGGAGGTTGGTCTTATATTTTTGCTTTCAATGTGTGTTAATTACAACATATGCATGATATCTTATTACCACTTTGGTAGAGCAAGGAGTGAGATATGACATATGAGCAGGAGGATGAGCATGACGTTGTCTGGTTTTGGCTGGAGAAGACAAGCCTTTTGATTGCCACTTTAAGGTAACTAAGCTACATTGTCTTTAATCTACGAGCAAAGTTTGATAAACTGATGAGTGCAAAGTGGGTTCTGATCAGAGCTTTAGGAGAAATTGAGCATAGCAGCTATAAAATATATTTTTTATACACAACTTTATTATCTTTTAGATTGAAACTGCTGCATATATACAATGACCTAAAGGTTTATACTTTAAATATTATGGATATTGAGACTATTAGATATCAAAACTTTGAATAATAATATTCAAAATTTTGGCTGACATTAAACAAGTTAGGATTCTTCAGGATTGTCCATAATCATGAATCGAGTAAACCTTCTTCTTGGCATGAGAGGGGAAGCAGCATGGTCAAATCTGGTCCTTTCATGAGGCTGAAAGAGAGAGTTGTGGTCTATTCGATAAATCCTTACATGAGGCGCAAGGAAAGGAGGAATACTGTGAGGATGCTCATTATGCAAAACCCTCACGGAGACATTATGTGGAAGATCAGCAATCATGGTATTGATGTACTCGTCAACTCTCTGCATTTGTTCCCACTCATATTGTCTCCCCATGTCAACCAAGGGTCGAGTGAAACCAGGATGATCAGCTTTCGAGTGCTTATTAAGCTGAGAGTAAGTCCCCGAGAAGTTGCAACCCTCGAAAGTGCAAGATCTCGGTTTAGCATTCAAATATCTCCTTGCATCTGACTCTTTCATCGTCTCTTTAACCTCTCCTCTACAGTAAGGACAGCTTATGACCTTGGTTAAGCGGTTCATGTATTTTTTGCAGTACTCCTTGAAACAGTTGGAGTGACGAGCACTTGTGTCACACATGTAAGCTCGGCATTCATTGGAGGAGCAGTTCAAGAGGATTGCCTTGTGTGGCGGTTCTTGGCAGATTACACAAAGGATTTCCTCCCATTGGCTTCGGCGGCTTTGTGTCTGGACAAGTGGCTCTGGTTCTTTCTCTTTACGAGTCCTTGAAGAGCGAAGCGGGTATGGTGACACTCTGGTCTTGTTGCATGGCACTGTCTCTTTGGGCATGTCTCCTGCTGATAAATCATAAACCTTGTTTTAAGGATTAAATCTCAAGACTCATATCAATATTCCACATTAGATAACCATCACTAATAGTACAAAACTAAAGAAATCACAAGTGAAGAGAACAAGGAATCATATATCTCTAAGCAAGAAAGTAAATTTCATGTATCAAATAAAACACTGTTGGACGACATATGATCATGAAAAACAAGATGAATTATACACTACTTGTCACAGACAAACCATTGTAAATCTCTAAAGGGTGTACGGACCCAAGACCTCCTAATCATTATACAAAAAAAACCATTTGTAAATTTATATCGATGATCATCTCTCATTAAAGACATTACGAGAACCCAACGTTTTGATTCAGAATCAGAGTTATGACTGAAGACAAATTTGATGAGTTATTCATAGAAAATATAATCGACCACTATAGATTTTTGTTTTTCTAATCAGACCCATAAAGGACACAACTTCATCAAATCAAGAGAGCTCACTGAGATTGATAGTTTGAGAAATTGTGAAAACCCAAACACGAGTGAGGAAGGTAGACTACCTTAGCTGTTGATAAACTCTTAGTTTTTGAAAGTTTCTTCTGAATCACTGATGATGAGAAATTTCATGTGAATGCTTATTTGTGTGAGTTTTGAGGTCTTTTTATAAGCTACTCTTATCTTATGTCCATCTGTCCCAGTTTACCATCATATGGTTCTTTTTCTCTTTAAAAATCTCTACTGTTTCGTTTTTCTTTTGGTGGCATATGAAACAAAATTGTCTTTTCCTAAAAAAATGTTTTCACTTTTCTCATTATTTTGAATAATTTAAAAAGGTAAATCCAACTATAATTATTGTATCTTAAATTTGAATATCTTAAACTATTTACACATTTATAGTTGAATATATTTAATACGACGCGACGCTCACAATAGTCAAAATTACTAAACAACAATGTAATCACATACATATCTTAATTACTTAAATTCAAATTATAATGCGCCAACACTTATCAAAATTTAAAAGTAGAATATTATTACTTACACTAAAAAAGTTAAAATAAAAGTAACTAAATTAATTAAACAAACCTAATAATAAATGTTGTATCTAAAATTTAAAATTTCAGAATATTTACACAAGTATTTTACATGATCTTACTTTATTTAATACGGCGCCGACAATAGCCAAAATTACTAAACAACAATTTATTATTCACAAATTTTTTTAAAAATTCATATCATAATGCGCCGACACTTATCAAAATTTAAAAGTAGACTATTATTATTTACACCAAAAAGGTTAAACGAAAAGTAACTACATTAATTAAACAAACCTAATAATACATGTTGTATCTAAAATTTAAAATTTCAGAATATTTACACAAGTATTTTACATGATCTTACTTTGTTTAATACGGCGCCGACAATAGCCAAAATTACTAAACAACAATTTATTATTCACAAATTTTTTAGAAAAATTCATATCATAATGCGCCGACACTTATCAAAATTTAAAAGTAGACTATTATTACTTACACCAAAAAAGTTAAAAGAAAAGTAACTACATTAATTAAACAAACCTAATAATACATGTTGTATCTAAAATTTAAAATTTCAGAATATTTACACAAGTATTTTACATGATCTTACTTTGTTTAATACGGCGCCGACAATAGCCAAAATTACTAAACAACAATTTATTATTCACAAATTTTTTAGAAAAATTCATATCATAATGGGCCGACACTTATCAAAATTTAAAAGGAGAATATTATTACTTACACCAAAAAATATTAAACGAAAAGTAACTACATTAATTAAATAAACCTAATAATACATGTTGTATCTAAAATTTAAAATTTCAGAATATGTACACAAGTATTTTACATGATCTTACTTTGTTTAATACGGCGCCGACAATAGCCAAAATTACTAAACAACAATGTAATCACATACATATATCTTACTTACTTTAATTCAAATCATAATGCGCCGACACTTATCAAAATTTAAAAGTAGAATATTATTACTTACACCAAAAAATATTAAAAGAAAAGTAACTAAATTAATTAAACAACCCTAATAATAAATGTTGTATCTAAAATTTAAAATTTCAGAATATTTATACAAGTATTTTACATGATCTTACTTTGTTTAATAGGACGCCGACAATAGCCAAAATTACTAAACAATAATGTAATCACATACATATCTTACTTACTTTAATTCAAATCATAATGCACCGACACTTGTCAAAATTTAAAAGTATAATTTTATTACTTAACCCAAAAAATATTAAAAGAAAAGTAACTAAATTAATTAAACAACCCTAATAATAAATGTTGTATCTAAAATTTAAAATTTCAGAATATTTACACAAGTTTTTTACATGATCTTACTTTGTTTAATACGGCGCCCACAATAGCCAAAATTACTAAACAACAATTTATTATTCACATTTTTTTTTATATAAATCCAAATCATAATGCGACGACACTTAGATTAAGCTGAATATTATCACTCACACTCCAACAAAATTTAAAAGAACATTAATTATACAAACCTCACTTTTTAGTTAGATTGAATTAATAAATTCAATAACAAATGTTGTTTCCTAAATTTAAAATTTTCAGAATATTTACATATGTATTTTAATTGAGTCTTAATTTGTTTAATACGGCGCCGGCAATAACCAAAATTATTAAACATGCTCACACACATATTTTACTCTCTCTCCCTTTCTTTAATTCAAATCATAATGCGCTGACACTTATCAAAAATTTAAAAATAAAACATTATTACTTATGCTAAAAATAAATAAAAATAAAGGTAACTATACACCGCTCACTATTTACTTAGTCTGAATAAATTAATTAAATAAATCTAGTAATAAATGTTGTATCTTAAATTTAAAATTTCAGAATATTTACACAAGTATTTTAAATGATTTTATTTTGTTTAATACGGCGCGGACAATAGCCAAAATTACTAAACAATAATTGATTATTCACACAATTTTAAAAAATACAAATTATAATGCACCGACAATTAAAAAAAGTTGAATATTATTACTTACATTCAAACAAAATTTATAAGAAAAGTAATTATACAAATCTCAGTTTTTAGTTAGATTGAACAAATAAATTAAATATATCCAATAATAAATGTTGTTTCTTAATTTTTTTTTTCTCCAGAATATACATATGTATTTTCATTGAGTCTTAATTTGTTTAATACGGCGCCAACAATAGCCAAAATTACTAAACAATAACTTATTAAAAGTAAAACCTTATACTTATATTATACTTGTATACCATCTTGCATGTTTAAAAAAAAAGTAGATGTCGATATTAGCCAAAATTAGTAAGTAGCAAAAATTCAAATCGTTTAAACTTTTGATCTGCTAAAATCTTTACAAAGTTACATGGGTATAGATTTTGAGAAACCTAATTATTATATATCAGATATCATTTACCTAGATACATTTGATGGTATTCAGTTAAAACACATTTACCCAACCTCAAACAAGATCAACAAACATTGATACGTTTAGATGTTTGTTGATTTAAGATACAAGAACTTGTTTATCCAGTTGTGAAATGATTACTATACGTTTTGCCAGACTCTACTCTCAATGATCCACTAAAACAATTAAAGTGTTTACATGTATCGCTTTGATCTCTTCCAAAAAAAAAAAACTATCTATCTCCTTAATATTTACATAGAACTTTTGACCAAATTCTTGCTCAATAAACTCTTTTCTCTTTTTGATAACTTGTTGATCTCTTTTTCCTTTTTGTCTTTAGGTCTCGGCTCCTTCTTGTTGTGTTAATGATGTTGTGATTCGTAGCCGTTACTAACTAAACAAAGCAAGACTACAATAAATCTTCTTTTGTAAGACTCAAGGAAATTATAAGCTTCGAATTTTTATTTGATTATTGTTTTCTAAAAATCTTGACTCATCTGCCGTTTAGATCTATAGTTTCAACTTTCAACAAACAAAATCAGGCATGAACAGTGAGTCAACAACGATGGATTTCTTTTAAGTGAAAGTTATTAAAATATAATCCATGTTGGACTATGCTTGATACAACTATGCGATGATCATCTCAATGAAATTTGATTTGGCAGATAAGTGGGCTATAAGTTTATGTTAAAATATAATTATACTTTTCAACACCTACCTAACCTACCACTCAAAAGCCTCGTGTTTCTTCTACAACCGTTGCTTTGACCTAGTCCTCTGTCCCGTTTATTTGATTATTATCGGTGACACTATTTGGTTAGAGATTTCAACAAAATAAATTAATTAATTATGTGGGACACAACTTATTTTAAATAATATTTGGGAAGACAAAACGAAAGAAGAGGTATGAAACACATATGATCAACCACTTTTTAGCAAACATCCAAAACATAACGACGAAAAAACAAGAGTGAGAGACAAAAACAAAAACAAAAAAAACGACGGAGGAGGAACAGTTACCGCCATCCATGGCGGATCTTAAGAGATCCACCACCTCTTTCCGGCGACAGGGCTCTTCGGGTATAGTCTGGGACGATCGTCTCGTCGCTGAGCTAAACAAACAGAAAGGCGATACTCAACAACATGCTACGTCAGAAGGTCAGGACCAGACAGCCAAACCGATCGCTGGAGACGGAATAAAGCCGATAAAAACCGAAGTGGTACGCCACCATAGAAACACCGGAAGAGTGTCTCCGGCGGTGGATCCACCCTCACCGAGACTGTCGGCGTTTGGGTGTTGCTCTGCTTTTGGCAAGAAACCGGTTGCTAACAAGAGGAGAAGGGCAACGAGGCGCAGATCCATGTAGGAAGGTTTTAACGACGCACGGGAGGATGTAAAAGTAAAGTAAAAAAGTTAAAAAAATATATATACATGAATACTCTTTCTTTCTATTATTTTGTTTGTGCTTTTAAATTCAAACTTGTTTGATGTTTATATCTGTTTGGTTTTAATACTAGTACAAAATAATCCAATCCAACCACTGGTCTATGGATTCCCGAGAAACTTGGTTCGAGTTCGGGCCAAGTATATCCTCATTCTTGCCTCACAGAGGAACAGTAGGTTCAGTATGGTTTACATCTTCTAGCAAATTCGGTTTCACCAGTCTATCCCCTTATGATCGAGTTTACTGTTGTTGGTAAGATCATAGTTTATTGACAAGAGAAATCTGTTCTAAGTAAAAATCAAGTCTAAACTATCGGATCATCGAAAACGACCGTGGTGGATGATGCCTTTCGGTGGCTAGCTAGCTTATCTCCTCCTCATCATCCTATAGCCTTTGAATAATGAATCTAATCCAGTTGTTAGGTCAGATTTTATTGAGTATATGCCTTTCCTTTTTTCAAAGATAATCTTTCGATTTGATGCCTAATTTCCTATTTAATACAGAAACGTGTTATACTATATGATCATCTTTTATAAAAAAGGAGAAGCAGAAGTCACATGATTTTATTTTTATTTTTTTGGCATACTACTACTGGTTTAGATTTTTTTTTTTTTTTTTTGGACTAAAGTACTGGTTTAGATTTTTTTTTTTTTTTTAGTCGGCCACATATAATATTAGCGAAAGGCCCAATGGGCTAGTACAAGGCACAGGAAACAGAAAGAAGAATACAATTGAGTCCAAACATAGTGGGCTAAGGCCCAAAACAACAACCGACAAAATTCTTTGGGTGAGTATGAGTCATCTCATCTCGAGTCCCGATTGCCACGTGCCACCAGATCTGAAAATCCGGCATGCAACTTCCGGCGAGAATTCCATCCAAAGTTGTCGCCGTTTTCCACTTCAATTCTGCTTTCCTGCCGATCATAATCCAACGAAACAAACAAGGGAGGCCGCCTTTGAAGAATAGCCGCTTCCTACATCACGACCAACACCGTTGAACTGACGCTTGATATCTGCAAACTCACAGAGGAGCCACCGCAGGAGGAGTTAAAACCGCCAGACCTGTTCAACTCGAGCAGGCATCGGACCAACTGGCCAAAGCATCCGGTAGAAGCAAATCGAGAAAGGAGGAAGTGAATCTTCGGGTCCTTGCTTTGAGTGAAACACAGTGGATTAAGATCAATCGATTCCAAGGAATCGAGGAAACCAGGCTAAGCATCGATTAAAGAAAGGGATAACACAAATCGAGGCTTAGGATGGTTATAGAAGCCGGCAGAGAGCCGGAAACAAAAACCGACATGAAGCCGGTACAGCCGAGTCCGGCAAGACACCGGAAGCCTTTATTGGCGGACATACCGCAGCAAGAAAAAGTAACTATTTTACAGCCGAACCACCGGCACGGCGGGAACAGCCCGCACCGGTGGTCGGAGAGGATCGGAAATCGTTCGGTCGGTGTCTCTAGAGAGAAGAAGGAGAGTTGAAGAGAGAGAAAAGTTTTTATTAGATAACACACTACTAAGTACTGGTTTAGATTTAAGTGGATAAGTGATGAAAGGATATGATTTTAGCTATATCATTTACCGCTTCAAACGTCAAATTCAATATTCGATCTCTTATCATATTCCTTCCGAAAATTCAAAGTAAGGATAACAAATGATCCTATAAATACATCCTCAAAACACTCACAATAATAATTATGAATTATCCAAATATATCAGATAACTCCAAAAACACATAAAGAATGAGTTCCTTGCAACAACAACTTCATGTACAGTGTACCAACTCCAAGCAGGTTATTACAGAGAAGAGAATACCTTCAAACGGCAATAAGCCAGAGAGCAAGCCAGCGATTCATCATCATGACGTTGACAAATCCGCAGAGGCTTTCATCCAAAACTTCCGGCGACAGCTTCTTCTTCTTCAGTGCGATAGTGGAGCTAGGCCTTTGTGATTGATATAACATGTATATATTAAGGAGGAGATCACGTCTCATGTATGATTCCATAGCATATCTATATTTGAACTAGATTCGCATCCTTACAAGTTTTCAGTTGTACTAAACGTAACATGTCTTCATTTCAATAAAATGTTACCACAAATTTTACAAGGAAACAACAAACAAAAGAGGTTTTTTTGGTTTATCAAACAAAAAAACTTGGCTCTGTTTAACTAACCCTTTTGTGTTCTTTTTTCTCTGTTACATGAACTTAATATGCTCTCACATCTTTTTGCCTCATAATTAGTAGCAAAGTTACAAGAAACTCTCTACAAGCTCAAAGAACCCGTAACTAATGTGCTAAACTCCATCTCTAGACTCTAATTAATAGTATAAAAGAATATTGTTGATCCAATGCTACCTACACACAGCAGATTGTGTGTCCTCTTCTTTTCTTCTCCTTGTTTAAAATTCTACTGTAGCAGGAACGTCTACGAATGTTGTTGATACGGAAACGCCTGCCTTTCTTTTGGTCAGGAGAGGATCATGATTTTTCCAGGGCTCACTCATTGTTTGAGCCAAGCGTGTGTGCATCACCATAACATGGCGAAAGATTGGTCACGCATTTGCGTATGCCCTATTGCTCTCGAGCTGAATTCAAAGAGAGTAAATAAGATATTGAAAACAACTACATCTGTACAAACAAAACTTAGATAGTGGACACATCCATGACTTACTGAGTATTTCATTGGAGTTTTCCAATTCATCCTCACCATTATTAACATGGAAGAACAAATACTTGAATCTGTTAGTGTGCCTCCACCACATCCATTTTCCAGTTCCACCACAACCACACAAGAGAAGCTCAAAAAGAGAATCCTTTGGCCCGCATAGTTGTGTAAAAATGTAACAAATTTGTGTTCCACTTCATGCAAACATCACAAAACAGACTTAAGGGAGAGCAACTGTTTTGAGCTGAAAGGAGGGACTCGTTTGCGAACTAACTCCATAATCAATTTAGCCTGATCAAGCTGGCCCTTTTTCACAAGCCCGTCTAGCAACATACCAACTGTGTCCAAGTTTGGATACCACTTCTTTCTCATACAATCCTTACACATCGTATAAGCCAAATCAAACTTTCCTGCCTTACTCAAATAGTGTATCATCGTCTGGTAGATCTTCACATTCGGTTTGTAACCTTTACCATGCATCGCTGTATAAACTCTTTCCGCCATTTCAGGGAACCCTGCTATGAAAAACCCTTTAATAACCATGTTATATGTTACGTTGTCCGGTTCCATCTGGAGTTTTGGCATCAACAGCAACAGATCATTTGCGTCCCAAGCTCTCCCTCTATTCACTAAAAACTGAATCCTAACATTAAAGGTAGTGAGATTAGGCCTACATCCCCTGAGGACCATATGGTTCCACAGTCCATTCCCAATCACATACCTATCGTGCTTGTAAAACGCTGATATAAGTGTAGTATATGTAACTACATCTGGTTTTAAACCTGACTTCTCCATCTCCTTCATTACAAGAGAAGCCTTGTCAAGAAACCCCATCTCACAGACAGATTTAATAGCAATGTTAAATGAAAATGCATCCATTTCAATCCCATACTTTGACGGGACATCACGAAGGAAGTCCTGGATGGTGTGCAGATCAGGTTTCAAGGTTAAGACTCTAAGTGTGGCATTGAAGGATTTAACAGTCCTCTTGCAGCCGTATAAATCCATATTGTAGAAAGTATCCAGCGCCTGTTGCGTCATTCCAGCCTTCCCGTATAACATTATAATCCTAACAATGAAGCCTTCACGCCTACCTTGTTTAAGTGTCTTCTGATGCTCAAGCAGATCCTCAATGAAATCAAACCGACGCGCTCCGGCTAATCTAGAAACTGTATCTTCAAAAGCAAAACGATTTTCAATCACTAAATGGTTAGTGGCATTAGCTTTAAAGAGCTTGAATAGCTTCTCAGGGTCTCTCTCAGATTTAAGCTTGACAAGAGCAGGCTCCTCAAGCGGTTGACTGGATTCAGCTGGAATGTGAAAGCTTGACGCAATACAAATGGTTATAGAAGAACAAGAATGGCAGAATCTGCGAGTAGGTCGCAGAGATAGCATGATCCAGTGGCTCCCTCAAGCCTAAACATGCCCGTATATTGAACCCGTTAACATGTAGGTTACTAAATTCCTCAAATCTCCAGACTTTATGCAATTTGGGGATCAAACATTCCCTCGGAATTTTAATCTCAAGCAATACTAACGGAGATTAATCCAAACCCAATACGGACAGCGAAGATGTAATCAAACCCTCGACATCCATCTACCTCAATCGAAAATACCTAAAACCCAATGCGATTCAACAACAGACATCATCTCCAAGTAAATCGCGCCGACAGCTAATATAATAACACAGCCGAACTTCAATCAGGCAGGCTATGATCCTAAGTCAGAGCAATGACCGGAGAAAGGAGAGAAATTTCGATCTGAGTCCGGATCCCTGAGACTGGAGGCTGACGACGGAACTCATTGGAGACAAACGGAGGTTTAAGGTTTTTGAGAAAAAGAAAAAAAACAATTTCAGTGTCTATTGGGCTCGAACAACTTTTGGGCCAACAGGCCTTTTTAACTTATATTCATGTTTATTTTCAATATGACCCCTTTGAATACAAACAATATCAGTTTGTTAATAGTTAATACATAGTATTAAATAAATAAAATTAAGTCAACTGGTGAAGACAGGAAGAAGGTCGAACGATGCCTTGAGTTGAGCCTTGAACAAAGGTACATAGAGAGGAGACAGAATCAATCCCATTGGCCGGAGACAAGTCAATGTCACTCATGAAAACGTTGGAACAAGCATTGTTCTTTGCACACTCAAGCTTCATTGCAACCTTTGTGGTCGAAGTTCCACTCATGTTCAGATATTTCACTTTCTCTATATGAACTGCATTCTCCTGGTTTAACAAGCAACAATAAATATTAACTCATTTTCATTTAAAATGATCTTCAATATTTTTTTAGAAGATACTTACAGTGTGATTAATGCAATTATTATGAGCACAACCATAGAACTGATCAATGATGATGGGGTTTCGTACAGAAGAGAAACGAATGTCGGAGAATTCGACTCCACGGACGTAACCGGTTCCTCCTGGCCGTGTCTTGATTCGAGCTCCGTTAGTTGTTCCTGTGAAGTTAACGTGCGACACACGTATGTCTTCCACTGCTGCCTCTGATCCTCCTTTACCTAAACTCCCAACGCTGTTTCACGTTTCTTAATATTAGCTTCTTCTATTTTATTAAAATAAAACAAAATTAATGATCATGGAGATTTTAATCACCTTACACCGTGACCAGGTCCACAGTTGACAAATGTAACATTCACATTACGCACATGATCTCCGATCGACACACAATCATCACCTATATATAACGAGAACACACACTTAAAAACCCTAGCGAGTAATTAATGATCAAGTAAATTTTAGTACCAGTGGAGAAGTCGGAATGAGTGATAGAAACGGCGGAGGAAGATGTAATGTGGACACCATCGGTGTTAGGGCTAGCCTCCGGTGATGTTATTTTGATGTCACTGATATTCACATTTTGGCTTCCTATCACAAGAACATGTGTTTGTGCACTATTCCTGAATCTCAATCTCT
Organism: Orychophragmus violaceus; assembly: GCA_030180135.1. Lineage (NCBI taxonomy): Eukaryota > Viridiplantae > Streptophyta > Magnoliopsida > Brassicales > Brassicaceae > Orychophragmus > Orychophragmus violaceus. Next base: position 147,410 of record CM058231.1, on the reverse strand, counting down.
CCAAACTTACATTTCTGCAATTTCTGAATATCATCATCTGCGCGCATTGAAAAGAACTAGTTATTTTTTTTTATTTTTTTTTTTCGTTTAAGAAAAATAAAGAAGTAGAAACAAACCTACCGTTGGTGCAAGCTTGGTGCAATGCTGGAAAATATATTTTACACAGAAATTTTAGTTAGAATAATATATTGTAAGCCAAGAAAACCAAAAATAAAATAAAAGTGGGAATTAAATAAATTTACAGGGCCGGGATGGTCTCTACAATGAATGTCCCACCATCCTTGGCCTTGGCCGTCCAACAAGCCACGTCCTGAGATTACAAGTCCTTCCACTTCATTGAATATGAGCCATGGTATTAGCTCGCTCTCCCCTTTTTGCCACTTCTTTGGATCACTCTCCGCTATCATCTCCCCATCGATCTAATTATATATTCATGAAAAAACAATATTTATAATTAATGTAATATTAGTTAATGTAAAATTGATCCATGTAGGGGGTCGGGTGGTTTACAGTGAAATTTAGAGGTTTGAGTTTGCAAGGACCGGTGAAGTGGAGAGAGTTGAGGAGGAACACCTTCCCTGCCGGTACATATACACCGGAGCTTCCGTTACAAGCATTGTCCCACGCCTTTTGGAATGCCTTTTGTCGACCAAGTACGTTTAGTGTTAAGCTAAAAAAATTAATATAATCTTCTTAATTACACCAATAACTTACAGATGTATCATCTTTAATTCCATCCCCGACCGCTCCATATTTCATCACTGATTCACCATAGCTTAACCCGGGAAGTCCTAAAAGTGCAACGACTAGAATTAAAATAGGATCCTGCATCAAAATTCAGAATGAGTATTATTAGTTTATGAATTATCAGGTTTAGTGTTAATTAGTAGAGAGGGTAAAAAAAAGTCTTAACCATTTTGACGAGATATAGAACTAAGGTTAGTTGAATATTTGATTTATTTCAGATCGTCTCAAGGATATATAAAGGGATTGATTCAAGCCGCACACAACAGTATTCTACGTAAATGCATGCACTCTGTTAGGATATATGTACGAGAATCAAAGGATTCTCTGTATGTATTTAATTTATTTTACTTTTTTGAGGAAGTATGTATTTATAGTAATAAGGGATCATTTTCCTATTTTTTTAAAAAAGGGGATCATTTTCCTTAAGTTTGTTTTTCCTTTAGGCCATGTACAGCGGTGTTACCGCGTGGGTTTCTTAAAAATTTGTTTTTTTTAATTTTTTTTTTTTTTTTTAAATCTGGCGAAAAAAGTAAAAAAAAAAAAAAAAAAAAAACCAAGTGATCAATCCTGTAGCGCCTAACGGTATACTAAATAAGAGATTTTAGGAGCGTATGTTGACTGTTTGAGTAGGACCCACAAATATTTAATTATTTTTTTTATAAGAAACCCACCTAAAAAACTAAATAAGAGATTTTAGTATCGAATCCCATCCAAGGCTATTAATGTTTTGGAGCCTTTTGAGTTTGTAACAGCCAAAAAGGGATGAGATCCAACAGGCAGTCAATGATGATAAAGATCGATTCTGCCAGATCCAACAGCCAGTCAATGATTGAATTACTGAATCCCAAAATCTAAATAAGTCTCTCAAGTACAAAGAGATGAGTCAATTATACTTACAAGACTAATCGAAATCAAGATCCTAAAGCTTTGGTCACTCTATATAACTTAATTAACGCCGAAAAATCCCACCATTTACAAAAGTTCAATAGGTAAAAGACCACATGGTGGACACAGAAAGAATGCCTACATAGACCATGAGCACACATTCAAGTGTTAGATAATGAAAAATTGTGGATGAAAATTCTAAGAATTATGAAAATCTCATTCATTAAAATATTAATATATACTGTTTTATTATTTTTCTAATAAATGAGAGGTTCTCATGATAGAGATCTTTTAAGAACACATATTTGGTATATTTCAAAAGATATCAAAAGACGAGATTTCAAACAAAAAGACACGAGCTTCTGACAGGAATCAATTATTCAGATATTTGTGACATGCCAATAATCACATTTTTGTGGGTAAATTGTTAACAACACATTCGACCGTATTATTATGGTAAAATCACATTTTAAACCTTCAAAATATAATTTATTAACAATTTAAGCCTTAACACATTAGCACTTACAGCATAAATCATCAAAGTAAAAAAATGAATACACATAATGGAATTAATGGAATAATATAAAATGAGATCTAGAGGAAAATAGAATAAATTCATTCCATTCATTCCACATCAAATTTGTAGAAATTTAATGTGGAATTGATGGAATGAATATTTCATTCTATTCCATTCCAAAAATAAAATTCTAAGACAAATGGTAAATATTTTATGGAATTAACCATTCCACATCATTCCATTCTAAAAAAGTGCAATCCATTTACACATTTACATATATAACTTTCAAAATAGCTTTCTAACTGGGAATTCAATCTAGCCAAGTTTTTTTTTATTTTAGTTTTAGTTAGTTGTTTAAAAGTAATTTTATTATTAAATATATTTTATTTAAAAGTAGCAGATGTTTACTAGGTCTGGGTATAAAAACCGGAACCGAAGAATCGAACCGAAGAACCGATAACCAGAACCGAATTTTTTATTTGGTTCCACCTAAAATACCCATTGAATCCTGAGTTGAGGAACCGTGGGTATCGGGTAGGAACTGGAAAAAAGTTATATAATTTTTTTTTGATGATTTATAGTGTGAGCGTTGGGGTGTTAAGGTTTAAAGTGTCAGTAAAATATATTTTCAAAGTTTAAAATGCGGGTTTTCTGTATTATTATTTATTGATGAGAGATCACACGTAAGTTATTATGTCTTGGGCTTCTTGACTTGGAAATGAAGCTAGCTAGCATTAAGTCAACATCAATCGTTTTTTCCAAAGTAAAATAAGAGTAAAAGAGGCTTCAGTTTTCTTCCACAAATTTAAGCTATCAATTCGATTCGTCGTCATTTCGACCAATTAGCATCCTTCGACATGTCCCCTGTCTCCCCTCCCCTCTTTCATCGTACGTCCTTCGAGATGATCACACTACAAGAAAATACGTAACGTAGATTGTGCAGAGACCAATCCTCGTTCCGGATTGAGAGCTTAAATGAAACGTTTAGTAATTCGTATGGCTATCAATTCTTTTTCATTCAAAAGTTAACTAGACATGGTTTTAGTCTAACGTTTACGATCGACGTGCAACATATGTATACGGCTAAGCCGGCCAATTAAAAAAAAAGGGAACATGCTCTTTTCCCATGCAATGTATATCAGTATATATGTATATGGTGTATCTATATTTACACATGCTGCATGCGCCTATATATGTGTATTTATGCACCAAATCTGTATGGTAGCTAGTATATATAAATGTACCAAAGCATGTGTATTTGCTACATCACAGGCTTTGTTTTGTGTTTTGAGAAAATTTGAAAGAGATGGTCTCGCCAATAAAATATAAACAATGTGGGTTTGGCGCTGCATTGTTCATTGTCAACATCTTCTCTTCACTCATTTATCTACAGTTCTGCATTTCTGGTATATATATCCAAATCCCTGATATATATAAACTAATTTATGAGTTCCTCTCTGATTTATATGTACATATATATATATATATATATAAGCAGGGGCTCATGATCATGAACTAAAAAGGAAGGAGTTGGTTATGGGTTCAGAGCCTCCAACGTGTGCAAACAAGTGCCTAAATTGCAAGCCTTGCCTTCCTTATCTATTTGACATTCATGGTGCTCGTGATGATGATGATGATGGTGATGATAGTGAACCATACTATCCGGTAAGGTGGATGTGTAGATGTCGGGACAAACTATTTGAACCTCGAGAATAGTATCTTTATTATTATGTTTTAGTGCATGTGTTGCATTCTCATGGTTCATGATGATCCAGGAATGAGTGGCATCAGGATTATAATATGTAAACATTTACCCGTCTCTTCTCATGTGTTCATTTATAATGATACTCTGCTTTTTTTTTTATTACGGATTTGATGGTGTGTTTGTCGGCATCTCTCTAAATCATGCATGTTGAATGATCTCATTTTATATTTTTGAATAACTCAACTGTGCTTCTGCAAAATAAAAAAATTGATAAACGAACATCTCAACCTCATGTATCACAATTAGAGCAGCTCCATTAGGGGTTTTTAGGAGGGTCTCTTAAAAAAATATAATAAAATATTGTGAGTCCCACGTGGGACCCACATGAACAGTTTAAAAACAATCTCTTACACGTGGCGTTTTCTCATTGGTCGATTTCTTTTTAAAATTTTTTTTTTTTAGTCCATCCGAAAAAAAAAAAAAATTAAAATAGAACTTTAAGAGACCCACTAATGGTCCGCTGATGGAGTTGCTTACATCCTACTGATTCCTTGTGTTTCTGAAAATTCTGAAAATATGGGATAATTATCTACGGATACTGAAATAAATTGATAAACTAATGTTGTAATAACATTCGTAATCAAATGGGATATTTATCTACGTGTATTGTAAGAAATTGAATCCTTGTGCCTACTTATTAATAAATCACAATCACATCCAATCAAATTTATAAATTAATATAGAGAGTATATATGTAAAGGATGGATTAATAGCTTATAAATAGCTTATAAATAGCTTGTAAACCCTTCTTAATAATATTTAAGTCTCACATTCTACAACTAATGTTGTAATAACATTCCTTAAATGATCATGCACAGGGTCAGTCCTGAGTCCAAACAAACCATGCATGGTTGTGCGGCCCTGAGCCCAAACAAATGAAAGTGGTCTAGCTCCTGGAGTTCTAGAACTCATAGCAACTCTGATGATGCACGGATGCTTTTCATTTTCTGTAGTTTCGAGAGAAACCTTTTTGAGTCTAAAAGATCATTATATTAAATCAAAGAGTTTTACAACACAACACAATACAAAATTGGAATAAACATGAATTTTAGACAAAAGACAAATAGCCGCTATTAACCCGATAGCGATAAAAAGGATGAAAACTAAATTCAAAAGAACTGAAAGACCGATGTCCTAATGTTTTAAGGGAAGCTTAAGCCAATAGGAAACCTTTACCAGAAGCAAACCCCTTTTAAACAAAATCAAAGGCATAAAACTCTACATATAGTTTCGAGAGAAACCCTAAAAACGTTATTATGTACTGAATACATTGAATACTATAAGCGTGACAAAAGAACAGAACCCCCTCCAGTTGATAAAAGCGTGAGAGAGTGATGATAAATGTGAACCCCTCAGCTCTCTCATCTCTCACCGCTAGTCGTGTAACGTCTCCATTCATCAGCTAAAATCTAAAAAAACGTGTCGCTTATTGTCTTGATCTGAGATTATCACTGTAGCTGACAGTCACATTTAGAGTTTGTCCCTATCTCTTGCTTCACCCAGCACCGTCAGTTTTCTGTAAGAAAAGTATGTACTGAAGTGGACAAAGGATAGAATATGAGTCCCACATATGCCCATGTGGTTATGGTCAATGTGTCAAAGTATCAGAGGCCAAGGGTTTCTGCGATATATGATATGGTCCCGTAGAATAATTCTCATTATTTTTCTCTTGGCTGGTGTCGACTAAGACCAATAATACATACACTTATCTTTAAATTTATTATGCGGCTTACCATTATATAAAGACCCTACTAGACTACTCATTATACATATTATCAAGAGACTGAACGGCTTTAGTTTAACTTAACATGTTTTGTAATTAACCGAGTGATCATCATGTTATTGAGAAGCACATCTGCTCCGATACTAAGCTCGTGGCTTCCACAACACTGCTCGATAGAATCATCTCCGGAGCCGGAGTCACAGCTCCAGCGCCGCAACAGATCTTTGTCTCTTCTCTCTTCAAAGTCCATAGACGAACATACAGGAGAATTGTTGCACCAAACTCTTTTTGAGCACAAGGAGAGTGTTCTTAAATCAAGTAACAACAACGAACACGACGGCAAAAACGTAATATCACGCAGGCAACGCAGGTCATCTTTAGATGAAACAGTCTACAGGAGAGAGATTTTAGATCCGTCGTCGACCTTTTTAATGGAGAGGCTGTTCTCGAGCTCTGGACTAGGAGAGAAGGTTAGTGATGATGATGGTATGGAGACTCTTGTGAGTGGTGGTGGTGACGGTATGGGAAACAGTGGCGGGAAGATCTGTACTGGCGGAGGTGTCGGTGGAAGCGGTGTTGACGGCGGTGGAAGTGAGGATGCCACCGATGTGTATTACCGGGAGATGATCGACATGAATCCTGAAAACTCGCTTTTGACTGGAAACTACGCCAAGTTCTTGAAAGAGGTATAATAAGTTGAGTATATATTCAAGAATATTTCTTTACCGTTTTTAATGATTCTATATAGGATACTTTTTTGAACATTAGTATTATATAGGATATTTTTTTGAACATTAGTACTCCATTATATAGGATATTTTGTACAGGATATTTTAGTAGAAAATCAATCCACGTGTAAAGTATTTATTGCATGGATATTTGTGACCAATGTAATTAATATATAGAGTATAGAATATATTTCATGAAAAATAATATACATGTACATGAACAGGTGAGAGGAGACATGAAGAGAGCAGAAGAGTACTGTGAAAGAGCAATATTGGGGAACACCAACGATGGAAACGTTCTGTCGCTGTACGCCGATCTCATTTTGCAAAACCACGGTGATCGTGATAGAGCACACTCCTATTTCCAACAAGCTGCCCAAATGTCCCCCCAAGATTGGTAATTTTGCAACATCTAAGGATGATAATTAATTGAGACATAACAATACTGCAATAATGGTTCATGCAGCTACGTGCAAGCTTCATACGCGAGGTTTCTGTGGGATGTGGAGGACGAGGAAGACGAAGTTGAAGTAGGAGGAGAAGAAGAAGAGCAAAGGAGTGATGAAATTGGCCGCATACCTTCAACTAGTACCTTCCATGATATTCTCCAACACGCTCCTATTTCTACACAATCCTAAAACAGTTATGTAGACCTTAATCTATATTAGTATCTAGATAAATAAAAAAGGAATAGTATACAATATGCATGTTTAATACACATATATGCAAATGCATTATGCGTGTATAATAATATAATTACATGTTAAGAGAATTTTCATATGTTCTGAAGACGTAACTTACACAATTGCCAATAATATTCAAATCGAGACAGCAAGTTTATCACCAAAGTTTAACCAACCATTAAAACATTTAGGCCTTATAAAGTCAGATTTTCTTGTTGATAAGTGATTAAGAAACCTCCAAACATTTTACTATTGTTTCATTACTGTTTGCCAGAAAGGGAAAGTTCCATTCTGCTTTATTTTGTCAACACGTGAAGAAGTAATTAATCATATCTGACACAATATATAATAGTAAAATTGTATCCCTGATTCCCATAGATTTGGAATCTAGTTGAACCGTCGTAAGAGCAGAAACAATGGTGTTACCCACTAAAAGTTTCTTAATTTTTTTTTTTTTTTCAAAACTTCAAAAAAAAAAAAAATTTGACCAATTCCGGCTCGCCACGTCACGTGAACAGTGACGAGCCGGGTTCTTAGAGTACCTCCATTGGAGGTTCTAAGAGCACTTCCAATGGGAGGATCTTAAGTGGAGTTCTTAGAATTAAAAATTGAAAATAATAGAAAAGTATGAGAGAGGAGAAGATGAGTTTCTTAACTAGATACCAAAGGTTCTTAAATAAGAACCCTTGGTATCTAATTAAGAAACCCACTTAACAAGTGTTTTCATTTTATTGGTTCAATTTTTGTAAAAACTAATTTTTAAATACATAAATTAAATAATATTGAAAATATTAATATAAAATTGCTAAGAACCCCAATATGGGGTTCTAACCATTGAAGATGCCCTAATGGAGAGGGGTTCTTAAAAAATATTAGTATAATAATATAAAGGTAGAGAGGGAGAGAGAGAGGGGTTCTTAATTGTGAGGTTTTTAGAACCCGGGTTCGCCACGTGGCGCAACCCGGTTGGCTGCTTTTTTTTTTCTTTTTGATTTTTTTTTTTTGCCAGTTACAAAAAAAAAAAAAAAAAACATTAAAAAATTCTCTAAGAACCCCAAAGGGGGTTCAACCGATGGGCTTGCTCTTAGCTAAAAATTTACAAGAAACTTTGAGGGGGGTGGGGTTCTTAATTCCGTCTAGGAATCCGCGCTAAGAACCCCTTAAAACCCCCATTGGACATGGTCTAAGGCTAATGTCTACTGAAAAGAGAGAGTAGATGTGACACCCTTTATGGGTAATAGCTTTATATTTGACTAATGTAAATTTTCAACTTCGTTCGTCATAACTTTTTGCCTAACTCACCAACAATAGAGAAATTAAATTGACAAAAAGAGAAATATTTATCCACAACTAATTACTCTTTTCTTAAACAACATTAAAACCCTTTGTTATTAGAATTAAACAGCTGTAATTCAAATAAAATCAAATCACAACAAAGGTACAGACAAGAAATATTTGTCCAAATCGTTCCTTTCAAACCGACAAAACTCACAATAATTATTATTATTTCCACTCGGTTTTGCTTCCCACCCAAAAAAGAAGAAAAAAAGGAAAGAAAAAATCAATCAATGATCTTCTGCGGAAGGGTGCACCTGTTCTTCACCAACCTCAACGTACTCGTCACCGTAGATCTGATCAAGGACAAGAACCAATCCCATGGCAAAGGCACCATCAAAACCGGGCTTCACGTTCAACGAGAAAACGTCTTTCCCAAGCATCACGTTAGTTGACGCATCAACTTTACGACGTATCTCCGCAACCTTCCGCCTTGTCTCCGCCTCCACCACCGTGCAGCTTCTCTGCCCGAAATTTCCTTCTATCAGGTACTCGTTGCACTCGTACTCCCCGTAAACCTCAACCGTCACGCTGTTCCTCCCGATTATCGATGATCTCCTCACCCCGAAGATCGGTTTCTGACCGTTTGTTCTATCCCCGAGATACCCCTCCCATCTCCGTCGCAAACTCGGCCTCTGTTTCACCGTTTTAAAAAACAGAGTTAGTTAGAATTTATGAAGATGCGTAGAAACAGAGTATAATAAAAGGAGGCACCTTTCGTCGGAGGGTGAGGAGACAGCGACCGTGAGCGTCCATGAGGACAACCTCGTCAGTGTCTCGGTTGTTGGGACCACCGTAAGAATCCACCCGAAAGACTAAAGTGCCTTTGCAGTCGTAAACAGTGAAACCATCGCCGGCGAAAAACAGAGATGTTTTCCGAACAGTCAGGTTCTTCTCTTCTCTGTGTATAAATTCATCGTCCACAAGCAAACCACCCTTCATTTTATCTGTGGAAAGTTTGAAAACTGAATTTGGGATTGTGAGTTTGTTGCTGTGATGATGCTTGTAAGCTTATGATACTACTTATAAGAGAGATATTGAGGGGAGAGAAAAGTGAAGGTTGGGGAAAAGGGAAGACAACGAGTGCAAGATTTATAAGACACACATTCAGGAATTTTACAGTTTCAGCAAATGTTAAAATGCCACGTGGCGATGATTAGTCCCTGGACACAATCGCTTAATTAGGTTTTGCACATTGGGTATCCTCTTCCGTTCCGGATAGAAACCGATTGGTTCCAAATATTTCGGATACAAAGATTTAAAATTTAATGAGTATGTATCTGTTTTCGGTACAATTTCAATTTTGTTTCCGTCGGTTTTGGATCAGTCGGACCCAATGGTCGAAGAATCTTAAAATACATGAATTCAAATTTTATTGGTTCCAAGTATTTTGTATCTCAAATGTCAAAAATTTACTTCAAATATAATTAAAATACATAAAATGACAAAAACGACACTTGAATTAAAAACCGATATGCTATTAATATAAATAAATATTTGAAAAAGAGATGAACTCAAAATCCAATAATTGAAATATTAATAAAATTATATACTATATGTATAAATGTATATATATTTGAATATTCGGTTCTTACTATCGGTTTCCAGATAATATTCGGAACGATCCAATATCTATGGTTTCCTAATTTCACTATTTGATAAGTATTTCGGTCATAACCAAAATCAAAACCAAACCGAACCAATTATTATGGATTGGTTCAAATTCAATTCTTTGGTTTCAGTTTTTATGTCCATGCGTACGGTTGACCTTGTATCAAGCGAGTAGATGCCCTTCACTTCACCCATTTTTCTTTGGGTCCGATTGATGACCAAAAGCGGAACGGTTATATTAGCGGTTAGCAGAAGTAGTAAACGGTTGAATAGTGTAAATTTGTAGCGAAAAAGGTAACAAAAACTGAAAATAACCATTTTTATTGTAGCTTTGATAACACTATTGTGGTTGGTAACAAAGAAAACGGTATGCCTTAACGTTTTTATTCTAATGTCACCAATGGAAGCTTTTATCTTTTGAAACGTCCCTTTATCGTTAGTAACATATCTATCTATTTACCATCGCGTTTTTCATGGTGGATACAACTATAATAGCCCAAGAAACGTTATAAATGAAGAGGAGCTCGTATCTAAAATAACATGTTAGTAGATTATATTACTTTGAAAAGGTATATCAAAGTACGTAGGCATGTGGCCATCAAGCATACTTAACGTATGTCAAAAGTCAAAACTGTAGGATAGTGATGAATGATATCCGTATTTTAACCAAATAGGTAACTTGTGATTATAATGCAAATCTACGTGTAATAGTAACTTTAAGATATCTCGAACATGTAATTGATTTTGCTAAACTATTAGTTATGACTTATGATCACATGTATACGCGTGGACGTACTTTAGAAGATGCTTGTTGGACGGTCTTCGGCAACATTTGCTTCTTACTTTCCGATCACTGTTTCTCCTTCTCTCCTTTTTATGATTCTAACAATATTCCAAAACATATTATAACACGATTTAATCAGTACAGATCAAAAAGATACTTTTGTTTTTGTATTTAGTATTTTAATAGTACTAATAAAGCCATTATACCGTAGTGTGGGTATGCATAAAAGTTAACAAATTATTTGATTCCTCTTTATAAGTAGTTAACTCCATAAAATCATATAAATATCGTTTGTTATAACGTTTAACATTATAATAATAACCAATTAACTAAATGTTGATGGATTGAAAATAATGTAGTCATGGAATAGCTTTTATAAGATAAAGCTTACAGCCTCACAAATCTTCTCAGATCTAGTCGTTGATATTTTTATATATTCCCTATTATTTTATTTATGTATGAATTATGAACCTTACATTAAGGTACATGGCCAGCTAGCTAGTCAATAGTATAGTACCAATTTGTAAAAGAAAATATTGGTACTGAAAAACGGAAACGAATTAAAACATGTGTAACATGTTTGTATATCTCAATATGCATGATTTCATATGTAGACCCATCAAGTGAGCCCGCATGGGAAAGAATGATTCCCACTATCCATATTATTAAAGGCAACATAATCCTTAAGAACTCATAAAATACTACAAACTAGCATGGTGTCTTTTAAAATCACTTAGTTTTGTATGATAGATATTTATTGAAACCTTTAAGTAAAATCATGTGTTAACTCATGAACTATATGACCCATTTGACTATAGCTTAAGAGCTTTCTGATCAGCATGTATATACTACTTGTTAGTCCAGTGTCTATAAGCAGATACATGATTTCTTCTCAAAGTAATCTTATTTCCCTATCTCACTATTCACGGTTAAAAATCTAAACAAGCCGTTTTAATTAATTATTATATAAATTGCATAAGCGTAATGAAATAAAATTAAAAACACTTTGGGTGTGGTATCATTATTTGGTACACCCAATTAATAAGTTAGAGATAACTTGCGGAAATTTTAGTGATATGATTATCTATTTTGAGAAAATAAAGTACTTATCTATAGTGGCTGCATAGGTTATGTTTGTGAATGTTAACAAACAAGAGAGATATTTTCTTGATATTTTGTTTTGTTAGCTAAGAGATATTTGGCTGAAATATCTAATTTGGTCGAAATTACACCTGAATTTCGGATTCAGGATTGTTTCAATAAATAAGCATCTAATTTTATAGCTAACTTGGATGTGTAAGTCCAGCACTCAACCTGTGAACTGTAACATTCAATTGAACTCAGTATACAGTACATCCGTTTAAAGAAAAATCAGAATCATGAGTCCATCTGTGATCTTCTTTTGGAGATTAGGCATTAAAGTAAAGTAGTGTTTAGTTATTTGCACACAAAGCAAGTAGTGTTCAGTTGACATACTCTGGTATTTTGTTTGATGTGTTCTTCTAATACTTATGAAATTATTTTCGTTTTCAAGATAGTATTTAAAGTATTGTAATTTTATTACATCTGTGGTAACTTGTATATAAGTTATTGCAAACCAGAGAAAATTGAAACATAAATCAGTTACCCTAATCTGGAGAATTAACTCAAAGCTTCATAGTAGTATATATTCCCTCTATTTTATTTTAAGTGTAGTTTAAATTTTTTTTCACACATATTGAAAAACAATTAAATTTTTAGTTTTATCATTCATCACATTAAATTATTAAACTAAATGAATAGGAATAAACTGAAAAAATAATTAAAAATTGCATTGAATATGTAAAACGACATTTAATATGAAACAAAATTTACACTTTGAAACAACACTTAATATGAAACGGAATGAGTACTTAATAACAAAGCAACCATGTAATACAATCACAAGAAAAATGTTTATATTTCTGCATCAATATATAAAGAAAAACAAAAAACAAAAAACAAAGAAGGCCGGGGAAATTAAGAAGATAACACAACATTGAGAATGAAGAGAAGAACAACAACAAGAAGGTATTTAATTATTAGGAGTAGGATATAATTAGGGCAGTGGCCTAATCTCAATACCATGGACGATAAGGCCTTTCTTCTCAAAAGGCCTTTTAGTCTCCTTGAGGCTCATCTCTATCTCACCCATATCTCCTCTCCTTTTCAAGAATTGCCCCAACTCCACCTCGTACCAGCCGTCACTTCTCAGCTCAGCCCGCTGACCTTCTTCCACTACAAGAAAACTGGGATATAGAAACTATCATAGGAGTCACAATTTAGTCGCTAAAAACACATTTGCGACTAATATGCGATTAAAATGTGTAGTTGTATAAGCTTCGTCGCAAATACAGGCAGTCGCATATTAGTCGCAATAGTGTGACCGATTTGCGACTGATACTTATGTCATAATATCAGTCGCTTATTGGTCGCATATTTCGCGACTATTTTGCGACTGCTAGTACGACTAATATATGCGACTAATATGCGACATCTGATAACGTCATATAGTACGTCACTATCAGTCGCAAAATAGTCGCGAAATATGCGACCAATAAGCGACTATTGCACGATTAATGTTTGCGACTAATATGCGACGTTTTTACGACTTAAGAGCGACCTTATTTACGACTATATTGCGACCAAATTCTCAATTTGGTAATAGTATGGATACCCTATTTATCCATACGAATCTGTCAAATAAAATGTTGCATTCAAAATCATAAACTGGGATACTTATTAACATAATAACAACATACAAGATTCATATATTGATAATCCAAAACATTATCCAAATTACATTGCCATTTGATAAGTTTGTCTAGCTTACAAAACTCCTAGCAATGGAGTTACCAAAAAATACATAATAGTTCTAACTACATTAGATATTTAACAAAGAGATTCAGAAATTTAGCTTTAAGATGGAGAAGGCTGAGAATTCATGAAGTCCACAAACTCCGGGTTTGTTTCAAGCAAGAACTTCTCCACCAATGACAGTTTATCAATCTTCTTTTGTTGTTCAGCCACTACTCGAGAATGCTCTTCTTCCCGCTGCAAATTATAAGCATGCTGTTCTTCTATTTGGCGTTGAGCGTTTTCAAGTTGTTGTTGCAGTGCCATAAAAGATGAGGAATCACTTCCCGGATGCTTACGCTTGCCCTTTTGAAGACTGTTTTCGAGACTTCCAACTCCATACGGACGTCCTCTACCATCCTTTGTCGTAGACTGCCAAAAAAAAAGTTACATATGTGAATAAGATGTAATAAATGAAACCAGTAAGTGGAAAATGTTTTTACCTGTAGAAATATCTCAGTGTAGTCATTTTCCGTGAGCTCCCGAGGTCCCGGATCACTGTCTGGAGATTCTGATGTGGCTGCCGCGAGCTGAGACTTCTTAGCTTGCACATTCTTCTCATATGAGTCGGCTATATTCTTTGCCTTTAGATCAACAAACGTGCCATCGGGTTTTGTATGCACCCTAATGAAGACCTCGCCAATACTGACATGTCTGCCCATCTCTTCTTCCTGAAATGTTTATGTACTGAAATCATTATAAAAATTCAGAGGTACAAGATACAGAAAAAATGTGCATATGACTCACCATTTCTTGTTTGATTTGCTCATACGACTTCTGGCCCGATAGGTGTATGGCCATACCAAGACCTTGGCGATCAGATTTGCGAGCTTTAGAAGTGGTAAGGCTCTTTGCTTGAGCTTCTTCAGTGTCCCAGTGAGCGGTCATCTTTTCCCACAGTTTGATGTTAATCCACCGAGGTCGCTTTCGAGAAGTGCGTGCCGTGCTAATCATGCCTTTCATCCTTCTTTGGCATATCTTCTCGAAATGCACTTGTACTGTCCCTGAGATTAAGGGATCCCATGTGTGAGTTTTCTGCAGTTCAAAGACAAAAACTGTTAGTGTGAATAATACAAGATAAGTAAATAGGAAGAACAAATATGTGAACAGATTATAAAAAAATGTTACCGCGAACTCAATGAAGTATCGCTCTTGACGATCCCGAGGCACCACTGTCCAACTATAAAAGGGACCATTAAATTTGTTGACAAAGATTCTTGTAATCTTCCGGACCAATGCTCCCTTGTCGCGACCAAACCTGCAAGCAAAAACTCGACATGAATCTGATACAAAACAAACCGCAAATATGAAAACAGAGAAGCATTTAATTATGGTGTAACATGAACTCAGACATAAATGTGAACACTAACTTAGATGGATTCAGACTTTCACAAACGACATCAACTCAAATGCATGAACTCAGACATCAACTCAACCAATCTAAATCAGACTTAGGAGAACACTAACTTAGACTAATGACATTGAGATAAGATTAAATTCAGACACTAAACAAAACACTACACAAAACTCAGACAATATCTGACCATGAATACAAGTAGAGACAATAAACAAAACAATAAACAAAACTCAGACTAACTTAGACTAATGACATTAACAGACAAAAAATTCAGACACAAAACACTACACAAAACTCAGACAATATCTGACCATAGATACAAGTAGAGACAATAAACAAAACAATAAACAAAACTCAGACTAACTTAGACTAATGACATTAACAGACAAAAAATTCAGACACAAAACACTACACAAAACTCAGACAATAGCATAAACTCAAACAATTAACAAAACTCAGACAATAGTATAAACTCAGACAATTAACAAAACTCAGACAATAGCATAAACTCAGACAATTAACAAAACTCAGACCAAACTAATAAAATCAGACATCAACTTTCGAGATCTTCTAGTGAACATTCTCATTATATCAGACATCAACTCTCAATATCTCATAACATTCTCATTCTAACATTTATATAAACAAAACACAAACCATGAATCGTGACAAGTAGAGACAATAAACAATAAACCAACTCAGACTAACACAGACAAAAGCATAAATTCAGAAAATTCACAAAACTCAGACACTATCTCATAAATTCAGACATCATTCTATCTTCAACTCAATCGAATTAACACTCTAGTTTGACAACATTCTCATTATCAGACATCATTCTATCTTCAAAATAAGACAAAATCATACAATAAACTCAAACGAATCAGACAAGAAGAGAAGCAGGAACCTTACCAAGTAGTGTTTGGCTGGGGAATTGGCGATAGAACCGTGGTGAATTGCTCACGATCTGGCACCAGGAGCAGGTTATTAAGGAGTATCAGTAGGTCCTCCTGGAGCACCGGCTCAACCGGATACATATCCTCGTCTTCACCGTGTACGTCTTCACCGTATACGTCTTCATCGTCACCCTCTAGATCCTCTAGTGAACCGTTACTCTGAGCATGTGAATTCGCAGGTGGTGGCGCTTGAGATTGGTGAACCGGAGGTGAAGGAGTGTCAAGGCTTCTACTTGCGCCAGACGAGTTCACCGGTTCACGATTTAGCGCTGTCGAGTTCTCGAAAAGCTGTCTTGGGGGTGGATAGTCTCGGACATGTGGTGGTGAGACGGTGGGATTCAACCGTTGGGGCACCGGAGATGAGGATGAAGGCGTGAAAACGTAACGCGTCGGTAGAGGCGTATGGACTCTCGACGAAGCTGTCCCTCCTGGTCGCTGAGTTACGTTCGGCGCCGCGACTCGCCTCTGACCACCGCCTCCGGTTGCCTTGCCTCGTCCTCTGTTAGCCATCGCCGGAGCACAAGGGTTTGACGGTGAGCAAGCTTGGGACGATTACGGTGGCGATTTAGGGTTAGAGCGGAAGTTACGAGAAGAAGAAAGGGGAAAATGATCTGGGTTTTGGGGTATTATCGTTTTGGGAGTGATTTGGGCTTAAGTGGGCTTAACAATACTTGGGAAATTAATTAGTTTAGGTTAGGCCTAATTGTAGATTAGTAATTTAATTAACACATACATGTATATATATAATCACTTAATTAATACATACATATTTTTATTTTAAAATTTAGTACATATATTTAATACATATATATATATCTAAAATTTTAAATTAATATATAAAGATCATTTTTAGATTTGAATTAGTTAAAAATTGAAAATTGTAAAACTTGAAACATTTATTAAAATTTAGTACAAATCGCCGTTATCTTCATCATCCGACGACGACACGTTACATTGAAATTCATCTTCTTGTTCAGCATCTCCAACATCATAATCAAGATCTAATGGATCTAGATCTTGTACCACATTTTCGACTTCGATATCGTCAATTGTAGTCAATAGTACATCATCATCGTTTTCTTGTTGCAAAAGAGTTGGTTCCTTAACTTCGTAGTCTCCTGAAATATAACTCCTTGGATTCACCTTTACAACATTGAGCCACAATTGCTTCGGCTTCTTTGTAAACGGGTACGGGATATAACAAACTTGATCCGCTTGTGAAGCTGTACATTATCAATACATCGAATTAAGAAAACGTAAATATATGATATCGACATATATATATATATATATATATATATATATGTACCTAGAATAAATGGTTCGTATTTATTGTATTTTCTCGATGAAAGAACGTCAACAACCCCGCCATTGCTCCTCCGAGTGCCTCTACCAATAACAGGATCATACCACTTACACTTAAAAAGTGTGATTTTCAAATCAATTATCCCCTCGTACTCAAGCTGTATGATATCTGTTAAGGTCCCATAGAAATCTGCTTCATCTGCTGCATTGGAATAATTCTGACCTTTGACACACACCCCATAATTACAAGTCTTACGTCCCTCGCCATGATTCTGGGTATGAAACAAATATCCCCTTGTGAAATAGATAGGCCACGTTTTGGCTTTATTCACGGGTCCATTCACGATCTCTTTGACCCAAGGAGGAAAAGGAACTGTGTTTTTCCAGTAAGTAACCTGCAAATAGATACACATTATCACGTGTTCACAATAAGTATACACACTAAACTTATAGAGTTTTTTTAAAAGCATACATAATCTTTCACCCAAGTAGAATATTCGTCAGCTCTTTTCGCAGCAATTTCTTTCTCGGGGAGTCCTGGATATTTTACAGAAATATAATCCTCGAACATACTACATAAGAAGAAGACATATATGAGAAATAAAAACACATTATTGTAAAACAAAAATAATTAAATTCTAACTTATACCTCTCAAACGGTTGAAAATAATCACAATTTCGCAGAACATACGCATGTGCACATTGATAGTCCTTCTCTGATAGCCATATTTGGTGCATTTCTCCACTCGGACGACCTACCCGATAAAATATATCAGGTACTCCGTCGACATGATATACCGGGGCTTCACCTTCATTGAATCTTGTCAACCTACGCGGTGAAAGGTAATTCATGTTAAGAAATATTTATCGGGTATATATGTATATAGATATGAAATTAGCTTTAGAGTTTACCTTGATTTTGTTTGTATATGCGCGGAGAAATAGTGCTCTGAGAAATAGGATATTTCGTCATTGATATACGACTCAACAATCGATCCTGCCGCATATCTTTTGTTCTTCGCTTTACCTTTCATAAGGGAGATGTATAGGCAGGTGCTCCATCACGTCGAAAAAAGAAGGAGGAAATATCTTTTCCAAATTGCATATGATCAAAACTATGTTTTGCTTTAGAATTTGGACGTGACTACTCTGCAAATTTCTTGAACATAAGTCACGAAAAAATCCTCCAACCCCTACATTAATATATTATTAAGAAAAACGATTATTATAAAAATACAAAAATCTTTGAAATTTGTTGAAATAACCAATAAGTATTAGTACCTGATAACACATTGTGGACATTCCGATCTAGGAGTTCTGCAAAGATAAATGGAAATAGCCGCTCCATAAAGACATGGCAGTCATGACTCTTCATGCCCGAAAACTTTGCATTAACCATATCAGCACAACTAGCTAAGTCTGATGCATAACCATCAGGAAATTTCACCGAATGTTTCACACAATCCAATAACTTTTCTTTGGCTTCTGATGTCAATGTGTGGATGGGGAAAGGAGCTTTACCATCACTATCAAGATGTAAGTGTGGTCGAGAACAGAATTGTGATATATCCCTTCGTGACATGATGGTGTCTTTTGTTTTACCCTTGACATTCATAAGAGTATTCATGATGTTGTCGAAAAAATTCTTCTCAATATGCATCACATCAAGATTATGTCGGAGAGTGAGGTCTGTCCAATACGGTAACTCCCAGAATATGCTTTCCTTGTGCCAGTTGTGGTAGATGCCATAACCCTTCTTCTTTTCATGACCGTTTCCACCGCAATCCTTTGTTTTCGGTGGTTGGATACTATACAACCTTTCATAATAAACTTGCTTCCCGGTGTAAGACTGAGGTGGAAACTCATTCACAGCGTGTTTTCCCTTCAAGAAGTCCTTTTTATTCTTTCTTAGGGGATGTCTACGCGGAAGAAATCTACGGTGACAATCAAACCAACATGTCTTCCTTCCATTCGGTAGATAAAATGACTTCGTATCCTCCATGCAAATTGGACAAGATAATTTACCATGTGTCGTCCATCCCGATAACATACCATACGCCGGAAAGTCACTTATCGTCCACATCAACACTGCTTTCAGATTAAAATTTTGTTGCAAGGATACGTCGTAGGCATCGACTCCAGTAGACCACATCTCTTTTAACTCCTCAATAAGAGGTCGGAGGAAGATATCAAGACTAGCTCGCGGATGATTTGGCCCTTCATTTAGGATTGTAAGAAACAAGTATTCTGTGTTCATGCACATCCAAGGGGGCAAGTTATATGGAGTCAGTATCACAGGCCACAACGAATGATTGCGAGTCATGCCAAATGGATTGAACCCATCTGTACATAATCCAAGATATACATTTCGAGGTTCTTCGGCAAAGCGGGGATGCAGGGATTGAAAATTTTTCCACTCTGCTGCATCAGATGGATGAGACATTTCTCCGTCCTTTGCTTGGTGCTCAGCATGCCATCGCATTGCCGCTGCAGTCCGCTCGCTTTGATACATTCTCTTCAATCTGTCAGCAATAGGTAGATACCACATACGACTATATGGTATTTTTGTACGTTTGCCTTCGTTGGGCTTCCATCTTGGTGCGGCACAAAATCGACATTTATCCCACTTTGCATCCTCTTTCCAGAAGATCATGCAATTGTAATAACAAACATCAATTATATGATATGGGAGACCTAAGTTGCGCATCAACTTCTCGGTCTCATAGTGGGAGCCAGTTGATTGGTTTCCGTCTGGTAAATACTCTGACAACACCTCGCACCATGAATCCACACACTTTTCAGTCATATTGTAGTCCGTCTTGTTTTGCAGGACCCGAGCAGCTAAAGATAATTGAGAATGACCTTCACGACAACCATCGTATAATGGAGTTTTCGCCCCTTCTAACAAGTCGTAGAATTTTTTGGAATGGTTACGTACCGGTTCTTCTACGTTCTGATAACTATCATCAGGATGATAGTTATCAAAACTCACGTTATCGCGAAACGCATCATTTACCATATCCACATATCTATCTTCTACGACATTATCCAAATGCATCATATTAACATAACTTGGTCCTAAAGCCACATCAATTTCTTCCCCGTGCTTATACCAAATATAATAGTCTTCCATAAACCCTCTACTTAACAGATGATGCCAAATTTTACTGCCTGGAATAACTTTCTCGTTTTTGCAAAAATTACAAGGGCAGAAAAACCTACCCCCATTATTTAAAGCAAATGGCTGGTTACCTGCAAAACCGATGAATTGCTCAACCCCCATTTCGTACTCCGCCGAAAAATTTTGCGTCTCCGGATCTATCCTCTTATACATCCATTCCCGATGATTGTAATAACCCGACATTTAAAAAAAAAACACTCTTTTCGTTTCTTTGTTTTTTTCGTTTCTTTCTTTTTTAAATGTGAGTGTTGTTGTAAAATGATTTGGTTCAACGATTGTTTTGAGATATATATACATTTTTTGCGACTGATCTACAACTAAATGTGTAGGTCTTAAAAATTTGGTACAACTAATCGGATAAGCATGTGCAATGTGTGTATAACTACTATTTACGACTGATAAGCGACTAAACCCTAGTCGTAAAGGATTAGTCGCCATTCAGTCGCAAATATTGCGACTGAATGGCGACTAATCCTTTACGACTAGGGTTTAGTCGCTTATCAGTCGCTACATAACGACCATTTCGCGACTGATATTTTTAGTGGCTTATTAGGGACTGATTAGCGACTGTTTTTAGGTCGTCTTTAATGAATCGCTTAACAGTCGCATATGAGTCACTAATATTGCGACTACCATTTCAGTCGCAAAACGTAGTCTTTATATCCCAGTTTTCTTGTAGTGTTCGCTTCCCGGATTCTGCATGAGACTGACCATGGAAGGCTGAACATCATCAGGCTCAGTGCCAGCCAAAACAAGTGAGGCCTCTACGGGCTGGTTAAAACCGTAGGGAGCAAGGTTCCACTTGAAGACAAGGTAAGCAGCGTAGAGGGTGTCATCAGAGAGAAGGGCTATGTTAATTTTTCCAGTGATGTCAAGCCACCATACCATGTTAAGCTCAGCCACTTCTTTGAACCTGTTTGTGAATTTAACCAAAAGACATTAATTTGATGAAAATTAAATGTTTTAAAAAAAGTGAAGAAGAAGCCTTAGGGGTCAGCATGTAGACCTGGTATTAGGGAGAGAGATCCACTGCCAGTATCTTGGATCATGTCCCCAAGTTATATTCAAGGCCCTTGCTGCCAGCATGTAGCACTTGCTACCACTACTTCTCTCCAAGCGAAAAGCTCTGTTTTTGATCACATAATGCGGTGGTCAGAATATGATAGATTCCGAAATATTGATTTATAGATTAATATAGCAAAATTATTCAAAATGTATTGGTTAGTTTTGGACCAAATAACTAAAATACATAAATAAATAAAATACTAAATTTTTTGTTATAATTATCTAAATTTAACAAAGTTTTTATCCAAATTAACTCAATTTGTATTTATTTTTAGTGATTTTTTTTTTAGTATCCGAAACAGAATCAAACCTGAATAGAATCGAACTCAACTAAAATTCTAAAATATCCGAATGAGTTTTAAATATCTCAACCCGAACACCCGAAAATCTGAACCTAACGGGTACCCGAACATGTACATCCCTAAATAATTCTGACGATGGATGAATATCAAAGCCCTTGATACAATACCACGTACGTACGTACGTACGTTGACTAATGCAATTTCTAGACTAGACAGGTCGGCCGGGAAGAAATCAGAAACACAGATCCGATCAAATTGGAACCACAAGTACTTCAGCGGAGAAGAAAAAGGTTTACCAATTGGGAGCCGTTGAGAAGCAGAGGGTTATGGACAAGGGAGAAGAAGAGATGTTTCCTGGTGGAAAGACCCTCAGGTGCCGTAAAACCTTCAGGTAAGAAATGATCCCAGACATGGTCGGACTCTGCGGCTGATCTGAAGATCTTGGAGACAGCCGATGCTCGGCACACGTCTCGAGGCGTAGTCAAGGAAAGGATCTTGGCGATGCAGTCCTCTGGCAGATTATTCATTGCTTTTGCTTAGCTTCCAAATCCAAATCCAAATCCAATGTTTTTGTTTTTGCTTTGCTTTCTAACAAAGGAAAGAAGATCTCACAGATCAATTTATATATAGTAACTTATCGTTTTGGTTAAGAGTACAAAAGGAACGTGGAAGTCGTGCATTAAATTTATTCTGGAAGCAGAGGAGACTTAAGAAAGAAGTTTACACCTGTTCTTTTCTTACTCGCTTCATCACCATTAATATCGAAGACAACTAGTGTAAGTAACCACGTGTAGGTCCACGATTATCTTACTCCCTTCTTTTTGTTAGATGGACTTGTTATGGGCCACACAGTCAGCCCAATAAGCTTCTTTTATCGTCACCCATAGCCCAGTTTCTTTTCTAGTAACCGTTCAAGTCTCTCCTAATAATATAATATAGTAATGCTATATCAATTCTTTTCCTCCTATTTAATATGGGTGAAACAGTTCATTGTAGGATCTGGAAAATACATAAAGCCATTGTAATTTAAATTTATGAAGAGTGCAACAAACCATTAGAGCATGTTTAGCAATGGCTCTTAAGGGGTTCTTAAGGGTGGGGTTCTTAACTATTCACGTGGGTCCCACGTGAATAGTTAAGAACCCGGCCCTTAAAAATCCTTATTTAAGAACCGGTTCTTACACTGTTCATGACACGTGGCAGCCTGTCATTCGTCGATTTTTTTTTTCGATTTTTTTTTTTTTTTTTACACTTTTCCCAAAAAAAAAAAAAAAAAAAAAAAAAATTTTAAGAACCCCATGAGGGGTTCACCACTAAACATGCTCTTATGATAAAGAAAAAAGAAGAAGAAAATGAAACAGGAGAGTGGCTTGGCTAGCTTACATCACACACTAATTAGCTTTCTCATTAATTTTTACGATAAAACATCATTATAAAAATCTACACTGGATATCTGACACCTGCCGCTAATAGCCTCT
This sequence comes from Orychophragmus violaceus, assembly GCA_030180135.1. Taxonomy (NCBI): domain Eukaryota; kingdom Viridiplantae; phylum Streptophyta; class Magnoliopsida; order Brassicales; family Brassicaceae; genus Orychophragmus; species Orychophragmus violaceus. Next base: position 124,114 of record CM058231.1, on the reverse strand, counting down.
GCTGCTCCAGCTGCAACCATTCAAGATTAAATCCAACAAAAATAGTGTAACATTCAATAATATTTACCAAGATACAATTGCTTCATGTATATGACGTACGGTACGGTTGATCGACCAAATTATATAAACTGTTTAAGTACCTGAAAGAGTTCATGCATCATATTCTTGAGGTAATGGTACTCATGCTCTACAACCTCCAGTCCTCTCAAGCACCTTAAGTATCATGATTTTTAAGGGACCATACGTATATCAATGTTATTGTAGGTAATATGAATGCAATGAAACCATAATGTGTACCCTGGTCGGTTGTTAAGCTCGGAAGCAGAGCGAAAGGCAACACAAACGTTACGAACCCTACGAGCACCAATGCTGGAACTGCTTCCTACCAACTGATTCAGATGCAATCCTATCTTCTTGTAGTCTGAGAACTCTCTATCCATCCTGTTATCATATATTCATTAGTCTATAACTAAGTGAAGAAAAATATATATATAGAACTCACAACAATAATCTAAGGTTGCGGAGCAGCTTCTCGGATTCGTCGAAATAGATATTAATGACATCGTACACAAAGGTTGGTGAAGTGTCATCTTGAAGCTGTTGCAGCTGCAAGAACTGCTCATCCAGCACTCCCTACATTAATACTCATCACATAAACTTTTGATTAGAACAAACACATTCATATAGTTTAAATTTAAATGGAGATTGATCATGTAAAGTAAACCTGGTGGAAAAGGGAAGTTAGAAGGCGGTTGATGTCGGCTTGAAGCCGGTCCACACCCAACCCTAACATCCACAACGGCACACCCGTCTTGTCCGTTTGTTTTTCCCGTAAGATCTTTCTTCTTCTTTTTTTTTTTTTTATCGTTTTACCGGCCAGTCTTGCTTCAACTCCTTTCCTAGAGGCAAGGCTTATGTTATGATCCGCCTTGGCGTTTGTTGAGGGGTATTTATACATGTGCTTCTTAATTCAAATTTCTAAGAGTCAGGTTACCTTTTTCATTTTATTTTTATTTTTATTATTAGTAAGTCTGAATATAAGTTTCACGCGCGTGTGTAGTGGACGAAAGGGGTAAGAATCGAGGAAAGTGTGGGGAATAAACGGGACCGTCCCAGAAAACAAAGTGTGTGTACTTGTTCTTGAGTTAGCACTCACCCATTACAGCCGCCAGCCGGTTACCCCGCGTGCCACTGCCAATACGGCGTTCTTACTCCCGACAACCACCTGCATCCGGTCAGACCAGGTTACACCTTCTGCAGCCTCTAATTAAATCCACTATTTTTTGGTTTTTGTTTACTTTTTTGGTTAAACATTCAATCAAGAACACTTGATAGCAATTATGTTCCTTCTATTTAGTTTTTTTTTTTTAAAATCTTCTCAAGAGAATCAACTTAATCTGTTTTATATGTATTATGAGAGTTTAATTAATTAAGATCTGATTATAGCATAATCCATTCTTAACACAGGATAATATATAATATTGTAATTTATATAGTATAAAAATGCGGGCATGCATTAGGTTCTGAGAGTATAAAACAAAGGCACACACTTTGTTGCTCCCTCGTATAACGCGCGACTCTCCCACTAACTTTGCAGTGAGTGTTTGCTATTTTCCATGCTTCAAATTCAATCCATCCTTTTCTAATCCTAAAAAGGCTTCTGCCTTTCTCGATAAACTGAGCTATCTGCATAAGAGTACAAGAAACACAAACACAACACAGAAACATGCCTGAATTGTTTCCCCTAATAATGTAAATTTATCACTAGTTAATTATACACTAAAGATTATAACTCCTTTTATCATGTCGGTATAATTATTTTTTGACAGAAAATGTATGTATAACATACTAGCAAACCAAGTTTCAGAAAAATGTATGTAACATACAATAGTGGGTGTTTGCCAAGTCAAATTTGACACCTAAAGCAAATTTAAAAAAAAAAAATGATGTTCCTAACAAGACTTGAACTCATTTTTTGTAAGATATGTATAATATTTCAAATCACCATATAACTTTTTTTTTTTTTTGCAAGTGATGCTCCTAAAAAACTTATAAAATTTGGCATCTAAAACTTTTGCTTCATATGCTTTAGCCTTGGGCGGACCCTGCAAATAGTATATATATAGTTTAGACATTAATATTTTAAAGTTTGAACCCTAAAGAATGGCATAATAATTGAATCCCGACATATATGTTTTGAGTACACAAAATATGCTACGTTATTCCGTAGTAATGTAGTATATCAACCAAAGTAATTAAGGTCACATCTAAAGCTGCAACTAGAATGCTATTTTTATGAATGAAATTATGTAGGATTTTGTAACGCTCCGTCCGCCCCTACCGGTGAGTCACCCATCCTTCTATCGGGCTCGTGGGCCCCACCCCTGTCCGACGGTCGGTGCGTTATTTTCCGTAGGCCCGACCGAGTAATTTACTGACCCTACAATCACCACGTGACCTTTTTCCATGTGTTTTGTCCTCACACACATGCTACCACGAATCACTTCCCGGAAGATCACCCATCCTGGAACTACTCCAGTCCAAGCACGCTTAACTCTGGAGTTCTTATGCAAGTGATCGGAAAAGGTAAGTGCACTTGGTCACATAGGTAGCCAAATTAATTCATTTAAGCATTTCCACATATACCACAAATCGGGATGTTACAGATTTATTATTCTTATTAATTCCGTAAATATGTTACCAGTTATATATAATTTTTTTTTTGATTCAACACATTCATGTGAGATAAAGAGAAAAAAATTGTAAATGAGGTTAGGAATCATTCATGATAAAAAATGTTCATGAATGAAAGAGATAAATATAATGAAATAAAACAATTATCCATTTTTTTATTACACTCTTTTTTATTCATTTAGTTTCATATATTCTTACAACTAAAAGCCAGTTACACCCTTAAAAATTTGAACTCTCTACTGTTACACCCTTAAAGTTTGAACTATCTAGTGTTTCTCATAGCTTTGGGCATTGCATAGATATGGATATATAATACATGACATATGAACCGTAACAAAAAAAACATGGCACAACATATAATAAAGCTCTAATCATCCATCTTAATGAGTTTCCGTGGAACCAAAAAAAGTATATAATTATAGAAAGTAGTGATACTTAACGAAGAATGATATTAGAACACAAAAAGCGTGCTCACTAAGTAATTATTGTGACCTAGTGTAGAATCATATAAATATAGTAGATATAGAATAGTGTAAGTGGAGTCGCGTTATCGAGAAATGTAAATAGAAATACTGAAAAGGAGCAAAGGGCGTGCTTGGAAACGGAACGAACATGTATATAACAAACTATATACTTTTTCATGCTATCAGAGTAAGTAGTAAAAGTGGAGCGCATACTGAGTGGAGGCTTTTTAAGGTTATATTACCGATTCAAAATAGTGATTAAATTATGATTATACAATTATATACAAACAAAATAAAGAAATTGTCTCATTCTTATCTTATGCCATGCTTGTTTTGCTCGAGTACCCTATTCATTAATCACTACCCTTTCAATATATATTTCATATGCAATTATATACAAACAAATCATATCTACAAATATGTTGCATAAATTTCTACAAAAAAAAAAACTTGAAATGATGGAGAGTCCCGTCTAGCGATAGCGTCTCTGTCAAGTAACAATAGGACTCGTCATTCCTAATCATTTACCTCTACATCTTTCTTTAGGAAGGTGTTAACTAAATGTCAATATTCGATATGATGTCAGTAAGAGAAACGACGCCTTGCAGCCCATCGTTCTTGTCTGTATTGCTTCTTCGCGAAAAAGAAATGGGCCAGGCCCAATTGGAAAAGGAAACAATAAGAAGAATTCCGGTAAAATCTACCACCCGTTTGATGAAACGGGTTGGATCCAGAGCCCAAAACCAAAGGCATACTGCATACATCTCGTGAAACCAATAAATGCAGTAATCGAGAACCAGAAATTCTGTGTATTTCATTCCTCGAGTTATCCCGTGAAAGCCATAATGACATAGTGAACGTTTTTTTCTGACCCACCAACATTTTTTAAAATAATAAATACATATAGAATATATATACATACACTCTAGACACAGAGTTATACTCAAAACACACACTACAAGAACCTAACAACAAACAACAAAAATGGCAAAAAAAAATGGTCTCTACTGCCAAACCTTCCTTGTGTTGTCTATGATATTTCCATTGGTCAGATCATTCACCGTGATCACCTCCGACACGGTGGCGCCGTCGGCGCTGATCGACGGCCCCCAAACAGGATTCACCATGACCAACGACGGCGCGCGCACGGAGCCAGACGAGCAAGACGCCGTCTACGACATTATGCGTGCGACAGGCAACGACTGGGCTGCTGCAATTCCAGACGTGTGCCGAGGCCGTTGGCACGGGATCGAATGTATGCCGGACCAGGATAACGTCTACCACGTCGTCTCTCTGTCCTTCGGAGCGCTCTCAGACGACACGGCGTTCCCGACTTGTGACCCAGAACGCTCTTACGTTTCCGAGTCTCTCACAAGGCTTAAACACCTCAAAGCCTTGTTCTTCTACCGCTGTTTGGGCCGGGCCCCACAGCGGATACCGTCATTTCTCGGCCGCTTGGGCTCAAGTTTGCAGACGCTCGTTTTGAGGGAGAATGGCCTTATCGGTCCCATCCCGGACGAGCTGGGCAATCTGACCAATTTGAAAGTACTTGATCTGCATAAAAACAACCTCAACGGTTCAATTCCATTATCGTTCAACCGGTTCTCTGGTTTAAAATCACTTGATCTGAGTGTGAACCGGTTGACTGGTTCGATTCCCGGCTTTCTTCTTCCAGATTTGAACGTTCTGGACTTGAACCAGAATCTGTTAACCGGACCTGTCCCATCCACACTCTCAACCTGTGGTTCGTTAATCAAAATTGATCTTAGCCGAAACCGAGTCACTGGTCCCATCCCCGACTCCATTAACCGGCTCAACCAACTAGTGCTTCTGGATATGAGCTATAACCGGTTATCAGGTCCATTCCCGACTTCTCTCCAAGGCCTAAACTCACTTCAAGCTTTGGTGCTCAAAGGCAATACAAAATTTGCAGCAGCTATTCCAGAAAATGCGTTCAAAGGGCTCAAGAACTTGATGATTCTAGTTCTCTCTAATATGAATCTCCAGGGCTCAATACCGGGATCCTTGACTCGGTTAACCAGTCTACGGGTACTTCATCTGGAGGGCAATAACTTGACCGGGTCAATTCCCATGGAGTTTCAGGGCGTGAAGCATCTAAGTGAGCTGAGGCTAAACGATAACCATCTGACAGGGCCAGTACCGTTTGAGAAAGACACAGTGTGGAGGATGAGGAGAAAGCTGAGGCTGTATAATAATGCTGGTTTGTGCGTGAACCGGGGCAGTGACTTGGATGATGTCTTTGATTCAAAGTCCGGTTCAAGTGTCAGGTTGTGTGATGAGGAAACGGAGAGACCTGGTCCTTCGGGTACGGTCCAGCATCTATTATCTAGTGCAGGTGGTGTCAGTGTCAAGGCCGGCGCAGCTATGGACATGTCAAGCGGTTCCAAGTCTTTGGTATTCTTTCGACTATATGCAGTCCTTGTTGTGTTTAATTTCTGCTATATGCTATTTTCATGTTAAGGGATGGGATTTAAAATACAACTGATGTAAATAATATCCAAGTTTGATTTAGATGAGAAAGAGCCTTTTCTAACATTGCAAGGTTTCAATATATCATTTTATAACCTCATGGATACGACTTTTAAGGATATTACACAATCTATTACAGTAAAACTATGTTGCTGTTTTGCTAGTACTTACGAGGAGCTTCCAAAACATGGTAAAAAAAAGTGCGTGTTTAAGCGAAGGTGTCCTCGCGATCTCCCTCGGCAATGTCAGCCTCCTCCATGTTGCTGAACTCAAGGAAATGAGTTGGTCGATGCTCCTCGTGATAGTACTCCTTCGGGGATCCAAGTTTGACGCTGTATTTCATGCTCACCGTGTGCTTCACTCCCATAAAATTGTAGTTCCACGGTCCGTTCTCAGGAACCTATCACCAACAACAAACAATTGTCAAAATCAGCTTTATATCATCAAGGGCAAAGTAGACTAGGTACTACTACTGTGCTCCTTACCATGTAAAACCCGAGGAACCGGTCACTCAACAGCATCTGAACCTTCTCATAATGGGTGGGAAGGTAACCGTGAGGATTGCTGCCCGTGTCCTTGTTGAGCCGTCCCCATTCATATCCAGTTTGGGTCAACTTATATGATGTCAAAGAGCAGGATCCCGGAGTGAAACTACATGTCAGGATGATGCATTTTTCTCCATCCCATTGCTTGTTGTTCTCCAGAATGCGGGAATGAGAGGTAACATCCTATCACAGTAAAATATCAGATCAGTTAGCAAACGGGGTTAAATAAGGAATCCATAGTGCGTATATACCTGTGGTGACAATTGAGGGAGCTCATTAGGCTGTGTGTGCAACCATCCCAAGGGCTCAAGATCATTTAAGAAATCATGCTCAGGAAGAGATGACGGCAGGTTAACTTGCTGATGACTTCCCCACTGTGGCACCATCACAACGCAACGGATTTCCTTCACTTGGGGATTATCCGGGGGACTGATACCATACAAATATCCAGCAATCTGAGTACGAAGATCTGCTATGCATATGAACTTCTTCAGGATGTTCTTTGGCATGATGTATGTGTATCCGGTTTCCTGTGAACAACAAGAAATTATGTTTTAAGGGTGACACCCTGAAACGCTTTTTTACTTAACGGGAAAAGTGAACGAACCTTTATGTCATCTGAGTTCACGTAGATGTGATTGACTCTTAGATAGAGGTTAGTAGCTGATATTGCACGCACACGCCAATCTGTCTTGGAACCAAATGCAGACTGCTCGTAGGGGCTAGTGGTGACGACAATGAGCTCGTCACCATGAACATTTGTCGTTCTCGTTGTGACTGCAGTAAGCTGGCTGGCTTCCTTTGCCTGCAAATAGGATAAAAATTTAATGTGAATAAAGAAAAATCGATACTCTCTGAATGTCTATCTTAAAACCTGACATAGGTAACAGCTACGGGTACCTGTTTCTCAATCTCAGCTATCTGTTGCCTCTGTTGAGAGGGTGGAGTGATTTCAGCTCCTAGAATAATATCTCTGATCTCCGATTGTGTTAGAGCTGAGGTATTCACATTGTTCTTCTTTGCGTAGTCAGAAAGGATAAGATCTCTAAGTGCTACCTCCACCTGAATTTAAACATGGTTGTGAATCAGGAAAGAGAATAACTATCCAAAGTCCAAACAAAGAGAAGAACGTCCAAGCATTATGTAATACAACTCAGGAGTAAGTAAACCCGTAGATACAAAGGCGAAGTAGGATAACCAGTGACCCTAAGTAAAATAAAGAAAAATGAAAAGGTACTTGAAAAGTGGCAGAAAAGTTACCTTCATCCATTGGTCATCAGTGAGCGAGGGCCAGATGTGATGCGGCTCAGTGACAACAGACTTGTCGGGCTTCAACAACATCTTAGCCTTCTCATTATTCACGTGAAGCGCACGAAGAATCAGAATGAGTCTTGAAAAGGCAGTATACGAAGAAATACTCTTCAACCAATCATCATAGATATTGAACAAAACCATCTGTGGTTCTGTCGCCTTCAAAATCAGATCACCAAATTTCTCAATTTTAAGGCAAGCCTGGAACGGAAGCTGCAGTTCGCTTCCCTTGATAACAATGTTGGGGAAATCCAGCAAGTGAACTTCAAGGGGATCCAACATTCCTTTACGAGTAACAATAATTTGTTTGGGCTGTTCCTCAACGGGGAGAGACCGCACAAGTGCAGCAACCTCTTCAGCAGTTTTCCATTTCGCTAGCTGACCAAGACGCTTCTGACCAGCCCAAACACTTGTATGGATAACCTAAAGGAACAAAAAAGTAGTAACATAAGATTCAAATGCATGTTATCAGACTTAAATAAAAAGAAGAAGCAGTTCTGTGTCCCAACGCATATGAATGTACTAATGTAATGTACAGAAGAGGAAGAAATACCTTCAGGAATAGCTGCCCAGTTCTTGGATTGAAAATAAAAATTGCACCATTGATCGGCTTAGTTGTTAAATTTCCCTCAAATGTCTTGTGAATTGTGACACGATAGACATTTGTATCATCAACAAACCATATAATTTGATTGCTGAATATTTCACCATAGTTTTGAGATGACAGATATGGCTCCGTAGGCTCAGATGAGTACAACTGTAAACCTTTCCTTATCCTCTCCCTCAACACGTATAGAGCCGGATTTGACTGCAATATTTAAAGTTTAAAGATGAGTTAAATATTCAAAGAAAAGTAGCCCAGCAAAAAGACACCCTGACATCAAATTCAAATACCTTCATGATCTTGTTCATGGCTTGAGCAAGAAGTGGTTTTGAACCAGGGAACCAATTACCAAAGGCAGAATGCAAGTTGTATGCGAGATCAAGCCCAATCATTACACCTGTACGGATTTTGCCAAAATATAAAACCAACCGCAAAAAAAAGAGGCAAAATTAACAAAACAAAGAAAAATTGAGAAAGTAATAAATACCTGTTGGAGATGGATAGATAGACATGTTATCCGTTGTATAATCCATGAATTTGGCTCTGGTATAACGCTCAATATCATGAGAATCATAATCTCCCCATCGAAGTTGCACATCTATCCAGTACTTGTTACTAGCTTTCTGGTCGAACATATCCTTTGACTCAGCAACCAGGCTAGGTTTTGACATTGGCCATTTATGAGCAGCAAATAGAAGAACATCAGCGCAAGAGCTGTTCATCTTATAACTCTTCCTTGGATGAATTGTCTCCTTCTGCACAGTTTCTATCTCCAAAGCGTCCAACTCTTGGTCCAATACTTGGCAAAGATCCATAACAACACTCTCATGGATCTTCTGCCACAAATGGGCACGGAAAATCTGAATCAAAGATATCTTCAGTGTTGGAATCTTTCCATGCATAAATATTCCCGTCAGATCCAACTGCACTTGGAACCCCACATAAACATTCGCTCGATTAATTGTTGGCGACCACCAAAGCGTAAATCTTCTATTTGGAATCTGGTTCAGACCAGACCTCTGCGCATTTGTCAGCTTCTTATATTTCATTGACTCCTCAAAACCAGATGCCTTCTCCCAGAAAAGACCCTCCCATGTTGGGAAACTGATTCAAAAAGAGCATGAAAATATTAGCAAATGTGATACCCTTAGAACAAAAGTTGTGAGCAACTGAACATCAAATGTTATTATGAAACAAGGATCAACAAATAAAAAGCAGACTTACTAGGTTCCCTTGAATAGCGTGTGCTCAAGAATACCCTCAACACCTCCAAGAGCTTGGATAACATCAGTTCGGTAATTGTTCAAGTTCCACAACTTCCCATCATGCCTCTGGTGTGTCCACCAGAAAGGATTTTGTTTAAGGACTTGGTACTGCTTAAAGTCGGTCCGAACCCTCCAACCTTTATCATATGCTAGCGTGTGCCTATCCTTCTGAAACAGAGTATTTATACGAGGAATTCCCCTATCCCAAGAGTCCTGTCATATTATCATACATGAGTTAATATTCTCGCACCAATCATAACATACTATTGAAACCCGACAAAAAATTTAAAATAATCTTGCGGTTGAACTTCCAAAAGGGGAGAATCCAAGGCAACACAAAGATATCCTCCCAAAACAAAGTGTCAAGCGAAGACAAAAGACTAATTACAAGCTACCAAGTAGGCAAAAGCTAGCACAGTGGAATCCATCTATGAACTCTATCAAGTAAAAGAGGAAACAAATAATACGTATGATACTTACTTCCAGATCTTCCAGTGTAAGGCGCCTATTTTGGGCCTGTGCTTCTTGCCTCTTTAAAGCATATTCTGCCCATACCCGCTGTGAATCAATAAACTCACTTTCCCATGGCTGTATGTAACGGTATAGATTTGGTATAAGCTGATCTTCCTCGTGGCTCATTCCACTTCTAAAGTGGGTTACACCAACATCTGTTTGCTTGCTGTATCGAAGGTCGCTTTGTGGGATCAAAATATGACCCATTGACAACATCCCCAGGCCACCAATTTCCTTTGGAGTGTAGAAGATAACAGGAGGAAATCTGGCAAGGAGACGTAGAATAATCACGTTAGAGAAACATAAAAATCCAGTTCTAATATGTCGATCATAACTTAATCAGATAGCTTTTTCTCACCGACTAGGCATCTTTGAGTTCAGCCCTATCTTAATCCTTGTTTGGATTTTGTTCTCACACTTAACCAGTAGATCCAAGAGCTCTTGCGTATGCACAGTGGCTTCACGGAAGTAAGTCATGAGACCTGCACACACAGAAAAATTGCGCTCAGCTTCATGCTAGCCACATTATAGAAAGCTATCAGTGGTGCCAAAACAGGCTCATATGATGTACCAATTAGAGCTGTATTCCATTTGTTGACGATTTTAGTAAAGGTGGTTGATCCTGACGACATAAGAATCTGCCTCACACGATTCTCAAACACCTTCAAATGTTCGTCATCAACCCGCAGAAAAGCAACTGCAGTCCTCTCCTTTGTTTGTTCATTTTGCAGATTCCAGACACCATCTTTTGTATTGCTGAAAGCTTCTTGGGTCATCCTGATTTTTGGAAGTATGCGAACTTCAAATCCACACCTGCAGGCAAGAATGTGAAAGTGTCAGTGATGTCAATAGCCTTAGCAAGTTATGGTCCAAACGACTAACAACAGTTCCACTAGAAAACTCGAATAAAAACATTACATGCTGAAAAGCAGGTTAGGATTATCCTTGCTATACACAGAGACGAAGCCATTCTCCCACTCCAAAGTTGTGATGCTCCGAGGAAGACGGTTCTTCATGTCCCAGAAGACACTTCTACCAAGGTTGACTGAAAGATGAATACATAATGAGACACGGAAACTAATGCATAAATTGCAGCAATGGAACAATATAAAAAGAAAGAGCATACCATCATGTTTCATCAGTCTCATCCTTGCATCTCTTGGCCAGCACTTCTTATTGTTGTATCCCACCATGTTTTCATTGTTGGGATCGGGATGCTCCGTAAGATAACGCTGAATCAGATCCCGAGCCTCTTCATGGGTAAATTTAAACATTATATGAACTTTGTCTATATACCGAGAATACAGTCTTATGGGATGACGTGTCTCCACTTTTGTATCCCAAAACGTCATAAACTCGTTAGGCATCTGCGGTGGCCCAGCAATTTCACTCGCTCGAGTCAAACCAAGAAGCAAAAGATCAAGCAATAGTCCATAAAACTGAACAACAAACGATGCAAACTGAAGTCCTCTAATCAGACCATACGAGTTAGTATGACTCATGTCCTTGTAAGACAGAACCACGTTATTCTTGGCAGACACATAATCTGCAATATTGTGGTCAAGAACCAAACGAAGAAGCCTGAAAGAAACAACAGAAAAATACTTAGTAGTCCAGAAAGTTGAGGATCAATGTCAATAATCAATGAAGCATTAATGAAATATGTACCTGTTCAACATAGTCAAATCGATCTTCTCGAAGAACTTTTCGAACTTAGTCTGGAGCATCACCACACACTGCCCATCACCTGTGTCCCATATGCCTTGCAAATTATTGATACCTTGACACCACTTATAAACCAGAAGTGGGGGCGGCTCTGAGTCTGCTGGCTTGATCCAGTTTGGAAACAAGTGGCGCTTATCACCCTCGTACCACAAGTATTGATCAAGATATGCATCGGTAATTTTCTCTAGAGGCTCTATTTCATACACTGGAATCAAGTAGCTATATAGATCCATAAACTCTATGCCAACCTGCAGAGAAACGGATTCACCATCAGTTTACTACACTAAACTTACATAGGTTCAATCCATTGCACCAATACGGAGTGAATTATCAAGTTACCTCTTTGAAACCACGCTGGGTGAGAAGATGACGTTTAATTCGTGACAGAGCTTCGTGAGGATTGTCATAAGCTTGTTCAATTAGACCAAGCTCCTCTCGCTGCTGCTGATTCAACCTCACAGCTACACTGTATGATTCCTTCAGTCTCTCAAGGGCCAGGATGAGCAACTTTGTGTCATGTTTGTACGACAATGGAGGGAATGGAATTGGAGAAAACCTCCTTGATTCCAGCCAATGAACAGTGGTGGTATAAATCGCTAGTGCTTCTTCTGGAGTGACATATGGACCATCTTTCAGGTAATTGTGCTGACGTTCCTGTAACAATTTTACAATGATTATGCATTAGAGAGCTGGTAAATCAAGGATAAAGGGAACTAAATAAATGAAGTTTCTTCATTGACTTTTTCAAGCGAAAACGATAAAGACATTAAGATAATGTACAGACCTGTTCTGCCTTTAGCCAAAGACGAGTCAACCTTCCGAGATTCTTTCTACAAACTGTCTTATCGACGGTAGCCCCTCTTCTGATACGCTCACGATTGTAGTGAGCAACATTAGTCCACCAATCAGCCTTAGACTTGACATAACGAAGGATCATGTTCTCAATTGGTACGGGCAACCCAGGGACCTTCCAAGGGATATTAGCTTTCCAGCATCGCCATGCCTCACTAAGGTGCTGTAATATTGTCCGCGCTTTATTTTGCTTGATACCCTCTGCACATTAGAAGAAAATGTCAACCAAAGAATAAAGCAAACAATTCCACCGTAGAAAACACAAGGAAAAAAGCTTAAAAGAAATGAAACCTGGCATGGCATCAAGAACGTCATGCATGACAGCAGCTCGAAGTTCCAAATCAAAATGGCTTTCAACTCTCTGTTTTGTGACCGTTTTGGCAACTCCTTTTGAATGACGCCCCTCAAACTGACGAGCAAGAAGATTCCCTAACCATCGTTCAAGAAGAGGAACTATTCCTCGAAGGAAAAACAACCATACCCTCCACATCGGAGCCCAAAATCCACATCCTGGCCCCTTACCCACAGGACCGGTATTGAAACGGTAGTATATCAAGTGCTTTAAATCCTTGCACATCCTAATTTGCCTCATCAGTCTGTATTTATAACGATACATACCCGTCAATTGGCCAACATGGGAGAAAATATACTGCAGTCCATCAGCCAGTTGGAAGGCATCAACATTACCAAGTCGGAATTGGACATTTGCATCAACTACAAGTTTTGTCAGCCGGAGGATCTCACGGCAGAGGTGGAAAGCGTTCCCGAAACGTGACTTCTTTCGCTCTTTGGTGGTCAAAGTTTTTACAGGCTTGAGGTTGAAGTTGTAGTCAAGGTGCAGGTAGTTTAAATTCTTTCGGTGAATCAGCAGATTCAGCATATTATACCCCTGCCGGCAGACTTGCAGACCCACTTCAACCCAATCCAGTTCGGTACTTTGGAAAAACTTTGTAGCCGCAAGAGAGCGGAATAAGTGCTTCTTCTTCTGAGCTTTAGGTGGTCTATGGTGCAGCTCATTCAGCACATAGCATTTCAAAAGCTTTTGGTAACTAACCCGAACTTTAACCGGATACGCTGGAGGACTGCAGATAATGAGTTCAAAAAATATTAGCGCATAAACAAGTAAATTATGAATGAGCAGGAAAGAAACACATAGTAGATCAATAGTTTACCAATGCTCCTTGAACCATTCTGACACCAGGGGAATATCTTCGGATCGACGTGTCCTCCCAGATCTCATATTGAAAGGTCGTGGGGCAAACAACAAAGAAATGCCAGCAGCTGTAGTGTCAGTGTAGAGTTGGGTGTCTTTTAGCAAAGGTTCCACACCTTCTGGTAAGGTAAAGTCGTCCTCATCGTCATCATCATAAACCTTCCTTTCACGCCGTTCCTTATTAGTGTTGCTTATTGGGTGAATCAACGGATCGTAATAAAATGCAGGAAGATCAGGATCCTCGGTCTTTATGTACATAACCATAGGACTGTGATACACACACAGTTTTACTTTCCTAGGCCGATTATTGTAGAGATGGGGAAAAGCTATTCTGTACTCAGTTCGCAGAGGGGAGCGGATGATAAGCTTGTTGATGTCATTAAACTCATTCCAGTCCTCATCCCCTTTCTCCATATCACGGTACAAGGGCTCAAACTTAGGACCACCTGGAAAACAGTACCAAAATGCATTAGAAGAACAGAATTGAAACAAAAATATAAAAAACTGAAGCATAGAAGGAAAATAGCGTACCAGGTATGCACATGTTCAGAGCCTTTGCTGTGAAGAAAGATGGCATGTCAAACAAGTAGAAGTAGTTGCGATCAATTAAATCAGACAGCAACTGGCCTGCAAGCCTGTGAAGGGTTGCCATGATTGGAAGTGAGAGATTCCACCTCCTGTAACTGGGACCATTAATCAGTTTGGTCTTTACTAGTGGCTTGTGGTCGTAAAACCAAGTGTATACAGCAGAATCTTCTTCCTCGTCTAGCTCCAACTGAATTGGCTCTAGAGGATCCACGTCCAACAAGTTGTCTGCATAGTCTAGTGGAGGCTCCTCATCATCAAATGGCGGAAACCGCATTCTCTTGAAATGACGACGATCCCTCTTCTCCCTACGCATCATGATCCACATAGTACCCCACTGCAAAACCAGGCAATGGAATAACCATCACTCAAAAAGATAATTTGGAAATCCATCAATGCACAGAGAGAGAGAGAGAGACTATTTAGCCTACCTGAGCCATGTAAATAGGTTCTGCAACCCATGGAATCTCGTTCACAAATGTAATAGCTCCGGTGATGTGGTACAAAACCTTCACATCTCGAACCTGGAAGAGAAATGGGAACTTGAATAAATGAACAAACGACTAGAACAGCTGAATCTAAGCAGATACCAGTAACAGAAACTAAAAAAAGTACCTGCTCCCAGGGCATAGGCATATTTTCCAGGAGCTTGAAGACTGCGTGAGGGACGAATTTAAGGGCTCCAAGGTATACCCGTTTGTCGTGACTGTATTTCTTCGATGACATATCACCATGATCCCTGAAGAAAGAAATCGCAGCTTCAGTCTCAACCCTAGTTGTAAATCATAACCAGAATAATCTGTATTTCGAAATCCTAAAGCAAGAGATGATTCAAAATGAAGAAAACTCGCCTGATGATCTTCCTGACGTGCTCAGGTGGCATGTCTTCCTTCTGAGTTTCCACGAATCCAAACTTCCTCTTGTCCCCGTAGCGTTTCGAATTTAGCTGCATCCATTTGCGGGCCTTCTCCTCAAGCTTTGCCTCAGCTTCTTCGGGAGTAGGCTCAACCGGTGGAGTCTGATTAGAAGGCGGTGGAAGCGCAGTGTAAGAAGGATGTGCAGAAGGCGGTGGCGGCATCATCGAGCCGCCTGTACCAGGAGGAGCTAAGGGCATACCATCGTTGTCGTTCCACATGGCTAGGAAATTCAAATCCCCAATGCCAGTGTGTATCTCTCTCTACGATGAGAGGAACTAAGTGAGCTTAATCGGAGTAACGAAAAACCCTAAACCAAATTTCTGGTGAGTCGCTCTTCCTTTATCGTTCGGCCTTACTTCAGCGGAAAAATCTTAGTAATTAACAAAAATGCTTAGGCGGTTATCCAAATTCCAAACCCGCTGAGCTGACCAGGGTCGGTGATTATTGGGCCTTTGTTTTTGGGCCGTGAATTATGTACCCGTAAGCCATAGCCATTGCCTTTACAATTTTGTTATGTATTTGTTCGGCTGTTAGAGCATGTTTAGTAGAGGTTCTTAGGGGTTCTTAGAGGGGGGGTTCTTAGGAAAAAATTAATTTTAAATTAGAAAGTAGGAGAGAGAAGGAGAGAGGGGTTCTTATTTAGGAGCTTTTAAGAACCGGGTTCGCCACGTGGCGCAACCCGGTTGGTTAATTTTTTTTTTTTTTTTTTTTTTTTACTTTTTCTGCACCTAAAAAAAAAAAAAAAAAAAAAACATTAAACTATTATGTTAAGAACCCCAAAAGGGGGTTCACTAGTAAACATGCTCTTATTTTTTTGTCTTATTGGTTCAACAATCTCCAAGGCAGAGCCACTCAAGTAGGTACACGTAAGGTATGTCAGTACTCAGTACTAAGAAATTGGATCAGTGCAGGTGGGTCAGAATGTAAAAGGTGAAGAGCAATGTGAATAGTACTACAACAGTAGCATACACTATGTGTCAAAAGAGTAAAGAATTGTGATCTTTTGATTCATAAGAGTTGATGTCATTGTTAGATGAGAGAGTCACATGGTCAAGTCCCTCTCTTTCAGCTCTTTATGTCTTCTTCTTCTTCAAAATAAATAAGATCTTGGGTAGTGATTGTCCTCCCAAGATTTGGTGTCCTTCTCTGTCTGCATGAAGGATGTTTGTGAGGTGTGCATTCCTTTGTCTTTCGTTTTCTAACTTCACCATTTGTTTTTTTTTTTTTTTACACTAATTTAAACGTTTATGTGACAAAGTTTTAATTTGATTTTACATTTCAACTAACTTGTAAATCTTTAGAAAAGAAAAGAACCAAAGAGATCTCTCACTGTTCATACTAGACTAGGGAACTAACCTCTACGAGTGGATGTGAGTCGGCCACATACATATTTTTATATTCCCCTTTGAAGTACCATAGTGAATGAGTGAGTGAGTGGTGTGTCATTATTATTATCAAAGATAAGACAAGAGAGTGTCACAGTAAATGAAATCATGAAAGCATATTCATCTGACCAGTGGAAAAACGATAAATAATCTCATCATCTGATTGATTTTGATTTTGCTTCTTCATCTGTTTATATATTACTCAAATATACTTGGGGGTGAAATTTTGTAAAAGTAGTCCAATTATGGAGCACTCCTGTGATAGGTGTCTTTTATACCCTTTATTATTCGATCACTTCTGTATAACTCTTTTGGCTATCTTTGTTAAAATAAAATAATGCAAATTAAATCATATACATATTTTATCTATCTTTAACTCGGGATTAATTAGGGGAAACAAAGTAGTGGTTGTGTTGTTAATGGTGTGATGTAATCTCTTATCTCTTTGATAGGGTGAGAACTATGCAGTAGTGCTGAGCTTGCTTGAAACCCAAAATCTAAATCCAACCAATCTACTTCTTGTGTTGATATATAATACAAAATTAGTTGAAACAATTTGTTTAGAAAACGGCATAGATAATAGTCTATATATAAACATGGCCCCCGCACGATAATAACATATAAGAGCACCCACAGCGGTGAGACGCTTGTGGGTCTCTTAATTTCTTTTATTTTTTAATTTCTTTTTTTTTTAATTTGGCGGAAAAAAAATCAAAAAAAAAAAAACGACGACGAATCATGTTCCGACACGTGGAAGAGACGGTCTCTTAAATAAGAAATTTTTTAGCCGTATGTTAACTGTTCTTGCGGACTCCACGAATAATTTATTCTTTTTTTCTTAGGTTCCTGCGCTAAGGAACATTGATGTTCATGCTCTAATAAACATGGTAATGAAATTTGGTATTATTCCTCATATACTATATAATAAAGTAATGATGACAATCAAAAGAAAATAAATAAAAACGTGAGGTGGGAAGAAAAAAGAAAGAAGGATGATATTGAAACAGTGAGAGGAGGCGTGCGGTTCAACAGTCGAAATAGGCACTCGTACGTTTTGATCTCCATGGGGTCCTTCTCTTTCACCTTTTTCTTGTTTGTCGTTGTAATATTAACTAATCCATTTTATAAACCCTTTTGTTAAATCAATTCTACCATTATATATATCAAACTTTCTTAACTAACGTTCTTCTTCGTATATAATTTGACTGTGTATGGAAAGACTCAAAGATACATGCATGATTTGCGCACACACTAGAATAGATGACGAGTAGTATATTACTCAACATCTAACTTAGATTCTCACAACTCACAAGTATGATGCGTTAATAGTGCTGACACAATATATATCGGCTTCATCATAGAGTCAGAATACCACAACGCACTTATATAACATGGAAGCAGAAATTTTAACCATATCTACTTAACGGCTTTTAGGTTTTAATATTGTATTTTTTTTTTAATTTTCTAGATGAACGACAATCGTTTTTTTTTTTGGGTTAAAAATTGTAAATATAAAAAAGCAGTGTGTCGAAATAAGCACATGCAATAAAAATTGTCTAAGTTGTGTTCAACTTTGTAATTTTTAATTTTTACTGATATTATTTTCACAGTTTTTAAAAGAAGAAAATAGAAATAGTAAGAGTGATAAATAAAAATGCTATAAATACACCCAACGCCATCCTCTCTTCTTCGACACGCACGAGTGAGAGAGAGAGAGAGAGATGTTTGCGGTGGAGAATGGGTTGCAGGGAGACCCAAGACTACAAGCCATCTCCGACGCCATTCGAGTCATCCCTCACTTCCCCAAGACTGGTTAGTCATCATCATCGATTCGCACGTCTCTACTTTTCTTTTCCTAAACGTTCGTGTTTGTGTACTTGCAGGAATCATGTTTCAAGACATAACAACGTTGTTGCTGGATCCAGTTGCCTTCAAACATGTCGTTGATATCTTTGTCGATCGTTACAAGCATATGAACATCTCTCTCGTCGCCGGTTTCATTTCACTTTCCCCTCCCTTTACCTTTCTTTTTTCCCTTGTTAAAATTACTGTTTAGTTTTTGCCAAAGAAAAAAATAAAAAAAAAGAGTTGTTTCATTGTCCCTTGCTTTTTTTTATTTTTTATTTTTAATATATATCATTTCTTGAACCTCCTCAACTCATAGACAGATAATTATTTGATATTACGACATCATATTATAATTGTATCTAAACTCCTTTTTGATAGAATCCGAAGTGGAATCATATCTCCCAATATAACAAGATTGAATAAATAATAGACAACTTTTATGAATTTGGATTTACACTCACAACGTACTAGCTTAGTTAGTGTGGTTGGTGACTAATTACTTTGTCCATTTAATTTTAAACGTCTTTATAATTGTCGTTACTCGTGAGCCCACCTTCATTTTTTGTCCTGTCTTGTAGTGAAACTTTTAAAAACTCAATAGAAACGACTAAAGATATGCATATCCATTTAATAAAATAAATTTGGCATTTGTGCAGGCGTAGAGGCGAGAGGATTCATATTTGGACCTCCAATCGCATTAGCCATAGGTGCCAAGTTCATCCCTCTACGTAAACCGGGAAAATTACCCGGTACGATTACTTACTAATTAGTATAAAATTAATGTTAGATAACTAAAACGTGTTGTTGATATAAAACATATATATATATGGTTAATTAAATGATATAATTTCCTGTGGTGATGTTAAAAAGGGAGAGTGCTAAGCGAAGAGTACGAGCTTGAATATGGGAATGATCGTCTAGAGATGAGCATGGAGGCTGTCAAATCCCACGAACGAGCTCTCGTCATCGATGATTTAGTTGCCACTGGTGGAACACTCTCTGCTTCTATCAACCTCTTGGGTAATACATTATCTTTCTTTACTTTACCTTTAAAAAACTATAATATATAAAACGTAACGGCCGCATTATACGTACTTTAGAGCGAGCCGGGGCCGAAGTTGTGGAATGTGCCTGCGTTATTGGTTTGCCTAAATTCAAGGTAATGATTGCTTTTAAGCTCTAACTAATAGTTACAAGCCTATCTAATACTACAACTTGTTTCTGTGAGATGCAGGGGCAATGCATGTTGAAGGGAAAGCCATTGTACGTTCTGGTGGAGCCTAACCAGTTACACTAAGTAACCTTTTAAGCCTTGATTTACTCGGTCATCATCTCCATCTATAGATGTAATATTAACGGTTATGGCAATAATATGATTGGTTTAGTCAATTCATAATTTCACATGTAGTTGAAATTGTTCAAATATCTTATTAGAGTCCATATATATATGGGATGATTCATGCATGCTGGTTACAAGCTACTTTGTATGTATGTAGCTCGCCATTGGCCAAGCTTGTTGTTTCACCAATGTTAGTTTGGAGTCTGTTGTGTCAAAATAAACAAGTGGTGAAAAATGATAAATAAAATTTAAAGTTCATAAATCATTTACACTATATATTTTTTAATATCAAATGACCTATCGACATTATACTGATAAGATTTCGATCGACTTGATTGAGAAAACAATCAAAACCGAATTGGATCCGGTAAATTTTGGGTATTTACCGGTTTTTTCTTCAATACCCATACTGAATTGAACCGATCTGATCTGGTTTTTTATCGATTTTTATTTGATTACCAGACAACAATAATTGAAAATTCAAAATCCGAATTAACGGAACCGAAATCAAGTGGATAACTAAAATGAAATTTACATATAAAAAAAATTTGAGAAAAAAGAAAGTACGAAAGAGCCCCTGCCGCTTAAAGGTCCCTATAAAAATGTATTGAGGCCCTGGCCTGAAGTGAAAGAAAACCCATCGAAAACCTAAGCAGATAGGAAACCTGGGCGCTCCTCCTTCTTCCCGAATCTCGATCGTAGAATCATCCTCTTCTTCTCACAAAACCCAACTTATTGCGTTTGGTTTCTTGATATCAGGGGCATTCAGATCGTATCATCCGTCAATTCAGCCATGTCTGCCGTATATTGCGGAAGTAAGAGATCTTACTTCGAAGATAATCCTTCTCCTCCGTCTTCGAAGAGGTTCCGATGTTATTCTCCTTCGAATTCTCCAGTCTGGTCCTCTCCGTCCTCATCGCTTGATCAGCTTCGCACTGCGTTTCCTCACCTTGAACTGACGGTAGGTCTTTTTCCTTTTGTCTCTCTCTGTCGGACTTATCAAGCTACACAGATCTATCTCTACCTTTTGCGGATCTACTACTACCAATCTGATTGATCTCTCTATTTGAGTTTAGCCTATAGGTTGATAGGTTCTGTAGGTGATTGGCAAATATGTGCTTATTGGAATTATGAATGTTTACAATAGTTAGGTTTTCATGTATTGTGGAATACTGGAATGTAATTAGGTTCGGAAGGTTTGCAATGGTTTATGTTTTATCAGGTTCTTGTCAAGGCACTAGAAGAACATGGGAGTGATTTAAATGCTGCTATGAAAAGCTTATACTCTTTGGTATCTACTGAGGAGAAAGAAGCTGAAGAATTGGCCGCAAGAGGTGCTAATAAGGAGACTGATGATGCTGCGGCCTCAGCTGATGACTGGGTTGCATTGTTAGTCAGGGAAGTGACACAATCGACTGGTACAGATGATGCAAAAGTCCGTGCAACAAGGGTCCTGGAGGCTTTAGAGAAGATTTTAAGAGCACGTGCTCTGGAAGAAGCAGGAAAAAAATTCCAAGAGGTAAGACTTTGAGCTGCATTGTAATCGCTAAGTTTCATTTTACTGTGTTCCATTAACATGATGTGCATATATGGTGGGTAGTGATAGTATATAATCTTATAAGTTATAGGCATGTCATACAGTTTTGAGTTCATTGTTGCTGTAACACATAGACTGAACCATTAGTTATTTCTTATGTACCTCCATAGACTACAAGTTACTGGCTCTGATTCTGTCTGTAGTACCTAGGAAAATCGTCAATAGGGAAAATAAAAGTTATCAAAACAGTAAATTGTTTACCCTCTTGGGAATTGTAGGAGAATATGGCAGTGCAGCAACAAGTGGAGGCCTTGATGAAGGACAACACAGTGCTGAAACGTGCTGTTGCTATCCAGCATGAGCGGCAGAAGGCATTTGAAGACGCAAACTTCCAGCTAGAAGTTTTGAAGAAGCAAGTGATTCCTCAGTACGAGGAAGATATCAGAAAGCTGCATGTAAGCCTTCAACCATAGAGATACTTTTTTTTGTCCTAATCTTGATGCTCCATAATAAAAGAGAAAGAGTGAATGATAACAAGTTACAAATGCAGGCACAAAACTTCGCCTTAAATTTGCGTATTACGCAAGCGGAACATGGAAACTGTATTATGCCGGGAAGATTCAATCCAGATGTCTTTTAAAGTTTCCCGCACAAGAGAAGAAATAAGGGGGAGGAGAAGACAATCAATCATCAATAAATGCAAGTAGAGGAGCGAGATGGGATCAACCTACAAAACAGAAATGCTTTTACTGTCTATGTCAGAACAACATAATGTTTCCTTTCCTTTAAGTTATATTTCATATTTTGCTTGTTGCTGCTGTTTGCTGTTCTCCTCAATGCACATTATCAAGATGGGTATAGGGCTGTATAATTAAACTTTGTTCTGAAAAATTACGAGACGAGTTGTGCTACCCCAATATATTATGAATTGTATGCCAAGTAATTTGTTCCTTTAAAAGAAAAAAGAAAAAAAAGTCCACGTGAGCGAGGTTCGCAGCAACTACAAATCAGAGAATCCAACTGGCAATGACCATCGTTGCCCGCTTTCTCTTCATCGCCTGAGAAGCTCTTCAAATGGCTGCTGCTCTGGCTTCTCCCTCCCTCATCAACTCTTCTCTCTGCTTCGCCGATGGCCCCTCGTCGTCCCTCTCTTCTGACGGCGGTACCAATCTCAGGTATCACAA
The DNA here is from genome assembly GCA_030180135.1 of Orychophragmus violaceus. Classification (NCBI taxonomy): domain Eukaryota; kingdom Viridiplantae; phylum Streptophyta; class Magnoliopsida; order Brassicales; family Brassicaceae; genus Orychophragmus; species Orychophragmus violaceus. Next base: position 101,643 of record CM058231.1, on the reverse strand, counting down.
GAGCTTCTTATCCGTTTCATCTCCTTCGCCTTCGCCTTATCGAAATCGATGGGGATTCTCTCCCCGTTCCGTCGTCGTCTTCTGCAGACTACTACGCTACTCTGGGTATCCCTAAATCTGCCAACATTAAGGACATTAAAACTGAGTACCGCCTCCTCGCTCGTCAGGTAGAAACCCCCCTAACTTGCTTTCGGTAGCCGATAATTGCGCCGATTGAAGTAATGTGGAAGCTGGATCGTTCAAGTAATTAAGCTTCCGGTTATTATTTTAGCATTTCATTGTTTGCTTTGGGTGTGATGCTGCTTTCTAATGGTTCCTTCCTTGTTATCCCCAACCAATGATTCCACACACGATTATTCAATTATTCTTCTATTAAGATTACTTTAAACCTACACACCATTTAGATGCTCTACTGTGTTTCTACCTTGTTGAGCTATGGCCATGGAATTTATGAACTCTGTATGTAGTACCATCCCGATGTGAACAAGGAACCTGGATCAACAGACAAGTTTAAGGAAATCAGTGCTGCCTATGAGGTATGCCCCCCCCAGTCAATTCTCTTCATAGCTTGTTTTCCTGAGCTAAGACTAATTTTGGGCCATTTGAGTTTACTTGTTACGCTTGCTTGAAATTTTATAATTTTATAGGGCTTTGTTTTTAAGATTTGCTGCTCGAGTATAGTTGGAATATGTGACTTGTGTAACATGAGTTCTTAGTATTTTTTGCCTGCCTTGTGGTTACTGAACTGCAATACCGTCAGGTGCTATCAGATGAGCAAAAGAGAGCATTATATGATCAATATGGTGAAGCCGGAGTCAAGAGTACAGCAGGAGGAGCTTCTGGTACTTACACGGTAACATATTATTATCTATAGGGCATTGCATTTCGAGTTCTGTCTATGCTTAATCATGTGCATGACTGGCTATCAAAGGGACGATTATTGCGTTTCTTCTCTTGCTGATGCACTCACTAGTTGTTGAAAACCTGATTTGAGATGTGCATTGGAGCCCCTGTGCTTGTATCTGACATGTACTTTCTCTTATATTTCCTAGCAGACAAATCCCTTTGACCTTTTCAAGACATTCTTTGGTGCGAGTATGGGCGGATTTCCGGGGTGGACCAAGCTGACTTTGGGAGAACCTGGCGCAGTAGGGTTACCAAAGGTGAAGATTTACGGTGAGTTTGTGATAGAAAACTATGAAATTATAGAAGGATTCTTCTTTATTCTCTGGTAGGTAGCAATAGCATGACAACATATACTATTTTCAACTATTCACTGATTAGCTTAATAATACCGTTAGTGTCTCCTAACTTACCTTGTGTCCTGAAAGGCTGAAATATGCTACTAGTATGCAGTGGAGGGTTGTGTCTGCATGCCCTTTCAACTTTTTTTTTTTTGCTCTTCATAACCTGCATTAGCCTCCGAAACTGATCAAATTACATTTTGCTTCTGTTGCGTTATAGGTATGACATCACCTTAGAACTGTCGGAGGCAATTTTTGGATCTGAGAAAGAATTTGATCTCATGCATCTGGAGACATGTGAAGCTTGCTCTGGCACCGGGGCAAAAGCTGGATCCAAGATGAGAATATGCTCCACTTGTGGTGGGCGGGGTCAAGTTATGAGAACTGAGCAAACACCATTCGGTTTGTTTTCACAGGTCCTTGCAGTTGATTTTTCGTTCCTCTTTGTCTGCTTTCTTTCTGCTGTACTTAAATTCGAGTGTGATGTCAGAAATGGCATCTGATTGGGGCATCAGAATTCATGTCAATATACAGTTCACTAAGAATAGTCTGTTTCGTGGTTTGTAGAAAGTACAGAAGTAAGAATTCGTGCAGAATTTGGTTGAATCCAGTTTGTGGTTTTCATTGATTTTGAAAGTTTGTTTCTGTTGGTAACACTACCTACCTCCATAAAGAAGAACTTATTAATAGTTCCTATATGTCTGGTCTCTTTCATCTTAGGTTTCTGTATGTCCAAACTGTGGTGAGGAAATTTCTGAAAATTGCCGGAAATGCTCTGGACAAGGACGTGTGCGTATAAAGAAAAGCATCAAAGTCAAAATTCCTCCGGGTGTTAGCGCAGGTAGCATCCTTAGAGTTGCCGGGGAAGGTGATTCTGGTCCCAGAGGGTATGTAGAGAAATTTACCGCTTGTTGATTACCATTTAGAATATCGTTCTTTCTGTAATGGCAATCTTCATGGTTCTGATTTTTTGGTAACTGGCCTTTGTCTTTCATAAGTGGACCTCCAGGAGATCTGTATGTATATCTTGATGTTGAAGATGTCCGGGGAATTCAAAGGGATGGCATAAACCTTTATTGTTAAGGTGGTATAGTTATTTGTAACAGACATCCAATAAGTACACTCTGCGTACATGTTGATATCTCAGAATTGATCATTCTTCTTATGATTAACCTGCAACATCTTCTTAGGTGAAAACAGCTGAAGGAGAGACTGAACTACAGATACCTCCTGGTACCCAACCTGGTGATGTTCTGGTCCTGGCAAAGAAAGGTGCACCGAAACTGAATCGACCGTCTATCTGTGGTGACCACTTGTTTACAGTCAAAGTTGCTATACCAAATCAGATAAGGTATTACTGTTTAAACGTGTCTTGATTCCAATTCAACTAAACCACAAAGCTTATGAGTCTGTTGATGCCTTTGGATCCTACGAACAGTTCTGGAGAGCGGGAGTTGCTGGAGGAACTTGCTTCTCTGAGTGATACGTCTAGCAACCGGCCACGAACTCCTGCTAAGCCTCAGAAATCCACCAGTAAGCTGTCAATTTCTTGATCTCAGGGAAATCTCCAATGTGTAGGACTCTATGTTTTTAAGTCAGTATTGATGGGTACACTTGTAATCCTGTATGCATCTGCATCCATGTGAGACTCTTTGATATACGTACACGTGAGGGATCCACTTATCTGTGTGCGGCCTTTGGTTTTGCAGCTCTAAGCAGTGGAGCCAGTAGCTCAGAAAACAGGACAGATGAAGTTACGCTGAAAAGCCAAGAATTGGAGCAAGAAAACGACTTGTGGAAGAACATCAAAGATTTTGCAGGGTAAAAGTTAATTGGGCCCTTGATTTTAGCTCTTTAGAAGTTATATAGAGAAATATCCAGCTTTTGTTTAGTTGTTAAATCTGAAACATTTGCCATCTTGTCAACACATTTATGATAAATTTTTTTATTTTTGTAGATCGGTCGCAAATGGAGCTCTGAAATGGCTAAGAGATAACCTATAGAGATACATGTTCAACTAACAAGACCTGCTATAAAAGCTTTTCTCTGCTGCATTCATGGTAACGATGTGGAAATGTTCATTGTTTCATTTGTTGGTCTGGATGGTCTTTTCTTTATTTTTTTATATTCCAATTTGGTGGATGTTAATTATGATTTGATGCACAGATTGTGAGAAGAGGGTGAGTCTGCTCTTCCTACCTTGCTCCATTTAGTAGTAGTACAAATACAACCGGTTTTGGAGTTGGTTTTGTTGGTAAAAATATGAGAGAACTGTATTATTATTATTATTTTTATTTCATTGTTGTTCTTCTTAGCTTCTCTATTATTACCAATAAAAACTGTTATATGTAAACAGTAAAGGAGCTGATGATCTTGTTATACCTATTGAAATTGATGGTTTGTGAGGAGCAAGTGACGGCCTCCCTAAGTTGTTTGTGCAGATTATGCAAAAGGGATGGTACCTAAACAGAAGGTATTGGATCGGTGTAGAATCACTTTAAGATGGTGTAGAATCACTTTTTGAGATAATATTACGAAACAATACACAAGAAAATCCTGATAAATTACGAGTGACTTACATAAAAAGTCACTTTGGAAAGTAACATAAAAAACATTTATGTTACTGTTTTTCATGCTTCTTAATGCATAAATGGTGAAGTTATTTGGTTAGATTTTGAGGTCAGCAAGAATCAAGTTAGTTAGGAAAATTACCTTCTTAATACGTTTTGTTTGATTTTTTGGGGTGAAATTATACATTTTCATATATATTCAAATTTGTTGACATTGATATCACATATTAAATGACACTGTTTTTAATAAATCAAGATCCTTTGCACCGTATATGCACTAGGTTTTGTTTTGCATTTCTGAATTTTCTATTCTGTTTTCTAATGTTTCATTTTCAAATTCATATTATCTGTGTATTTTTTTTTATTAGCATGATATTATTTTTTCATCTTTTATCAAACAACTCTTAATCATTTATGTTTTTATTTATGATAAAACGACATCTTAGATTAAAATTAGTTTAAAACATGACAAAATTCTTATGAGAAGGCACGATGCAAAGAGAGAAATCGACGCACTTCTAGTTTCATTCACTTTCTCAATTATGCCAAAAACCTTAATATCTATGGACTATATAGTCCACATATTTGTCTTCACGCGTTTAACGCACACTTGGTGAGAGTAAGAACGTTTCTTACTACGCGCATGGAATCACGCCCTTAAGTCCCTAACGCTCACTTGGTAAGAAACATGTGCATGCGAATGACTCAACGCGCATCTGTTGCTAGTGGGATTATATTATTTAAAAATTGATGTAAATTATAAATTTTATTTGTGTCAAAACTTAAATGTGGTAATAGATTTATTAAGAAAAATAGTGTGTTTAAATTAAATAAAGTCATTGTTCTTTTTACTGAACAAATATATTTATAATGTACTTTTTAAGTTAATTTTTATTGTATATAAATTTAGCATATCTTGTGTACTCTTAGTAATTTTTAAATCATATAGATCTTATATTGTTATCAAAAGATCCTAAAATTGTTGAAAATTTCTCTAATTCCTATATTTTAAAATATAATCATTAATAATTAATTAAATCATTCCATATAAAACAGTGATTATCAATATTTGAATATATAATACATGGTGTTGTATATTGAAAGTATATATTGAAATAAATTGCTTAACATGTTACAAAAATACGTCGAACAAAAAATAAGAATATTCTATCAAAATATAAAAAATTGGAATATTTAATCTTCTTGCTTATCATTATTTTTTTCATTACTTGAACGACAACATTTTTAGAATAAAAAATTATGGACAATAAATTTGTTCACATATGTACTCTATACAAAAATGTTGGAATATATAAATCGAGTTACGAAGGTTATTATAATTTAGTTTGATAATAGTTATTATACTAATGAGTCAAGTAGTTACTTTTATGCAAATCAAAAAGTCCAAATTATATGACACATATTATTGGAACATCACGTTTGCAGTTAGCTCAAATGATTAAAAAATTGATAGCAAAATCACATGCATATGTATAAATCAGCTTGCATCGTAAAATATCACATTTGAGATTAATGTCATGATATTAACATTAATATATGTTACATCAATGAACTAATAAAATGTTAAAATAATCAAAACATATAAAATGTTGCATTTATATACCTAATATGATATCCATCAAATCAAAATGAACTTTTTCCAACTATATTGTGTTGAGTCAAGGTACTATGTTTTCAATATACCAACAATAATATGTTTAAAATATGTATAAAAATGATTTTATAATTCGGTACAAATTAATAAATAAATGTTAATTTTGTAACTATAAGCATTGAAAACAAATATATGTTATAAATTAAGGGATAACAACATATTCATGCCTTAACTTTTTTTCAAATGCGACCATTAGTATACAAACTTAATGACTATGTATAAACATATATAATGTTTTTTTCATTTACATATTTAGACTCTGAAAAGCCATGTTTAATACATACATTGACCAAATCAAATCATTAACAATGATGAGGTGGATGATGATTCAGCTGTCACACCATCTCTAGTTGTTGAGTCACATGTCACATCTGATGGCATATCATCAATATTTTTAATATATATTTTAAAATTTTAAATCTTCAAAATATTTCAGAAGTTTATACATGGCTTTCTTTTGTGAAATGTATAATTTTAATAATTTTATTTATATATAGATTCAATGCTTAACATTTCATTTACACCACGAGAATCAAAAGCCTTTTTGGAAAAACCTAAGTGGAAAATGGTGGTAATATTCATATGCTATTATAAAATCACTCAATATTCTACAAAACGAATTTCAATCGAATTTTTTAATTCTAAAATAATCTAAACATTTTTTCCTAACATAAATTTTGATCAGTATTCATATGGATTCAAAAGTTGAAAGAGCGAGAACATCTATAAGGGAACTATTATGTGTTATAGTGCAAATGTATAAATAATATCTATGTTTGAGTTTCTAAATATCAGAGTTTCCATTTGTAGGAAATATTTAGATTATTTTAGAATTAGAATTCAAAAGAAGGAATCAAAGCTCTTTTTTTAATGAGATATTGAATATATCTTTGAAATCATGAGTTTTACTCTGCTTTTCGTTTATATTTTCCAAAGATTTTCCACTGTATTCACATGTAATAAATGAAACCACTAAATATTAAATTTAAAGATAATTAAAATTATAAGAATTATACATTACATATATATATAATTTTGATATATTTTGAAAGTTTAATTTTTAATAATTTTTTAAAAATAAATTAATGACGTGGTATTTTATGTGCCAGTAGACTCAACAATTAGGATGGTAACTGACTCATTAACCACCTCATCATTTTCAATGATTTGACATAGTCAATATATGTATTAGATATAACTTAAAAGTTTACTTATGTAATAAACAAACAAATAAGCTTATGTATTTTATGCATATTCATTAAGTATTAATCGTGGCACTTGATAAAAAATATGCATGAATAAGAATAAGCTGTTATTCCCATGTCTTAATGTTGTGTTCTCCCTTAAACTTTTTTTTAATCAAATGTAAAAAAATTGAAATCAAATTTTTAATTTAACTAATACTATTAATATTTATTTGTAGCATAAAATTGTTCAAATTGTTTTTTTTACTCGGTCCACTATCTTTTTTTTTTTTGAAGTCATGGGCAAATTTTTGACGTCACTATCTATATTTTGTCATCTTTTTTACACACGTGTCTTTCTAATTATCTTTCGAGATGTTGTTGCATTGTAATTTGTTGACAATGTTTGACCTAATTATTTTATTTATAGTTTCTAAGTTTTTTTTTAATTCAAAATATTTTGTACCTTGGTCAAATGTAAATAATCATACTGTTTACCATAATAAATCTCATACTTTTTATTTTGTTTTTCTAAAATTTGAAATATATATTGTTATTTAAAAAATGAAATGTATAATTTTTAATAGTCCGATAGATAGACTATTCTAATTCACTTAAAAACATATTCTGATATGTATAACTTAGTGGAAAAACTAACTAATTATTTATAAATAAATATATTGTTATAGTTTACATATGTTTTGACCATTTTTCGATTAAAATTAAAATTTTAATTAAAAAAGACAAAATTGATTAAAAATCATAAAACTCCAAAGTCTTTATCTGTATACTATATATAGTATGTTTATAATATATTTATTTTTGTCTGCACCATCCACGCGCTCTTTATCTATCCTGTCTCTGATTTATGTAAAAAAGGCGAATATCCGTGGACTATAACATACAGATTCAATCACCACGCGCTCAACGCGCGTCTTGTGCGACTGGGGTTGTTTGACAATTTTTTTCCCCCTTTTCCCTAACAATAATCTTTCGTATGGGCTGCATCTTGGGCTTCTATTTTCTTTCTCTGTTTGGGTTTATATTCTGTAATTCCCCTACTGAATTTAGTTCTAAAAGCCTTTAAATTGACAAAAAATAATAATATTACTAGGTGATTGTGTGGGGTGCTAATACATATTTAAGATATGTTTTTAAATTTAATAATTAATATTATTTATTTAAATTTAAATTAAATATGTTCTATTTTGTGTTGGGTTAACTTGTATGTTTTTCTTTTTATTAATTTAGTTTTTTATGAAATAATATAAAATTATAATTGATAACTCATAACTCATAAAAATAATATAATGAAAGATTTGTTTATTTCATTAGAAAATAATATAAATAATATGTTTCATTAACGACCTATTTTTGTGGACTTCATTTATGTTTTTTTTAATGGAAAAACATATGTACATATTCTTGAATTCTAAACTTCCACTAAGATGAACTTGTCATGCATAAATAAAAAATAGTTACCATATAAAATAAAATAAAAAAAATTCGCAGTTATTAAATAAATAGCCTAAAAATAGCTATTGTTATTTTCTTTATATATGAAGATATATGCATAAGTTATTATATTTATGTGAATCAATTTTAGGTACTTATAGATGTGATTTGATGGACATATTGAATGGGGTTAAAAAAATTCTATAAAATATTTTCATAATAATCTATACTATTAGATAAAGTAAAATTTTCATATAATATATTTGTGTTGAAGTCAGTTGCATGGGGTTAACAAAATGTGAATCAGTTGCATGTGATTAACAAATTTCTATAAAATATTTTCATAATAATTTATACTATTAGGTAAAGTGAAATTTCCATATAATATATTTGTTAAAAATATTCTAAAATTTGAAATATATATATTTCTTAAAGTGAAATTACAGATGTTTGTATATATCTACATATATAATCAATTTATCTATAAATAGGTAAAATAACTAAAATGTATTTTATAATCTAAGTAAATTTAAACATTTTATTCAATTATAAATCAAATATATATATTTATTAACTAAAACGTATATATATATATATCTATAACTTTATAAGCTAAATATTTTTATATTTGAATTATTAACAAAAATATATATGTATTAACTAAAATATATATATATATATATATGTATGTATATATATATTTAATATATTCATTTTATATATCTACATATATAAAGTTAATTAATTAAATGTGTTTAATTAATTAATTAATATGTAAGTCTTAATTAAGGAACACATATGTATATATACACATATCACATAAGAAACCATATAAAAGTTTGTATCATATATATGCAATTGTTTTTCTTGTATCTACATATATAAAGTTAATCAATTAATTGTGTTTAATTAATTAACCATTGTGTAAGTCGTAATTAATGAATACATATGTAGATATATATCACATAAGAACCCAAATAAAGTTTGTTATCATACGTGGAATTGTTTGTTTTTTTTAAAATAAATTTATTAAGGATAATTAAGAAATTTTAATATGAGAATTATCTAATATATCTAAGATAAAATAAAATAACGTTTATTGATAATTGATATTATAGATAGATATTATAGATAAAATAAAATAACGTTTATAGATATTATAAATAGATGTTATAGATATTGTTTAAAAAAATATTAATAATAATTAAATTTGCGAATTAATAAGAGAGCTCTATTCACTCAAAATCACTTCCCAAATAATAGTATAGATTATTAAGCATTTTTTTTTCCTTTTTAATTGTTATTAGTTATTTTTATGGAGGTTAAAATGGGCCTAAATAGATTCGTTATAAAATTGAGGTCCGTTTAGGTCTGCGGGCACATACAAAAATAAATGGATCTAAATAGAGTAGACCGTTTATGTTCGCGGGTTTAGTAGATATGCCCGCAAGCTTAAACGAATATCAATTTTTTTTAACATCTATTTTATTTATATAACCAAGATTACATGAAAGATACAAACAATTATAAAATTACATTCAAACATAGCTAAACATATAAAAGAACAATAAATCAAAGGAAATAATCTGTAACGATACTTTTTCAAAAAGCTTTACTCGCTACCAAACAACCTTTGTTATTTGTCTTCTTCATATTCACATTCCATCGGATGTGATCTTCGTCTTCTGTTATCATCAATTTCCTATGTTGTATTACACTGCCCAACTCCCAATTTAGATTTAAAGATATTCTTCGATTAAGAATCTAATTTATTGATTCTATCGATAGAAATGGTAATTGGGATTGTCAGTTTTCAACGACTATACGAATATCGCCATACAACAAAAGGATATCTCACTAACCGCCAATTGCTTTTGCGGCTGCAACATCATGGCCCATTCCCAAATTATATGTCGAACTGTTGTTCGAAGATGAATCCAATGTATTGATTCAAGTATGAGCGTTGGGGATGGCACATCAGTTTCTACATCTCTGGTTCCGGTACACATTTTCTTCCATGGCGGCTTCCATGATGTTTGTTTCCAAAGTAAGGCGGTGAGAATGTCTTCCCTGCCATTGAAATTTGTTGTGTCGTCGATCATAGTCCATAAGTCCATGCCAGAGATTGTAAGGATGAAGTGGAAGAAAACGTAGACTCCCGCTCCATCAAAATTAATCTTCCTATTTGAAAGAAAGAAAGCATCACCCATTAACCGTTTCAGAAATGAATCGTCATCTTCGTGAAGAGCATTAATCATGCCGTTGTCAAAAAACGTTGAAAGGAAAGAAGAGAGACTTGGCTTAAGAATTGCTTAGAATAATCACCACCGATGCCAACCATGTGATAGCCTGAGAAATGTTGTAATTGTACCAGCATCAAACAATGAGATCGTTGTGTTGATTGCATGAAAAAGAAGAGAGAACCGTTAAAGATTATGCTTGTTCAGAAGTTGAGGACGATGGTAGATGAAGACTCCATCATCAACGATATAACTCAATCATCAGAAAAAAGCAATCGGCATAAACGATATCCATTTATTTTTATTTTTTGATCTTTTTTATTTTTTATTTTTTGTTTTCCATTAAATGAAATTTTTATAATATTTTTTTCTAAACCGATCCAAACGGATATCCGTTTAAATTAAACTTTAGGACAGGACCCCGATAGCAATTTTAACATCACTGGTTATTTGAATCTTGATGCAGTGTTGAATTTCTGTTAATCATTTTAGCTTTTTTGTTCATAATCTTTCCTCTTCCAAATTGTGATGTAAAATTACAAATAATCATCCTCAACTTGAGCCACCTCGAAAAGTAATGGAACAAGAAAGACTTAGTGATCACTGGAATCTATTATACACAGCAGCAGTAAAAAAAAAGTTGCTAAGAAGGCTTTTCTGTCACAAGGTGAACCTTATTAACACTCTCTTTAAACGCTTCCCAGGCAACTCTGCAGTGCTCTTTCGATCTCATTCCTTGTTCAACAACCTGCATCGCTCTTCCATGCAAATGCTCGTACCATTGAACCGGATTCATTATGTCCACACGGCCTGACCCGAAATCCGCCACATAGACACGCTTCATGTCCTTGCGCCACCGTTGCAGTATATACTGAGACGGCACTTCCTCCAATCCGTTGTGGCTGAGTAGGACGAGTACGTGTCTGCATAGGTACCCATTGAAGCTGAAACCACCACAAACACAGAAGCAACGTACCTGTGCTGCTGCTGCTGCACTCGTCTCGTAGATCACCTCAAAGTCTCTCACTTTCTCTCCCTCCCGCTCTTTCACCACGTACGAGGATGCCGAACCGTTTGAGTGGACTTGCGTTACTCCAAAACATGAAGACATTCCCGAGACTTCCTCTTGGAACCTTGTAAATATCTCCTTTGTGAACACCTTTGCCATCTGAGACTCGTAAGGGTGCGTTGTTTTAAGCTCCGGGATTGACCTTGAGGACTCTGAATCGCACAGGGCTTCACCCTTGTACTTTTTATCAAGAAAAGATTCGTACCCTTCAAGAAATTCTCTCAGGGATGTGTGCCGGTGAACGTAGCCATTGAAGATGAACGGGGCTGCCGCATTTCCCAGTCGAAAACTCAACGTATCCTTGAGGTAAACTGGAGCCCACTGTTCTCGATCTTGGAACAAGGCCCGGATAGTCTCGTAATTTGTCAGCCCAAACCGAATGATCATCTCTTCCCAAGCTATTTCAAATTCTTCAACCTTGAGAAAACCGTAAACCACTCTGTTCAGTGCCATACGGAACGACTCAGGATCTTGTAGTCCGACAGCGCTCTGAAAAATGCTTTGCAAGACGTGGGTCAAGCTAAAACGGTGATGAGCCCTAGGAAAAACTTCAGAGACTGCAGTCTGGATTGACTTGCAATGCTCTGTGACGAAAGCCTGTGGCGGACGGCCTAACATGCACGTTAGCCACGCTCTGAAGAGCCAGACGTAGGTCTCACAGCTCTGGTCAGCAACCAAACCACAGCCGAGCAAGATGGAATCTCCGTGGTGGTTGATTCCAACAAACGCTACAAGGGGAAGCTCGTATGAGTTTGATAAACACGTGGTGTCAAAGACAACGACGTCGCCAAAGTGAGAGTATGCAGCCCTAGATCTAGCCTCAATCCAGAAGACATTCCTGAGAGTCCCGTCTTCACCAAGATCCATGGAGTAAAAAAAGTTGGGGTTGGTGAGCTGAGTTTGGAAGAAGAAGTCCTGCAAGACCCTGAAGCCTCCTCTGAGCTCCAAACGCCTTGAAGAATGGAAGTGATCATGAGTAGGATCACTGGTCTCCCCGCTAGAGTTTGGTGTGTCAATGGCAATGGTTCTATACAAATTGATAGTCCGGACTTGGACATGGAGAGGTGGTTCTGATTTTCTTTTGGTAGCAGCACCGCAGTTTTTCTTGTGAGACTTAGAGTTGTGGGCTCTTTCAGGATCAAAAGAGTGGTTATGGTCGAGTTTGACTTGATCGACTTTCCATCTATCGAAATCTATCAAACGGAGACGAATCATGGCCTGGCAACCCGTTCTGGTCTCCTTCCTCCGGCTGCTGTTTGATTCTTTAACCAACTTGAAACCTTCACAGTTGCAGCACAAGACAGCACCACGTTTCTCCTTGCTGTTACGCTTGGTCCATGAGGATTTGACTCTGATAGCGAAACCAAGGTCTCTGGCGTAGGAGTTGTAGTAACTGTAGGCATCATCGTATGAGTCGAACTCCATTCCAGTAGCAGGAGGAGGAGCCACCATCAAACACTTATCGGATTCATCAAGCAATCCATGACAATCGTTTTCAACAAGGTCAATCTCCAGATCAGCAGGATCGTCTCCGTCTTCATCTACAACCAGATGGTCGCTGCTCTGAGAACCACCCTCTTCGATCTGAAATCACAAAATTAAACCCTAAATCTAATCTAACGCCAACACAAGAATCGTAGCGAAGAAAAAGGAGAGAATAAGTAACCGTGAAGCAGAGATTAGGATTCGGCGAGAGAGGTTGGTCGGGCGGTGAGTAGACGCTATTACTACCGATCATCGTTCTGTCGTCGCTCCGCCGCGCAGGTGAGAGGCTGTGCAAATTGTTATGTTGACAATTTTGGACTGGTCTTTCGATTTAGGAATGTGAGGGACAATTCACTTCTTTTCTTCTTTTTTTTTGCAAGACGCTTGCGTGATTCCATCAAAATTATTGGTAACAAACAAAACATCTCAAATGGGATGTTGGATATTATAAGCAACTACTTTGTCTTAAGTAAGAGAAGCTAACTAAGCTGATAATAATATGATGAAAGGGATTAAAAAACTGAACAAAATGGGCAAATTGTAAAAGTGGGAAGAACACAAAAACCACAACACATCAAAATGAAAAAAAAATACAAAGCAAAAGAGACACAAGAATATAAAGATGAAGAAGGAAGCCACAGCTCAAAGCTCACCAAAAACAAGGCACAACAACCTCCTGAGAATAAAACACACAAAGTCCAAATCAATTTGACATGATAGGATTTTGTTTTTGATAGTTTAAAAGAAATTACGTACCTAATAAAATATGGGCAACAAATAAGCAGAGCCCAAAGTGCTCTGTAAAACAGCTTGGAGGATCTCTCCCTCACCTCCTCTCTCAACTTGTTCCTTTCAACTCACTTGCTAAAGCTCATCTCCGAGTATCTGCTACATATGCGGTGTTAGTCTAGTTTCAATAAGACGTATGGATTATTAACATCTCTCTTTCTCAATATATTGTACGGGGTTAGTCTAGTGAGAGAACCCTCGACCTAATAATACCTTTTAAAAGTATGATCCATTGAAAGAAAACTCACCTACGCGGCTGCTTGTTTGGGTTGCTGTTATTCGACCGCTGTGATCTCCCATTGTTTGTAGCCTCTACATACCAAAAAATAGAGTAGCTTCATTTCAAACATAAACAATCATTCTTTTTCGTGCAACTGCTTACTCTCTTCCATTTAGTAATTGTAATAAATTCAATTAGAAGAAATCTTTTGAATCTATAATAAAAGACCATGTTTGGTTGGCAAGCCTTATTACTTAAAATAAAACAATGCTAGACCATACATATCAAACATATTTACTGCCTTGTACTAGTTAGTTACCATTCACATTACAGTAAATAATCTTTTTCATATTCCCTTCCTAAAACTAATTAGGAAAGATGCTTCCCCTACTGAACAAAACAAGATGCAGTAAACATCTGTTGTCAAAGCACTGGTCTCAGCTCAGAATCTGACCCGGAATGGCAAAGAAACGACTTACCAGGTCTCTCCACAGGCTTCTCTTCATCATTAGGGATTACTCGAACTGTTCTCTTGGCTGCTAAAAAAAGGGTAAATGGGTAAGTGTGAGCCTAGATAAAATGCTTCCCTCGACACTCATAATCACAGAAGATCGACATAGCTACATAAGAGTCCAACCAAGAAAGAGAGCCTGGTTAATGAAAGCTACATGTTTATGGTGTACATAGTAACATAGTAGCTACGCTACTGACGAAAACACTTCGGGAATGCGAATCTAGCTAGTGAAAAGCATTTTGCAGTGGGCAAAAAATAATAGATATCTCAAATCTAAGATCTCACATACTACTATTCATCCTCAAGGGTACAGCTAAGAGTCAACACTTAAGCATCTAGAAATGTACATGTTGATAACTGAGAAAATGATGACAACTAATCTACAAACCTGGAGGATCCCGCAGAAGAAGGTAACCCTTGTTTGTGTGCTTGGAAAGAACCACCCATGGCAGCATAAGGTGGACAATATGAAGCCTCTAATGCTCCCGGGCCAGTCAAAATTGGCAGCCTGTCAGCAATATAAACAAAAAAATAACAGTAATCAGAAACAGCCTATAGGTGCGCTAAGGAAATCAAACAAACCCCAAACAGCAAATAAATGAAAGCAATTCTAGCAAAGACTAATTGGATGTAATATCATCTCAAATAACCAAAGCATACAGCAAGTCAACTAACAAACATGGAAATATATATCTTCTCGATACAAGTAAAGCCGAGGCTACTCAAAACTGCTATCCATAATGCGAAATGGAAGGACTGCATACCATGTCATCTCAGGATTTCCAGTACCATGTTCTGGTTGGACATATCCCGGAAGAGCCATTCCAAAGGCCGGAACACCACCGTGCTGACCACCAAATTGCATGACTGCACATGAAAATAAACATGACAACATATGAGCATAAATAATAAAACTAATCAGATAAGTATATTAGCACCAGTACATACAGCAGGCGCTGATATCAAGCAGCTCAACACATGAGCAATCAAGCTCAACGGCTCAGCATCATTATCTTTCAATTTCATTAGCATGCATGAATTAATTCCGGAAGAGGTCTTTTAACCAATAAAGGACGAACAATGCCATTCAAGAACAGCTTACCAGGCAGAAAAGCAGGTAAATTTGGATTGCCATGACCAGCTGTCATGCTCCCGCCCGGCCCCATAAACTGTGTCCCTCCATACATAAGAGTTCCTTTTCCCTTTGCAACCAAAGCACCTGTTTCTGTGGCTGACTCTATTTCACCAGGAGGTTGTGTACAGCTTTGGTCAGTGCCTTCTGACATTCCCCGGATTTGCGTTGGCGAATAAACTTTGTCACCTTGATTAAGCACTTTCCCAGGGGGAGGTGCATCTCTACCTTGACTTGTAGTCTGAGAAGGTTGGTTCGTGTGTACCCACGAAGAGCTGGATTTTGTATTCCCAAACTTCTTACCAGACTGCGTAAGGCTTCCATTAATGTTCAGTTTACCCATGCCAGCTTGTAAATCCTTCTGTGCCACGTTATTAGAGGAACCTGAAGGGTAAAATGGAGGAGAAGCTGAATTTAAACTTGAAGCAACTACATTCTTTTTTGCTAGGATGGCTTCAGTCTCTATGCTAGCTGTTTCTGTTGGTGCACGCGCTGAATCAACGTGTGATACTTTCACAAAAGAATTATGGGGCCTACAGATTCAGTGACACCAAAATTAGAGATAGAGCCTTGGCGCGTTGACTAGAGAGAAACCAAAACTTAAGGACTCACTGTTTGGTTTGAAGAGAAGGAGCTTGATTGCCATTTCTGCGCCCTCTCTCTCTTGTGACAGCCTTAGGAAACTGATTTTGGTGTCCACTACTGGTAAACACTTTAGAGTTGCTCCCCCGAGAATGTCCACGCTCCTGACCTCTACCCTGACCACGGCCTCTGGCTCTGCCTCTCAAAGTCCTCCTCTATTTACACAAAGTTGTATCAATCAGTTTCTAAATTAATAGGAAATATGAAAGAGGTGGCAAATGTATAAACACCGCAAGAGGAAACAAGTGAAAAATAGAAATATATATATTTATAGAGAGGGGATCTAGGATAAGTACATCATATTGCTTTTCGTGTGTATTCATCTGCTCATATTTGTCATGTCCCCATTTTCTTTCATCTCGGGATTGCCAGAGCCTCCTAGCACCACGCATTCGACTACACAAGCAAAATCAAAAAATATATGAACTGACATTGCCATATAACTGTAATGGAAGAGCTTGGTAGTAAAATCTGCTGCTGACATGTCAGATTGCAATCAAAGTTAAACATAAGATTAAAGTCAAACCAATTGCCGAAGTTCCAATCTATATGAACTAGTTAATAAGATTGCATGAGAGAAAGTATGAGTAACTCCGTTAGTTACTAGTGTGGACAAAAATCCAACATGATATGACAGATAAACCCAATGAAAGACTTGGGGCATTGCTTTACCTGAAAGGTGTATCAGAATGGGTTTATTTTTGTGATAAGAGGTTAGAGAGTAGTTATACCTATTAGGGCCACCATCCATTTCCTGGAATCTGTCATCATGCATATAAAATGCTCCAGCAGTTGGCACTGCAAAAGGTTCCTTGGGCTTCGGTTCCTCTCCATCCACAACATCATCTTCCACTCCTGTCTTGCCAGCAGCAATTGTCTTGTCATGATCCGCCACATCGTCATCAACTTCTCCATAATCCTCCTCCTCCTCCTCCTGTTCTTCATCATAACTATCTTCCCCCTCTATGTCATCTCCGTCGTTATCATAATCCACGTTCCCAGTACTCTGATTTCCTCCCCGCTTTTCATCCTTAAGTCCTTCATCCTCATCATCGCTCGCCTCTCTCCTCCTTGTAGCCAAGGAGCGCTTCAGTTCCTCGGGATCACTCTCATACTCCGCCGGATCTTCTACGGCATCTGCGGCCATAATCCTCTCAAGAAACCTAGAGAACTAGGTCGTAAGCCAAATCCTAGACGAAAAATCAAGGTTTGACGAGGGAGAAGAAACCCTTAAATTGGTTGGATCTTCGATAAATCGAATGGAGCAGGCAGGCTTTTTAGGAAGAGTCAAAGGAAGGGTTTTAATAATATAACCATCCCTTATGGTCTTATATGCACTCAAAATGCTTATATACCAACAAGAGTTTGCTTTCAAGTTTTTGGGTTGTCAAGTGCAAATTAATCGAGGGTTGTTAACCTTATCACTTTTCTCCCCCCAACCATTTCTATTCACACTCACCAAAACATTGTCAATATTTCCTATTGGATGGATGATTAAGTAAATATGAAACAAATCATGTGATCCAAGATGTTGTCTGGTTTGGTAAAAACTATTCAGGATGTTGTCTAGTTTGGTATCCAGTTTGAAGTTGACCACTGAGTTGTGCCCTTATACAAAAAAAAAAAAAACATGCTTTCATATGAATGTATAGTCACTTGAGTGTTGGGTTAAACAAGTAAATCACTCAATTAGGAGTTAAAACAACAGAGAAGACGGTGAGCTTGGCCATGTTTGAAACTAATCGAGGAGTCTAATTTGACAAGATGATGAAGAAGAGAAATCGGATGGTGATGTTGGGAATGGAAAGTGAAGCAGATAAAGTCAAATAACTAATAACTATGTTTGGTTCCCCCATTCTCACTAAGCGACGACCGTTTAAGACAGAGATATGTATAGAGATGTTTCTATATGTGTCCCCCATCCTCCTCTTTCCCCCTTCACAATATTTCCAGTGTTTTACTAATTAATTGCTGCTACCTTAAAAGTATAATAAGACAAATGAAACTGACTTAAACCTGTCCATTTCCCTTATCTTTTTTTACCTGCTGGCTAAGACGTCTTAAGCATATTCATGAACCTCTCACTCTCAATTATATTACCATAAGCGGAAGTATCAGTTTTTAAGAATGAAACTCTCTCCCTCACCAAACCCTTCTCTCCTGCTGCTTCCTCTTCAATGTATCTCCTCACTTTTTCAAAGCCCAAAAGAATATAGAGTATGTCTTCTTCACGATCCCTACTCCTGTGGTGGTGTTAGAACTGTACAACACCAACACAAAATATTTTCTTTTTATCAGTCTTCTACAGGTTGACTAAATCAATTGAAGACGTCATCAACATATATAGAAGATGCCATGTTTGCAGACGCATGAGAAGCAAACGACCTAAATATTAGATATGTTGACATGTTCTAGATCAAGCAGTGCATCTTTATTAATCACCACCAAACAATTTTATAATTGGTTTCCTTCACTTACCCCACTGTTCTTCTGACTCGTTCCCATTAACTAGCACAGCCCCATCTGTAGACTCACCGTCCACCACCACCACACCCTCTTCTTCCGCATTCTCTTCCTTCCCATCACTACCCTCTTCCTCATGCTCCTCTTCTCCCTCTCCCCCAACCTGTTCACCGCAAAAAAGGCAGTCCCTAACTTAGGAACCACTCACGGTCTAACTGAAAATTACTATCATCTGTTCACCAACTAGGCATACCTCGTCGAGAACATCCCCCTGCTCAAGCCTCTCCTCTTCTTCAATTTGCATGATTCTAAAAGCTTCCACCAAAGTTGTATGATCTCTGTGTGCATGGCTACCATAATCCCCAGCAGGAGGATGGACACCCCTGCAACATAAATCAACACAAGTACTTTGTCTGTGAGAATCCTGAAAACCTCAGACTGACGGAACAATGAAAACCATGTTGGAGTTATTTTATACAGATAGATTCAAATATAAACCAAGCACACGACGGTCACTTTGCTATCTAATGCAGAGGTTAAGCCCCACAGTTAATTTTAAAAATGTCAAGCATTGTTTTTTTTTTTAAGAAGAAGCTAATAACGGCAGCAATGTCTCAAAGATACCTCGCCTTTGCAGCTCTTTCTTCAAGGGATAGCGCGACTTGCCAGTCCTCAAATAGATTGGGATACTCTTCGGGATCAGCCAGAGATTCAGCAGCCTTTGGACTTACCTATATGCAGATCAAGAAAAGCTGTGGATTTCTCAACATGCAAAGTTATCAGAAGTTGCATAGGAAGTGTCCAACACGAACCTTGCTTAAATCGTTTCTCCACAGTCCCACTATTTCGGAAACCTTGCTCGGAAGGTATGATCGTGCTATCAGAGCAGCTTCAGGTATCCGATTACTGTGACCAGACATATATCAGCATAGACGCAACTAGTTGTAGGCAATATATGTCCCCAATGTAAGAAACAGTAACGATGTACCTTTCCACCAAAAGATGCAGGCAGTCTTCTACTCGACCCAACATGAACAAGCAAACAAAGGCGACATTATGCTTTCCTTGCTCTTTAGCTAGTGCTGCTAGCTTCGTTAATCCTTCTGCATCTCCCAAGGAGGAATAAAGCAGCAATAGACCACTCAAATCCATAGCATGCCTCATGCATTCCTCAGCCATATCCAGCTAAGGTGATCCAAGCATGGGAAGGAAAATGAAAAGAAACGCAGCAAATTAGCTCTAACCTTTGTGAAAAACTTAAAACACTAGTTGCAGTTAAAATAAGTCACCTTCCCAGTGGACATCGCTAGTTCTCCAAGTTGCTTCCATTTAGACTCACTTTGTGCTTCTACAGCAATGTCCTGTCAAAATATATAAACTGAATTACAGCAGATTGGTAGGCCGTGGAAATAAGCTTCTTCAATGGTTAAAAAGCTACAAACTGACCTTTGCGACCTCCAATCTACCGAGCTGTATGGCCAAATCAAATCTGTAGTCAGGATCAGTAGCTACTTCCAGAGCATCTTCTGTCATACCACGTGATTCCAAAAAGTGTGCCACGCTGACAACATACACATTTTTAAAAAGTTGAGAATCAGAAAATAAGGAATGCATGAATTTAAAAAGGAACAATTTAAAACCATGATGTGACATTGGATGCATGTTCACTAACATCATAATGCAACCATAACTATAATAGGAGGGAATACAAACTCTCATACCTATTATGATGCTCCTTAGGAATCGAAGGTAAGACTTGATTAGCCTGTTCCAAATCTCCACGCATCACAAGAGTCTTGTACTCGATCAAACTTAAAAGTAAAGTGTAACCAATAACGCTGTAAACAATAAAATTGACATAAAAAGTCAGAAAGTTACAACAACATTGGTCAGCAATATTAACAGTAAAACATCTGCTTACTTGAACTCTTTGTCAATCAAATAAACTCGACTTTGATTAGCGAGATAACCCAACAAGTACATAGGACGGTCCAGGTGATACATTGTCGTTACCTGTAATTTAAGAGGAATAATGAACATCATTTACAGAAAATCAAAACACATTTTTCCCCAAGAACCTAGAAAAGCCTTACCTCACCACCAACACAGTAGTTAAGCCTCCAAGAAGAGTTAGTATAGATAAAACAATCCCCAACCCATAAACCAGTCCGAACACGTTCGTTTGTTTCATTAAGAAGCTCAAATGCGTCCTCAATGCCTTCCTCATCAATTTGTTTACCGCCATCCAAATAAGAGGAAACAATGTCGCGCTACAGCAGAACAGTAAAAACAACTTAAAACCATGTATGGGACAGCAACAATACAAGGAAAATAAACCAAGGAAACTCTATTAGAGTTCTGGTGCAATATCAATCTTTTTTTATAAATAAACCCTCACATTGAGCTTAAGGATGTAAAATGATGAATCACTGGCGATTGCAACTAGATCACCACTGTCGGCCCAATAAAGATTCTGAGACAATACGATATAAACAAAAAACGTTAGACGTGAATAAGAGATTGTGTTGTAGAAAAGAGCAGTATCAATCTGCTTTAGCGTATAAAGTCATGTATTTCTCCAATAAAAATATTTCAAAAAATGTGACCTATAACCCACACTACTGTTAAAAACTAATAGAGCTATTTTGGTATGTAAGCACTTACTTTGACGGTAACATCTATTCGTCTAATCAACCTACATTCCGCCCAATCATAGAAACAGATAAAATCACTTGAGCACATTGCCAATAACGTCCCACCAAAAATGTGCTCAGCTGAGAACGTAGGCCTCACAGTCTTCTTTTCCTGCATATTATTAAACTAGGCTGTCAGTATGGGTTAGTGTAATTTAGGTAACAGTAATCAGACACACACACACACACACGAAAAAGCTATAAAAATCAATCAGTGGGAAAGAACGTGCCACAAGGGATTACAAACCTGGAAGTTTTTGCTGAAGATCTTGATCTTTGAAGAGCTTTCTCTGACTGCATGTTCGCCCTCAGATGACCAAACAAATTCCAGAGCCGAGCCAAACGACCTATTTCTCCATGCCAAGGCAGTGTAAATGATGTACTCACCATCTCCACAAACAACCACAAACCTCCCATTAGGGTTGTGCTTCAAGCTCTGAAAGGCAAAAAGTTAAATAACAGAAACATAAATGACAGTGGGTAATCACAAGATAACTGCATGCAGCAATTAAAGGAAAACATTGGCATTACACATTCACTAAATCTTCAACAAATGTAAGAAAATGACTAGCCACAGAAACGGAATCATATTCCCTCGATTACCTAAAGCGAGTGACAATGTATACAACTAGAAGGATGTCACTTACTTGAGGATAAAGATCGCAGGTCCCTAGCTCTTTCACAGCCAAAGGCAGTCTCTCACCATCAGTGACCTAAGTAAGCCCACAACAAAATGATAAACATTCCAAAACATGAGCTAGTTTTCAAATCTAAGAAAAAACAACAATGTAAAAGTGTTCCCAAAACCTCATCTGTGCCTACGCTCTTGATGTTCACAGTATGTATCTCATTGTGTTTAGCCCAAATAATTTTCCCACTGTTGTCCATACTAGCCACTGGTATTTCACGGCCAAGTTTCACCATTATCGACCCTTCGTCATAACCAATTACAACCCTGGAAAAATATACGGTAGTATAAAAGAATCATATGTGAAGATAAGTGTACCGTTTGGCAGGGCATAAACATCTATTGCCATAATAAAAGTTCAGAAACTTACCGGCGTGAACCTTTTATGTGTCCAATAGCCCAAACCCTCTCAAAGCCATAGTTCAATGTATTCTCAAGCCTAAATGTCAAATATTGGGTAGAATTGTTGGATGACTCTACTTAGAAGACTTGAAAGATCGAAGGAAACTTTTATGACTGAATCAATATTAGCTCCAATGCATAAATCATACGAGTCACCTGTAAGTGGTGGCATGCCATATGCGCACGGTTCCATCCTCGGATCCAGTAATAATTATTGGGAGCTCTGGATGGAAACATACTGCAGAAACATTGTGTGTATGACCGTCAAGTGTCTGAACGCAAGTCTTTGTTTGGTAGTCCCACACCTGCTTCCAAAAGACATTTATGAACAATAGGAAACGCTAGAGGAACCTATACACAAACGAAGCACACACATATCGCAAACAACTTGCAAAGAAGCATGACAAGTCAGTACAAACCTTAGCAGTATGATCATCAGAACCAGTGATTAGGTATGGTTTGTCCCCACCAGTAAAGTAGTCAACACAATTGACCCCTTTCAAATGTGCATCCAAAGTAAAATTTGGATCCGGAGAACCAAGATTCCATATCTACATAAGAAAAGGTGTAGCAAAAGGAGAAAGGATATTAGCTTCTCATACTGGGATGTAAACAACATGTGTATTCTGAGTCCAAGACTAATCTCTCACTTTTATGGTACGATCAAGGGATGCACTAGCAAAAGTATTGGTGTCTTTCGGATTGAAAGTCACTTGCATAACATAATGGGAATGCCCTTCGAAAATCTGAGTGCAAAACCAACCCTTCTCCCAGTCCCAGAGCTTGATGAGCATATCATCTGATGATGATAAGACATAGGGAAGGGTGGGATGAACAGCAACACACCTAATGTAATCAGCATGAGCCTCAAATACTTTGATCTTATCCATTGTGTTATAGTTGTAGACACGAATAAACATGTCATCAGCTCCCGCTACAACCCACTGCTTGCGTGCAACAAACTTAGCTGACCGAACTGCAGAACAATGACATAGACTCAACAAATGCCGGATCAGAGAATGATGTGGGAAAGCATAAGAAGGAATAGGAAGAATGAAATGTTGTAGACCATACCCGGCAGTTCAGTCACCTCGAAAGATTTGGCCATTGTCTACAAAGTTATATGGCGATTTTTGGGTTAAAGAATAGAGAAGGAGCACATAAATATCAGGAAGGGTAGAAGAAGACAAAAGTAACAGATGATCAAAAAGAAGGGATACTAATTCCTGATACCTGTGTCTGATAATTCCAGATGCACACTGTTCCGGAGTACAAACTTGCCAGGATCCTGTACCAATTAATGTGATTAGTGTTTCCATAAACCAAAATAAACTAATAACGATACAATGCAATGGAGAATGCACTCAGATTACCATGGTTCTGTTGGATGGAGATCTACAGATTTAACTCTTTCTGATCTTTGAGCAAACTTGCGCTGATTCAAAGATATAAGCGTGTCATTCCAGTCCGGAGTAAGGATGATAAGATTACAAGAGGTCCAAAATTAAGGAAGGAGAGTCATTATTACCTTGATTTCGAGTCTCAGAGGCTGTGAGGAATTCAAGCAAAAGCATAAACGTAAAGTTAGTGCCGGACAGAAAAGAGAATATCGAGTTCATTTCAACGAAACCTAGAAAAACTCGCTGACATTCCAAGTAAAAGTTGAAATTGAATGACAAGTAGATCTACGGGAGATCGAGAGAGATCATATCACTAACCATCTTTGTAAGTCGAGACGATTGTCTCTACCTGAGATCGGCTAATCTTCGGATGATGATCGCAGAGAAGAATAGAGACCTCAACGAAGAAGAAGAAGAAGAAGAAGAAGAAGATGAGTAATGCAAAGAGAGAGCGAGAGGCGTTGGGGTGATTCTACTCCCAGTGCGCGTTGGCGAAGTGATCTGATTTGGATCTGAATCTGGGTTGGGGCTAAGCAAACTAATGTTAATGCGACAACGTTTTACCTATCTATCACGCGGTAAATCATTTCATTCATCCACCCCTGACCTGACCGACCGTAGGCGATATTACGAACGACCCTGCTAAGCTAAGCTGATGAAATATTTATAAAAGAACAAGTAAATGGACTAAAGATTCAATTGGCGTAGAGTATGATGAACAAGATAGATACACAAAGCAAGCAAATATCGATTGGAGAGAATAATAACGAGCGAGATGATAACAGTCGGATCGGATGGATGGGTCATGCACGAAGCAACATTAACCGCAGGAGACGACGTATTCATTCGAGTCTAATGGTTTTCTATAAGTAATTGAAAATGCAACAAAGAGAAAAAAACGTATTATTCAAATGTCTTAATAATATTCAAAGTCACTAGCTAGAGAGGTGGTAGCAACATGGCTGTTCTAACCCCCGATTTCATCTCTGTACATTCCATCACAATTGTTAAGAGTTTCTGTTGGCACTGATTACAACTTCCTCACCTGTTCAGACACCAACCTATCAAACTCCTGCATAGACAACACACTTGTTTTCAGCTTAACAGTAAGAAGAGAAAGATATATCTAGAGAGAATGATTATCTCTTACTTGAATGGAATCGATCCATAGGAATCTCACGCTGTTCACGTTTGATGCACAAGTACTCAGCTAGCAATGCCATAACAGCAAGTCCCGTGCCATTTACAACCCACCATGCCATAGAAGAAGGCCATCCTCCATACACGATGCACATGAATAAATGTATGATATAGAGAGTTGCTGAGAAATCTAGACATTTCCGTGCTCGTTCCACCACAAATACCATGTACACAGCCCTGTCATCAAAATCAATCTTCAGGCTTCTGAAATGTAACAACAGATTGAGAAGAAGATGAAAAACTACCCTGCCAGTGAAGTGAACAAGAATGAAGCAATAACACACCAACCCGTGACCGTAGAAGTAGTGAGTGTGGCGTAATCAAAGAAGTAGACAAGACTAAGCCGAGGAACACGAAGGCCAAGAAAGACCATCATGAACAATCCAAGAGTGAGATAGTAGGAGCACTGAAGGCATATAATCTGGCCAACAATAAGCCAAGGGTCCCATACAGCTGTGCCATAGAACATGGCTGCAGCCTAAAAACAAACAAAAACCAAAGTGTTGCAAATCAAGAATACATTAACCCTTGGGAATCGATATTAGCATCCTTCAAATATTAATCAAATATACAAAGCAGTTCCCAGATCTACACGATTTTGATCCGATTGGTAACGGAGGATCAAATGAAAACGCACCTAAGATCACGAGAAGGAATATACAAATTCCAGATGCGGCCAAAGGGATTTAGAGCTCTATATTCGATACTTGGAAGGAAGATCAAACCGGATCCGCTGAGTGGGCACAGCTAGCTAGAGATGCACGAACGCCGGATCGATCTTTCTCAACGACGAGGTAAAGATACAGCCACTTCAATACGAAATGATTTTGCAGAGAGACATAACTCTTGGTATAAGAAATTGTCTTAAGAGACAAAGATTTCATATAAGCATCGTTAACGTAAAGACCGCATAGCGCAGTGGATTAGCGCGTTTGACTTCGGATCAAAAGGTCGTGGGTTCGACTCCCACTGTGGTCGATTCTTTTTCATGTGCTTTTTGTTTTTATTTGTGTCTCCCGTGTTGTGTCCCAAAGAAAAAAAAAGGAAACTAGAATCTCATTCATTCAATTATACTCATATTACATAGTCGGTAGCGCAGTAAACAATTGAGAGAGAGAGAGAGATACAAATCAATAAAGTTACAACACAATCTTACAAACAAAGGTCAAGAAGAGAATAAAAGGATGAGTCGGGGCATCAGACCACAGCAAAACTCATCCCATAGGATCACGAAGCTTTTTTATTATTGAGCACACAAAAAAATCTAAGCTTACAACACTAAACTCACACTGGCTCATAGAGGAGAGCCTCATCTCTGAAGAATGAACAGGCTCTCTCATGGGTTGATTGCCATGGGAAACATATCCTCCTTGTAACTTGATCCAGGCAAAGAATCTTCAATGCCACCCTTGTCAGTTTCCTTTTCTGCTGATGCTGCCTCGCTGTCATAAATGTTATGGTTAAATTCTGAACTAAGACCACAGTATAAGTAAGTTTGAGGCAGACCTGTGTTTACGAATGTGGTTCTGACAATCTTGAGGTTCCCTGGTGCATAAGCAAAGCCGGCTAAGAGAGTCATCAGGCAGTGAATTGCCTTCCGGTTTCTCAATGGTGCCATCCAGGATGCAATCGCCGAATATATGGGTTGTTTTTGGGTTTGGCCCATGAGATATGATACAAGTATAATCCTCAGAGAGTGCCATTTCACGGGCAGAGAGTGAGCGAGAATAAGTCTGGCTGGAGATGATATCCACAGGAGATGTGCTTGATCTCCTTGGGCCTTGTACAACTGTGTCCAAGGCATCAGTGATAGAGTCAGACGGAAGTGGATGAATGTTGACAGCATCAGACAATGAAGGCACAACATAGTTCTTAGGCAAAGAGTTTGATTTAACAAAAGGATCAAACAGTAGGTGGGGCTTGATTTGAGAAGCAAGAACGATGTTGTCCCTTGTGAATGAATCATCATTGGGGCTTAGAAGAGAGAGGCCAACTTTGTCACAAAACCATCTGTTTGGGTGGGGAGATGAGGGAGCTGGAGACCTGGGGCTAAAGAGGCCACTAAAGACTGTAAAATCAAGGGGAGAAGTAGGGCTTCTCCCAGAGTCAGAGTCTTTAGCACCAAAGAAGGAAGGGATGTTAAAGAGTGGGGAGCTGCTAATGCGCTTCAGATCCACTGACGTATTTGAGGATTCTGGATCAGCCTCAGCCATTCCAGTTAATTATATATCAAACTGATGTGTATGAAATGAATCAGGACAACAAGTCATTCCTACAAAAACACAAGACGTTGTCATTCAAAAGAAGTTAAAACAGATCCAAGACTGATCCCTACCACTAATCAGTAGACCCCCACATTAAACAATTCAAGCTCATGCGCAAAACAAATTCATGGTTGGATCAATAATTTCAAAGACCTAACTAGATAAATTAATTTGATCACATATGTTTCAAACAAAACCCCACGCACATGGTTAATCAGGCCATTATCCCGTCCCAGACAAAACAGAAAGCACCTGGTAATGGATGAACATAAACAACACAAGTGGATGATGGATATCAAAGAATCAAACCCCAAGGAAACAAACGGTCAGCAATTGAAATGATAAAAGCAGTTTAAAATCAAAAGACAAGTTGGATAATCAATCAATCAGTCAAAAAGCATATACCATGGCTGATGCTTCATCAACTGCTCCAGATTAGAGGAAAGCCAAATGCAGGTTCGATCTTTTAACAAAAGTTGAAGAGGAACCAGTGAGACGAAATTGGGAGGGGTCTTCTTCTTCGTCTCTTGTCGTCCTTATCTCTTTCTTCTTCTCTCTCTCTCTCTCTCTCTCTCTCAGTCTCTCTTATTATTGGTACTGTGTGATTAATGCGTACAAGGAGAGGGTCGTAGACTCGTATTGTTGCAGAGAATAATTAAACTTATTTTTTATTTTCTCAATAAAAATTTTTTAAACAATCAGCAATAATGTATAGAGAAAAAGATTGAGTGTGTCACACTCACACCGGAAGGAAGCAAACGCGTACGAGTGATTGATCGTGTCGCCCATTATCCAATCTTCTCCCCTTTTGATTTTCTGCTTTCATTTTTCTTTTTTCTTTTTGCCACACGATACATTATTTGTTGATTTAAAAACAATATAGAATGTCTCGTTCTCTTAATATTATTTCCAAAATTTCACAGAACCCAAAAAATGTTCAATTACATTACATGTATGTCGGTGTCGCAAAAGAATTATAAGATTCGAGATGATGAATGTTTTGACAGATTTCGATCAAGGGAAAGCTACTGCTTCAACGATGCAATCACTGTCCGTATCAAGGGAAATCAAGCATAACGAGTGATATGTTGCATGGAATCTCCACTAGAGCACGTTTCACGTTTTAGAATCGTTTCGGAATCGGAATCTTCGTGGAAGCGCGAGGAAGCGCCGTGTAAGCGCGATTCCTAAAAAACTGATTTGGAAGCACTTTGAAAGCGTCGATTCCATCTTGGAAGCGTCATAGAATCATTGATTCCTAATTTGGAAGCGCGTCGAGAATTTTCATTAAAAAAAAAACATAATATTCAAAAATATAGAGACTTTTTGATATTTTAAAAAAATCTGAAAGACCAAACTACTAATCTAAAGACCTAATTTATGCTTGGAAGATTTTGATAGTGTTAATGCAATGCATGATATGTTCATTTTAGAACCTCTACAATGGTGGACAGCTCATGGAGCTTCAGCACCAAAACTTCAAACCTTAGCATTTAAGTTGCTTGGACAACCTTCTTCATCCTCGTGTTGTGAAAGGAATTGGAGTATATACAAATTCATAAATTCTGCAACAATAAACAACATTACTCCACAAAGAACAGAAGATTTGGTATTTGTACATACTAATCTTCGTCTTCTATCTAGAAGAAGTCTTGCTTACAAACAAGGTTCTAATCATATGTCCGACCTTGGAAGTGATCAATACTTTGGATGAAACCAATTTTGGGAGACTTGAGTTTCCTAATCTTTCTCTCGACGAACCTGAGCTAGAAGTTGTTTTTGTTTGATGGGGCCAATGGAAATGAGGATGAAGATGATGGTCTAAACGTTTGATTTTGAGCATTATGTTTTTCTTTTATCTTTATTTAAGTTCATTGGTAACTTTTATGTATGGTGTTACTTAAACAATATTTAATATGGTTTGACGCTATATTATTTATTTATATTTATTTTATATATATATATATATATATATATATATATATATATATATAGAAGTTGTTTTTGTTTGATATATATATATATATTTTGATATATATATATATATATATGCTAACAAAACGCTTCCAAAACTTGTTTTTTTCAAAAAATTCGCTTCCGAGCTTCTAAACGCTTCGCTTCCGCGAACCCGCTTCCGATTCCATGCAACATAGGTGATAAGGAAATGTTGGTGGGCTAACTAAGTTTGGGTTAAATTCAGATCTTAGATATGGTTTCAAACTGGGCCTTTGCCCTTAAACTATCTCAAAAGGTTTGTAATATTTTCTATATTCTCTTGCATTAAATATGAAAGCCCTTGAGTTAAAAAAAAAAAAAAGAAAAAAAAAACAAAGGAGATACGATGAGACCATTCACTGTCGATAAAAACCGATTTGTTTAACAATAAAATAAAATTTATTTATAACAAAGAAAAAGACAAAAAGGATAAAATAAAGTAGAAGAGCTTTCACTTTCTGGGTGAATCAGCCAAAGAAAAAAAGGACAAGCATCTTTGTTTGTTGGGCTTTAGAAGGCCCATCCACGCCTCAGCTTTATCTTTTAAACCCACATTGCCCGGTTCCAACTAAATCTACGTTATTATTCTTTTATTAAAATGAGTGTATATATAAATAAACCGAAACTATATTTAATTCGGGAATTCGGCCAAAAAAATCCTCAACTTTACACGAATTGCCAAAACGATTCCCAACTTTGGACCTCGCCAAAAAAACACTAAACTTATTTGATTTTAACCATTAACTTTCAATATTTTCGTTGACTAGCCAAATAAAACCCAATATTCTCGTTGACTTGCCAATTTAGACACGCCGTTAAGAAAACTTAATGGACCGTTAAAAAAAATTAACGGACCGTCAGCTAGTTAAACGACGTCGTTTTGACAAGAGTCAAACGACGTCGTTTCACGTGTCTTCGAAAATAAAAACATGTAACTCCCTGGATTCGAACTCGCAAACTCAAGGTCGCATATAGGGTCTCATTGCCACTGAGCTACTAACACGTTCATTGGATTATGTAACATACTTTCTTTTATTGTGTATTGAATATCCAAAAAATATCCAAAAAATCTCTAAAAAATTACAAAAATTTAAAAAATTCTATGTAAAGTTCAAATTAAACTTATATTTTTCGTTAAAAATAAAATTAAAATTCAAAAAATTAAGAATTTTTTTTTAAAAATTCCAAATATTAAGAAAATTTTAAAAATTAAATTATCAATTGTACATACATAAAATAGTTTTAATTTTTTATTTATTCAAATTATTTGATCTAAACTTTGATAAGTGCAAATTATATTCATCATTGTGATCTAAACGCGACACCATATAAATTTGATAATTTTCAGATTTTATTTTAATTTTTGGATATTTAAATTTGTAATTTCATGGGTATAATTAATTTTAATTTTTGGGTATTTTAATTTCAATTTTAAATTGTTGGTTAAAATTAATTGTAATTTTTAGATTTTTGGAATTTTTAAAATCTTTGGAATTTTTGAATTTTTATTTTATTTTTAACGAAAAATATAAGTTTAATTTAAACTTTACATAATTTTTCTTGAATTTTTGTAAATTTTTGAATTTTTTTAGAGATTTTTTGGATATTCAGTTAATACCAATAAAAGAAAAAACATAGAAAGAGTAGCTCAAGCATCTTTGTTTCGTTGGGCTTTTTTATTTTAAAAGAAGGCCCATCCACGCCTCAGCTTTATCTTTTAAACCCACATTGCCCGGTTCCAACTAAATCTACGTTATTATTCTTTTATTAAAATGAGTGTATATATAAATAAACCGAAACTATATTTAATTCTGAAGATTCATGTACATTGCCTTTCAACTCAAGAACAGAAGGTGAATAAAACAATATAATATAGGGAAAATTAGAAAATAGGACTGTAAAATTGTAGGGCTTTACCCCGAAGGGAACCCTTCCAGAAATTCTCGAAGGCCCAAGACAAGCTTAGGCCCAGGAGGGGGTTTGGAAATAGTTTTCAACCAGCAATAGACGCGCCTCGGTTAGTACCTCATTAGCTGCGTCATTGCCCCAAGCGCAAAGATGCTTTTACTCAGGGCATGCGAGATTTCTTTTATAGCGTAAGTTTATTGAGCTTCAAAGTTCTCGCTAGCGATGTGGGACAAAAGTACACGCCGCTTTGCAAATAAACATCAATCCGGCTTAACGCGTATTGGGCCTCAGAAGTTGGGCCTACGAAAGCACGTTGCTATCGTTCATTTGTTTCCTTATTAAAGATGTTAAATTTTGTTTGTTTGTCAAAGATAACTTTAATTAAAATCGCAGTAATTAGAATTCAACCATGACTTGAATGCAGAATCTTGAAACTTATGGGAATAGGTTTATTAATAAGAAAAACAAACTTGCCATTAATGACATTGCCCAGTCTAATAAGCTGACAACGTAGAGCAGCGTTGAACAGTTTCAGATTAGAGATAGAGACCTATCCGTCTCTCAGTCTCTTTATATTATGGGAGGATATCTTCTTCTCTGTTTAAATATCCAGAATTGGTATAAAATCTCTCACCAAATATCATCCTTGTAACTCGAAAGAAATCATTTGTTGTAGAGGAAAAAAATGCCAAACCCATTGCAGAAATCGCTGAATAGTTACCTGTCAAAGATCAAAAGAGAGACAGGGAAGCTGCAACTGTCGTCGGCGAAATCATTCTCATCGTCGAAGAAATGGGTGCTTGCTAGCTATAAGCATCCCAAGAAGATCTCCTTCTCTTTCAAGCACAGACGACGCTCCAGCAAGACCAGATTCAACGACGATTACCAGGATCCCGGTCACGCCGCTACTTTGTCTGACATCGACCGTTTCCTCGAGGAAAACTTCAAATCCCTCTGCATCAGAGATGGTGAAGACGAAGAGGATGACGACCACCACCGGAAGATGATGGCCAAAAACAAGGAGAAAAGGGATCAGTCATCTGGTGACGACGACAGTGATGAAGAAGACGATGACTATCGTCACAGATTCGAGAGGACATGGGGACCGGCTGTCTACGACTCCCCCAAACCGCCAGATCCCCCGAGGAGAAAAGAGAGACTATCGGAGGGTGGGCCTAGCATGTACACAACGTCTACTATCTCAGAGGAGGAGGAGGAGGAGAGGGCGTCGTCGTCGAGGACCAACTCATCAACCTTGGTGCTGCCGGAGAACTGCATCGCGGTGCTGAAATACACAGAGGAGCCTCAGGCGGATTTCAGGAGGTCGATGGTGGAGATGATGGAGTCCAAGTTAGGAGGGATTCGAGAAAGCGAGGTGGACTGGGACTTGATGGAAGAGATACTCTTCAGCTATCTCGATCTCAACGACAAGCAATCACACAAGTTCATACTCAGCGCATTCGTAGATCTCATCATATCTCTCCGCGACAAGGAGAAGAGGATCAGCAGGAAAGGCCACGTCAGGTCGCTCAGTACTCGGGCCGCAAGGGAGAGGCTGAGGAAGAGGATGATCATGAGCGACGCCTTTCGTAACTAACTCTTATGCAAATCATCTTCTCTGTCTTTGTTGCAATTCAAACAGCTCTATCAACTGAACAAAACCAAACAAGTTTATTTTTTATTTTTTTTTTTTTTTACTATCCTCTCTTTCTTCTCAGACTTTTACAGTCAGAGCTTGTTACTTAATTTACAATAAAGAATGAAGAGCCAGAAACGATGTCCAACACAAACAAAAATAAGTGATAAATAAAGGAGATGTACCTCTTGGACTCTTCATCATCATCAATGCAGTGAATTGAGATTCCTACTTTGGCTTTGACATTGGAATGGAACCCCTATGAGTGAAACAAAATGAAGATATAGAGAGAAAACAAAATGGAGCCAATGAGTGTCAAAACTGTGAAAGGAAAATCTTTCCAGTATGTATCACTGTGTAAACAAACTGCTTTGCCAAGATTTTAAACTATGGTATTTGGATCAAATCTAACTGTTTCACTCTTCCTCCGATGATCCAGACTCTTCAGAACTCGACTCTTTCTTCTTCCCATTGGCCTTCTTCTTCTCATCCACATCTTTCTTGTCATCCTCATCTTCACTATACTCACTCTCATAATCATCGTAATCCTCCTCTTCAATCTCATCTTCCTCCTCCATACCTTCTTCTGCAATCGCACCCTCATCTGATACCAATCCCCGTGTCCCAGCCCGGGTTCTTCTCAGCACTTTGACTTTCAGTGATGTCTTTTTGTCACACCCGATCCATGAGTCGCACATACAGAAGCAAGTCAAGTTGTACGTACCCTCTGATGGTGCTTGGAGTTTACCCAATACCAGTCTTGACCCACCTTTAACCTTCTCAACCGCTTTTCTTACTGCATCGTTTGTTTCCTTCACTCCTGCTCCCGAACCTTCCATCGTCTCACTGATGGTTTTCGATGCAGCCGTTATGGCTCCACCTTCGTCCATGAAGCTAACCTTCTGAGAGAACCACACGTTGTTCGACACTGCATCCGCAAGAAGAATCCAATAGTTTTCCTCCTTGTGGAAGGGGAAGTAAGGGGCATGAGGAAGAGCGCCTATGAGCCCATTGGGTCGTTTCAGGCTGACCCAAGCTTGAAGGGTAACAATGTCTCCCTCTTGGATACCCTCTTCACCTTCTGTCTCACATGTTATGTCTATTGTCAGAGACGGCATCATCTCTAGTACCTTCTCAATGTCCTCAACATCAGTTGCTGACATTCCCGCTACTTGGGTGAGCAGTTCAGAACGGTCTTCCAAGCTCATTTCTTGAAGCTCCTGGAATGACTTGACCTTCTGCAATTAAGAGAAACAATGGCACGCTTAACACGACAAAAAGTAGGGTGAACGATCAAACTGAAGTGGTAGCCAATGTTTCTTTCGAACAGACATTTAAGTAAAGCGACACTACTATATTGGAGAGTAGAATCCGAGCAGACTACTACACCTGACAAATTTGATAGTACTAATATACCTTCCGTGCTATCTTCTTAACGACAGCGTCAGTGAAATGAGGGAGCTGCAAGAAAGGCGAAATTCCTTCTGACGAGACTCCAGAAGACTTTCTTGCACTAAGGGGAACAGCCTGCAATTCTGAAATTTTAGTTAATCTTCATCAACAACAACCTTAAGCCATTTCTTGACTTTCTGGAAGACGTAAATCTGGTGGGGGATACAACATACAATAATTAAAGCTCACACAAGATAAAATGGAAGATAGGTGGCAGGAGCAATTTAATACCTGAACAATGCATTGAGATAGCTCAACTACTCCGACTGCAGGTCTCAGCCATCCATGCCCTTGGGCAGTTCGTGGTAGAACCGCCATCTGCAGGAAACAATATTATAATCGAGGAGTGGTTAAGAAAAACACTATTTTAACAGTGTAATTAAAAACATATCATTATCTTCACGAGGAAGATAATCCAAAAAAACGATGGGATGAGCTAGCTGCTCCCAGAAGGGCCACTCTTTAGCATGTTAACACAGAACTTTGCTTTGAGTTTCCCTTCGCTAAAGGAAAAATGATCTCTTCTCATATAAGGGGTATGACTCTCAAGTAATTGACTTTTGATGGTGATTCTATCAGACAGTTTACTATTAAAATAGATAATAGACCTTTAATAACTCTTCAAGGAGGCGAGGTGAAAGCTCTAGAACACGTCTGAAATCACCCTGCAGGGCTGGAGATAAGACTGCTGATTCACGAGTTAACTGGGCCTGTATCAACAGCTCCGTCTGTACACAATAATGAAAGAGTGAGTATTTCAGTTCAACAATATTTAGCGTTACAGTTGTTTAGTTTAAGAGATCACCTTCACTATGGCAGGATGCTGCTTCCAAAACTTAGCTTGCTCTTGCTTCATGTTCTTCAGGTCCAAATTTAGCTCACTCCTGACAGACATAAAGAGCTTCTGCAGAGGTTCATCATCAGTTCTACGAACAGGAAGCTCCATGTACTCAGCTGCCTTGGTAAAAACTTCCATAACTTTGCTGAACAATGAAGATTTTCGAACTTGTCATACAGAAAATACGGAAACCCAGCCTATATTTCAAGCAGCTAAAGCGTCACTCGAAAGTATGTGTATTGAAAGAATATACCTTGGGGCCAAAGAGGGTTTCATTAGATAATAATATGCGGAAAGGGTTTGATGCATGACATAGTTCCCGGTGTACTTTGATGACCTCGAGAGATATATAACAGCAATCACAAGGGGTAAGAGAATACAAACACCAACTATCCACAGCAATAATATGCCACCGGATGCTCCATCTATGTCTAGGAGAAATTGAGGAAGAGCAATGCCCATTTGAAAGCCCTGTTTCAAATTACAATCTTTTAGTTTCGATACGATTGACAATGAGATGGGAGCCCAAGTCGCAGGAAAATGTGACATACCTGTCTGCCATCTGGATGACCATACTTCTCAAAGTTTTCACGGGATACTGGATCAGTCAAAGCCTGGTATGCTTTAGATATGAACTCCACAAAATATTTGTTGGCCTCTGTGAGTTCAATACACAGACCAACATAATCACAGAGAAGAAAAATGTGTCAATAGCTGCAACCATAAGACCATAATAATTAAAAGGAAGGATTATCAAGGAGAAGACCAGAAAGCATTTCGACCTGGATCTGGATTTTTATCAGGATGGTACTGAATCGACAGCCTTCTATATGCTTTCTTTATTTCTGAATCTGAAACTCCAGGTTCCAATCCAAGTATACTGAATGGGTCAAATACTTGAGTCTGTAGTACCACCCAATAAAGTAAATAAGCAAGTAGATTTTGTTAATACAGGTGTTACATCCAAGTTACAAAATTCTGGAGCACATGCATGCAATCAGATCAAGGTAGCATACCAATTTGAGGAGAAAATTACCTCACGGCTCATGTTCTTAGTGTAATAAATCAAGAAAATCATGACGACCCATAGTAGCACAAGTGTCAAGTTGCTCCATGTAGAGAAGTTAGAGATCTGCAGAGAGGTTTCGAACATGCAATGAAGCTATAGAAACATGAGTATAAATATTGACCAAGTTCAGAGGAAACTTACCTTCTTAAATAAGGATCTCTTATATTTCCCAGAGCGGTCACACTCGAGACACTGACAGTGAATGCTCCTTTGTTTCTTGGAGACAGCACGGCTCAACTTCACCATGGTATAAGGCACCAATGGAATTGCCATAATGGTCAAAATGAAAATGGGAAACAATGCACTATTCTCTTCTGAAGCCGCCATCTTTGGACCCTTTTTAGTGGAAGAAGAGTCCTAATCAGGGATCCTGCAGTGTTATAATCTGACATCAAAAGGCTGAAGGAATTGAAGGAGACAAAAAAAAAAAGAAGAAGGCTGGATCTTAGGGTATGGTTTGCAAAAGGGCACTGAAATTAGGGTTTCTACATCACGGCGATCAACTCGACGACACAATTAGATCCCGACTAATCTAGATAAGGCGTCTACAGTTTAACGGAAACAATTAGGTCCATCAAGTAGTGCAATTTGAGATCGACACAAACCTTAGGAAAATGAGAAAAGGTAACGGTTTACAAATTACAAACCAAACGACGGGGAGGAAGCAAAAGCTAGTATTGATCTAAGATCAAATCGGTGAAGGCTACCAGAGAGAAAATCGAAGAAGCTTTCCAGAGAGCAAATCGAAGAAACTTACCTGATATAGGATCAAATCGGCAGGAGAGGGGAGCCTAAGAGAGAGCAGATCGGGAAAGAGCTCTGATTGGTGAGCTTTTACCAGCTATCAAAGTTATTATTCTCAGTTTTACTTTTTTATTTATATACCCTCAAAACTCAAGTTTTGGTCGACAAAAGGCCCCGGAAAAGTCAATTGTTTTTCTTATAGACATCACCAATAAAATGTTACATCTTTCTCAACTGTTGTTAAAATGGAGAATTTTATCCTACATTGGATGCATATTTGATCTCCCAAAGCTCGACATCTTCTCCTCTATCGTAACCCTTTGTGTACTGAGGGATCTGTTTCACGTCTATTAGTTTCCCCACAAAACTCTTCTCCCCATGCTCGCCTGTTCCATACACCACTTTGTTGAATCATCTCTTAAACGTTATTAACATTCTAAGCAAAAACATCTTACAAAGTCCATCTTCTTTGATGTATCTTCTGAAGCATGCGTACCCATTGGCAACAACGTTAAGATCATCCATGCTGAAGTTGTATCTCTTCTCCAATCCCAAATATAGTACCTGCCAATTCTCACATATCTATATAAACTTGGTTGCTTTAGAGTGAACAAATCCAATCCAACTAGTACCTTCTCACAACCGAATGACATCACTCTCTTTAACACGCTGATAAGTTCAAGACTCCAAACTCTCTGAACTTACCAACAAAGAACCAATTACAAGATGCCTAAGCAGTATCTCTCACGATCTCATGACGATCGGAGGTGAATGTCTCATCTCGACACTTCACAGAATACAACATTCAGCATAAACCAGGAGAATATCAAGATGATCCTATTTATAAGACGACAACCAAAGTCTCTGATAGCGTGAGAGTCTTTGCCTTCCTTGCCACATCATGCTTCTTCCTTCTGTAGTATACTCCAGGGAACCTATCAATACCCGGCCCTCTAAGACGCAGCTTGTCCTCAAGCTGAAAACTGAGAAGATGATGTAGAAAAGCACCATGGATGCAGTCCTTTATTCGCCATCGATGCCAAATAGCAAATGGTTTGTGTCCTCCTGGTGTAACATCCTTATGCGCCATTGGTAAATGTAGTTGGAATAAAGTACAGTTGAGTTGAATCAATGTATTGTCTATGTCAATCTTTGTACCCCCTTCTGGAATATGAATCCACAAACTGGCTTGTTCTGTCCTCAAAATATGATCCACTACTTGTACATTGTAGTCCTTAGGCACACCAACAACACTCTTGTCCTTAAATCCCAAAGTTGTCTGCACAAGTTGCAGCTCATCCCTCCTTAACTCGTCAACTGCACTTCCCATCCCTTTCTCATAATCCAAAATTATGAATTGATGTAGTAGCTGAACCCATGCTGCTAAGGAAACATACTGTTTGACAGAAAAGAATCTCAATTTCGAAAACTGAACCCCAGCTTCTCGAAAATGATCCAAAAGTGGCAGCAGGAACGTTTTCTGGTGCATGAATAACACCATGGTTCGTTGCAGACTGTTACAACTCCACACCTGACAGCTCAACACCACTTCATGTTTGTATTTACAGTGCTGCGCCGTGCACCAAGTTCTCGTTCTCCTTGTTCTGAGGCTGCTCTTCTGCTCCTCATCCGCTTGTGGAAGATCAGCTGCTTCCCAAGATTCTATGTCACACAGAAACGTGAGCTTCCAATCATTATTGAAAAACAGTCCTAAGCTTCCCCATCGCAACATCAGAACGAACAACATCCCTGACTTGTCTGCTCGGTTCCTCATTTGCAGGCTCTGACTGAATCTCTTTTTCTGCACCACTCCCACTGTAGCACCTGGATTATTATAAGTGGACCACAGATTCCTTGGTCCAGCGTAGAGCTTATGTACAGCTAGTGGCATGACTTGAATGTTTTTCTTTTGTTTGAATTTGAACCTCCAAGACTTAGGAAACAACCTCACTTTCCTCCTTTGATGTAGTCGGTTTCCTCTGAAGAAATCAAACATTTGATATGCCTCATGTTTGTCAATGACAACTGCAGAACCAAATTGTAACTGCTGTGCATTTGGTGAATCCACCTGCTCTACCAAATCATTCTCATGAAAAATTGCAGGAACCGAATCCTTTTGAAAAACCAAAGTGACCTGCAAATTCTGAGACAACTCATCCAATTCCTGTACATGTGAAACTGGTTTCATGTTTGTATCTTCCTCATGCTCCATCACCGGAATTGTTTCATTCTTCAAACTTTCTTTCACATAAATCAAGCTTGTGTCAATTAATTCTTTTGCACCATTTGAGCTTGCCTCTTGAACAACTTCTGGATTCTCAGTATAGTCATCTTGCCTCATAAGCTCTTTGTGATTGCCTATCTCAACGAATCGTCCACTGTCCATAGCCACTATTCTGTCTGCAGCCTTAATAGAATCTTCAACATTTATCTCAGTATCATCAGCCTTAATCTCAGTATAGTCAACAAGCATCTGTTCGCTTATTGGTCCGTACAGTGGCATGGCCTGTTGTTGAACCTCAAACGCCTTACGCCTTTCAAAATCCACTAACAGTTTCTCTCCATGGCTAGATTCCAGAACTGAAATTGATACCTGCTGCAATTCATGTGATGGATTTAAAGCAGTCTCTGTCACCCTTTCCTTGGTATGAATCAACTCGTATAGACGTGGTGCATGTGCTGCAATAGAATCAGACATCACCAGAGTTGAAACTGATTCAGTTTCCCATATCGATTCTGTCAGCATTGATTTGCTTTGCTTAAGCAATGCTTCTGACCCAATCAATTCTGCTACACCAAACAGTTCCACTTGGTGAACCTCCTCCGTCTCTTTACTCAATTCCGCATCAGCCCGTAGATCTCTTGCTAGAATAGTTTTCTTTGTCTGCTCCAAATCTGGCGGTACAGAAATTAGTACCTGAGATTGCGGTATCAGTTCTTCAATCTCCTCTGTTACCTTAATCAATCCTGTCTGTTGTGTACAACACAGCCTGTTGCCAGGTCTGTCGTGCCATGATTCTCCAAAGCTGTCCAATAACCTCTCTTTAAAGTCAAACCAATCTCTAAACGGTTCGTGTTTTAACTCCCAGTTGAACCAGCGGAGACCAGATCCTTCAAGATTCATTGAAACCAGATCCATTTTTTGTTCATCAGAGTGATTCCCCAGCCTGAAGTACCTTTCAGCTCTTGCAATCCATCCAAATGGTGAGGATCCATTGAAAACAGGCATTTCCACTTTCCTCAATATACTTTCGCGATTAGCTAAAGCACCAGCAACACTCCGATAACCTAACTGTGGTTCCGATCCAGGCGAGATGGGTGGTAGATCCGTACCTTGATTCGGACTGGTTGGAGATGTTGCGATCGCTTTCTCTGCTGCGCGCCATTCACGATTCGCCGGATCGAGACGTCGTAACGTCTCTGACATGGTTTCCAGAAGATGCGATTGCGAATCGAGCTGATTCTCGATTGCCGATACTTGGAACAGCATCGCATCATTCGATTTCGTCAATCGTTCCGAGCAGTTCTTGAGTTTTCCGGCTTCCCACCTCAGCTGCTCCACCGATTGTTCGACCGTAGCTAACCTCTGATCTTGATTTTCCAAGGTCGCCATTGAAGAGTGTTCGAGCTGGCTCACCGCACCAATTTGATAAGTTCAAGACTCCAAACTCTCTGAACTTACCAACAAAGAACCAATTACAAGATGCCTAAGCAGTATCTCTCACGATCTCATGACGATCGGAGGTGAATGTCTCATCTCGACACTTCACAGAATACAACATTCAGCATAAACCAGGAGAATATCAAGATGATCCTATTTATAAGACGACAACCAAAGTCTCTGATAGCGTGAGAGTCTTTGCCTTCCTTGCCACATCATGCTTCTTCCTTCTGTAGTATACTCCAGGGAACCTATCACACGCTAAACAACGCTACGGTTAGATCATCGCTGTAGATCACATCTGCTGCAAATATGAAGCTTGCGCTTTTGACTTGTTCAAAGTCCTGCAAGCTCCAACAATACCTGAACACAATCCAGCTAATGTGAAGGGATCACACAGGTCATAATATTTATCAAGAAAAGAGCAAAAGAAGATTGATTCATTACTTGTCTGGATCTCTGCGATCACCATGGCTATCTTCAACAGGCCATTCGCTCATCCAGTTGAGCTCACGAACATTTACCAAAGCTTGAGGGTTAAACAGATGTGAATTCATTTCTACGTTCCGAACACAGTTGCCAAGAATTTCGTCTCCATGATCTATTGTAGAAGAGAAGGAAGAACAGCACAGAAAAGCCTCAGACTAGTATCAAAAGTTTGAGGGGGGGGAGGACGTGAAGAGATCTCTGTACCAGTAAGGAAAACTGCCTTGGCCACCCGTGCAAGCAATATACCCAGCAGCCCTGGAAAAGGATAAGACATCCACTGAAGATGCGTTTGGTCAAGGGGCTTAAGAATCTTAGAGATGTTGCAGATATTAGTGTCTTAAACTTAAAAGTAAGTAAACACCTGTTCCAGCACCGAGTTCTAGGCACACAATGCCATTGAGTTGAGATGATGTGCACATCTTATGCAACACAAAATCTGATAAGACCAGTTGTGCTTTCCAGACCTGAAGAGGGAGCCGTAGTCATAAGCA
Source organism: Orychophragmus violaceus (assembly GCA_030180135.1). Classification (NCBI taxonomy): domain Eukaryota; kingdom Viridiplantae; phylum Streptophyta; class Magnoliopsida; order Brassicales; family Brassicaceae; genus Orychophragmus; species Orychophragmus violaceus. The sequence continues at coordinate 60,031 of CM058231.1, read as the reverse complement.
GCAGGGGTTACACAAAACCCAAAAGGATGTACTATACCTGGAGACCAACATGAGGGAGCGTTGATGTGATACAATGCCGAATGGTGACAGTAAACGAGTGAGCCGATGGACCTGTTCAACAAAAGGTAAGTTAAACCAGCCGAGGAGAATCATGGGAATTGAGATTGGACAACGCTTACTAGTTCGCCTAGGAAGAACAAGGTCACCATCTTTATCTACACTAATACAATGATCATCCGAGCAATCTTCAACTACAAAATAAAAAATTAAGAAGGGCGGGGCACATAACTAAGTAATTAGTTAGAGAGAATTACCGAGTGGAAAAGAGAAGGTGAATCGGGAAAGAAAGGGTCCGTCAGTGGCGGGTGGGCAACCGAGATGAATCTCGCTCATCACATGAATCTCTGAATCCTCCATTTTAGGGTTCTTATTGTTCTCAGTGAAGAAGATGAATGATGAGAAAGAAAGTGGCATTTGTCGAATTGTAGGGATTTGGTGGGGGGGATATTAAGAAGTTTTAAAAATAAAGGTCCCCTAAAATAATAATAAAAAAGCTAATAAGGTTTGTTCATCATCACTATATGATTAAAATGGTGGCGGTTACAAAGAAATCATTCACAGACACGACATTTTCAACGCTGTATCTGATTCGATGAGATCAATTTCGTGTTAGAGCATCTACGCGAGCGGCGACCTCATCAAAATCTGGGACGTTGGAAGGCTTAGGCTGCCACGACGCTGTTCGACGACTCATCCTCCTAATCCCCTCTCCGCCCATCGTCTCCGACCTCATGTTCTTACTACTGCTACTACTACTCACTGAATCCTCAGCAGGCGCATCTGGGGGCGGGTTCGCCAATCGTCGTCTCACTGATCTCGGCTTTGGTCTTCCCGCTGTCGGTGATTCTGTTTGAGATTACAACAACGTTAATTATTATTCACTATCACTGCTAGTGCTTACACTACTCACCAGTGTCGTCTGTCATGAGGTCAGATTTGGTCATCTTCTCCGGAAGGCTTTCCTGTTTCTCGATTTTGGGTTTGTTCTGGTAAGGCGCAGGAGGCATGATGAATCTGTAATAGAAAGGTTTGCTTTCGGGATCATCCTTCTCGGGGCCAGAGACACAACTCTCGCTTCTACTCATGGACTTGCTATTGTCATCATCCAAAGAGTCTTTTCTGTCATGATCAGAAAGGCTGCCTCTGTTTTCAGTCGTCTTGTCTTGCTTCGGTTTTTGCGGCTCTTCAGGATGGAGACTCACATGAACATGATGTTGGTGAGGTGGTGGTGTGTAGAGCCTCTGTTCTAAAGACTTGGCATCCCATTTGATAGAGTATTCTCTGGCAATCTCGTGGAGCAGCTCTACCTTCATTTCCTTTGAGGGTGGCTCCGCTTTGAACCTCTCTACAAACTGCATGCATGCATAAGAGTCGGTAGTACTGGTGGTTATCTTCTTGTTATATTACATAGAGAGAGAGAGAGAGCAGCAGAGCAGAGTAGAGAGATACCTCAGGATTGACAAACTGTTCAAGTGAAGTCCCGTATCTGTCAGCAAACAAAGACCTGAGATCGCGAAGCTCAGGCACTTCAGAGACTCTAGCGGCCGCATAGACAAGGGAGGAGATGGCCTCTCGACACTCATCAGGGCATTTACTGTAGCACAAAAGACCCTCTTTTTATCCCAATTTCAAAAGAAAGTAAAGGCAAAAGATGATGGTGGTTTACTTTACTTTACTTACCTGGATTTCTGCAACAAAGATACATTGGATCCAACACAAACGCAGAATTGCTCCAACTGCTCATAACAAGACAGCCTTCTTTTCTCCTCAATAAGCCCTTCTGCCTGTGCCACACGCAAGTATATATGAGATGACAAACAGATGGCATTTCTGGGTTTCTTAAGAAACAATTCATCCTGTTGTAGCCAGCTGTTGACAGCATTCAATATACATATTTCTCTCTCCTTTCCATTGCACCATCGAGGACTTAAAGAAAATACCTTTGACCTTTTTCTAGAAAGACATAAATAAATTGTTCATGTTTGAAGAAATGTATTCCCTGCTTTCACGTTCTCCAATGAGATCCCCACGCGACCCATTAAACGATAAATTATGGGTCTAAAACTCTCGGATTAATGAATTCAGAGTTACAGGTAAAGAAAATTACCCTGCCATAAGCATTGTAATCGAGGTTGTTCTTGAGAAGATCGACAATGTCGTTCTTCAAAAATTTGCAAACAGAGTATTTCTTTCTCTTCACCGTCTCCACTCTTGTTTTCGTTAACTTGACCAACGTTTTGCTGAGAAAATTTACATGATTGATGAGTGCGATCAAAAGCAAGACCTAACGAAAATGAAAAGACTTACCATTTCGTATAGAATTTGGGCTTAAACAGACCATCGAACATTTTTGCCTTTTAACAGAGATGATAGATGGGATTCTTCTTCTTCTTGTAAATTTTTTGGGTTTTGTATTTGTTGATCTCAGAGAGAAGAAATGTCGTTAACCTTTAGGAAAAGATGGAGTTTTTAGGCTTTATATATATATATATATAGAGAGAGAGAGAGAGAGAGGGAAAGATAAGAATGAAAAAGAAACGACATTGGCTGGGTCGTCTCTACATGAGATCTCAAGAAACGGAATTGTTTCTTGCAAGAAAAAACAAGCAACCCCTTTGTCTCCGCTTTTATCGAGACGAGAGAAGAAGCTGGGGAACAGAGGTTGTTAAAGGACCAAAATAGCGCGCGCTTTGGGGGGGCCTGTAATTACGAAAACAGGCCTTAGCAAAGTCCCATTGACCAATGTGTTAGTTTCGGAATTCAAATGTCTTCTCCGAGAAAACTCATCTAGATATTTAGCAGTTGAACTTATCAGCTAACCTGTGAATGGAGAAGAAGGCAAGGCTCTTAGACCTTCTTCTTCTTCTTCTTCTTCTTCTTCTTCTTCTTGTCAAGGTATGGATATTTCTGGTACAATGAGATACTACTGGCCACGAGAGGAAGAGCCACGAGACAATACGATGATGAAGGTCTTCCTTTAAACCCAAACTGCAGCAGAGCGGTCACAAGTAATGCCGAAACAATCACAAATCCCTTTCTTACACCACCGGCATGTGATGTAACTAGACCAACGAGAATTCCACCAAGATCATTGCTTATAACTGGTACCTGTACTAAACAGTCACAGTACATACAAACAATTCGAAATAAGAGTCTTTCCATTAACAGAATAGTCCATGAGTTAGAGACAGTACATTTACCAGGGTTAAAGCATTCCAACCAAGAAAGAAACCATGTCTTTTGATAGCTTCACCATCTGGAGATTTAAGCAGAGGCTTCCAACAATAGACATTTCAACTGTCATTAAGTATGAAGAATGCTTCTTGACCTGTAAAGGTGAGACAGATATTAAGGCTGTGAATGAATTGAACTAGAGAATTTTTGTTGGTGTGTGATATTTAAACTCTGGATGACCTGTGAAGCCCATTGACATAGAGAAGATACTAAACCGAGAGCACAGATGCTACCAAGACAGGGATAATTCCATAAAACAGCACTTGTTCCGGATTAATGCCACTTGAACTCTTGTTAGAGCCTTCACCAACACTTAGAAGGACTGCTGCCATTATCAATAGACACAGAGCTCCTATTTGTTGGATTGATTGCTTCTGCCTACAAGATGTATTTTGAGATGAAGTGTTACATTCAAAAATAACATCACCATGGTCGATCACAAGAAAGAGAAAAAGAAGTGTACCTTGGTATGAAGAATGTAAAAAATGCGGTGAAAAAGATTTTGGTCTGGTTCAGAATTGAAAAAGTCAAGGAAGGAAGACTCCTGTACGAGATCCGCAGCAAACTGTTCTGCAGTGCATATATGGCTGCAGGAAGTCCTGATGCAGTCAAGGATCCCATCAAAGTCCACTCTTTTGATAAACCCTTCAAGTTACCATCTCTTGCCATGAGAATCAGAGCACATATGACCTGAAATTAAAGGACACACCGCCTGAATTTTCATACACAGTATTTCATAATTGTAACATTCCACTACCTTAACAATCTCGCATGTCAAAACAGATGAAGTTACAATAACTTCCTTCCTGCAAAAACATCAATCCAAACCATGATAAGAGGCAATCCATAAACTTTATAGATAAGAAACAAACAAATGGACTACTAGTGACCAAGTCTACTAGGTTCTAACTATCAATGGAACTCTGCTTCAAACATAGCTTCCGCCTTAGAATCACACTGAGCATAGACGTCGAAATCTTCCAAATTTAACTCAATATCAAATACTAGACTAGAAAAAATATCACATACTACACTGCAAGATTAACATGAACAACTAAAACACTATGATGAATATCTAATTCAATAAGCCATGGTCTCACTGTATAATACTAGCAACTTCAAATTCACCTACAACTTACGATGATACGAAATGGCTTTAGTTTTACAGTGATCATCGTCTTCCTTAACAGTAAAAACGAGGATACATCCTAATCGTCACACTGAATCTCATAAAGCTTCGAATTTTAAGCTTTCAGTCACTATTATGAACGAAAATTCACAGATTATACCGACAAAAGCGTAACAAACAACTGCCTAGAAATCAAATTCCATCTCTACATTAAACGTATCACCAACATCAGAGATTTAGAGGGTATAAGTTGTTTCCAGACATCGTACCCGATGCAGCGTTTGGACATCAGACGCTGGGCTCAGTACTGAAGCGTAAGCAATACAGAATAAAACAAAACCTAAGGGCCCACCCTCTACGGACTCTTCCCTCCGTTAGGCGTCGCCATGACTCGCCGGACAGCGAGAATCCAGAGGATCGCCTTTGCTTCGATAATTCTTCAGTCGGGTTCGTGCTTTGTAGAAACGAGAAGGAATTGAAAATCAACGGCCGTTATTGAACATCTTAAATTGTCAAAATCAACGGGCGTGATTGAAAGTCATCCTATAATTAGAGTGGGCCAAAAAGTTTGTTCGGCCTGTACATTAAAAAATAGGCCCATATAAATTTAATAAAATTGGGCTCTAAAAACCGCGTTTGGTACGCGGGTTTAACACGGTTTGGCACGCAAATCGAGGTCATTTTATGTCGGTTATCATGCCAAACCGTGTCTAAACCGTACCCATACCGTGTCTAAACCGTGCCTGACCCGTGTCCGACCCGCGTCCGACCCGCGCCTGACCCGTGTCCGACCCGTGTCCGACCCGCGTCCGACCCGTGTCCGACCCGTGTCCGACCCGCGTCCGACCCGTGTCCGACCCGCGTCCGACCCGCGTCCGACCCGTATCCGACCCGCGTCCGACCCGCGTCCGACCCGCGTTCGACCCGCGTCCGACCCGTGTCCGACCCGCGTCCGACCCGCGTCCGACCCGTGTCCCACCCGTGTCCGACCCGTGTCCGATCCGCGTCCGATACGCGTCCGACCCGCGTCCGATCTTATCCAACCCAGATTTGACACGTGTCAAACTTTGACTTTTTACTGTTTGGACCAGAAAAAAAAAAAAAAAATCTTCGTTTCGTTTCTATGGAAATGGCGATCATATCGGGGTGGTTGATCCCCAATTCCCAGATTTTAACCACCCCTATCAGACACGCAAGATCAAGCAGAAAACCCGTGTGTGATAAATAATTGAGCACAGACAAGTTGGAAAACAGAGGAGGGTATGACATCAAACCAAACATTTTGTATTTTCATTACTTTAGGACTTGCCTTTGTTCCAGTCACATGTTTTATGTACTTACCAACCTAACTCCCAAGATTCTTTGTTGCTGTGCATCAGGGAAGAAGAACATGTCAACAAGGAGAAAAGCATAGGCAAGTAAATAAAATCCCTTCAACTCAACTGACAACAAATCACTCAGACACCACCGGAGTCAGAAGCGATTTCCCAGCAAAGTGCGCTTCCAAGTTACACACCACAAGATCTGCCATCGCATTCTCTGTCTCCACAGTCCCACTCCCAACGTGAGGAACCAGAACCACATTTTCAAGCCCAAAGAGCTCCTCCGGCACGTGTGGCTCCTTCTCAAACACGTCCAGCGCAGCCCCACCAAGCCTGCCTTCTGTTAGAGCTTTCACTAACTCTGGCTCGTCAACATGTGCTCCACGCCCTATGTTAATCAGCACACCCTTGGCTCCTAATGAATCCACCACCTGCCGGTTCACAATGTGTCTTGTCTCGTCAGTTAATGGGCATGCCACCACCAGGATGTCTGAGTTTTGAGCAAGCTCAACCACGGTTGGGTAATACTTGTAGCCTACATCAGACTTCACTGTTCTTGAGTAATAGCTGACTGGGCAGCTGAAGGCTTCAGCCCTCTTTGCGATGGCAGTCCCAATTCTACCTAGACCGATGATGCCCACAGACTTTCCACTAAACTGAATCAATAAGAAAGAACGTTCAGTTTTTCGTGAGCAGATGCATAAGGTAACTTCTGGATCTTATATCATGTTTTTGTTAGTCTCCAACTAAGGATTACTGAAACATTACATTCAACTCAACTGCCACAAAAAGAAATCCAGTTTCCAAAGACCTTCTCAGTGATTAAACAAGCTACTGTATCTACCATGTCAATCACTAAAAATCATATAAAACAAATAAGAATAGACAAAATCAAGTCAATAAGTGAAGAGTAGAGACCTTAGTTGTGAGTTGGAAATCACCATACTTCCATTTGCCGCTCCTCACATAGCGATCGCACTCACACAAGCGTCGAAGGAGAGCCAGTATAAGCCCAATCGCCAGATCTGCGACGTCTTCGGTCAGAACATCGGGGGTGTGGGTGACTCGGATCCCCTTTTCCTTGCATTTCCCCAAATCGATCTTGTCGACGCCGACGCTGAAACTGGAGACAATCTCAAGCTTGGGGAGATCACTGATGAGCTGAGCGTCAGCGCCTACAGAAGCACTTCCAACGACGGCGCGGATGGAGTTCCGATGAGTTTCCAGAAAGACGGATTTCTCCGGACAATTCCAGAAGCGAAGAAGATTGAAGCGCTTTTGAAGCTCGTTCTCAAGGTAGGAGGACATAGGGCACATCATAAGCACTCCGATTGATTCCATCTCGCGAGTTTGTTGAGCCCAAAGTGAGTGGTCGGTATAAGGTTGACGAAAAATTGGCCCCTTACGTATAGATAATATGGGCCGATATCATATGAGCCTATAATCGAAATGGCCCACTTTCTAATTAGTTGTGTCGGCAAAGATAATATCCCAGACAAGATCGCACGTTTGAAATTCATGCAAATCTGAATTCATCAACTTGGAAAGAATGCATTGTATGTGTATGGAAACGTAGCAGATTCCCCCTTTGACTTAAGCATGTTTAGGGAATCCAGTGAAATGGATAGGTAAAGTAAAGTAATCACACTAACTCATCATGATTTCCAAACCATTTTATTCAAACTTGGCTCTATCTCTAATTAATCAACAGAATTATAAAAACTTCAGAAATGATTTATGATGTGGTCAATGAAATGAAATGGTTGAGAATTGAAGTGGAAGTGAAAGGAAATCATGAGATTACCGATAGTTTTTAATGATATTTACAAATTTCAGTCACTATAAATAAATTATTTGGGCATTAATATATGGAATAATCAATAGTTTTTCCCAAAGAAAAAAACTAGAATTATTTTTGGAAGATACACTAATATGAGAAATCGAGAGCACAAATAGCTCTAGTCTAAAACATGCACCCCACGTTTCCCTCCTCCAAATCCATTGCCTTCTCCACAATTTTCTCTGCCAAAAATCAGTGTGACAATTAGCAATTCCCTTCATTGTTTTTAGTTTAACTTCTTGGTAAATCCTTGTAATTTTATTTTTATGTTATTGTAGTTTTTTTTCTGATTTGTTCTGATTCGCGGATCTTGAAGAGAGGCCCTCTCTGGCCTTTTCCTCCTCTCCTCCCTCCCTAATTATCTGGTACGTTCAGGAGAAAAGCAGGAATGGTTCGTGCATCAGAGCAAGAGCAGGAAAGCTATAGGAGCAGGCTCTTCAATTTCAAATGGAGGAACAACGACAACAATGCAGGGAGACATTCCAAGAGCATCAGCGTTGAAACAGGTTCAGATGAGGCTACAACCGAATCTCAGGAGGTTGAACCCTTAACCATAATACATCCTAACAAGGGGCCGCCACTTTCAAGATCGGCTATGGATGAAGCGCTCGCCGCAGCACTTGCTAAAGAGAAACAGCTACTCGCAGGCACGTCTCTCTTCTCTTTCTTTTTATAGATATCTTCTCCGGCTTTCTTATCTAGCTGGCTTGCGATGATGAGGTCAGATATGGAGCAAATGAAAGAGCGCTTCTCCAAGCTGTTGTTGGGAGAGGACAATTCTGGTGGAGGCAAAGGAGTCTCCTCTGCTCTCGCCCTCTCAAACGCAATCACAAACCTTGCAGGTAGGAGGATTTTATGGATGGAACATCTTGTTATACATTAACTTTCCATCTCATAATCATGTTCTTGGTAGCTTCCGTGTTCGGAGAGCAACGACGTTTGGAGCCGATGCCTGCAGAGAGAAGAGCAAGATGGAGAAGAGAGATTGATTGGTTTCTCTCTGTGACCGACTACGTGGTTGAGTTTGCTCCTTCTCAGCAAAAAAATAAAGATGGAACCAATATGGAGGTTAGTTACCTCTCCCTCTCTCTATCTCTCTCTGCTACATTTCATTTGGTAACATCCACATATGATTTATTGGATCTTAATTAATAGATAATGACCACACGCCAACGTACTGACCTTCACATGAACATTCCTGCATTGAAGAAGCTGGACGCCATGCTCATCGTAAGACCTATACTGAGAGCCAAACAATGTCACTGTTTCAGTTCAATTTAGCATCACAATCAAGTTAATTGGCAACAACAACACCTGATCTGTCTTTTTGCCCTTTTCTGCTTAGGATTGTCTAGAAAACTTCAAGGACCAAAGCGAGTTCAGCTATGTTTCAAAAGACTCTCCTGACTCAGACAATGCAAACGCTAAGAGAAATGACGAAAAATGGTGGATTCCGACAGTCAAAGTTCCACCAGATGGTCTATCAGAAGCATCTAGAAGGTTCTTGCAGTACCAGAAAGATTGTGTAAACCAGGTTCTCAAGGCAGCCATGGCCATAAACGCGCAGGTTTTGTTCGAGATGGAGATCCCGGAGAGCTACATCGACTCTCTCCCAAAGGTAAACAAACAAACACAAAACACACACTACCAATGAGTGGAGAAACTTACACTTGTTTGATAATGCAGAACGGGAGGGCAAGTCTCGGGGATCAGATGTACAAGAATATAACGGTGGACTTCTTCGACCCAGAAGAGTTCCTAAACTCCATGGACATGTCGTCGGAGCACAAGATCTTAGACCTCAAAAACAGAATCGAGGCATCCATCGTCATATGGAAACGCAAAATGGTTCACAAGGACAGCAAATCATCAGCCCCTTGGGCTTCTGGCGTGAGTCTCGAGAAGCGAGAGGTATTCGAAGACCGAGCTGAAACAATTTTGCTCATCCTCAAACAAAGATACCCTGGCCTTTCTCAGTCTTCCCTCGACATCAGCAAAATCCAGTTCAACAAGGATGTGGGTCAAGCAGTGCTGGAGAGCTACTCAAGAATACTGGAGAGCTTGGCGTACACAGTACTATCGAGAATTGATGACGTTCTAGAGGCAGATCGAACGGGGAACAAGAGGAGCACGCCGACGGAAACAGAGGAAGAGACACTGGTAGGAAGCATGACGCTCTCTGATTTCATGGGATGGGACTTGGATAAGGGGAATGGCGGCGACTTGGAGGCTAAAAAGGATACGTCGGATGATCAGTTGATCAAGGAGAAATTAAGCGTCGTCACCACCAAGAAGACGTCTTACCTCGAAACCTTAGGCGGCGTCACCAGTCCGACGGCGAGACATTGATTTTGGGCTTGTCTCATAGTGGAGAAGAACAAATTAGGGCCCAATAAAAGAGCCGAGAGAGATAATATTAGGATTTGAAATTGAAAGATGGGCTTTGTAATTTGTTTCCAATTCTTCTTTTTTCATAAACGGGCTTAAGATTAGGCCTATTTTTAATGTAAACCCATTAACCAAAGCTTATTATACCCATATCAAGTCAAAGCTTATTTTTCTTTGCTCCATTTCGGATGTGCTCATGTTTGTATTTGTTTACGGAATGCATTTTATTTTTCTGCTTTGGTATACAGAGAGCGAGTGTGTTTTGTTTTTGTACAAAACTTAATGCGCTGCTATACATTATCATCATCTCCATAAGAGTGACACCTACTTTGAGTTGTCATCAACAATCTTCGATTTGTAGGCTTCTCTTAATGTTGTGCAGCGTGACAGAGACGAGGTTTGTGACGGATTCCACGGACTCCATATTCAGCTTTGCTGCAGGAGAAGGGCTAATGAGTGTTTGGAGGGCCAGTGTGAGCAGAGACCCTCCTTGTGTGTTTCTGTCCTCTTGTGTAGACGTGATTACGAGTGGTCGTGATTCTACTCCATCCGGTATGATTGAAAATCCACAAGGGAGGATCTGGATGTTGCTTGCATCATGTCCTGCGATCACCAGCTGTGTCGTTTTTATATCTACGGGAGCGTATACCACCACCGACTCATATGAGTTAGTGCAGCTATCCTGCAACACCCATATGCTCTTTTCTCTAGATTTCACTGTCTGATAATCATGGGGAGGGGTTACGTTATGGAGGCCCGAAAGAAATTGAGTGGACAAAATAAACATACCTGGATAGACACTGAGTTGCCTCTGTCTTGTCCCTTGGATAAGCTTACAATAGACTGTACATGAGCTCCGTTTGACAAAGCATCCCACTAATGATAGATGTACAACACATATGAGTGGAAACAAGTAAGTGTTATGTCTTTGGTTGAGAAGGTACCTCAGGACGACGAGCTTCATCTCTAAAGAAATCGAAGAGAAGAGTGGGGGAAACAGGTAACCAGAGGGAGGAAGAAGCGCATACGATGACTCCAGTGGGCTCGCCAGGATCATGTAGGTTCTTCCTGGAAGAAACCCTCATGTCTTGTCCAGTTTTTGTGGTAATTTTGGTCCATTGATGATGGCTAGATGCAGCAATGGCGCGGTAGAAGCTTTGTGTCATCCTCTGTGCCATCTTAAGCACACTCTTTCTCCCGGCCAGCGTTGTAACCCCTGAGAGCATAATTTAGGTATTTATCAAGTAGTGTAAAAAAGAGATACAAAAAAAAAAAAAAAGACTAGTAAATGGACGGACCAAGAGAGTCCTTGCTGGGGACGTTGGTAGCCATGAAGAATACAAGGCGTTCGCAATGGAGCTGTAGGGTGGCGACCCAGTGTCGAGCCCCGAACGCCAAACCGGTGTTAACAAAGGAGCGGAAAAGTGGCTGAACCGTGAAGGCAGATAAATCAAGGTGCTCCACCCATGTGACCTTGGAGTGACCGTTGGAGGTGTCCTCAATAATGCACCCTGAGGGGCGTTTCCGGCATTTCAGCAATGAAGCGTCCTTCTCCTCCTCCACAGAGACTGATACGTCCACGATGGCCCATTTCTCAGGGCTCAGCTGCCGGCAACTTCTTACGAAGTAAACTTCCCTTGTGGGGACAACCGGAGTGAGCAGCTGCATCTCCCCAAACATCTGCCAATTATCCATATGTACATGCATGTGTTAGCTCAGAACTGTCTTCATTATACATATAAAGGTGATCAATACTCACCAACTGAATGGCACCGTCAATCCTGGAAGGCCCTTCACCATGCCTGATTACATCGACCGTCGCCGCCTTTGAGATCAAGCACGCAAACATCTCTTTCCATTGCCCCTACGTAAACCTTACTTACTATATAACGAATGGTGTACTTAAAAGTATAGTAAATAATAAATGAAAGAAAAATGAGTACCACGTCCATGAAACTTTGCGCAAGTTTATGTGCGTCCATAAACACTATCCCCACATCTCGGGATGCTTCGATGGATTTCCTTCCATGAAAGGAAGACGCCTGATCTTGATCAGGAAACTCCTTTAGATACTCATCGTAGTTAAGAATCTCACGGCCAGTCTCAAGGCTGCGGAGCCACAGTGGTTCGTCGAAGGTGGCCATCTTTTGGAGTTCAAGGGTGGCTCGGTTGGCAATCTCGGAGATGCGGGACTTCTCGAGGGCAAAGACTCCCGTATAGAATTCGAGAGAGCCAAGATGGTGTTGTTGTTGATCCTCGGAGCATGAGGCCTGCAGGGGATAGGGAGTCCGTCCGAGAGCCACACGAAGCTTATCAAGCTCGGCTTTTAGTTTGGAGTTTTCGAGGTGGAGCTCATTGGGGCCTCCTCCACCGCAGTTGGTGCAGGAGGAATTAGTCTTTGAAAACGACTCTCTCATCGCTTTGTTTTCCTCTCTCAGCTTCTCTAGTTCCGCTTTCAGCAACGAGTTTTCGTGACGTTCTTGGATAGCCTGTTCATGATTATAAATAGTTTGTTGATTTTGTTTTATGCCTCTAGAAATCCATATCATCACGAGTAGTAGTATGTTACGATATATACAACATTCCATATGTACCAAATCATATATTTGAGTATCTGTAAAGTTTATTATATAAACTCTTGTAAATCATCAATAAGAATCAAGGGTTTGCATTAACTCTTGTAGATAGACGATACACATACGTACCTTGATCTGGGTGCGGCGGTTTTGGAACCAGAACTTGACCTGGCGAGGAGCCAGTCCTAATTGCTTGCTCAGCTGCTGTCTTTGCTTCTCGTCTGGATGAGGCGTCTCTTTGAATAGCCTGCATGCAAATAGCGCCCTCGGCTTTACTTATATGATCCAATGAAAACAATTTAAAATATCCAACCAAAAACATGTACGGAGTTAGAGAAGGAAAAAACAAAGAATAAGCATAAGCAAACCATGTAACTAAACGCACTGAAATTAATGCTGGATCATCGGCACTATATGATGATCACATTACACGAAGTATGCATTCTTCTTTTGATTATTTTCCATTTTGGTGGCACTAGAAATGGAGAGGCCTTGCTCTTCAGCGCAACACTCCTTCCACGGACTACTATGAATTAATCCTCTCTAGCTATGTAATGTATACAGAAGTAATTGACATATATGGAGATGAGGTTATCATACACATGAAATAAACAAATATATTTGGGATGAAAGGGTAAGATCATAATCATCATCATATTCATGTATGTATTTATACCTATATTTTTGTTCAAATGAATACGAATAAGAAGCAACGTTCTTTGTTTGAAAACCCTAATAATTAAGTAATAAGAACCCCTTTAATTAATTAGAAGAGGTAATTAAATACATTATACAAAGAAGGAAGGAAGAACGTACGCTTCCATGTGTCTAATCTGATCGGTGGTGTGGCGATGATACTTCTTCCTCTTCCTCTTGTTGTTGCCTCCACCATCCTCATCCTCCTCCTCCTCTTGATACTCCTCCTCACCCTCCAAATCCTCCTCTGATCTAGATCTCGTGGGACCACCCGAGTTCTCGCTGCTCATATCCACCGTCCGATCCTCATCGTCAACTACTCTTCTGTCCTCCTCAGGGTTCGTGCTGCCGGCAGATGCATTCCGGAATATCCCAGCCTGTTATACATAGAGCACCATTAATTAAAATGTAAATTATACAATATAGTACAGTATATATCGATCAATTTATAGAAACTAAAGAAAGTATATATGCTAATTACGAGAGAGAGGGAGAGGGCTGGAGAGGAGAAGAAGTCTTTGGTGGGTTGTTTCGATGACATGTCGACGGCCATTGACATACGCTCCCAATCTCAGTTTTTTCTTTATCTTCCCTCCCCTCCTTCTTCCTTATATTTATATATCTCTAATTCTTTTTTATTTCTTTTTGTTTCTGTGTATTTATACCAAAACGTACTCTTATAATACATATTAGAGTATTTCCAGAGGTGAACTCCTGTAGGGGTTCTTAAAAAATTTCAAATTAATTTTTTTTTAAAACTTAATAAAAAAATTTGACCAATCCCGACTCGCTATGTCACATGAACAGTAACGAACTGGGTTTTTAAAGTCTCTTACTTAATGAATTATTGGGAGGTTTTAATTTTGTCTAGATATTTATGTTAAGAACCCCTTAAATATCGCAATGGAGGTGCTCTTACAGATAAGGGCTAGCCATGTAGACGGTCGTATCTCAGATGTTTCTCTCTAGTGCTTGACTTTTAGGTGCTTTTCATTTAATTATAACTAATCCTTAATTTACACCCATTAATTAGTTTTACAATTTGATTAACTACTTCAATCCGACACTTGATAACTTTAAAGCATGCCCAGCTACATCAGTTCATTTTTTCTTGTAGATATTAATTCGATATTTTTATTTCGACACGGCACAAAAGATTGATCAAATCATGTGGTTGAACACTTGAACATATAATATTACCATTAATCATGCACTTAATCGGTTTAAACTACGTACATTGTGGCTTTCCTATGAGTCACTGTAGACAGGGAGAAGGAATGAGAATAAGGAGGTTGCATGATTTAAGGGTATACAAACAAAACACGAACTTATCTGTCTCTTCTTTAATTGAAATGATTTTTTTTTTTTTCGAATGAAAGACATGGTGTTTATGTAAGATTATTATTGTTATTAAAATAAAATAAAATAAGGACGAAAGAGAGAGTTGACCGTTAGATACTGCAGGGATGGACTCAACTAACTTTAAGCACGTACCTAATTTCTCCAACCGCATTTTCTGCTTTCTTCTATTATGACTTCTAATTCATTTATTTATTGTTATCTCTATTAGCTATATGATTATAGTATCTATTATTGTCTATCAGACAATATAGTAACTTGTGCATACAAAATGCAATATTTTATTTTAGTTAAAAAAACCCCTCTGTCTAGCTAGTTATTGTTCTTAAAAAAAGATTCTAGCTAGTTAGACCACCCCCATTGGGATTTCTTAGGAGAGTATCTTAAGTAAAAAATTATAAAAGATTTGTGGGTCCCACGTGAATAGTTAAGAGATAGGTTCTTAAAATTCTTAGTTAAGAACCCATCTCTTAACCTATGGGTACTTAAGTGATGTGGCGCATCCTCATTGGTTCTTTTTTTTTTCATCTGCAAAAAAAAAATTTTAAAATAATAATAAATTCTTTTTTTTTTAAAAACCCCAAGGAGATAAGGCCATGTCCATCCATGGTTCTTAAGGGTGGGTGTATCTTAAATATTCATTTAATTGTCCCACGTGAATAGTTAAGAACCCGGGTTCTAAAAATCCTTATTTAAGAACCGGTTCTTAACTGTTCAATGTACAGTACGTGGAAGCCTTAAGTCATTCGTCTATTTTTTTTTCAATTTTTTTTTTTTTACACTTTTCCAAAAAAAAAAAAAAAAAATTTTTTTAAGAACCCCTCATGGACTTCATTGATGTGTATGCTCTAACACCACTCTTAGTTAATGGTAAAGGCAGGAAGAGTAGTTGTTGAATAAGTTAGAGAAAGTAAAAAAAAATATATATAAATAATACTAGGCAGCGGAAAGAGACTTTTTGGAAGGTCAACGAGGGAGAGAGGCATTGACTGATCGTTAGACATTAATTTGAACGACCTTAAAAGGAAATGAATGCTCTTTATGGATTTGCTTCCAACCCCTTTTCCATTTTCTCTACCTCTCTTTATTACTTACCAATAACCATGCACCTAGCTATATGCATGCATGCATGGTACATCATCATCTATCTCTCTACTTATATACATCTCCACCATATATATCCCCACATATAGCTAGGTACATGGATGTGATTTAATATTTGCCAATTTCGATTATTTTGTATTATATTAAACGGAAACATTTGTACAGTTTCAGAACACTAATATAAATGCGACCTCCATGACATATCACAAAGGATATATATATATATATATTTGATGTTGTAAGTAACATTCAAAGGAGAGTACGTTTGTATGTTATGGGAAGTATAGTGATGTGTAATGGTAACATGAATCAGCAATTCAAAAGCTTCATCAGATTTTATTTATTTGTTAGTCGTACGTAGGTATGTGCGATGGAATTGTTAGTTAGGAAAGGTAGATATATCGAATGTATAAGACGGAAGCAACCATAACATTTAATTACGACGTTCACCACATGTATGCTCTTACTTTGTGTAATTAATTATGCAATTCCTAACCTCTCTTCCATATAATAGCTATATTTATGTATTAATTACTAGATATTCTTTCTAGAATATTTTCCATCCGATGACAAAACAAAGATTATCTCCATCCTTTTTGCTGCTCAAGGTCTACCGAATTTAATTAAGACAACCCTTAACTTGATTCCAACATGCAACTGACTATTCTTCCATTACCCTTTGTATTTTTACAGCCTTGCAAATTACTATTACCTAGCATTGACCCACGCCAAATAATATAATATATGATCCCATACTCAAAAATGCAAACGTGTTTATGCAAATGTGACATACATTGAGTGTGCACACGTGTGAGAAGGGAATGATGTCATAGTCGATTGTGCCAGCTGATAAAGACAGTGAGGACAACTTGCTGCTCCATATACTATTGCATTTGATGATTCACTTATACACAAATGATTTATAAATATGAGTCGTACGTTCCTAATATTACTCCAACCACAAAACAAAAGATGTTGGATAGTTAGTTGCAGAGAGTCAGATGGAACTATAAGACACAACTGTGCCAGATCTATCTAACACCAGCTACAACTAGTTACTCAGTAGTCAGTACCATATATATATATATATCTTGGGATACACCCTAGATCTCGCACACTTATTTGCCATATAGGAATCTTAATTTGAGCATATCCAAAGATAAGAAATGACATACGCACACTGGTATACATACCATCCAAGACATATATAGATCATTATATATTTATCATCAACATTACCTAATTTAGAACCCCATAAATTATTTCACCCAGCGTTCACTACTACACGTGATAACCACAATTAATTACCTTAAATTGCGTTATACATGTTCTAATATTTTAATATTTGTTTTGTAGAATCCAAACAGAAAAAACAAATGAAGATGCAAACGTACCCATATATAATCATGACCTAATTAATCTAAGGCCTTTTTTAATAAAAGTTTTTTCATACTGAAATACATAAGAATTAAAAATGTTACAAGCCCTAAAGCTATAGTTTGTTACATGCCCAAAGTAAACCTTTTTTGGTCATCAAGCACTACTTCAATAAATAAAAAGTTAAGCTATTACAATAGACGAGATTTCAGATTGCTTATGAGCTGATTTAGCAAGCTCGTCCGTTTCTCTATTCTCAATCCTAGGTGCAAAGAAAAACTTGCACTTGATTATGTCTTTAATGATTCCTATGTTACCGAAAATAGATGATTTAGGATCCAAAACATTAACCATGAGAAACAGAAAAGACAAACACAAAAAGAGTTTGTGGATGCTTTCAAGAGATGAAACAATTTGAGGAACAAAGATAGTGCTCAAATATCAATCACAACAACAAGAAAGTGTGATAACCGAGCTTGTCACAAAGGTTTAAGAGTGCGTCTTGCTCGGGAGAGTTAACGTGCTCGGATCCGAAGGTCAAATTTTTTCTAAAGAAGAACCGACTAGGTTCAAATGATGAGTCAGGAAAAAAACGTTCGGTGCCTAAGTGATGAAGAGAGAGAGAGAGTTGCTCGGTAACGAGCGTGTTGTATTAAGTAAGAGCCCGAGTTTGTCGAAAGACAAGCTCGGTTTGACAATTCGGGAATGTTTTAACTCTAGAGAGAGAAAGTTAATATCAATATAGATAGTTCTCAAATATCAATCACACCAACAAAAAAGGATTTATGGTGATCACTGGAGAAGAAACAAGCCAGAGCTGTGATAACAAGAATTTTACTTCCTCGAGGTATCAATTCCTCTTACTTATCGTGTAGTAAGAGGTATCGAACCAATTGGGAGTGGATAGGCCAATAAGAATGCACCAATCCTGTAAAGCCAAGCAATTCAACTCAAGTTGTAATTCTAAATATCCTAATTGCAATCAAACTAATCAACCAAACAAACAAAGAGGAATCAAATTCAATAAGCAAGCAAAAAGGACAAACAAGACAATTCAAAGATATAATTAAAGATCAAGCTCTTGGGCATAGGAAATTGATCTAAGTAACTAAGCATTGAACCAAGATGTCAAACACAACATTTAGAATGCTAATCCTTTAGCTTAGGAACACTAATTTAAGTTAATACACTCTCATGTCATTAACCCTATGCTAAACAAGCATTAAACATCAATTCTCATTGGCTAATCACAAGCAAGCATGCATTAATCACAAGTCCTTTAGCCACTAAACACCTTAAACATCAATCATCATTGGTTAAGAATGTAAAGCTCTCATTAAATCAAAGCTAGCATTTCATCGAACACCTTATGTGCAATAAAATCCCAAAGTTCTAGATCATGGTTAGCTAAGCCTAATCTAGCATTAAGAACATTTAATGAGAAAGGATCAATCAAATCTAAGCCCTAGACATCAAGATTCAACCCCTAATCACTCAAATCTTCCTAACCCAAAAGCTCAAAGAGAGACTACTCACTAATCATCCTCTCAACACAATAACCCATAAGAATCATATGTTAAGAGAGAGATAAGAGAGATTAACAAAAAAAGCAATTAGAAATCAATAAACTTTCACTAAAATAGCCAAATCCAAAAGAGGTTTAGATGATTACAACTTAGTGAAAGAAAAAGAGATAGATCTAGGGTTTTTGACCCAAAAATCTATTTAAAGGTCCCTAAACACGAGCTGGGTCGACCCAACAAACCTGGGTCAACCCAGAAAACCAAGTATCAAATCTGGTCAAAGTTCCAAAAAGTCAAGGAAAAGTTGTCGCCAGCGGTCTCGATATGCCCGCTGGGTAAACCGCTGCGCATCCGGCATTTTGGCTCGTGTTCGTCGACGGAGCAGACTGTCCTCCGCGGTCTCGTTCTGGCCGCTGGCGAGACCGCTGGCTGGTAAAACGGCCATAACTTTTCGACTACGGCTCTAAACGACTCGAAACCAACTCCATTGGAAAGCTACCTCAATTTCCTATAACTTATATTAGATGCTCCAGAAGCTAAATATGCACGGAAAGGCTTCATTTTGATCCATCTTTCAAGAACATCATTTCGATCAACATCACCATTCACTCTTCCAAAGCTCCAAGTGCTCCCAAGTCATCCTAGTAGCCTTCCAACACCTAAAAAGAAGCAAAACAAATGCAAAATGCTCCTAGACTAACTAAGACATGATCCTAGATGCAATTATCCAAAAACACAAGGAAGAACAAAGAAATGAAGAGAAAGAAAGGTAAAAGAGATAGAAACATGATCTAAACAATGCTCAAAACACAATGAAAACATAAGTATATCAAGCTGCATCATTGCTGAAGAAGCTGTTGGATTTATACCCGAAAGCTAAGTATTTTTTTCCTTGACCTTTCTACTAATCAATCATCGTTGAAGGATATCTCTTGGTTGGAAAATTCCCCAATGTAATCTTCCATTTTTTTCAGCCCGTAGCTAGTGAATACTTACTTGTGATAGCAATCTAATCAGTCGCTTAAAATATCGATTTCCTTGTAGATCATACATTTGAACCAACAAGTAGTCCCACGATTTCCTTGTAGAGCAAACTAGTGGGCTCTTTAAAGACCTTGTTTATGGGCTGGATCATTTGGTTCCATTATAACTCCAACCTACATAATAATTACTACGGGTATTGTCTTACCATTACAAACACGAGAATGTGTAAAATATTGTTTTTGATTAGTGGAACGACGCCGTTCGTGCCGCCGGTGGAAGAGAAAGTTGGATTTGGATCTAACGACGACGCATTTCTGATCCCCAATAGCAACAGACGATAGATTGAATCTCTCCAGTTTCTCGATTTGATTGAATCTCTCCAGTTTTCTGTGCGTGTGCATTGAGTTAACATTGATTCAAGGATCTTATTCATACGTGTTGTGGATCTAAACTCGGGTCTCCATCTCTTTATCACAAGCTTGATCCTAGATAAGGAGGAGTTCCTCTTTCAGTTTCGTAGTTTATTGTTTTCCTTGCAAGCGCAGGGCTGGAGATGGTTCTGGTCTGATAATTATTGAGATTTCTGGTGGATATGGCTTGGTTCAGTGGAAAAGTTTCTCTGGGAGGATTCCCAGATCTCACCGGGGCAGTTAATAAATTCCAGGAGAGCGTTAAGAACATCGAGAAGAATTTCGACAACGCCCTTGGCTTTGACGACAAGTCCGAATCTGGTGGTGAAGGTGCCCTTCTCACTTTTGATACTTTTTTTTTGCAAAGAATGTACAATTTCAGGCACCCCCGATAGAAATAATCTGCAGTTAGCTCTCTGAGTTCATTGGTGAAAAATTACCCCATCACCAGGCACCAGCTACAAGTGTGGCCGTGGACTGTCTGTCGGTGTGGTCAAGCTGTATTTGTTAATAGGACCTGCCTTTTTTGTTTTTGTTTTGTTGATGCGGATGCTAAGATCGATCTGCTGTTGCAGTGATACGGTTTTGGAAGCTATGGAATTGTGTTGTATTTGGGATATAACTAGCTTAGTAGTTTGCTTCAGATGAGAGAATAGTATATTTTTTTCTGGGTTTGAAAACACAGCGTTTGGATCCATACCTTTAGTTAGTGATAGGACAGCTTAGGCTGGCTATGATTTCAGGGGTGTTCTTCCATTTGTAATGTGGCATGAGTTTCCTGTAACTTGGTATGTGTTGACACAATGAATCTTTGTTTTTTCGTTTTTAATGCAGCTTCAAGTATGTGGACACCTGCAGTTGATCCCAAAAGTCTCTTTGATCCCGTAATGTCCTTCATGGGTAACACATCTGATGAGAAAATGGATAGATTGGAAGACCCTGTGAGTACAGAAAATCCGTCCCAAATTGAAAGCAATGAAGAAGAAGGATCTGTTAAGCTAGCCACTGAACAAGCAGTATCCGTTGAAGCAAATAAAGAAACAAATGTGACGATGGAAGCTGACCAAGCAGAGGTTCCTGAGGTAACAGAGACTGTTGTTTTAGATCACAAAGATGATGAACCTGAATCACAGATGGTTCTTGAAGATTCTTCTGAATACTCTGTTCAGCGTGCTGAATCATCTGGTGACACGTCTAGTTTTGAACCTAATGAAAAGCCGGAAACGACAGCTTCTCAAGAGTCACAGTCAGAGCGACCCAAGTCGGAAGATTCTGGATCAGAGACAGAGGAGCCTGTGCCAGAGGATGCTGGAACAAAAGAAGTTTCTGTAGCAAACAATGACGCAGTTTACTCCCCTGTGTTCGATAGACAGCATAAGATTGCTGATATAGATGAGACAGAAAATGAACAGGAAGGCCAGGGTGAAAATCTGGAGAAGAGATTATCGTCTATAGATGTTGAAGTTTCACCTGATATAAATAATTTTAACAGGATAGAGCCCCCTGATGCTCAACTGTCTTTAACTACTGAGTCAGATGGTACTGCATATGAGTCTTCTGTGCCAAAGAGGTCTTCGTCAGATGAAATTTCAGAGAGGATTGTCGATTTGGTTTCTCGTGAATTGGATTTGAGACTTGATGATGCTAGTGAATTGAATGAGAGACAGTGTTCGAGCTCTGCAACAAACGCCTCCGACCCTGCTGATGTTGTTCTGGAACTAGAGAAGGCCAAAAAGGAAATGAAAATGTTAGAAAACGCATTGCAAGGTGCTGCAAGGCAAGCTCAGGTACATCTTAAGGTTTCCATGACAGTTGTGCTACAGCTATCGTGCTTCTGGATCAAAATTTCTGGTGATCTGTTTACAGGCAAAGGCTGATGAGATTGCAAAGTTAATGCATGAAAATGAGCAGCTAAAATCTGTCACTGAGGATTTGAAGGTACTAAAGAGCATGCAGAAAATTCGTATTTTATTAGATGAAGGATTGATTGTTGTACTCAGTCTTCGGACCATATTTGTTTCCTTTGCGTTGATTTAAACCTAAATCTGATACCCTCTATACTCTGAAACAGAGGAAATCTAATGAAGCTGAAGTTGAGTCTTTACGAGAAGAATACCATCAGAGAGTTGCTACTCTTGAGAGGAAGGTATATCTTTCTCTTTTATTTCTTCTCTTTTTTTTCTTTATAAATATACCTTCACGGTGCTTATCTTTGTAGGTTTACGCTCTCACCAAAGAGAGGGATACACTTAGAAGAGAACAGAACAAGAAAAGTGATGCTGCGGCCCTTTTAAAGGAGAAAGATGAAATAATTAATCAAGTTATGGCCGAAGGTAAGGAAACCTTTTGGAATGCTTTGAATAATAAATCATAATTTTCTCCTTGTTCAAAAATGGTTAATGGCATAATGCATCCCGAGAGCAAACTGTAACTGCTTGAACATGTTTGAAAATTAAAGGACCTCATTTTTTTGCTCAGCTTGAGCCCTTGATGTTAAACTCCCATCATTTCAGGCGAAGAGCTTTCGAAGAAACAAGCTGCTCAGGAGGCTCAGATCAGGAAGCTGAGGGCTCAGGTATGTAATGAATGTCTATGCGTTTTGTTTTACTACCATCAATCTCATTGCTTCTTCTCTTACCTGCTTATTTTGTCTGCGTTTTAGATTAGAGAGGTAGACGAAGAGAAGAAAGGACTGAGCACAAAGCTTCAGGTAATAGATGTTGCGGGTGATGCTTTTGCTATTTCACTAACGATGTTATTAAGAATGAAACAGCATGAAGGGATTGTCTTGATTTTCCTGATTTTTTTGTTTGTTAAAGCCATGTTCGAAAATCAATCTTCTTGTAGACAGGATCAATATATAAAAGACTAAAACTTTGGCATATTACTTTTTCTTTTCAATTGTCAGTCTGAAGAAAATAAGGTAGAAAGTATTAAAAGGGACAAGACAGCTACAGAGAAGCTGTTGCAAGAGACTATAGAAAAACATCAAGCTGAACTTACGTCTCAGAAAGAGTATTATTCAAATGCATTAGCTTCAGCGAAGGAAGCTCAAGCATTAGCTGAGGAGCGTACCAACAATGAAGCGAGAACAGAGTTAGAGAATCGTCTAAAGGAGGCTGGAGAGCGGGAATCTATGCTAGTACAGGCACTGGAAGAATTAAGGCAAACCTTAAGCAAAAAGGAGCAACAGGTTTTGTCTACTCGATCAAACTCGGGACACTTTTACTGGGATCTCATCTGATAACTTTATCAATACTTACTTAGTCGGTGATATTTTATTTTATTGCAGGCAGTGTTTAGGGAAGACATGTTCCGTGGTGAAATTGAAGACCTTCAAAGACGTTATCAGGTACATCAACACGTTTTGTGAGGAATTAATAGTTTGTTCTGTTTACTCTTTGTAAACTAACTTAAACTGTAGGCTAGTGAACGAAGGTGTGAGGAATTAATCACCCAGGTTCCTGAGTCTACAAGGCCCCTCCTAAGACAGATTGAGGCTATGAAGGTAGGAGTTGATCCTTATGTTATTTTTCTGAGAAGTTTTCCTGAGATTTAAAACTTAAAAATATAATTTATAAAATTCCATGCTTCTTATCTGATTAATTGTAGGAAACTACAGACAGAAAAGCAGAAGCTTGGGCTGCTGTAGAAAGATCTCTGAATGCCCGACTGCAGGTATTTTGAACATCACTGCTCATCTTTTTGAACTCTGAACTCTGAGCGCTTATATTCAGCCATTTATCATTATATTCTCTCATCTTTTAGTTCAATTTCTACGAATATTCAGGAAGCAGAAACCAAAGCTGCCACAGCTGAAGAACGAGAGCGCTCTGTGAATGAGCGCCTCTCTCAAACCTTATCAAGGATCAATGTTCTGGAGGCCCAGGTTTTCTATTCTCCGTGACATTGTTCTTCATATATGTCACGTATTTTCTCTAAACTCTAGCTTAACGGGTTCTCCTATTCAGCTTTCATGTCTTAGAGCAGAACAGGGCCAGTTAAGCAAGTCGCTCGAGAAGGAGAGGCAGAGAGCGGCAGAGAATAGACAGGAGTATCTGGCAGCTAAGGAGGAAGCAGAGACCCTAGAAGGTCGAGTAAACCAACTTGAAGTGGAAATCAGAGAACTGCGGAGAAAACACAAGCAAGAGTTGCAAGAAGTGCTGCTTCACAACGAGCTTATTCAAAAGGTGCTACATAGTTTTACAGGCATAACTGTATCTAGTAAGAATCGGTCTCATAATAAATGCCTCATCAGTTATGGAGCTAAAAAGACTTAAGTATCCAGCGGCCTTTTTTAAATTAATCAAAGTAGTGCTTTGGAAGAAGAAATGTCTTGCTTTCTCAGACTCATTCATCCCAAGTAGCACGGATTTTCACTCCACTGCGATTGTCAATTTTTAAATATTTTTTTACAAGCTACTTGTAGCTTCTACTAGCATGAAAACTACTCCAGCTCACTACTATTCTTTACTGTCCGGAGTTCTCTCTTATTTTTCAGGACCTAGAAAGAGAGAAGTCTTCTCGTTTGGATCTTGAAAGAACAGCCCGACTCAATTCCTCGGCCGCCTCTGAACAGCTTCCCATAGCAAGGCAAAATTCTGTCTTTGAGAATGGTAGGACGCATCTCAATCTGGATTATTACAGCAATAATTAAGGCCTTGCGCACCCGTAATTTTTTTAATTGTGTCATCAGGAGGCTTGCCAAGAAAGCTCTCAAGCGCAAGCAGCCTTGGCAGCATGGAGGAGAGCTATTTTCTGCAAGCCTCGCTTGATTCTTCAGATAAATATTCTGAGAAGAGAAGCATGCCTGAGGCAACTATGAGTCCATACTACATGAAGAGCATCACACCGAGTGCTTATGAAGCCACACTTCGACAGAAAGAGGGTGAACTTGCTTCATACATGTCCCGCTTGGTAGGTGTAAAACGAATACAACCGTTCATTTTTGAGTAGCTCTATTTGTAGGCTTTTGGAAATTGGCTTGATAATGGGATTTAGGTCCACATCAATTTTTAACCTCAGATCCCTTACAAACACTCACCTTGGATAGGTTTCTATGGGTGTTGGGGATCATGTTGAGAAGTTGCCCTTCTTTTATAAGCTGGTTTAGAATGTTTAGCTCTAGTTGGCGTAAGCTTGCTCTTAGTATCATCCTTAGAGTTCAACTGTAAAATTTTAACCTATCCTGGTGGTATGTTGTGCTTCGACAGGCGTCAATGGAATCTATCAGAGATTCCCTAGCTGAAGAACTAGTCAAATTGACAGCAGAGGTATATATATATAATGCCGAGAATTTAGAGTTGTTGTTATTTTTCTGACGAGTGTTAGTAAGGATGTGACGTCTATGATTTGGTCACTTTGGATGTAGTGTGAGAAATTAAGGGGAGAAGCGGATAGGGTGCCGGGAATAAAGGCAGAGCTGGAAGCACTAAGGCAAAGGCATGCGGCTGCTCTGGAATTGATGGGTGAACGAGATGAGGAGGTAAAGCTATATGTGAATAAAGTAGTTGTATCATCCAGGATTTATTTTATAGTGGTAGGCGTTGAGTTAAAAAAAAAAATGTGGGTTTGATGGTAGTTGGAGGAACTTCGAGCGGATATAGTGGACTTGAAGGAAATGTACAGGGAGCAAGTGAACATGCTGGTGAACAAGGTAAGACAAACATACACAAAAGTTTAGTTAAATTGTTTGATAGGCTCATGGGTTTGTGCATTTGGGAATTTACAGATCCAATGAGAAAGCAAGTGAAGATGCAAAGTGTTGACAGGCTCATGAGTTAATCCTCGTTTCCTCTTCCTATTGTATAGCTATAAGCTACCCACCAACGAAAGCACAGTATTTAATTTTTTCCATTTGATCAGGAGAGGCTTTTTAAAACAAACTTTTGCTGCTCCAATGAAGACTTTCTTACAGTTTATTTGGAGACCAGAATAATTAGAGTGCGACCGTGGGACGGTTTCGTAGAAAAGTAAACCGGCTGTGTTCACTCTTTGAGAGAGTTGAACTCATTAATGGGTTTTGTTAAAGCCCATCATCATATCAAATATGTATCGAAAACTGAAGGAAGCCCAAATTCATACGAACAAGCTAGGGACGAGTGAAGCTGATCTCTGACTGAGAGATGTCACAATCAGGAAAATGATAAAATTAACATAAAAGTCCAAGAGGCCTCTGCATATTGTATAATAATTGAAGCCCAAGAGGCGCAGGGACAAATAAAAAAAAAAAGCCTAAGAGGCAGCTGATGTTGTTGCGTCATCATAACACGAGGGAGGATCCATTGTGTGTACACTTTGATGATTGAGTATTTAAGGTCGGCAATGGTAAATGTGGTTAAGGTGGAGGCGAAGCAGGTGATCAGAACCCATCGTCTTCTCTCGGGAGAAGAGTGAAGCATCTGGGAGGAGAGTGTTGTGTGGCGAAAGCATATAAGTGAGTGCTTAAACTTGTCGTTTCTTCAACTCGACGATTCCTCTTTATCATTTCTCATCTCCAGGTATCATCCTTCTTCTCTTTTGAATTTCCGCTTCGTTTTTTTCGTTGATCGCGACGCAGCTGCTAGATCTGCCACTGCCTTTTGATTCGTAATTCTTGTTTACATTGCGATGTTGGGTGGATACACTTTCGTGCCATCAGATCCGCACTTTCTCATCCTCCTCTCATCAGCATTTTTATGATTGTTTCCCGAGTAGGAAGGAAATCCTGGATTCTGGAATTTTGCTACTAGCTCACGTCACGTCATGTGGGCTTTGATTTTTTTTTTTTTAAATTGATTTTTGATTGTGTAAGCTATTGTTGGACCTCATACGGACACTCAGAAGGTTTTCCTTAAATAATTAATTAAGTAAATTGCGCATCCCTTGTGTTTGTGTGGGCTACAATGGCGTTGCATGTGTGACTAACCACTGAACTTATCATTCCATGTGAAGCAGCGTGTGTTTCAGAGGGGATGGATTCTGTTCGACGCACCTACACCATCATGCGAGGTCGTCACGTTGACAAGCGTGTTCCTTCCAGAGAGTTTCTCTCTGCTCTGGATAAAGCTGAAACTGCAGGTTTTTTTCTTAAAACTTATATTGCATTCTGCTTCTTTGTTAAACATATTTAACAAGAAATTTTGACCGGAATGGAAAACACAGAGCCATTAGTCATGTCATCTTCCGACGTGCCAAGCGTTGAGATGTTGATTTTATATAGTTTTAACATTTATAAAATCTGATTTGCTATCTTTCCGTGATAGTTAGGATAAAGTAAGAAAAGCTCTGAATCCGCTTCTTACTTTAGAGTTGTTCATGCAGACTGAATGATGTCTTAGATTAAAGGAGGACTTCGATCTTTTGTTGTCTGGGCTCATGAACTTTTGATTGCAAAACTTAGCTTGTACCCATGGACCTCTGTTCTGAATACAAAATTTTGATTTGCCAATTTCTTACTCGCAGTTTGGTTTGCACATTTAACATCAGTCATATTATAGAAAGAAGAACTCTTGAATCTTCTTCCGCATAGGCATAGACTGACTTTTTCTGTGAATTCCAGTGCGCCTACCGACTGGGGCGGGAAAGGACATCGGGAATCCTTCCTGGAAGCGATCTCTGCCTCACGTGCTCGTTGCATCACTGACTTCGCTTTTATTCGGCTATCATCTTGGGTCTCTCCTTGCGACATTTGTACCATTTTTTTCTTTTCATGTGTGCGTTAACAGAAAGAAAATATACTTCTCATGCTGCTAGGTTCTTATCTTTTCTTGTGTTAAGGATAGGAAATTATAATTCTAGTTATATATTTAAATTCCTCAATGACTCTTATCTCTTTTGAGTGTATGTAATCGGGAAGAATATAATATTCATGCTTCTTTTTGGACGTAGGGTTGTTAATGAAACACTCGAAAGCATATCAATCGACCTTGGCTTTAGTGGAAACACCATTTCTGAAGGTACCTATTTCGAGAAGATAACTTATTTTTGTGTTGATTCAGTCATCGTGTCTATCCCTCTGTCTGATCATCCAAAAACCTTTTCTGGTTGATGAAGGTCTTGTGGTTAGTACGTGCTTAGGCGGCGCTTTTATTGGATCTCTGTTCAGTGGGTTGGTAGCGGATGGCGTTGGGCGCCGTAGAGCTTTCCAATTGAGCGCTTTACCAATGATTGTTGGAGCTTCAGTGAGGTGATCTTTTGTTCTGCTTAATTTTTTGTTTAGGCTGTGGATTATGCATGACTGGGTACTGTTGGAAGGTACTTGTTTCAGTAGGTCGTGAATTCTTATTCTGGTTCATTTTGGTTGAACATGTACGTGGTCACTTAATTGAACATTTCGGATTCAAATTATTTCCTGCGGATTTGCTGGACTAATGTATGGACTTGTCATTATGCTGCTGGGTTCACTTTTATTTCATTGTGATTACCTTGTTGGATGCCTATAGCCCGACTATTTCTTATGGGCAAATGGTTATTCCTTTGAACATATTTGGCATTCGTTGCCTTGGTGGATTTTCACGTATTCCAAGGTGTATTCACTAGTTAATTTTAAGCCATTATGCTGCTCTGTTATCCAGAGTCTATAAAATCACGAGATATGTGTGCTTGCAGTGCAACAACTGAGAGTCTTGAAGGCATGCTCCTGGGAAGGTTCTTCGTCGGAATTGGGATGGGCATAGGCCCTTCTGTTACTGCTCTCTATGTCACTGAGGTACTTCCTCACAGACTGTTGATGTGAATATAACTTGACGCACAAATTCAGTGACGAGTCTTTCATTCAAACCATTTGTTTACCACAAATGTTTTTTTATTTCTAAAGATAGGACTCGGCACCAATGTATTTTCTTTTATCAAACGCTGTTTGGCGTCAATTTTAAATGTGTCAGACATAAAAAGACGTCAACTGGACTATTAACACGCTGAAGTTCATTGACACACATAAAACTCATTTTAATAAAAACTTTCATCTTGGAAGCTTATTCGCATCACTGGATTTACCTAAAGTAAACAGAGGGTTCTCTAGACACATAACGTTCACTAACTCGCTTATCATTTCAACTTATTTTGAGCGAGGCTCACATTTTCACTTTGCAGGTGTCACCTGCTTATGTGAGAGGCACATATGGTAGCTCTACCCAAATTGCTACATGTCTTGGACTCTTAGGTTCACTATTTGCTGGGATCCCAGCAAAAGACAATTTCGGCTGGTAAGATATTGACAATAATTTATGGAAAACAAGGACCTCAATGACCTGTTACAATACTCTAAATTTAAGTCTAAAATTGATTTGTGCGGCGCCTCGAACCAGCTATATCTTCTAGGTAAAGATGATTGTAACTCTACTACGTTCTTGAATTCCAAGCGCAATTGGTTATTCCTTTGCTGCCTCAAGCGAGCCAACTTTATCTTCTTTGCTGCGTCAGGTGGCATAGTCCACTCTAAACCCACCTATCCTCAATGTGGATATTTGGTGTTTGGTTAAAATGCTGCAAATCTATAGGAATCCTTTTGCTGCAAATTCATTAGTATAATTCCATTTAGGAACCGGCTTTGATTGAACAAAAAAGGAAGAACCGGCTTTGCAGGGAAACAAGACCTGAAAGTGAAATATATAAGATACTAATAAATCACATTCTTTGGTCAATATTGACAAGAATGTGTGCCATTTGGCATCTTAGCAGAATGATCAGCTGATAGTTTTCATGTTCTTGATTGTTTAAGGTGGCGTATATGTTTTTGGATATCCACAGTCCCAGCTGTTATGCTTGCTGTTTTCATGGAACTCTGCGCTGAAAGTCCTCAGTGGCTTTTCAAGGTGAGCTTTTCTCATTTTAACCGGCATAGCTCTTTTATAAAATTTCATAAATCATTTTTTGAGGGGTTAATTCTCTTTCTTTGTTTTATTATCAGAGAGGAAGGGCAACTGAAGCCGAAGTCGTGTTTGAGAAGCTACTGGGAGGGGCATATGTCAAAGCCGCCATGGCAGAGTTAATAAAGTCGGATAAGGGAGATGACGCCGACTCAGCTAAATTGTCGGAATTGCTGTTCGGGCGCAGTTTTAAAGGTATGAGTGATCTTTAAACCATCAAGATTGACAACTTGTGGCAATTTTTTATATCAAATATTCCGGAAGTGGTGTATCGTAAAATGTTAGATCTAGAATTTGATTCCCATTGAACCTAAACTTGGATGAAATGAGATTGGGGTTAGACCTGATAGTGAAAGAGTCGAATCATCTAACCGGAACGTATGTTAGCCGGTTCACTTGGATCCGTAGCCAAAAAGAGTAATTGTCATTTGCAAAAACATATGGGTGACATTTGAAGCCTCAAACTTCATTCATTTTTACGTTTAATTTTCTCCGTTTGCAGTGATTTTCATTGGATCTACCCTTTTTGCTTTACAACAGTTGTCTGGGATAAACGCTGTGTTCTATTTCTCATCAACTGTCTTCAAGAAAGCTGGTGTACCTTCAGCCTCTGCGAACATATGTGTAGGAATCTGCAACCTCTTAGGTATTGAAGTGTGACATTTTTCCTGTATACTTCACTATAGTTTGAAAGGTATCATCGTTTTCACGTTAATCTAGATAAGCAAGTAGGTGAAATGCGTCTTCCACCATTATTGTCTCAGTAGATGAGGTTCTTATATAAATGCAAATTATGGACGGTAAACTTATCATGCGTTAAAACGAATTACCCCTCTTATCACAAAGATGATTATGAAAAGAAGAGTTTCTCTCGGTTTCCTTTTCAGCATGTTATAACTGTCTAGTGAAATGAATGATCTGTTTTTATAACGAATGTAAACATCATTTATGCTATCGTACAGGTTCTACTGTAGCTGTGGTTTTGATGGATAAGCTGGGTAGAAAAGTGTTACTTATTGGGAGTTTTGCGGGCATGGTAATGGTTGAGAGTGAAAATCGGTATTTGATTAAAACTTGACACAGCTGATACTTAACAGAGTTCTTCAATGCGTGTCATCTTTAACAGGCAGCATCGCTGGGTCTCCAAGCAATAGCATATACTTCGTTTTCATCCCCCTTTGGAACCTTGTTTCTCTCGGTTGGAGGGATGCTACTGTAAGTTTTCTATAAATAGTCAACAATGGTAGTGGAAAGGGGTTGGGTATGTTTTGCAAATGCTTGACGATGCAAATGCAGGTTTGTGTTGTCGTTTGCAACTGGAGCTGGTCCTGTTCCAAGTCTTCTCCTGTCTGAGATATGCCCTGGTCGTCTTCGGGCAACAGCATTGGCCGTTTGTCTTGCTGTTCACTGGGTATGGCTTTTTTCCTTTTTCTTTTGGAAGTAGATAACGTTGAAATAAAAATAATAATAAGCTTTGGAGAATGAGGCAACAACAGGTAATAAACTTCTTCGTGGGGCTGCTGTTTCTGAGAATGCTGGAGCAGCTAGGTTCGGTGCTTCTAAATGCAATATTTGGGTTCTTCTGCGTGGTGGCAGTTATCTTTGTGCAGAAGAACGTGATCGAGACAAAAGGGAAGAGCCTCCAAGAGATAGAAATCAGTCTGCTCTCTGCCACCCAGTGATCTTGTCCTTCCACGAATTCGTATTGTTCTGCCCCTCTCTTTTTCATTTTTTGGGATGTACAACTAGTATGGAGGTAGGAAGGAGCGAGTAGTAAGTAGTCACCACATGTAAGGAAATAGATATTACTATTATTCAAGTATAGCCGACATTTCAATTGATTATCTAATAAGAGGAGACCGAATGGATGGCTATCTCTAAACATCACATGATGTTCCTTTATTGTATAGTATATTTGCAAACAACCCCCCTCTAATCTGGTATTTGCTGTTTGCCACTTCGTTTCTTCAGTAACTTTAGGCACCAATGAAACTATTGCATCTCCCCCCACTTCCTCACCTCCATTCATTTGCCACTTGAAGTACCTTCCCTTTGTATGGCAACCACAGGCTCGTTACATCTAAGACACCGGAACGATGCTGCTGACACGCAGCGGGTCCTTATGCAGTAGTAACAGTACCTGCCATAAGTCATTCTTTTAACTGCAAGTTTAAAAAACAATATACAACACATTTGCAGAGGTACAAAGATAAATACCATACCTGTGCTGGCAAGGCAGAGCAACAAACGGAGTTGCAGGATCCACTTGGCAAATGGGGCAAGTCACCGTATCCTCTTTATTGCTCGAGGACTTGTCCTTGGCAAATGGACTAAGTATATTCTTAACAGCTGAAGAGTTGAGCAGCGGAAGAAGCAACAAAAGCATTTCCTGGAAATCACCAAACAAATCTAAAGCTGAACCACGAAAATCAGATCCAACATAACATTTCTAACACTCATCAATCGTGAACAAGGATATTTGAACACCCATCTAACTGTTGAGTCACAGGCTCTACTTTAGTTCAGATTCCAGAAATGAACACAATCTTTTTCTTAGCTTTTAACAGCTCAAGCTCGTGCAGCAAGTGTTTCTTACAAAGACACAGTAAAAGCTAAGCTGACAGATATTCTTAGTCAAGAAAATGTAAAAGACCAGTGAGCTTCAATCATAAAGCCAAGAATGATGATCAGAACTGATAGGTTGCCAAACTTTCAAATTGATCATCACATATGTAAGCAACACACAGAAGAAAAGACCTACCGAAAATTCATTCCAGACAAGTTGGCGATTCATGTACTCGAAGCTGACAGATCGGTTCATATGAGGGCTCATATAGACAAGCCTAGCTCTTAAAACTTTTTCAATGAGGTTCCTATACCTGGATCACAAAACAAAAAGAAATTGTCAAGATGTTTCTGTATGTGATTTTGGTTCTTGATTAAATCTTTCATCGTGAACTTAGAAATTAATAAATGTGTACTTATAACTCCAGCAGTTTTATATGACTTTCCTGAACATCACGGTAATTTAATTCTCCAATCTGGTTTTGTATTTTTCGTGGTAGCATCAAGAGACTAATAGTTGAGTTAGAAAATAGCATCCCAAAACAAGAATTTAATGTCAAGCTGAATAGTGGCAGATTATTTAGGACATCAGAGAACAACAAGAAATTTCGGTATTTAATTCATAGATCAATAAGTGCATTCCTAATAAGCAACCATAAAGCACATCAACTAAACCCGACATCCAGAGCTACATGCATTGTCAAGGACCTAGCATTTAGTAACCATTAGTTGATTCTTAGTGCATTGAAGGAACTGCATCAGATTTCAATGTTCATATCACTTTTACTGGCATGGTTGTATGATTTATAAGGATATGTAGACAAGATAAACAAGCCCATCATGTACGAAGCCTTACCTTCCCGTATAGAGAAATGACAGTAGGTTAAAAAAAGAAGCAGCTTTATAAATGCCTTCAATTCGTTGTATGAGGGTCCAAAGTCGCCTAGCCAATGGTCTCTACGAGAGAGAGAGGAAATAAATCAAAAATGTTTATGAAAGTGCGGATAAGGAGTAACCCTCCCTGTATCACATGGGGGTACAATAACACACCTGCTCAGAATCACCCCATCTACGGAAAGCAGAAAATGTCTGCAAACGGGAAAAGAGGTACTGACCACCAACCGAGGCAACACAGTACCAAATCTTTTGAGGAGCAGTAGGGCAGGGGCCTTCAAGTCCTGTTCTGACTACACGAGACATAACATGAGTGAGGAGGAAGATTAGTAAAAGAAGCTACTGAGCTAACAGTACCTTTTCCCGATTGTTCTGCAACTCGTTCATCTCTGTATCTTAGATTCATGAGAGCATTTCCTGGGGTTGGTTTGTCAAGCCAAATAGAGAATCTCCAAATGAGAAACTCAAGGAAAGCATCGAGTTCTGGTTCGTATTGAAAGAGCATTCCTGGCTGATCCCAAAAGAGAAGAAACAGTGAGGAGCAAGCAAGAGCGCAAAGATTTACAGAAGGTCCCAGAATTGATGAATACCTTCATCAAAGTGAAAACCTTAACCAACTGTTCCTTCAACATGGCAGACATTTCAACATCAAGCCTTGCAGCGTCAAACTGATTTACTCTAGAGATTGCAACAGGTATAACTGACTGCCCACAATAAGAGATCACAATCAGCCTGCCACACACATAGATGAAATCTGAGCCACAGCATACATACCCGGTGGGAGGAGAGAAGCGATTGCGACTGGGGAAGCAAGCGTTGATGAGAACGTATCCAAGCATCGTCGGGAGGCGGAGGCGATGTCATTGGCGGGGATAGGGTTTGTAGTTCCGGCAGTGGCGAGCTTAAATGAAAGGCCGACGAGCGTGTTACCACTCTAAAGCCTACACTACACTAGCACTAGTACTAGTTGCTATTTCGTTTCTCTTCCTTTCTCATCATACAGATTCATTCAGCCATTTCATTTCTCACTTTCTGCTTCCATATGTTCCCCTTCTTCTTTCTCTTCTTATTTTTATTTGGTCGTCAAAATTTGGATCACTCCAAATGACAATGGCCCATTTTTTGTAAATTCATTTTAGTAATATATTATAAAGAGGCCCAAAATCATAACATTATTAGGCCTAGATTTTTGGGCAGGCTTGGAACAAAACGATTAAAGTCACCACTTGTCTGGTCCTCTTTCAATGAAAAGGCCCATATCACTTATAATAGGCCCATTCTCTACCTTTTCACTTATTTTACGAATGAGTCCGCATAATCGACACTTTCACTGGAGAGGCCCATTTCATTTACGAAAAGTCCCTTACCTACTCACTTTGAAATAAGGCCATAAGACCCATATAATTTACGATGGACTCATTCTCTAGCTTTTTTATTTAATGAATGAGGCCACATAAACGACTCTTTTATTAGGGAGGCCCATTTTATTACAAAAGATCCATTTCTTACTCTTTGAAACGAGGCCATAAAGCCCATATCCATTTTTTTTTTTCCGACTAAACAAACCTTTCATTAAGTTAGGAAAGAGTTTACAATGTCAGATTCAGTAATAGACTCGAGCCATTGAGGTAAATACACAGAAATAAGATTAGATCTTGAACAAGAAGCAATAGAATGTGCTGCTTTATTTTGGCCTCTTGGAACATGACTAAACTCGACAGAACTGAACTTGTTCGCCATTACGTGAATGTCAATGGAGATATTATGGATACTCCATTGATGAGCTCGTTGAAGAAGATGATTAATAAGAAGCCCATATCCATTACTAAGGTCTTAATAATATCGTTTCAGATTGAATGAATGAAACAAAAAAGGTAAAGTAGCAATGAAAGAAGAGTACAAAATGAAACAAGAGCTAAGCTATGGTTGGCAGGAGATAAAGAGCAAGAAATGGAGGGAATAGAGAGGGAAGCAGGGAGGAGGCAGCAGAAGCAGAGGCAGATTCAGAGTCAGATGCAGAAGGAGACATGGATGGAGGCATGGAAGCGTTGTGTTGGTGATCACGGTGGTGGATATGCATCACTTCGACGATGAGACGCTGGCCGCTGGTGCAATGGGCGTTGGAGCCGCTGATGAAGTAGAAAAGACCAGGACGATCAAGCTCAAACGTGCTGTTTCCATTGTCAAGAGCTGTGATAGGGTCGCTAGCGTTGCATTGGTAGAACCCCCATTTGTCCACCTCCATCACCGAGTCTTTATCGTACACAAACGCTGCAGCGCAAATCCACAAACAAGTTGTTGTTGTTGTTTAAGAAACCAAACCGCCAGCCGTTCAAAGAATCCCATCATGGAAAATAAATAGTAGAGAAATTAGGAACTATATACTCACAGAGAGAATCACCGATGTGGAAACGGTTGGTGCTTGCCCAGTGGCTGTAAACTGCTGTATCATTCTGGAGTGGAACTCTCCACCCGAAGGAGTCGCCAACCTTGAGAATCCTAGGACCTTCCGCCGCCACCATCACGGACAACACCATTATTATCAGAGGAGATGTCATTCTCATCATCTTCATCTTTGTAAGAAAAACGAGAAACGTATGTGTGTTTAAAAAGAGAAGGAGAAGATTTTAATTAGCTCTGCGTAAGTCAATGGTAATAATGAAAGGCGTTTTATAATGGTGGAAAGAACCATCCATGGATGGCGGTTGAGTTGAGCGAGAGTCGTGGATGATTTGACGGTTATTGATGCAAGTCATGGGTCCTTCCCTTAATGACCTGGACCAATCAGCTTCACTCTATTCTCTATGTTATGAAACGCACAAACAAACTCATATTTTCTTTCTTATACAGTTGTCCTCCACCTTTTTCGACAGAGAGATTTGGGCCATTTGGCAAAAAGAATGCATACGGCCGGGCATCTATTGTTTACCATACACTATACATAGAAAATCTCATTTTATTAGCGTATATAATTAAGTGACTAAAGTAAACGTTATATATATATATATGATTATATTAATTAATTAAGGTCTCTGGTGATGGCAGGGATACAACTTGAAGTGCGGGAAATGGCAGGCTTGGGTTTAGGG
The DNA here is from genome assembly GCA_030180135.1 of Orychophragmus violaceus. Taxonomy (NCBI): domain Eukaryota; kingdom Viridiplantae; phylum Streptophyta; class Magnoliopsida; order Brassicales; family Brassicaceae; genus Orychophragmus; species Orychophragmus violaceus. The sequence continues at coordinate 23,633 of CM058231.1, read as the reverse complement.
CTAATAGACTGAGCCCTCGTGCTTCTCCTAAGCATATCTCTCATGGCCTCCGCTTGGAAGAGAGCAGGATACTCCCTCCCAAGCTTGTTGAACCTGAGACATGCGCTCATGTGTTCCTTCAAGGCCCCTTCCAGCCCATTCTCCTCCCTCTTCTCTCTCTCTTCTTTCACCGCCTCTGAGCACAGACCACATATCCACTTCCCCATGAACTTCTCCCTCACCTTCTCTATGTACTCCACCGTACACTCCTCCCTCATCCCGCAGCACTCGCACTTTGCCTTCTCCACTTCTTCTCTAAGTCCTTTTTCTTCCTCTCTGTGGAAATTCAGTGATACGTCTGATAGGGTCCTATGCAGTGACTCCTTCGCTAGCTTTGGTGGCGGCGGCGGTTTCACCACGCTTCCGCTCACGCTCTTTCTTCTCCCCTTTGGTGCCATCCACTCTTTTTATTCAATATGTGTCTGATCAGCTATAAGGGTTTAGTATTTATAGGGCATATTCATGTGTGGTTCAGCATTGCCTCTCACGTACGTGCTCATGCAATAGTGACCGGACCGATACTAATTAATGAAGGCATCAAGTGATCCCCAGTTCACGTGCTACAATGCAACTGGCAGCTAGCAACCTTTAACTACAACGTAACTCTTCCAAGTATTTATCTATCATATTGAGTTATATGTGTGTGTGTGGGGGATATAAATATTAACAAACACACAACTTAAGTTCTTCAACTGGATTTGGTGTGTCATTTATAATGAAATGTAAACTTGGTGTGTCATTAATTTCGTTATAATTCATGTAGCTAGTTTCGTTCGCAAGTCCCATGGACTAACACACTAGACAATTTCCTAACCTGAAATCAGACGAGCCAAAAGTAAAGATACAAACAATTAAGTAAATTTAAAGCAAGAGCTCAAGAATCGTGTGGAGGTAAGTAAAAGAAACGATCCCAAAAGACACTGATATATCACGTGTGTGTGGGTCAGAGCAACAACATGTACTCGAAGAAGACCACGCATGATGAAGTTTAAAGTTGAATGTTGTAAATATATTCAACGCGAAAAGAAGAAAAAAAACTCACTTTTGCGATAACTTTGTAAAGTGATCACGGGCATACATATCTTGTATAATATGCAATGCAAGGTTCACAGTTCGCCACGAAGCCACGAACTAATCTATATTTCCTGTTGTCTCGATTGATTTGTTATTTGTAGACACCTTTTTCTCTCAATTAATAACTATAGTTGTGAAATACTACAACTACAAGATAAGTATATTATAGAGTTATTTACAATGAAAGGCACTTTCATTGTAACAATTATCAGAATAAGGCACTTATGTACATCTAGGTACTTTGGCTATGCAAATTGTCAAAATTGACCCTTATGCATCGTAAGTTTTTCTGTTTTTTTGTTTACTTTATATCTTTAATCCCAATTATTATTTCTCTCATTTCATATATTTTAATAAAAAACCCTAATGTCTCTCTCCTTCCTAATCTCTCTTTTTCTTTTTCAACTCCTGCCTCTTTCGTTTACCTTCTCTGTTTTGTTTCTCTAGCAATTTTTTATTTTTTTTTACTGATCTTCCATAACCACTTAATCCATCCATTTTCTCCATATTCTTCCTTTAAAGTGTCTAGATTTACTCATCTTCTTTTCCTCTCACAAATTTCAGTAAAAAACTTTAATTTCTCCCTTTTTCATAATCTCACTCACAATTTCTTCCCTTCCCTTATGTCTCCCACGAAGGTTCTCTCTCTCTCATCACCTCTCCAAATGGTTTCCACTGTCATCTGCCATCTATGAGATCTGGATTCCTCCGTTCGATCCGCTTGCGCCACCACAACCGCGGATATGTTCGCTCACGTCACAAAGCAGCCATTCGCATCCGTCGCGAAACGGCTTATCGAAACGCTGATCCATGAAAGCGATTTGAACTCGCAGATCGGAGCTGCGTTGTGTTTGGCTTTGTCAGTAGAAGCTGCGTCAGACACGGAAACAGAGCAATCTCCACCTAAGATTGGGAAGCTGCTAAAGAACACAAAAACTGGTTTTATGTACTCTCTATCATATGGACATGTTTTTGTGTATATAGTATATACATGAACAAAAACACCATCAAAGTACGGGAAATTTGTGGACATGTTTTCATGTACTCTATCATATGGATATGTTTTGTGTATAACAGTATGTGGACATCATTATATGTATGACATTTGTGGACATGTTTTCATGTACTTCGGTCTCAAGAAGTTTGGAGAAATCATGTGGATATATATATATATATATTATGCATTATATATTCTACTTATGTTTTCTAAATATGTATCTTTCTTATATGGATGTCATTCCTATAAACACGTCTAGGCTTTTTTTACACTCGTTTTGGGTTTCAATTTCATGGTTTAACAATTGCTATACACATGGCATAATTTTTACTAGTGTAGTGGTGTACACTTGCATGTGGACATGTGTTTATGTACACTAACATATTGATAATAGTGTGGACATCCTCTGGTGGACAATTGTTTCGATACAACTTAGAAGTACACACAACCATAATAGTGTAGACATCGTATGGTGGACATTAGTTCTATGGATGCAAATAGACTTTGTATTTTTTGATGTTTCTTGATCATACCATAACTTTTATACGTTCACAAGTTTTGATCTTCTAAAGTTACAAAGTATAAATAGATTATATTTATAGGAAAAGTAAAGTTATAATTTATAGTACAAAAAAATAGAAAAGAGAGAAGAAGAAGAAAAGAAAAAGAAAAGAGAAAAAGAAGAAAAAAATAATAGTGGAGAAAAAAATAAAGATGAGATAAAGAAGAAGAAATGACGATGAGATAATGGAGAAGAAAGAGGAAAGAGAAATGAGAGAGGAAAGATAAATAAAGGAGAAGAAAAAGATAAATGATAGAAAATGAAAGGGTATTATCGGATTTAAAAAAAATGAACAGTGTAAAAAGTGCCTATGAATCACAGAGTGCCTTTTTATGTTAATAAACACATGAAGTGCCTTTTTATGTAAAGCACTCTATATTATATGTTTGGAGTTGACTTTGCTGAGTTATACCATTCCCACTTTAATGAAATGTAATTTGACATTTTTACCCTCGGTTTGGGATGTGGAAATTGGTGGTCCGAAATTGGTTGGGAAATTGGATTGGGTTGGGATTGGATTACGGATTGGATGGGGAAATTGGTTGGAAAATTAAATTGGTTTATAAAAAAAAAAGAATCCCGAGCCTCGCCAATTTGCTTGTCGGCGCCGTCACCTCGCGTCTCCGACCACCATTCACCGCCTCCGTTGTGCTCCGTTACCATTGGGACTACCAATTGAGTATAAATGCATTCCAGAGGTAGAATCGGTATGTATTGTAAGCATATTGGCCGCGAAAATCGATTGAAATTGGAATTTGTGTTCCTGTTGCAGGAGAACTGGGGACAACTAGTGCAACTGATGTATTTTGTATAACAAGTAAAACTGGTATAAATGGTACAATTAGTATAACTAGTAAAACCGATGTATGTTGTATAACAAGTAAAACTGGTATAAATGGTATAATTAGTACAACTAGTAAAACTAAGAATCGTTCTGTATAACTAGTATAACTGAGGACAACTTGTGTAAAACTGTGTGAGTCTCTGTTTTTCGAAGAGACGTAATGATGCTCATCATCTTTCTTGGGTTTGTAGAGCGACGGCTTGTCTCCCTTCTTTTGCAGGACCTCTCAAATGTGTATTTGTTTTTTCTTTAACGATAATAATGATACTAAACCAAATGATGTACCTCCCGATCTCTACTTTGCTACACAATTCTCGCACAACACATGCCTATGGAAGCAGTGGTGGAGATCCCCCGACTATAACCTTTTTCATGTTTGTTGATAACATGTCAGAGGAAACTAGTGTCTTTATTTTACAGTAGATAATGTAGTGAGACTTATCATATATTGATTGTCTACGGTGAATGACCATCTAGTCAATTGATATCATAAAGCCTTGTTAGCATTAGCAGGAAAGTTTTATCATTGTCTTCTTAAACAGCAGCTTGTATCTATTTAGACAAGAGAGAACTCACAGCCCAAGCCAACAATGAACTCATTTTTTTTTTGGTCGGGAGCCAACAATGAACTCATAAGTTGCAAAGTTTATGATTTAATAATGAAACCAGAGAAATTAATGTCAAAACCAACTACATCTACATTGATTAGAAGTTAGAAGAGGTCACCAATATAGGGGCCGTCGGTCAATGGGAATTGGTGAAAAAAAGGGAGGACTTGAGACGCAATGTGGAAGAGATAGAAAAGGAAGACACGTCAACAATTTCTATGGAGGTTCCGTTCGAGGGAGAGAGGAAGAGATTGTCTACTGGGTCTTTAAGAGAGCAGAGAGAAAGACGATCACGACGGCTCTCTCAATCTCCTCCCTCCTCCGTCTTCTTCAAAGATACAAGGGATCCGCCATGATTTCTCTCACTCCCTCCTCGTCGTTTCTGGTAATTTACATCTTCTTCCTTCCTCCATTCTGTCTATGCCTCTCTTAATTTTCAAATATTCACAGAACAAGACGGGATCTTCCACCCACCTCAACCTCTCTCTGCGCCACCCTACAACTAGAACCTCCTCTCCTGCCTTCCTCAGAGTCTTTTCCGCTCTCGGATCTAACCGGGATCCTGTTTTGATCGAGACCACCGCCTCCTCCCTCGAGACCTCCGCCGCCTTCGACATTGTTCCCAAATCCACCGTATCAGGCGGAGTTCAGGATGTTTACGGCGAGGACGCTGCCACCGAGGACATGCCCATCACTCCTTGGTCTCTTTCTGTCGCCAGGTATTACCATTTCCTCCTCCATTCATATAATCACTTGTTTTGGCATCATCATCAAAAATATGCTGGATTGGATGTGCAGTGGGTATACGCTCTTGCGCGATCCACATCACAACAAAGGCCTTGCCTTCAGCCACAGGGAGCGTGACGCTCACTATCTACGGGGCCTCCTCCCCCCCACTGTTATCTCCCAAGATCTTCAGGTTCCCATACCCTTTATAGATACTACTAGAGATTTAGGCATTTGATTCTTTTACTGTACGCCCAGGTTAAAAAAATCATGCATACTCTTCGTCAGTATCAAGTTCCCTTGCAGAGGTATATGGCTATGATGGATCTCCAGGTACTTGGGAATTGTCTGGCTATCACCAATTGGCTTAATTTGCTACCCAACTTCTTTCATAATGCTTTTGTATCTCAGGAGACCAACGAGAGGCTGTTTTACAAGCTTCTCATTGATCATGTCGAAGAGTTGCTACCAGTTGTCTATACTCCAACCGTTGGGGAAGCCTGCCAGAAGTATGGTAGCATTTTCCTGCGTCCACAGGGGCTCTTTATCAGCTTGAAAGAAAAGTGAGTCGGGGAATCAACGGCCCCTTTCAATATTCTTTCTTGTGCTTTATTTTTTCACGACTATACAATTTTCCTGTAATAGAGGCAAGATTCTTGAGGTGCTGAGGAACTGGCCTGAGAAGAACATCCAGGTCATTGTTGTCACAGATGGGGAGCGCATTTTAGGTTTAGGGGATCTTGGATGTCAGGCAAGCTGTTTGATTATTTCCTGCTATCATGACAGTCATGTGTCTGAGTTTATCCTCTTACTAACCTGCATATTACATGCTATGGTTTATGTCGTCAGGGGATGGGAATACCGGTTGGGAAACTTTCTCTGTATACCGCCCTTGGAGGTGTCCGTCCATCTGCGGTAAGTATAGTTTTGGGGGAAATCAGCTTTATTGCATTCAACCACATTCTCTCAGCTCTCACTATATATATTGGTCGCCAGTGTCTGCCAGTCACCATTGATGTTGGGACAAACAATGAAAAGCTGTTAAATGATGAGTTCTACATAGGACTCCGCCAAAGGCGAGCTACAGGAGAGGTAATGGGCTCCTCACACCTTTCAGTAAAACAATCATTACGAAAATTAGGAAGAAACTGAACCTTAATCCTCTGCTTTCTACAGGAATACTCCGAACTTATGCATGAATTCATGACAGCAGTCAAGCAGAACTATGGGGAGAAAGTCGTTATTCAGGTTAGTTTAACACATGGATAAGTGTACTCCACTAACATGAGTCCACTGTTTAAATCTTTTGAAATTTTGGGTCCTTATATCTTGTCACTAGACATTTCTTTAATAAATTGCAGTTTGAAGACTTTGCCAACCATAATGCTTTTGACCTGTTAGCGAAGTATGGTACAACACATCTTGTTTTCAATGACGATATTCAGGTATGTCCTGATTAAGTTGTGATACACGAGGTAATTTGGGTTGGAGCATTTATCAGTTCCTGTAACTGTAATTTCATATATAGGGCACGGCATCAGTTGTGCTTGCGGGACTTCTCGCTGCTCTTAGATTTGTTGGTGGCTCCTTGTCAAACCACAGATTCCTCTTCCTCGGTGCCGGAGAGGTAAGGCTTGGGGTTTTCATTCACTGAGATCCAGTCCATCAATATGGTTATTTATTTTCTGGACAGGGATGGGGATGGGAGATCTGCAGACTTCTGACTTGGTTTTACTTGCCCATTTCTTTGTGATGCAGGCTGGCACTGGAATCGCTGAACTAATTGCTCTTGAGATTTCAAAGAAGGTACGCTATAAGCTTGTGTGCATTTGCTTTACTAAGCTACTCGTTTCTTATATGAAATATATGTTGGTGACTGTAGTCCCAAATTCCATTGGAAGAGGCTCGGAAGAATATTTGGCTCGTGGATTCAAAGGTAATTTAGTAGATGTGGAATTCCTCTTTTCTCTTGCACGTATCTAAATCAAATGACACATATTAATCTATGTAGGGACTCATTGTTAGTTCCCGGAAAGAATCCATTCAACATTTCAAAAAGCCCTGGGCTCATGACCATAAACCGATAAAGAAACTTGTTGATGCCGTCAAGGTGTGTTGGTTGCTGTTTTGCTGCAGAAAATATCACCGAGGAAGACGTATAATTTTATTGTTGTTGTAATTCTCAGTGTTAACACTGTACGCTTTTTAATCATTCAGGCAATCAAGCCGACTGTTCTAATCGGAACATCGGGAGTAGGTCAAACATTCACTCAAGATGTGGTGGAAACGATGGCAGAGCTAAATGAGGTATATTGTTTCCGCATAAACATTTATGAAAAGGGGAGAAGTTTTGGCATATGCATTTTTTCTGGGAGCACATGGTCCTGACTCCTGACCCATGGAAACAAAAAATTTGGCCTACAGAAACCCATCATTCTTGCTCTTTCAAACCCAACTTCTCAGTCGGAATGTACGGCAGAAGAGGCCTATATGTGGAGTCAGGTAAACGATTTAAGATTGTCATTTATCATGATCAGAGAGAAGCCTATGATTGTTGCCGGGCTACAAAGTTAACCTCTTGACTCACAGGGCCGGGCGATCTTTGCAAGTGGAAGCCCATTTGCACCGGTAGAGTATGAAGGGAAGACGTTTGTGCCTGGACAGGTTGTGACCAAAGCTATGGAAAGGATTCGACTACTGATTTAAGAGTTGATTCTGACGTTTTTGTGGGCAGGCAAACAATGCATACATATTCCCTGGGTTCGGACTGGGCTTAATAATGTCAGGGACCATCCGCGTTCATGATGACATGCTTCTGGCCGCTTCAGAAGCTTTGGCTGAGCAACTGATAGAGGAGCACTATGAGAAGGGGATGATATTCCCTCCCTTCAGGAATATCAGAAAAATATCAGCTCGTATTGCAGCCAAGGTGGCTGCCAAGGCCTATGAACTGGGTTAGTACCCCCTAGTGCTGTGTGGCCTAATGTAATAAGTTTTAAGTGTGAATTTCAGGATTACATTTCATTACTTGTATAGGACTGGCGACGAGGTTGCCTCAGCCCAAGGAGCTGGAGCAATGTGCTGAGAGCAGCATGTACAGCCCTTCCTATCGTAGCTACCGCTGAGGATTAGCTTACACTCGTTCTCATTTATCATATGACTCTGATGGCCCCTTTCTCTCTTCCCATTCTTTCACTTTCCTCTTTCCATGTTGTTTTCTATTTTTGTATCCCTAATATCTACGCAAACTGCTTTCCTAGAGTGTTGGTTCTCGTTCATCATCGTGTTCGTGTATGTCTGCCGTCTTTGTGAAACATGTGTAACTGGTTGCTTATGGTGACTTTTCTTTTAGGTAATTTTCACGATCATTTTTTAAAATGAAACTGATTGTTGTTTTAAGATATGTTAAATTACTTGTTTATTTTTTAGCTATGTAATTGAAAGAGTATATTTTGTTTTTATTGGTTTAAAAATAGGGCAAATCGCATTAATAGCACAAAAAACATGACTTGTCAAAAATATAGCACCAAGTAATAAAAATCATAAAAATAGCACAAAAACATGTTTTGTCACTAAATTAGCCCTAACCCTAAACCCTTAAATACTAAACCCTAAACCCTAAATACTAAACCCTAACCTTGAATAATAAACCCTAAACCCTAAATACTAAACCCTAACCTTGAATAATAAACCCTAAACCCTAAATACTAAACCCTAAACCCTAAATAATAAACCCTAAACCCTAAATAATTAACTCTAAACCCTAAATTATATAATGCTATAAAAGTCTTTGTAATTAAAATAATGCTAAAAATGTGAATTATTTTCCTTGGTGCTATATTTATGATAAGGTATGTTTTTTGTGCTATTTTATGACTTTTCTCTTAAAAATAAGCATTATAAACATCAAAACTATTTTACATAACCTTAATAAAGAGTTTGGATATAGTTAGGTATTTTTATAATAGAGTATAGGAGATCAAACTAAATATTTACAAATTTTACCAAGTTTTTATAGGGGTTAGTCCACTGATTACAGAATAATTTTGAAAATTTTCACGTCCTTATTTTAATGCATAGTCGTATCAATTATAGATATAGAAACTTGATAAAACAGGTTTCGATTTCTAATTATCCTCAGTTATCCAAAAAATGAAGGTGTCATTAGAACCATACAACCGATTTAGGGAGTATCTAAATATTTGTTAAATTACTCGTTAAAAACTAAGAAATATGCATAATGAACATCAAAACTATTTTAGTGAACATTAATATAGAGTTAGGATGTAGTTAGGTATTTTTATAATGGAGTATAGGAGATCAAACTAAATATTTACAAAATTTACCGAGTTTTCGTAGGGGGTTTTAGTCCATTGATTATGAGATAATTTTTGAAAATTTTCACGTACTTGTTTTAATGCATAGTAGTATCCATTATAGATATATAAACTTGATTAAAGACGTTTCGGCCCCTAATTGTCCTTAGTTATTCAAAAATGAAGGTGTTATTAGAACCAAACAAACGATTTAGGGAGTATCTAAATACTTGTTAAATTACTTGTTAAAAACTAAGAAATATGCATTATGAACTTCAAAACTATTTTACTGAACATTAATATAGAGTTAGGATGTAGTTAGGAATTTTTATAATGGAGTATAGGAGATCAAACTAAATATTTACAAAATTTACCGAGTTTTCGTAGGGGTTAGTCCACTGATTACAATATAATTTTGAAAATTTTCACGTTTCTTATTTTAATGCATAGTCGTATCCACTATATATATATAAACTAGATAAAAGAGGTTTCGACTTCTAATTGTCCCCAGTTATAAAAAAAATAAAGGTGTCATTAGAACCATACAACCGATTTAGGGAGTATCGAAATATTTGTTAAATTACTTGTTAAAAACTAAATATATGCATTATGAACATCAAAAATATTTTACATAACATTAATAAAGAGTTTGGATGTAGTTAGATATTTTTATTTAGGAGTATAGGAGATCAAACTAAATATTTACAAAATTTACAGAGTTTTCGTAGGGGTTAGTCCACTGATTACAAGATAATTTTGAAAACTTTCACGTTCTTATTTTAATGCATAGTCGTATCCGCTATATATATATATAAACTTGATAAAATAGGTTTCGGTCCCTAATGGTCCTTAGTTATTCAAAAAATGAAGGTGTCATTAGAACCAAACAACCGATTTATGGAGTATCTAAATATTTGTTAAATTACTTGTTAAAAACTAAGAAATATGCATTATGAACATCAAAACTATTTTACATAACGTTAATATAGAGTTAGGATGTAGTTAGATATTTTTATAATTGAGTATAGGAGATCAAACTAAATATTTACAAAATTTACCGAGTTTTCGTAGGGGTTAATCCACTGATTATGAGATAATTTTTGAAAATTTTCACGTACTTGTTTTAATGCATAGTAGTATCCAATATAGATATAGAAACTTGATGAAAGAGGTTTCGAGTTCTAATTGTCCTCAATTATCCAAAAAACGAATGTGTCATTAGAACCATACAACCGATTTAAGGGTATCTAAATATTTGTTAAATTACTTGTTAAAAACTCAGAAATATCCATTATGAACATCAAAACTATTTTACTGAACATTAATATAGAGTTAGGATGTAGTTAGGTATTTTTATAATAGAGTATAGGAGATCAAACTAAATATTTAAAAAATTTACCGAGTTTTCGTAGGGGTTAGTCCACTGATTATGAGATAATTTTTGAAAATTTTCACATACTTGGTTTAATGCATATTCGTATCCACTATAGATATAGAAACTTGATAAAAGAGGTTTTGAATTCTAATTGTTCTCGGTTATCTAAAAAATGGGGAAAAATGCCAAATAAATCCCGAACTCTGAAAAACTGGCCAAAAGAAACCCAAACTACTAAGTCGCCAAAAAATACCTAAACTATTGGTTGACGTCCAAGAAAAACATTAAACTTACGGTTGACCTGGCCAATTTAACACTCCGTTAAATATGTTAACAGATTGATTGGATGGCGTTAACCAATCCGTTTATTGGGCTGTCAATATGAAACGACGTCGTTTTGTCTTAATCAAAACGACGTCGTTTTATTTTGTTCAAAAAATAACTCTTGTCTTTAGCTGGATTCGAACCTGGGTCTGGCATGATATGGAAAGAGGTAGCTAACCACTGAGCTAGTGGTAATTCGTTGGTATTCATTACATACAAAATATATTAAAGTGTCTTTATTTCCTATACCCAATAAAATCCAAAAATCTCTAAATCATTTTCTTTGCGGATTTGTTTTAAGGAGTGAAAATAATTAAATTTTTTCTTTCCAAAATGGATATTTTGAAAATGTGTTGTAAAAATTCTGAAAATTATTTTCAAGTAATAAAATATTACTTTTTGTAACGAATTTATTATGATAATCAAACAATAAAATTTGTTATTATAATTTTTTGATTTTAAACCTAATATATTATTCTAATTTTTGTGTTTAAAAGATATATTTTGACAATTAGTTATGTTTTTACTTTTTTTTTAAAATTGAATTTTATTGTTTGATTATAATAATAAATTTGTTACAAAAAGTAATATTTTTATTTCTTGAAAATAATTTTCAGAATTTTTACAACACATTTTCAAAATATCCATTTTTGGAAAGAAAAAATTTAACTATTTTCACTCTTTAAAACAAATCCGCAAAGAAAATGATTTGAAGATTTTTGGATTTTATTGGGTATAGGAAATAAAGACACTTTAATATAATTTGTTTGTAATGAATACCAACGAATTACCACTAGCTCAGTGGTTAGCTACCTCTTTCCATATCATGCCAGACCCAGGTTCGAATCCAGCTAAAGACAAGAGTTATTTTTTGAACAAAATAAAACGACGTCGTTTTGATTAAGACAAAACGACGTCGTTTCATATTGACAGCCCAATAAACGGATTGGTTAACGCCATCCAATCAATCTGTTAACATATTTAACGGAGTGTTAAATTGGCCAGGTCAACCGTAAGTTTAATGTTTTTCTTGGACGTCAACCAATAGTTTAGGTATTTTTTGGCGACTTAGTAGTTTGGGTTTCTTTTGGCCAGTTTTTCAGAGTTCGGGATTTATTTGGCATTTTTCCCCTAAAAAATGAAGGTGTAATTAGAACTATACAACCGATTTAGGGAGTATCGAAATATTTGTTAAATTACTTGTTAGAAACTAAAAATATGCATTATGAACATCAAAACTATTTTACATAACATTAATAAAGAGTTTGGATGTAGTTAGATATTTTTATAATGGAGTATAGGACATCAAACTAAATATTTACAAAATTTACCGAGTTTTCGTAGGGGTTAGTCCACTGATTATTGGATAATTTTGAAAATATTCACGTTCTTATTTTAATGCATAGTCGTATCCACTATATATATATATATATATAAACTTGATAAAAGAGGTTTCGACTTCTAATTGTCCCCAGTTTTCCAAAAAATGAAGGTGTCATTAGAACCATAAAACCGATTTAGGGAGTATCTAAATATTTGTTAAATTACTTGTTAAAAACTAAAAAATATGCATTATAAACATCAAAACTATTTTAAATAACATTAATAAAAGTTAGAATGTAGTTAGGTATTTTTATAATGGAGTATAGGAAATCAAACAAAATATTTACTAATTTTACCGAGTTTTTATAGGGGTGTTAGTCCACTGATTACGGGATAATTTTGAAAATTTTCACGTACTTGTTTTAATGCATAGTAGTATCCATTGTAGATATAAAACTTGATGAAAAAGGTTTCGGCCCCTAATTGTCCTTAGTTATTCAAAAAATAAAGGTGTCATTAGAACCAAACAACCGATTTAGGGAGTATCTAAATATTTGTTAAATTACTTGTTAAAAACTAAGAAATATGCATTATGAACATCAAAACTATTTTACATAACATTAATTTAGAGTTAGGATGTAGTTAGATATTTTTATAATGGAGTATAAGAGATCAAACTAAATATTTACAAAATTTACCGAGTTTTTGTAAGGGTAAGTCCACTGATTATGAGATAATTTTTGAAAATTTTCACGTACTTGTTTTAATGCATAGTAGTATCCATTATAGATATAGAAAATTGATGAAAGAGGTTTCGGTCCCTAATTGTCCTTAGTTATTCAAAAAATGAAGGTGTCATTAGAACCAAACAACCGATTTATGGAGTATCTAAATATTTGTTAAATTACTTGTTAAAAACTAAGAAATATGCATTATGAACATCAAAACTATTTTACATAACATTAATATAGAGTTAGGATGTAGTTAGATATTTTTATAATGGAGTATAGGAGATCAAACTAAATATTTACAAAATTTACCGAGTTTTCGTAGGGGTAAGTCCACTGATTAATAAATAATTTTTGAAAATTTTCACGTACTTGTTTTAATCCATAGTAGTATCCAATATAGATATAGAAACTTGATAAAAGAGGTTTCGAGTTCTAATTGTCCTTAATTATCCAAAAAATGAAGGTGTCATTAGAACCATACAACCGATTTAGGGGTATCTAAATATTTGTTAAATTACTTGTTAAAAACTAAGAAATATGCATTATGAACATCAAAAATATTTTACTGAACATTAATATAGAGTTAGGATATAGTTAGGTATTTTTATAATGGAGTATAGGAGATCAAACTAAATATTTACAAAATTTACCGAGTTTTCGTAGGGGTTAGTCCACTGATTATGAGATAATTTTTGAAAATTTTCACATACTTGATTTAATGCATAGTCGTATCCACTATAGATATAGAAACTTGATAAAAGAGGTTTTGATTTCTAATTGTTCTCGGTTATCTAAAAAATGAAGTTGTCATTAGAACCATACAACCGATTTAGGGAGTATCAAAATTTTTGTTAATATTACTTGTTAAAAACTAAAAATATGCATTATGAACATCAAAAATATTTTACATAACATTAATAAAGAATTTGGATGTAGTTAGATATTTTTATTTAGGAGTATAGGAGATCAAACTAAATATTTACAAAATTTACCGAGTTTTCGTAGGGGTTAGTCCACTGATTACAATATAATTTTGAAAATTTTCACGTTTCTTATTTTAATGCATAGTCGTATCCACTATATATATATAAACTAGATAAAAGAGGTTTCGACTTCTAATTGTCCCCAGTTATAAAAAAAATAAAGGTGTCATTAGAACCATAAAACCATCAAAACTATGTTAAATAACATTAATAAAAAGTTAGAATGTAGTTAGGTATTTTTATAATGGAGTATAGGAAATCAAACAAAATATTTACTAATTTTGCCGAGTTTTCATAGGGGTTAGTCCACCGATTACAGGATAATTTTGAAAATTTTCACGTACTTGTTTTAATGCATAGTAGTATCCATTATAGATATAAAAACTTGATGAAAGAGGTTTCGGCCCCTAATTGTCCTTAGTTATTCAAAAAATGAAGGTGTCATTAGAACCAAAACTATTTTACATAACATTAATATAGAGTTAGAGGTTTCGGCCCCTAATTGTCCTTAGTTATTCAAAAAATGAAGGTGTCATTAGATCCAAACAACCGATTTAGGGAGTATCTAAATATTTGTTAAATTACTTGTTAAAAACTAAAAAATATGCATTATGAACATCAAAACTATTTTACATAACATTAATTTAGAGTTAGGATGTAGTTAGATATTTTTATAATGGAGTATAAGAGATCAAACTAAATATTTACAAAATTTACCGAGTTTTTGTAAGGGTAAGTCCACTGATTATGAGATAATTTTTGAAAATTTTCACGTACTTGTTTTAATGCATAGTAGTATCCATTATAGATATAGAAAATTGATGAAAGAGGTTTCGGTCCCTAATTGTCCTTAGTTATTCAAAAAATGAAGGTGTCATTAGAACCAAACAACCGATTTATGGAGTATCTAAATATTTGTTAAATTACTTGTTAAAAACTAAGAAATATGCATTATGAACATCAAAACTATTTTACATAACATTAATATAGAGTTAGGATGTAGTTAGATATTTTTATAATGGAGTATAGGAGATCAAACTAAATATTTACAAAATTTACCGAGTTTTCGTAGGGGTAAGTCCACTGATTAATAAATAATTTTTGAAAATTTTCACGTACTTGTTTTAATCCATAGTAGTATCCAATATAGATATAGAAACTTGATAAAAGAGGTTTCGAGTTCTAATTGTCCTCAATTATCCAAAAAATGAAGGTGTCATTAGAACCATACAACCGATTTAGGGGTATCTAAATATTTGTTAAATTACTTGTTAAAAACTAAGAAATATGCATTATGAACATCAAAAATATTTTACTGAACATTAATATAGAGTGCCGACAAAGGATAATCAATAGAGTTCGCCCTAAGAGAGCTTTCTCTCTGGCACGAGACCCAAGGAGCCACCTCCATCTTCAACCTCCAAACAAAATGACTTTCCGGCACTGCTCCTCTGTTGTATCCTTCCTCTGAGAAGCATGGTGCTTCTCATTCTCGGGACCCCCCATGGGTTTACCCGAAGAACAATCTCACCGGTGGGTGAAGAACGATTGAAACCTCATACCGAGCGATGCTCATCCGGTCCTGTCCATACTCTGTCTAGATCACTGCCGGTGAGTCGCTCCTCCTATGGCGACGTCGCTGTTCACAGCCGGGAAACAGAGATTTCTCCACTGACCCCTCCTCTTCCGAAGCCTCCGGACTTTTTTCATCTGAATCTGTGGGAGCCCTTGCAACCGTCGGAGCCACCGGCACCTCCGGACCCTCCACCGGAGCCACCAGATCTCCTCCCTACGCGAAAATCACTGGCCACCGCTCGGAAAATTCCCCTCGACCTCTGCCATTAATATGTCCCCGGGAACATCTCTCAGGCTTTTTTTTATCTTCTCGTCTCTCGGCACCTTCTCATCAACCTGCTCCCGGCAACTTGACCTCCGTCTCGATGCCGACGATTTCGCCCGCTGCCGGCATGATGTTGCGAGACCTGAACCCCTCTCGGGTTACCCCCGAAGATCACTATCCCCTAATCACAGTTTGCTTGTAAGTCTCCGCCTCCATACCCAATCTAGCTCTGCTGCGCAGAAACTCACCTCCGCCGGATCTACTCCAACCACCACAACGCGAAGCCTCCATCACCGGAAGTCACCAGCTACCCTCCTATCCGGCAGATCTCCTTCCATTCCATCGACTCATGTTGACGTCTTCACCGGTGCTCATCCAGAATGGTGGACCTCCGGCGACTTGTTCAGAAAGCCACGACAGTCTCTCACGGTCTTTGCAAGACTCAAATTGGGTCGCTTCATCACTTTGGGCCAGATCCAAAAAGGGTTCACAATGGGCCTTATCCCTAGTTTTAGCCCAAGTCTTTGCTCTTTCATCGAGTTCTTTCAAGTCACAGAGGACACTTTTTATTCGATTTTTCTTAACCATAAGGCAGTAGCAAATTCCTCCTTTGCCTGGGAGAGATCACTTCCATCTTCCTCCTTTTTATGGGAGAGACCACTTCAAGCTTCATTCCTCTTTTGGAAAAGATTGCTTCTACTTTCCTCCTCTTATAAGGAGAGAGCTTACTCACCATATCTCTTATCCAAGAGAAAATTCTCAATTCTTGTTGCAAGACCAAGAACATTCTTCAATCTCTTAACCTTTTTACTACTTCGTGGATCGTCTTGTATGGCACTAGAAGATGTAGCTGGTTTCGTCTTATGGACGATCTCAGGAGGTAAGAGTTGTATTTCAAAATCACAATTTAAAGTGACCAAATTCCTCGATACCGGTTTCACCGTGAGTGTCGTCTTGACGCATTTGAGCTATGCCTCATTATCGCTGTCTTTCTCTTTGGAGAATCTATCCTATGCTTTTATCTCTAATTCTAGTATTTGTAATCAAAGAGGATGTGTAATTCCCTCTATCTATTGTAATTCTGAATTTTAATCTAATGGAAAGTTTGTGACAAAAAAAAAAGAACATTAATATTGAGTTAGGATGTAGTTAGGTATTTTTATAATGGAGTATAGGAGATCAAACTAAATATTTACAAAATTTACCGAGTTTTCGTAGGGGTTAATCCACTGATTATGAGATAATTTTTGAAAATTTTCACATACTTGATTTAATGCATAGTCGTATCCACTATAGATATAGAAACTTGATAAAAGAGGTTTTGATTTCTAATTGTTCTCGGTTATCTAAAAAATGAAGGTGTCATTAGAACCATACAACCGATTTAGGGAGTATCAAAATATTTGTTAAATTACTTGTTAAAAACTAAAAATATGCATTATGAACATCAAAAATATTTTACATAACATTAATAAAGAGTTTGGATGTAGTTAGATATTTTTATTTAGGAGAATAGGAGATCAAACTAAATATTTACAAAATTTACCGAGTTTTCGTAGGGGTTAGTCCACTGATTACAAGATAATTTTGAAAATTTTCACGTTCTTATTTTAATGCATAGTCGTATCCACTATATATATATAAACTTGATAAAAGAGGTTTCGACTTCTAATTGTCCCCAGTTATCCAAAAACTGAAGGTGTCATTAGAACCATAAAACCGATTTAGGGAGTATCTAAATATTTGTTAAATTACTTGTTAAAAACTAAAAAATATGCATTATAAACATCAAAACTATTTTTAAAAAAAATAATAAAAAGTTAGAATGTAGTTAGATATTTTTATAATGGAGTATAGGAGATCAAACTAAATATTTACAAAATTTACCGAGTTTTCGTAGGGGTAAGTCCACTGATTATGAGATAATTTTTGAAAATTTTCACGTACTTGTTTTAATGCATAGTAGTATCCATTATAGATATATAAACTTGATGAAAGAGGTTTCGGTCCCTAATGGTACTTAGTTATTCAAAAAATGAAGGTGTCATTAGAACCAAACAACCGATTTATGGAGTATCTAAATATTTGTTAAATTACTTGTTAAAAACTAAGAAATATGTATTATGAACATCAAAACTATTTTACATAACATTAATATAGAGTTAGGATGTAGTTAGATATTTTTATAATTGAGTATAGGAGATCAAACTAAATATTTACAAAATTTACCGAGTTTTCGTAGGGGTTAGTCCACTGATTATGAGATAATTTTTGAAAATTTTCACGTACTTGTTTTAATGCATAGTAGTATCCAATATAGATATAGAAACTTAATGAAAGAGGTTTCGAGTTCTAATTGTCCTCAATTATCCAAAAAACGAAGGTGTCATTAGAACCATACAACCGATTTAGGGGTATCTAAATATTTGTTAAATTACTTGTTAAAAACTAAGAAATATGCATTATGAACATCAAAACTATATTACTGAACATTAATATAGAGTTAGGATGTAGTTAGGTATTTTTATAATGGAGTGTAGGATATCAAACTAAATATTTATAAAATTTACCGAGTTTTCGTAGGGGTTAGTCCACTGATTATGAGATAATTTTTGAAAATTTTCACATACTTGTTTTAATGCATAGTCGTATCCACTATAGATATAGAAACTTGATAAAAGAGGTTTTGATTTCTAATTGTTCTCGGTTATCTAAAAAATGAAGGTGTCATTAGAACTATACAACCGATTTAGGGAGTATCGAAATATTTGTTAAATTACTTGTTAAAAACTAAAAATATGCATTATGAACATCAAAACTATTTTACATAACATTAATAAAGAGTTTGGATGTAGTTAGATATTTTTATAATGGAGTATAGGAGATCAAACTAAATATTTACAAAATTTACCGAGTTTTCGTAGGGGTTAGTCCACTGATTACAAGATAATTTTGAAAATTTTCACGTTCTTATTTTAATGCATAGTCGTATCCACTATATATATATAAACTTGATAAAAGAGGTTTCGACTTCTAATTGTCCCCAATTATTCAAAAAATGAAGTTGTGATTAGAACCATAAAACCGATTTAGGGAGTATCTAAATATTTGTTAAATTACTTTTAAAAACTAAAAAATATTCATTATAAACATCAAAACTATGTTAAATAACATTAATAAAAAGTTAGAATGTAGTTAGGTATTTTTATAATGGAGTATAGGAAATCAAACAAAATATTTACTAATTTTGCCGAGTTTTCATAGGGGTTAGTCCACTGATTACATGATAGTTTTGATGAACCGAAAACAATTTTCATAGGGGTTAGTCCATTGAATGCTCCAGTAAATGTGCAACTGCAATTCCGTGGAGCATTCAATGATTCTTCTACTCTCAATGCACCAAACCTCATACCTCTTATTTACTGCAATTCCGTGGAGCATTCAGCGGCTCCAGTTCAGCAGAAGCAATAGAGAAAACATTGGTTGTTCTAGACACCGTAACTCTTCCTTCATACTTATGTATACACGCGATCTAGCTTGAACTGTACCATTTTTAAGGCCAGTAGAACATTACCCAACAAGACATGTTATTTCTTGCTCTTCGGACGAATTTGTTTCCCAAAAGCTCCAAACTTTATTTTCCTATGTTTTTGTTATGTGAAATTAAACAAATACATGAAACTCTTTTATGGAATCTCTCACTTTTCCCTTGCCTTATGATCACTCAAATCCATGAATTATTTATACTCACAAATCCACTTCTCGCCAATCACTCTTCACATGAGTTATAGCTCACCCATATGCAAAAGATCCCTACAAACATCATTCACACTTTCATTATCATAAAACACATGTACCCACATTTCTTTATTCTATCCATCATGACATTCCACCAAGGTATTCCCCATTTTCTTTTGTCTTTATCCATAATGTTGCTGAGATACTAATGATCTCATCTTATACTCTCCATGCGAAGAATTGTTTTATTTTTATTTTTTATAACATCAACCTATTCCCAAGAACACTCATATTCATGTAGTTCCTTCCACTAATAAGCACTTCGTCTGGACCTATACGACTGTTTTTATGAAACCCCATCACAATATCTTGTTCTGCTAGTAAGACTTCATCTGCATTCAACTGTGGAGGCAAATCATTTGGTGTCATTGACTCTCCTACTGCTTTCTTTAGTTGCGACAAATGAAAAGTATGATGTGTCTTAGCTTCTTCCAATAGTAAAAGTCGATACGCCACCTTTCCTTACTATGGCTTCTAGCTTATAGGGTCCATAGAAGCGAGCTGTGAGTTTTCATTCACTCTAGCAATCTCGAAGCAAACTGGGAAGGCCAGTATTTGATATCTAGGGGTCGTCAAACCAGGTTCTCCAGCTTCTTCTGCTTTAACAATTCATGTGCCTTCAAGGATAATATTTTATTTTTTTAAAACTAGTTTAAAATCCCGCATAAACTGAAAGAAAAAATGTCAGAGCCAAAGGCTACACAAGTACCATTGTCCATGCTGCATAAGCTTCTCTACACTCTTCCAAAGTAGACTGCACTATTTTTCCTGCAAAAAACTCATAACCGGATCAATCATCAGAGGCCAGATCCAGCAACCATGAATACAGAGTGTCAAGAGAAGTATATAAGAAACAAGGTGAAAGCGTTCAAGGAAAAACCAAAGAATAAATGAGGCTAAACAAACCTTTCCACACTGTTCTTTCAGAGAAGGCCACATTGACATAAACATTCAAAATACAACCTTCTATCGAGTCTCTACAATCTCTTTTCACATCCCAAACCCCCTGAAACGAGGCAAAGGTAACATATTCACCTTTAAGGCAGATCACTGAGCAAACTACTCATCGCATTAGATGTAAAATTTCCTCCTTACCTCTACAGTAAAGTAATCTGCATATGGTACATCGGAGATATCTTGTGATGTTTCAATAACCAGATGGCTAGCAAAATAATGACAATATCAGATAACAGCGAAAAACCATGCATTTGCACAATAATTAGAAGTAGGATTCACTTCAAAACAAAGCTGCATATTCTATCAATACCTATCTCTGTACATCCGAAATTTCTGCGACTCCTGGCAGCCACCAAACTTTTTACCTTCAAAAGAATCCAACAGTCAAGCATACCAATATTTGAATACAATGTAACTGAATGTATCTAAAGGAATGAAAAACGTTACCAAATAAATCTTTATGGGATGTTGAATGAGACATTGCAAGTGTATCGAAGCTTTTCATGAGGTTTCCAAGAGCTACACCTAAATTCTGCAAATACAAAGGTCTCTTCTGATCAAAAAGAGAGAGAGAGAGAGAGAAAAAATACCGGCAGAGAGAAAAACGTACAAAAACAACTAACAACAGCAGCAAAAAGATCACATTGCTTATAGCTCTACCTTTATCTCCACAATTTTTATGGAAAGTTTCAACAAAACTAACAGCACCATCTGAAAAAAAACAATCTAAAGAACTCTTCTATTGGAATCTGCAAACATAAAGTAAACTCTGTTTAGGTACATACGAATCTTCTGCATTCAGCATACGAATTTTCTCTACTCCATAAGCCAAAGACGGCGACATTACCCAAAACTTTGCCTCTACTACCTTTGTAAAATCAGATGATACTGCAGGCAAGCAACACAAACCTTGAGGGACAAATTCGAATGATAGCACGAAAAGAGATCAGAGTAACCAAAAAATAGATGAGAGATCAAGTATGCATAAACGAAATGACCAGATCAGCAGGAAATAGGGTCTCCATACTGAGTGCAAGCTGGGACAAAATGAAATAGTGTAACTTGTGAAGTACCCAAGCGTATGCAGAAACCCAAGTGTTTGCATTCTTAATACCATCTACCAACAGTTTGACATAATAACCCTAACAAAGATGAGCTTACTGAAAACAATAGCATTCACATCCTTAAACAGTTGAATAGACATTACCAAAAAAGAACAAAAATAAAAACCTTAGGACCCATCCTCGACGGACTCTTCGCTCCGTTAGACGTCTCCATGACTCGCCGGACACCGAGAAATCCGGAGGATTGCCTTTGCTTCGATGATTCTTCAGTCGAGAATTGGTTCGTGCTGTGTGGAAACGAGAAGAAGGAATTGAAAATCAACGGCCGTGATTGAAAATCTTAAATTTGTCAAAAGCAACGACTGTGATTGAAAGTTATCCTTTAATTAGAGCGGGCCAAAATGTTTGTTCGGCCTGGACATTAAAAAATAGGCCCATATAAATTTGATAAAATTGGGCTCTAAAATACGCGTTTGGTCCACGGATTTAACGCGGTTTGGCACGCAAATCGAGGTCATTTTATGTCGGTTTACATGCCAAACCGTGTCTAAACCGTGTCCGACCCGTATCCAAACCGTGTCCGACCCGTGTCCACCCGTGTCCGACCCGTGTCCGAACCGTATCCGACTCGTGTCCGAACCGTGTCCAAACCGTTTCCGACCCGTGTCCGACCCGTATCCGAACCGTGTCCAAACCGTATCCGACTCGTGTCCGACCCGTATCCAAACCGTTTCCGACCCGTGTCAGACCCGTATCCGACACGTATCAGATACGTATCCGACCCGTATCCGAACCGTGTACCACCTTATCCAATTCGCATTTGACACGTGTCCTACTTTGACTTTTAAAACCATGTTTGACCCCCCCGCCCCCCCCCCCCCCCCCCCCCCCCCCCAAAAAAAAAAAGCTTCCTTTCTATGGAAATGGCGTTGGGATGGGGATAACTGGAAACAAAGGGAGAGCCCAAGGATTGTTCTTCTTCTTCGTGTCTCCACCATTCGAAAGAGGTACCGTACCACTTCCTTTGCTTGGTATTTTGATTTGATGGTTCTGTCTGGTTTGCCTCTGAGATGAAGGCGCTTAGTGATGATGATTGTGAACAAGGTTTGTATATCATTAAAATTCAGAAGCTGCTCGTCAATGGGGTTCACACCAATGTTTCTTATGTCCAGAAAAATCAAATATTTAGGTGTAAAGATGGTTCTTTTCTGGGGAAGGTTCTGATGAAATTCCATAAGGCACCAAACAAGAAAGAATGTCATGAAGAAAGATGCAGAAAGGTCTTTCCTTTTCATCAGATCTGCTCTGTTTTTCTCCATCATTGAATCTTGTTTATGTTTTTCTGTACATACAGATCAAAGCTCTCCACCAATTTGACTGTTTGAGAGCTACAAATCAACTTCTGCTTGGGTGTGTTGAAGCTCGTGTGCCTTTCCTAGATAAAGAACTTATAAATGTTGCGATGAGCATCGATCTAGAGTGGAAGATGATCAGGCCTGATATGGGGAGGAAAGAGAAGGTTTGTGCCTGCTAAAAGTCTTGTTCTTGCAATTAGACTGTTTATATGTCTAACAAAATCCCTCATCTTGTGGTGAATTCAGCACATTCTGAGAGTTTTTTTGTCTAACAAAATCCCTCATCTTGTAATGAAGTATATAACTTACAAAATCCCTCATCTTGTAACAGGAAGACTGGAACTGCCTGAAAGATGAGGTGTTTCATCCCTGTGAAAAGTATGGTGAGCCTTGAAGCAGTTAGTTACAGAAACCAGGTAGATGATATGGAAGCAATCAAAGTACCTTGATGGGGAATCTAGTTAACAGGCCAAACCCATGGTACTGAGTGCCCTTATGACAACTCCAACATTTACCCAGTTGTTGGACTCAGATAGGCTCCTGAACATTAGAGCTAAGGAAGATGAGCATAAAGAAACAAGAAACGAGTTGGAAAGAAGCCTTAAGCAGTGTATTTTCCAAGTGTTATTAAGTAACCTGAATCTCGCCTTCTGCTTTGACAGCACTACCATATTCCAACCATACATCATGGATAAGCTTGAAAGCTTCGCCATTTTG